>LR738713.1:325544174-325585776 GCA_902687465.1 Secale cereale
AGCAGGCATGAGCCTTGCTGCTTAACACCGATAAAAAAAGGCAAGAAAGCACCGCAAATCAAAAAACTTCCCCCCTTTTCCTTTTGATAAGCACATGAAACTCCAAATCTCATTCCACAAAATGGCTAATCGTATTACAAAAAGAGGGTAAAAGGAAACAGCCGCGTCCAGCACCTAGACTAGTCTTCTCACCAGCACAGAGCTAAGTGCTTCCACTGGGTGTGGGCATAGTCATTGGGAGACAGTGTCGATGGCGAGCACAGAGCATTGTGCTTCCACTTGGACGTGGGTGGGATCCCCCGTGATGCCCAGGGGCGGCATTCAGGAGACTCCGGGGCGTGTACTGCCCCAACTCATTATTTTGTGAGAGTGCCACGAGCGTAGATCTTCATAGGGGTTGCTGGTGCCTGGCGAGGGCCCCGCCTAGCGCAACCCTTGAGGGAGTCCTGTATTTAGGGGTCCTCAGGCATCCGGGTCGATGAAGCTAGGCCGTATTGGTGGGCCACGAAAAGAAGAAGCAGAAGACTCTCCTCCGTATTCTATCAGGACATCTATGTACGTAGAAAGGAAAGCGTACAGTCCGGATGTACCAATTACTTCCTCCCCAAGTCACCCTTGTAACCCTAGGTCCCCTCTGGCGTGTATATAAGCCGGGTGGTTTAGTCTGTAGAGGGGATCATCAACATCACAATATCCTCATAGGCTAGACTTTAGGGTTTAGCCATTACAATATCGAGGTAGATCAACTCTTGTATTCATATTCATCCATATTAATATAGCAGGAAGTAGGGTATTACCTCGATTGAGAGGGCCTGTGTCAGCTTTCTGGGAACGGGGGTAGCCATACTTGCCTGCCTGCGGCCCAGAGCGTGGCTCGCAAAGCGGCCTAGTACGGCCCAACATCTTCTGCAACACTCAAGACCCTCGCGAGGCTAACGACACAACACATCCCCTGGGGTGGCCTCGCCAGGCCGGCTCGTGAGGATCGGCGATATCAAGGCGAGGGGCACCTCGCGAGGTCCTCGTGACGTGAGCAGTGACGACCAAAGCCAGGCGGGCGCCAGCAGGCGCAGAGTGCCAGTTTCCTCTTCGGTGCTAAAGGAGCAGGTGCAGGCGCGGAGTCCCGAGGCGTCAGGCAAAGGTTTCCATATCGGTGCAATGAAACCAAGACCAACAGGACGGCAGGACGGAGGTCATCGCGGAGCCCACGACGGCGTCACCACTAGAGCCTTTGGCAGCGAAGACCATCTTTTGTCAGGATAACTTCTCCTAGCTGCCCCCCTTCAAATTTGGCTATTGTGGGATTCCTTCCCGCCCAATATTTGGGAAGAGGACCCTGGCCAATATAAATAGGGCCTAGCCACCATCATAGAAGGGATTGGATCATTGAGACCTCACACACACCGCAAGCTCACCCGAGCTCAAGAACACCTCTCCCCAAGAGGCAGTTCATCCATGTACTGGTTCTCCCTCTGCCTACAAGGCAATCCACCACACCACACTGGATTAGGGTGTTACACCACAACGGCGGCACGAACGAGTATAAATCTCGTGTCTCTTGTTCATTGGATCTGACGAGCTAGGCTAAGGGCTGTTGAGTAGACGAGCTAGGGCGGAAGGAGATATCTTCTTTCGCACCCCAGAGTTCGAACCTTAAGGGTTTTGCCGGAACCCGAAATCTGACATTTGGCGCGCCAGGTAGGGGTGCGCTGAAACTTCCCTTCCGTCGTTCAGTACTCCGTCGTTCCAGCAGTCCATGGCGGACGCTCGCAGAGCCCGTGCTGAGCGGCAGGATGCCCATGCCGCTCGCGTTGCTCAGAACGCTCCTGCCAGCGGGCCACCCCGTCGTTCTCCATCGCCTGCTGCCAACGCCGCCACCGGTCCGGCGCGGCAAGAACAGCAGGCATCGTCTCTACACCCCTCCGTGCGGTGCGATGGACGCACCGCTACCCCGTCGCTGTCTCCGGCGATCTCTTCATCCCATGCTCGCCACGGACCCGCGGATGCGCAGGCTGCGTTGCTCAAGGCACATGAGCTCCTGTGCTATCGCCCCGTCGACGACTTCTACGAAGAATGGCTCAACCGCTTCGCCGAGCTCGTCAGCGCCATAGGGGGCTCTCCGACGCCATCCCTTTCCCTGCCTCGTCCGCCTCCCCATGAGGACGACGAGGCCCAAGAAGCTCCACTCCTACCCCAGCGTCAAGGCATCGTCCAAGACCCAAGGCGTCTGGCCCCGCGGCGTGACCGCCCATGCGCGGTACCAGTGTGCGAAGAAGGAAGCTGCGAGGAGATCCAGCGGCCCCGTGGCGGAGCACCTGCGCTCCCTCCACCGCAGCGTCGAGACCGCGCGCCCCTCGCTGCGGCGGTCTACGAAGACCGAGACCAAGTCCCACCACCCCAGCAAGCTCCGGTGTCGACAGCAGGCTGCAAGGCCCTCCCTCCCGAGCTGCGCAACGTCAACTGGCATGGGAAGTTCAAGCCCGGCCTGCCTCCACGCTACGACGGCACCCCCGACCCTGCGGAGTTCCTGCAGCTCTAAGAGCTGAGCATCGAGGCGTCTGGCGGCAACGAGAAGATCATGGCGAACTGGTTCCCCATGGCCCTCAAGGATGGCGCGCGCTCATGGCTCTTGAACCTGCCCGCGGGATCGATCTCCACCTAGAGCGAGATGCGCGACCGGTTCATCGCCAGCTTCCAGGGCACTCGAGATCGTCCCCCGGCCACGGGGACCTGCGACGTATCAAGCAACAACCAGGAGAAACCCTGCAGAAGTTTATCCATCATTTCAATAGTGTCCGTGTCAAGATCCCCAAGGTCACGGACGAGGCCATCATTTCTGCATTCTCAGATGGTGTCCATGACATCAAGATGAAAGAAGAGCTCGCCATCCACGAAGGTATGTGCACGTCCTTGGAGCTGTTCATCCTCGCAACCAAGTGCGCCAGGGTAGAGGAGGGGCGCCTCTCGCTCGTCGAGCTCCCCGCTGCTGAAACCGAAGACAAGAAGGCCAAAGGCAAGGACGTGAAGCGAAAGGGAGCGGCAGTTCTTGCAGCCGAACCAGATATGAAGCGCGGTCGCGACTACCCGAAGCAACCCAAGAACGGCCGGGCATTTTGCGCCTTCCACAACGTGCACAACCACAACACCCATGATTGTCAAGAGCTCAGGGCCCTCCACGAAGGATGCGTTGTCTAACGCCCCAAGCCCAGCCGCCGTGGCTACGGCCGCTGGGGAGGTCGGACCGGAGGACGCTGGGATGACCGCGGACCCCGTCAGGAGTCGCGTGATCAACCTCGGGAGGACTGCTGGCGCGGCCAGCCCCGTGACGACACCTGGAGGGATCAGCCCCGAGAGGACCGTCCTCAGGGCAAGACCGGCCTACCACCTCTGCCATCGCCAAGGAGAAACGACGACCAGGACAAGGGGGCTGGGGGCTTCTAGGAGCCGCGTGCTATCGCTTGCATCTTGGGCGGAGCACATGCCCAGCTTCTCAGCGCCTCTTCAAGCAGTTTGTCCGTGAAGTAAACGCGGCTCTCCCCAAGCTCGAGGCTACCCGTCCACTCAGGTGGTCCAGGTGCCCCATCACCTTCAGTTCGGCAGACCAGCTCAAGTGCGCAGCTACGGCTAGCGCCCTCCCGATGCTTTGCTCTCCCGTCATCAGCAACATCCAAGTTACCAAGACCCTCATTGACGGTGGCGCGTGGCTTAATGTCCTGTCCATCAAGACATTCAACAGCTTCCAAGTACCCTACGAATAGTTACTGCCTACCAAGCCCTTCTCCGGAGTGACTGATGGCTCCACCACGCCTGTGGGGCAAGTTTGCCTACCTGTAACCTTTGGCAAGCATGACAACTACCACACTGAGCTCATCGACTTCGATGTCGCCCACATCCATCTCCCTTACAATGCCATCCTCGGGTATCTGGCCCTCGCCAAGTTCATGGCAGTAACTCACCACGTCTACAATGTTCTCAAGATGCCTAGGAGTGCCTGCGAGGAGAAGGACGCAGTGTGCTCACTCGAGCACGCTTACCAGGTGGCGACAGTCGAAGGTCCGGACATCGACAACATCATCTACCCACCGGAGGTCGTTTCGAAGAAGAAGAAGCAGTTGCTGGCTCTGGAGCCTCATGGGGACGCAGCACAGGGAGGCAGCACCACAGGGCCTCCACCCCTCTCGCATAGGAAGGCGTGCCCGGCGCCCCTCTTAGGCTGAGCTCGGGGGCTCTCCTCTGGAGGGCCTCAGCCCTAGCCAATGTCACGAGGGAGGCGCTCGGGCACTACGTGGAAGAGTGCTTCGCTGCACGCTTCCCTCCGGAGGCCTCAAGGCATGAGGCACCAAGCACTCAGGAGTTCATCAGCCAGACCATCGAAGACCTACAGGAGCCAAGAGCCATGCGAGGCGAGTGCGGCCCGGCTCCTCCAAGGGCAGTTGTCGGTCCAGGCTCAGGAGACGGGCTGCGCGTTTGCGTCAACGTCCCGGCACTCAACAGTATCGCGTCTCAGGAGCTCTACTGGCCTTCCCAGGTGGGCCGGTGCCAGGGTCCCCCTCACAGCTACGTGTGCATGCCTTTCGGCCTGCCGAACGAGGCGACCCTGCACTAGCGCCACATGCGGGAAGTCCTGGCGGCTCGCGAGGCTAGGCACAAGGAGATCCCGGCGGAGTTGGACTTGGCCCTTCGCGAGATCTGGGAAGCCCCAGAGCCTCGCGAGGGGCCGGAGCCAGATGACATGTAAGGAGCAGCACCTTCGTCGAGCACCGTCAGCTACACCAACACTACTTTAGCAACTATGCCATGTGACAACTTTCGATTTCTGTTCAACTGGGAGTGCCCCTCGGGCAGCATTATTCCCAGGTCGCACGGGTATGTCCCCGCGACTCACATCCTTTTGCATCTCAGGTCACCTTTTGGGGGCGCCCCTCGGGCTGCACTATCCCCAGGCCGCACAGGTTCACCCTGGTGGCATGTATCTCCCTTGCATTTTACTAAAGCTAGTGCTACCATCCTAAGTCATGTTACATGCGGATCAATTGACTAACCATCGCACCTCCGGGTCTCCTTCGCCACCTAACGGACTTCTGTTCATCTCGCAATGGAGCTGCATACATTGGCACGACGCTTGTGCTCGGGTCCGTCCCAGCAACACTGACAAACCCAAGGGGCCGAGCTCTGATCTGCGGCCCGCTCCGCAAGCGTCACCTCACCAGGTCCTCGGTGCCTTCGTCTCCCAGTGGAATTATCGGAAGCCTAATGCGGGTGCGACCCTAAGTTGTTCTGCTGCAGGCTAACCCACCGGAGTCTCAGGAGCACGGCGACGGGCAGTCCCACCAGTCTCCCCTCCTCGTGCGGTTCGCTTGCGCGTTAAAGGGGGGGTCCCTGAGCATCGCGCCTCAGGGGCTCTTACTGACTCTCCAGCCCTCACCCCTTAGCCTTGACCACGACATCACGACCTGGCATACCAACGGTGGCTGAGCTTCGCTCGAAGGTCGGGACCCAAGGACGCAGAGCATCAAGGAGCACGAGAGGAGGGGGAGTCAGTTCAGAGAGCTCGGGTCTGTTCGTACGTCAAGGGGGACCCCTGGGCATCGCGACCCAAGGGCTTAACTGGACCCGTAGCCCCTCACTCCCTGGTCTTGTCCTGGTTTCCGATCAAGGTAGCGGCGGCTGACGTACGGGCGGGTCGGGGCCTGTCGATGCAGAACATCAAGGCCTGAGTCCAGCATTCCTTTCCTTTGGGTCCGTTCGCACGTCAAGGGGGACCCATGGGCATCACGACCCAAGGGCCTAACTGGACCCGTAGCCCCTCATTCCCTGGTCTTGTCCTGGTTTCCGGTCAAGGCCACCAGCGGCTGAGGTACGCGCGGGCCGGGCCCTGCCGACGCAGAACCCCAAGGCTAGCAAGAGGGAATCGCGAAATCTCAGCCTAAGGAACGAGCCAGGCATGTTATCCGGGGATCCACCCCGCGATCGCCAAGATAAGTCATTAATCCCTCGATGCTCCACCCATGATTCACTCAGCAGAATTCGGTAGTAACGTTTTAGCAATACTGCCACGCTTTCTTAGCCTCGGGAAGCCGCTTGCACACCAAAGGGGACCTCTTGAGCATCGCGCCTTAGGAGCTCTTACCGGACCCCGGGCCGCTCACCTCCTGCACTTGACCACGGCACTGTGACCTGGCATACCAACAACGACTGCAGTTTGCCTTGGGACTGGGGCCTGTCGGCGTAGAGCACTATGCAACCGAAAGGGTAAAAAAGGGGGATGATATTGCTGAAACAGGGCTCGCGTACATAGTGCGCTGGCGAAACAACAAGATAGAAGCAAAAGCATTACAAATTCTTTACACACCCCATGGGGTTGGCTTCGAAATCCTCGCAGGGAACGCCACGAAGGGTCTTCAGGGGATCCCAACTACAACGCCATCAACAGCGGGCCACCTCCGACCCTAGGCGAGTCACCACCTGCGATGTGCTCGCGAGCCCGACACGTTTCGGGCACGTCGCGAGCTCGGAGGCGCGTAGCTATCGTCACTTGTCTCCGGGGACCCGGCGGACTCAGAGGAGCTGCTAGACCTCCGGAGGCCATCACTGCCACTGGATAAGCTGGCGGCGGAATCAACGCCCGGCGTGTCGCCAGCAGCACATTCCTGGCGGCTCCTTCTAGGGCAACATTCCAGGCGGTGCCCTTCCTCGTCGAACACCTTGAAGTGCAGCACGGAGATGCCGTCAAACTCGAAGTGGATGGCGAGGGAGCCCTCCAGCCACAAGCACGGGCGACCTCGCCCCATCCGCGAGTCATGAAGACCTTGTCGGAAGAGACGGCCTCAACCTCCGCCCTCATCGCCGGGGCCCGGCACTCGGCGTGACGCAACCACAGCCCGAGCGGCCCCCTTGGCGGAACCTCCACAGTAAAGAATGGAGGGAGGCGAATCCAAGATCTAGGAGGCATCACTGTCCACACCACAAACTCACGGGAGGAGCTTCCGGCGTGATTTCTTGGGGCAGTGGCGCGCACCACAATGACGCGATCAGTACGGCCATGGCGTGGGCGACGTTGAGCGCCAGCTCCTTCTCCATGGCCCGGTGCCCTGGCATAAATGGGCAACAGGTAGCCAGGGGGAGGACGCTCGTGCCAAGGCCTCGTCACCTCCGGTTTCATGGCAGCGCCATGGGGACGGAGTGGCCTCTTCTTCGGGGGAAGCACCACTGACTCCTCGCGAGGAGTCTTTCCCTTCTCGGCGGCAAAGAATCATCGGATCGGCGCCATGAGCAACACGATCGAGCACAGCGCAAGGAAGAAGAAGCGGAAGGAACGAAGGAAGAAGATAGGAAGCGGGGGCTCCACCCGCCGCCTTATTTATAGCCAGGAGAAGGCCAACCACCGGCCCCCGAAATCACAGGTAATGATGATTTGATGTGCATGCAGGGACTTGTCAAGTCGCGCAGCCGTCGAGGCTGCGTGGGGAAGTGGAGACGGCCACGTCCCATCAACCGTCATGCATTAGACAAGGCCGCAGGCTTTGGGGCCCGCGGTGTTCCGCACTTGGCCCTTGGCTTCGCCGCGAAGCCAAGCCCGAGCGCACCTTGGGCCCGGGGGCTACTGTCGGCATTGTGGAAATGGGGGTACCCAGACTTGCCTGCGTGCGGCCAAGAGCGTGGCTCGCAAGGCAGTCTAGTACGGCCCAGCATCTTCCGCAACACTCAAGACCCTCACGAGGGGCCAAGCCTCGCGAGGCGGACGACACAGGACATCCCCTGGGGCGGCCTCGCCAGGCCAGCTCATGAGGATCGGAGATATCAAGGCAAGGGGCACCTCGCGAGGTCCTCATGACGTGAGTAGTGACGACCAAAGCCAGGCGGGCGCCAGCGGGCGCAGAGTGCCAGTTTCCTCTTCGGTGCTAAAGGAGCAGGTGCAGGCGCGGAGTCCCGAGGCGTCAGGCAAAGGTTTCCATATCGGTGCAACGAGAACAAGACCAATAGGACGGCATGACGGAGGTCATCGCGGAGCCCACGGCGGCGTCACAACCAGAGCCTTTGGCAGCAAAGACCATCTTTTGTCAGGATAACTTGTACTAGCTGCCCCCCTTCAAATTTGGCCGTTGTGGGATTCCTTCCCGCCCGATATCTGGGAACAGGACCCTGGCCACTATAAATAGGGCCTAGCCACCATCATAGAAGGGATCGGATCATCGAGACCTCACACACACCGCAAGCTCAGCCGAGCTCAAGAACACCTCTCCCCAAGAGGAATTGCATCCATGTACTAGTTCTCCCTCTGCCTACAAGGCAATCCACCACACCACACTGGATTAGGGTGTTACACCACAACGGTGGCCCGAACCAGTATAAATCTCGTGTCTCTTGTTCATTGGATCTGAGGAGCTAGGCTAAGGGCTGTTGAGTAGATGAGCTAGGGCGGAAGGACAGATCTTCGTGCGCACCCCAGAGTTCGAACCTTAAGGGTTTTGCCACAACCCGAAATCCGACAGCCTCAACCTGGGTAAATATCATGTCCACAACCTCCTATTACCATCGATCCTCTAAACGCATAGCTTGGGCCCCCCTACCCGAAATCTGTCGGTTTTGACACTGACAATGGTGCTTTCATTGAGAACTCCGTTGTGCGCTTGCGATGAGCAATCAATGGCTCGTCTCGTCATCAGCGACGGGATCACCCTCGGAAACAACTTGGCCATTGGCCATGTTCTCCAGCTCGGCGGATTCGCTATATGCGCTCGCATGGCCTCAGGGCCGACCGCACTCAATGCGGTCATCGAGCACCACCCTTATGTTGACTCCGCCCACCCCGATGACACAATCTCAGCAAATCTCTCGCCCTTAAACGAGTTGCTGGATAGCATCGCCGCCCTGGGGGAGGCCAAGAGATCAGATCGGACTTAAAATCCGGTCATGATGAGATCGATCCTTTCCCGATCACTCATCTAGTGGCAGCAGTCGAGGACCGAGCCGACCAGACTCCTCCTCTCGAGACGAATACCGTCACAATCCGGATCTCCGAACCCATCGAGCTGAACACACCCCTTTCGGGCGGCACTTTATGTTCTTTGACCTCTGGGACTGACGCCGGGCCCATGAAACAACTAGATCTCGTCGAGCCTGAATCGTCCCTATCGGAGGTTGTCAAAACCCCGAATACCACTTTGGGTCGGGACATAAAATTACTAACACCCACCCACCCTGGGAAAAACTCTGAAAGTAAATCCGGATTTCCGAACAGAGATGATCTCACGAACATACAGAAGCAGCCTGAGGAAACGGTCAACCACTTATGGGCTAGATTCCTGCTTGTTAAAAACAAGATCAGGGACTGTCGCAATGAGGCGGTCTCTCTATTTTACGGCAACTGCACGGACATGGGAGTCTTGAACGCCCTCAACCGACGTCGTGTTCTGAGATTCACAGAACTATCACATTTAGTACAAGAGTACTGTGCAATGGAAAACACTTGGAAAGCCCATAATACACCTCTCGAACAGTCCATATCCGGACAATACACTATCAAGGCTAAACGGACATAACCTAGCAGTTCATCCGATAATATGCCTATTGGCAAGAAGAACAAACATTTTCTAAGGCACATGTCCGTACTAGACGAACTGCTCGATACACCTTGCCAAATACATGCAGCCCCAGACAAGGTCCCAAACCATTGCCTTAGAGCGTGTTGAGTACTCTGGCAGGTAGCAAAGAGCGGTGCGGCAATTCTTGCCACCGCCATGTCAAGGGAAAAAGACGTCGGTGTCTTCACTGTCTTCGAGACGTTCTCCTCAAATAATAGTCGCAAGAGATCGAATCGCAAACTTGCCGAGATTTACCAAATTAGCTCTGCAAGCCCATGGAGCGACACGGCAATTAGTTTTTCCGCTGAAGACGCACCCCGAGTCTGGCCGATCCGAGCAACAGCAGCTCTTGTACTAGATCCAATAGTAGACGGTTTTTGCCTCACTAAAGTACTTATGGACGGAGGAAGCGGACTCAACCTCATATATGAGGAAACGCTTGCAAAAATGCAGGTTGAAAAATACTGCATTGAGCACACTAGCACAACCTTTAGAGGAATCATACCCAGCCACGAAGCCCGGTGTTCGGGAAGCATTAAGCTCGATGTAGTATTCGGCACATCTATTAACTACAGATCAGAGGAACTTATCTTCCACATTGTTCCCTTTCATAGCGGATACCACACCCTTCTAGTATGGGATGCTTTCTCACGCTTTCAAGCTATACCCCATTACGGGTACATGAAGCTTAAAATTCCAGGGCCCAATGGACTAATCACATTAACAAGTGATCCGGATAGAGCACTCCGCGCCGAAAACAAGACCGCATCCTTAGCCTTAGAGGCATTATCCAAAGCCCTCGTAGCCGAAGAATTAACTACCCTACGGTCAAAGGTGGATAAGGACAATGTGATCCTCGCCAAAAGATCGAAGTATACCTCCTTAACCAGCAGATGAAATCATCAAATTCCAAGTGCACCCAACGGACCCTAATAAGACAGCATCTACCGGGGCACAACTAGATCCGGTGGTAGACAGCGCGTTACGGGCATTCCTTCGGGAAAATTGGGATACATTCGCCTGGCACCCTTCAGATATGCCGGGAATCCCATGCAGGCTGGCCGAACACAGCCTCAATATTATCAAAGGTTTCAAACCAGTCAAGCAGTCACTGCGATGGTTTTCTGAACCCAAAAGACAAGCAATGGGAGAAGATCTAGCCAAGCTATTGGAAGAAGGGTTAGTCATAGAAATTAAACACCCGGATTGGCTAGCCAACCTAGTCATCGTATAGAAGAAGGACAAATCCTGGCGCCTCAGCGTCGACTTCATAGACCTAAAAAAGGCATGTCCCAAGGATCCCTTTCCTTTGCCCCACATTGATCAAATTATCGATGCAACAGACGAACATGACTCGTTGTGCTTCCTTGATGCTTACTCCGGATACCATCAGATAAAGATGAAGGAATCCGATCAGGCCGCAACAGCATTTATCTCCCCATACGGTCCTTTCTGCTTAAACACTATGCCCTTTGGACTTCAAAACGCTGGCGCCACATATCAACGCATGATTCAAACATGCTTAGAAAAACAAATTGGCAAAACAGTGGAGGCATATGTTGATGACGTAGTCATTAAGACCAAACACATTGAAACTTTGGTGGAAGATCTCCGCCTTATGTTTGCCAACCTTCGAGAATATGACATAAGGCTCAATCTGGAAAAATGTGTTTTCGGCGTTCCAGCCGGAAAGCTATTAGGGTTCATCGTATCCCATAGAGGAATTGAAGCTAACCCAGCTAAAATCCGGGCCTTGTCAGAGCTCAAAATACCAACCGACCTCAAGCAAGTGCAAAAACTAGCAGGCTGCGTAGCGCCCTTAAGCCGCTTCATCTCCAGATTAGGAGAAAAGGCATTGCCACTTTATAGATTGCTATGACACACTGACAATTTCGAATGGACGGACGCGGCCACAGCTGGATAGGAAGAAATAAAAACTCTACTAGCGAGCAACCCAATCCTAGCCGCCCCCGATGTTGGCGAACCAATGCTGCTGTATATATCAGCCACTCACCAGGTAGTGAGTGCCGTGCTCGTCGTCGAATGAGCCGAAGAGGGACGTAAATTCCCTATTCAAAAACCCGTATACTACGTATCCGAGGTTCTAACACCGCGCAAATCACGATACCCCCACTATCAGAAAATTGCCTATGCGGTCTTTATATCATCTCAGAAACTTAGACACTACTTTCAAGAGTATTCGATCACAATGACATCCGAGGTACCACTCAACGACATTATTAACGATAAAGATGCCACTGGACGCATAGCCAAATGGGCCATCGAGCTCTTACCGTTCGAAATATCTTATAAGCCATGCCGTACTATTAAATCCCAGGTGTTGGCTGACTTTGTCGTAGAATGGACCGAAGCCGAACTCCCTAAAGAGTACGGCTCATACTCCCACTGGCCAATGTACTTTGACGGTTCCAAAACGGTAGACGGATTGGGGGCCGACGTAATATTGATATCTCTGACTAGGGATACAGTCCGGTACGTTCTACATATTATGTACACGGACTCAAATAATGCGGCCGAATATGAGGCCCTATTGCATGGTCTCCGCCTAGCCGTATCCATGGGCATCCAACACCTCGAGGTACGCGGAGACTCAAACCTCGCTATCTCCCAAATTAATGGAGATTTTGATGCGAAGATTTCAAAAATGGCAGCTAGATTTGAGGGGTTGGAATTCCATCACGTAGCACGGGATAATTACCAGGCCACTGACGTACTTGCTCGTATGGGCGCTAAACGTGACCCCGTCCCGCCTAACACCTTTGTGGAAAGGCTATTTAAGCCATCAGTAACATGGCAGGACACGAGCGGCGATATGAATTCGGACCTGAATACACCCCCGGCCGAACTTAACCAAGGCGTCATTGGAGATCAAGACATGGAAATAACTCCTTTGGCTCACGAGATCATGGCAGTCATAGCCCACTGGACAGAGCCCTTCCTAGCTTACCTTGAAAGACAGGAGCTCCCCGATGACCAAAATGAGGCCCGCCGCATAGTCCGGCGTTCTAAAGCCTATAAGATTCACGAAGGTGAACTATATAAGAAAAGCACAACTGGTATTCTGCAAAGGTGCATCTCCGAAGAGGAGGGAAGGCAAATTCTCACTGAAATACACGCTGGAATGGGCGGCCACCATGCCGCAGCCCGGGCGTTCGTAGGCAAAGCTTTTTGAGCTAGCTTTTACAGGCCCACTGCCCGAGCAGATGCCCAGACTTTAGTCCAACACTGCGTTGGCTGCCAGCTCTTTGCAAATCAAAGTCACATGCCTCCCACCGCTCTGAGAACAATCCCCATTACTTGGCCTTTTGCTGTCTGGGGGCTTGATATGGTCGGACCCCTTAAAGGGGGGAGCCATAAAAAGAAATACTTGCTGGTGATGGTAGACAAATTCACTAAATGGATAGAAGCCAAGCCAGTAAAAACAGCTGAGGCAGGGCCTATGATAGATTTTATATCCGGTATAGTACACCGTTATGGTGTCCCGCACAGTATTATCACAGATAATGGCTCCAACTTCACAGCTAACGAGGTAAAAAATTGGTGCGCAAAGTTAGGTATTAAACTTGACTATGCTTCTGTATACCATCCTCAAACAAACGGTCAAGTCGAAAGAGCCAATGGTCTGATAATGAGCGGCATCAAACCCCGACTAGTGTGCTCCCTACGGGAGTCTGATAAACACTAGGTCGAAGAGCTTGACTCCGTACTCTGGGGGCTGCGGACCACGCCTAATCGCACGACCGGATACACACCTTTTTTCATGGTGTACGGCACAGAGGCTGTTCTGCCCTATGACATTATTCATGAATCACCTCGAGTGCGCATGTACGGGAAGAGAAAGGCCGAGCTAGATCGGCAAGACGACCGAGATGGACTTGAAGAGGAGCGAAATATAGCGCAAGCCCATTCCCCATTTTATCAACAACAAGCCAGGCGATACTAGAGCAGAGAAGTGCGGGCCAAGACATACAACGTCGGCGAACTCATTTTACGCCTCCCGGAGAAGAAAAAGGACAAGCTCAAACCCAAATGGGAGGGCCCCTTCATTATCCACGAAGTACTCACCGGTGGAGCCTATCGCCTTCGGAATGCACAGGACAACCGCCTTGACACAAACCCGTTGTATGCTGCCAGGCTCCGACGATTTTATGGATAGATCGGTAGCAATTTTTTCCTCCTTTCAAGTTAGGTCTTGTCTTTTATCTTTTATTTTTTATCTTTTTCCTTTTTACATTTTCCCTCATTGGCAAGTATTCGGCTAGCCCGAACTGCCACAGGATAAGTACATCTTCCAATGTATCTACCTCAAATATACGTGGGGGCTTCTTTAACGAAGCACATTACAAATAAAGCTTATTGCTTAAAATGACGTCTGTTTTTTACAGTACTTCCTTGTCGGCATATTGGAACAACACCTATGGGATCACAAGAATCCCTACTACGGTTAGCGGGGCACGGGGTTGAGAGAAGAGCGGATCAAACAGATAGCACACGGTTCGTTTATCCAGGTTCGGGCTGCGAGGATGCGTAAAACCCTACTCCTGCTTTGGTGGATTGTATATCTGTGTTTTTCAGCTAGCTATGGGGCGTGAGGAGCTCCAAAAAGCCGAATCCTCCTCCTGGTCGCCTCGGGCCTCCTTTTATAGAAAAAGGGGTTGCCACAGTGGCACATAGGAGGTGGAAAGGGTACAGTGATGCAAGGTTATCACTCACATTACATGACAAGGCGCATTAATGCGTCTTGCTTAGGTGTCCTTGCTTTATTGGGGACGGCGGAGAGATCCGTCTTGTCCGTCGCCGCTCTTTCTTATGTCGACACGCGCCCTGGCCAGCGATGCCTGAGATGCCATGTAGGTAGGCAGGCAGCTGAGGTGGTGCAATGGTGGGTCTTCACGAAGATCTGCATGCCGCCACGCAGGTGCCTGCCCAGCTGGTTGGGTCGGCAGCTCCATAAGGCGGTGGAAGCTTAGTCGGCGTGGGCTTGATGGTGGCCCTGCGGATGTCCTCGACAAGGGCCTTGCTGGGGCCCTGGCAAGGGTCTTGCCACGGCGCCTTCTCCCATCCCCGACAAGGTGCTTGCCGGAGGTCTTATGGTCTTCCTTGGCTAGGATCCCGCCAAGGGTCGTCGTCTTCTTAGTGCGTATCTGATCTTGAATGTCTTCACAAAGATCTGCATGCCACTACGGGGAGGTCTCCCGAATCCTTGCCCCATGGGGGCAGTGGACTCAAGGGTGATTTGCTCCGTAGGCTTGGGGAGAGTTGCCGCGGCAAGGGTCTTGCCGGGGCTGCTAAAGCCGGCCCCGGCAAGGATCTTGCTGGGGCTGCTAAAACTGGCTCCCGGCAAGGATCTTGCCGGGGGAACCCGCTTCGTCCCTTTGCTCTTTGTGGTCTTGTTCTCTTGAGCTTTGGTCTCACCCTGGCTCACCTCCCTTGCCTTGCTTGGTGTGGTGGTGCCCACGGCTCAGACTGCCCGTGCACAGTTAGAGGGGTACAAAAAGTGTACCCCCCCCCTTTTTGTACACCGACAGGAGCCCCCGGGCTTGGGCCACACATAAGCGCGATGCGTTGTTGGGCTAGGCCCAGAACGGTGCGCGGGCAGGCGGGACGGTTTTACCGTGGTAAGACTTTTCGCGCGCTGCGCCCCCACGATCCGCGCGCGTGGCGCAGCGTGGAGGGGCGTGCGTGACGTGGGTGGCATGCATGGGGCGGTTCCCACAGGCATGCGTCATATCGTAGTAAAGAGGCGGCTTCGTGCCTTCCCCGTAAACAGGGGGAGGCGTGGAGGCGCGGCCCATTTACTGAATGGGGCCAAGGCGCGGTCCTTAAGGTGTCCACTCCCCACGATCACGGGGTGGGGAGAGGTCGCCTCACCCGTCCCCTCAGTTCTGCACGTCTGCCACGTGTCTCCCATGTGCTTGGGGTGGCACACGGTGGAGGCAGGAAACCGGGCCGTCGCTTGTTGGGGCGGCGGGTCGGTCCTGGCTCCCTGCGCCTTCCGTGTCTTGATTGGCCGAGCGGGGCGGTCGAGCCCCAACCCCGTTCCTTTATAAAGAGCGGGAGGGGAGGGACGGTGCCCCGCATTCTTCCATCTTCTTCCTCCTTCAGCTTCTGCTCCTCTCTTCCATTCGTCATGGAGAGAGGAAATCCCGGCCCTTCAACGGTGGCGGCGAGGGTCGTCGCTCGACAATGCGTCCCTCCTTCTCCTGCGCCTGCGGTGGCAGAGCTGGCCGCGAGGGGAGGGGGGAGGGGGCAAGGCCGTGGGAGAGGTCGAGGCGCTCAGGGAAGAGGAGGACGGGGTGGCCCGCTGGCCTCGCCCCCGCCAGCAGCTCCGCCTCCAATGGAGGGCCATGTTGGGGATGACCCTTGTGAGTTCTTCGTCAGGTTGCGCCGGCCGCCGTGCCGTCGCTTTCGTCTCCCGACTCCATTTGCACGGGAGATGGAGCTAGATCCGCCGGACTCATTGCGGCTGCGCATGAGGGGCTGCGGGATCAGTGGCACGCGGGTCCGCGTTGACTTCCCTGCTCCTCATGTGATGTATCTTTGTCGGGGATGGAAGACGTTTGCTCGTATCCACAGCTTGACGGATGGGCTCACTCTCCATTTTAAGTTGATGGAGGGTGGGCTTCTTTCCGTCAAGGTCTTCGGGCACTTCGGGACTCGTGCAAGGTGATGCGTGGAGAGCTCTTCTGATAGTGAAGATTCCTCCTCGAGTGAGAGTGACGAGGAGGACAGCGGCAGCGACGACGAGGGCGGTAGGCGGCAGGATGACGGGTCCGACTAGGTGTCGGACGCCGCTCCTTGTGGCGCCGGCGACCCCATCATCCGTGTTGCCGGCTCCTTGAACTTCTCGGGGCCGTCCCCTTGGGCGGCTGGCGTTGGGAGGCTCCGGAAGAGGAAGAGGGCGGGCGGCAAGGCCGTCATGTCGGAGTACGCGGGCATCGACGCCTTTGACGGATACTGACGTCCTGCCGCCTCGTTTTCGAGCTCTGCTTCCGGCGTCACCATCACCATCCAGCCTTTGGGCGGCCACCAAGATGTTCTCTCGGTGTCTTCTGCCACCCGTAGCTCGCCTAGGCGCTCCTTTTGCCCTTCTCACCTCCTTGACCTGCCTCCTGAGGAGAGGGACAAGAAAGGGATTACGGGCATCTTATCTCTTTTTAGTTTGTAAGCCTTCGGGCGTCTGTTAAATTTAAAACTTGTAATCCCCTTGTTCATGTTTTTCATTCCCTATGGACTGTACCTGAGTGGAATGTTTTTAATGAAAAAGGGATGTTAGCCGGGTCATTTGTTTGTGGGTGAAACCCACGACAAGGAATAAATCCTTGATATCTTTAAGATAAACACTTCCTCGCACGGCAACAGGCCTTGCCATCTCCCCACTTCGCTCTACCTTTCTCACACCTTTGGCGGAGGCAGGGATGAAGCGGGTTCAAGCTCCTTGTTTCATCCTTTCGCTGCCGCGACTACGACCAAACTTGGTCCGAGGAACGAGCCCTAGGGCCTAGAGTTGGGGAGCACGATAGTTTAAGGAAAAAACGAGGTTTCACATACCTCAATCCATAATGGAATGCATGATAAGGGATGAAGAACTTATGTGAAGCTGCAGCCCCTGGCAATCCTGGTTTGCCGTGGGTGAATCTTTGCTCTTGCAACCCCCGGCAATACTGGCTTGCCGGGGCCTAGATGCTGGTCTGTTCCTTTTTCTTCTCCCCAAGTGGTTTCGGCAAGGATATCTGTGTGTCCTGTGAACCAAAGAAGATAAAAGAAAGACAAAGGGATGCAAACTCGACCTATAAGCTAGGGGTTAGCCGCCGCTAAGCACTATCAACCCTAACCAAGGACGAGACTCGACCTAGCATGCATGCTATAACTTAGGGCGCCAGCGCTTCATTTATTTATGCTCAGGGTCTGCGCCTGGCTTTGTACAAAGGGTTAAATGCCTTGTCGGCAAGGCTTGTAGAAAAGGTGGCTTACCGGGGGGCCCGGCAAGCCGCGCCTCACGGGTAAAACTTGCGAAGATGCTCAATGTTCCAGGAGTTGCTCACCGGAACGGCATTTTCGGTTTCCAGGCAGACTGCGCCAGGCCTGGTGACTCGTATTACCCGATAAGGGCCTTCCCACTTCAGCGTCAACTTGTTGGTATTCTTGGCCGATGGAACGCGCCAAAGAACAAGGTCGCCTTCCTCAAAGCTTCGGGCACGGACCTTGCGGCTATGGTAGTGGCGCAAGGTTTGCTGGTAGCGTGCTGCTCTCACAGCCGCCCGAAGACGATCTTCCTCAAGGAGCATTGCGTCATCTTGCCGCAATTGCTCTTGCTCAAGCTCATCATAAGAGAGCACTCGAGGTGACCCGTATATGAGTTCAGTGGGGAGAACTGCTTCTGCCCCGTATACCAGGGCAAAGGGTGTCTGGCCGGTGGCTCGATTTGGCTCCGTTCTGATCGACCAAAGAACCGTCGGCAACTCATCAATTCAGCGCCTTCCACTCTTGCGCAGCCTGTCAAAGGTCTTTGTCCTTAAGCCTCGCAGTATTTCAGCGTTTGCTCTCTCAGCTTGAGCATTGCTTCGTGGGTGAGCAACGGAAGCGAAACAGACTTTGCTGCCGAGGTCTTGGGTATATTGCATGAAGGCGCGGCTTGTGAACTGCGTGCAGTTGTCGGTGATGACCCTGTTGGGTACACCAAAACGGCACACTAGTCCCTTGAAGAATTTGACGGCTGACTGAGATGTGACCTTCCTCACTGCCTCCACCTCTGGCCACTTTGTGAACTTGTCGATTGCGACGTACAAGTACTCAAAGCCCCCGACAGCGCGGGGGAAAGGGCCCAGTATGTCGAGCCCCCAGACCGAGAAGGGCCAGGAGAGAGGAATGGTTTGAAGGGCTTGAGCTGGTTGATGAAGTTTCTTTGAATGGAATTGACACGCTGTGATGCCCAAAGACCGACGTCCTAGAAGATTTCAGAAGATTCCAGATGTTCCGGGTTGCCCGTGTGTTCTTTTGTGCTTGTGTTTTTATTTTTGCATTGCATCATGTCATCATGCCATCATGTCATATTTATCTTTGCATCTCAACCAAATAAATTGTGTGGGCCTTCGGTCCATTTAAATCGAGGGAAGGATGTCTTCTCTTTAAAACATATAAAAGTCTCTCAATATTTTAGGGAGCTATATTAATAAATATTCCATTGTTTGGAATTACCCGCAACACACTTGCATAATTTTCCCCATGCCTCTTAATTCAAGTTTCATCGTCAAACCTTGCCAATAATTCTTTTCCGTTGTTTCGAGGTTCCTCCGAAAATTCGATCATTTTTGGGCACTTCAATAATCAAGTCTTAGTTCAAACCCGTTTGAATTAAATTCAAATATGTGTGAATTATATCTCGTTCTTGTCTTTTCTATTTTTCTCGGACCGCGCTTATTGTTATGAGCCCGAGAAAAATACCCTCTTGCCTAAATTCTTCTCCTAACCTTTTCTTTCCTCCTCTTTTATTTTTGTTTCAGCTTCGTTTTTATTTATTTATTTAAAGAATCGGAGGCAGCCAGGCCCTAGGCTTGCTCAGCCTCCAGCGGCCCAAACCTCTCTGGCCCATCATCCCTCAAGGCCCGTTTCCCTCCTCTAATCTAACCCTAGCCCGCAGCCTACACCGAGCCCCGATCGCTCCCTTCGCTCCCTGTTTCCCCTCGTACACCGCCGCCACCCCGTTTCCTCTCGATCCCGAGCCCCAGCCTCGATCTCCTCTCGGTCGCTCGTTCCCCAGCGCGATCTCCCCGCACCTCTCCCTCTCCACTCGCTCATCTTCCCCGAGCCCTCCTCTCCAGGGCGCCGCACCTCGACGACGCGCTCCAGCGCCGCTCGCCCCTCTGCCTCGTCCTGGCCGAGCGCCGCACCGCTGGCCGTTCCCCGAGCGCCAGGACCGGCCGGATCCCGCGTCCCCAGCGCGCGCAGGCCGCTGCTTCTCCGCGAAGCCGCGACCCCAACCCTGCCGACCTCCTCTGTCCCCAGCGCCCTCGATCAGAGGCGCCCCTCGGTCGCCTGTTCCTCGCCCCGGCCTCGGTTGCCTCCTCGCCATGGAGCAGCCGACCCCCCCGACTGGGCCTCCTCGCCCCGCATCGACAGGACCAGCCAGGAGCACCGCCTACGCCGCGCAGGCCTGCCTCCTCCTCCGCGCTGAGTACCCCGACCGCAGCCCCTCCGAGGAGCTGCTGCAACCTCCAGTGCCGGCGCCGCCTCACCATCTCCCTCGCCCTGCTGCCGTTCTGCTGTCCTTCGAGGCCTTTGGCCTTGCTTCGTTTTTGGATCGCCAAGTTGCCGCTGCTACAAACTCGTCGCCGTGCTGCCCCTTTTGTTTGCTCCTGTGTTTTGTGTTGTGTTGCCTTGTACTGTTGATTTGACAGGAGACCCGTGTACGAGACCGAGACCCCAAGTACCCCTCCGGATATGTGTACATCTACGTAACGAGATCGTCTACCGTCGACAAGACCGAGACACCGAGTACCACGACGACCCGAACGACTACCGTCGCCGTGTACCACTACCGTCGCCGAGACCCTCAAGTACCTCTACGAACGGAACGACTACTCGTTGGCGACCTCGTGTACAACTACTTCCTCTCCGATGAACGAGAACAACTACTTCCCTCTACGGCATGTACCACTACCGTCGCCCCGTGTACCACGACTCGTGTACCACTACTTCCACTACTACGGCTACTTCCTCTCCGAACGTGAACGACTTCTTCCCCTACGTTCCTCGACGATCGCGAACCGCCCCGAGAATGATCGCTTCAAAGGTATAACGAGACGACCCCGTGGATGACCCGTGGATGCTTGTTGCGGTTGTATGAAATGTCTCCTGTGTGTGCTCCGTGCTGTTTCGTCCGTTTGTCATGTTCCTCGGTTGCCTCGTCGCCGACTCGTGGGAACCCGGTGACGGGATCAACCCACTTTCATCTTGCTCGACTTGCTCACGTCGATTCTTTCTTTTGCATCGGTCTCTCAACGAGAAACCGGAACCGTTATGTTGTCGTTGCATCATTTTCGGATCATTGCCGTGGCACCCTTTTCATTCCACCACGGTGACAAATGCTCCTTATCTCTTATGTCAACTTTTAATAAAAACTTGCATAAACTTGTTCATGTCATCCGCATCATGTTAACAACATTATATATGTGTGAATTGTTGTTGCTTTAATAATTATTAAACATGCTCATGGGGATTTTCCGGATATGTTGTTGTTATTCTCCGGCCTCATTTAAAATGTCTAAATAGTGTAGTTTTATTATGCTTCACCTCTTGCCATGTTAAAAACATTTAATCTTGTCTTGTTAATAAACGAGAGTCAACTAAATAATTAAAATGTGGTGTTTCGTCAATATGCAACTCGTTGCATATTGATCTCCACTTAACTTGTAGTGTTGTTTGTGCACTTTGCCATGCCATGCATATTTAAACCGGACATGCATCATATTTGGATGTGCATCGTATGCCTTGTCTATGCTTGTGTGTTTACCGTGTTGTTCTTTCTTTCCGATTGCTTCTCTTGTTAGCTTCGGTTTCGTTCCGGAGTTGTGAGGATTCTCTCGACTGTGTTGCTCCGTCTACTTCATGGATCCGTTCTTCTCCCTTGTGGAATCCCAGGCAAGATGACCGAACCCCGATAACATTACTATCTTTGCCTATTGCTAGAGTATCGCTCTTTAGTATATTGCCTCGATGCCCATGTTTTCCTGTCAGCCTCCTATTGTAACCATGAACCTGTCTAACCACCCTACCTATGCAAACCGTTGCTTGGCTAAGTACGCTTCGCTCAGCCCTTCTTATAGCATTGCTAGTTGCAGGTGAAGATCGAAGATGCTTGCTTCATGTTGAAGTTTGGTTGGGTTATATCACACTATATAAATGCTTAAATGAAATCATCTATATATTGGCAAAGGTGGAAGGCTAAGCCTTTTGCTTGGTGATTTGTTCCACTCATGCCGTTAGGAACCGTATAAGCCGGTGTTATGTTCCTTGATTATGCGTTCCTAACACGGTTGGGGCGTATGGGACCCCCTTGATAAACCACTAAGTGCTAAGTCTTTTCCAGCAAGTCCCAACATTGGTACTATTCGCCTAATAACTAATAAAACATGCATAAGGGTCTTGCAAACCCTCTTTTATTTTAATTCAACCCCCCCGGGCCAGTGCTCCACATGAGTGTTGGTCCGAAACGAGCGGACTGCGGGGCCGCCTTGGGGCAACCTGAGGTATCTGGCATACACCTGTAGGATGTCTCATCCGGTCGTGTCCTGAGACTTAGATACGCGCGGCTACTATCAGGGTGTCGACACGCCGGGAGGATTTGCTGGATTAGCCTTACCTTAGTTCGGTCTAACTTGAGCACGGGATTCCGAGAATACTCGGGTCTTCCCACCTATGGAGTTGCGACTCCGCGGATCGTGGGCTTGTAATGGGTCAAGTTGGAACACCCCTGCAGGGTTTGAACTTTCGAAAGCCGTGCCCGCGGTTATGTGGCAGATGGGAGCTTGTTAATATCCGGTTGTAGAAAACTTGACACAATGTTTCAATACACTACCAGCGTGTGTACCGTGACTGTCAATTTCCGAATAGGGATTCGGGAGTTGAACACGGTGGGGTTATGTTTGACCAGCTTTAGTTAGGATCACTTCGTGATCATCTTTCGACCGAGGCACTTCTCTTCTCGCTCTCTATTACGTAAGTTAGTGCTAGTTGCTGCTGCAGACTCTTGTTGTTCCTTCACCTCTCGTTCTTTCTTCAGCCTTGTCCTCACCCAAGGCTTAAATAGTCGTGTTACCGGGAACAGGATTGCTGAGTCCTCTGTGGCTCACAGTTACTTCACCACACCAGATGCAGGTTCAGCCGAGTTTGATGCAGGAGTTGGATCAGTTCTTCACCCGGGAGTCCGATGAAGATCGTGGCCGTATGCTTGTGACGTTTCGACGATCAGTAGTGGTTCTTCTACTAGGATTCGATCCTGACCTGTGGTGTTATGTTGTTTTGGTATCTTTCTTTTGGATCTTCACCCGTAGTCGGGTTGTGATGTTTTGAATGATGTATTGTTTATGTATTGTACTGTGTGAAGTGGCGAGTGTAAGCCAACTATCTCCTTTTGCAATTTAATCCCTCTTTTACATGAGTCGTGCAAAGATACCAAACTTGAGATCATTCTAGGATGGGCTTATACCTTTAAGTCGTGCCTCGACACGTAGGAGGTATAGTCCCATCCTGGGCATTACACACGCTTCACATCTGGTGACCAGTGTCGTCGCATCCTGGAGGCAGTGGGCCAGAAGAAGCCTTGCCAAAATGCCTTGCCGGCAAGGGCTCTTGACCCTATGTGGGATCCACCTATGCCTCCATGTATCTCTGCCAACAGCCCCAGTCCTTCCTCTCGAGGGATACACTTCAATTTCACGCCGTTCGGTCTCTTTCTATACAGGACGTCATCGACGAACTGGTACATACCAGATCGACGGGCTACTTTTTCCGCTTCATCCTGCTCCTAAGGAAGTTCCCTAGTTTGGAGGAATCAGACGGTATGTTGTGCCCACGCTGGAGCCTGGGGCTCAACGACGAGGACTAAAGGCATTTCCTCCGCTATAGGAGCGGCTGTCTCGACGGCAAGAGCTTGACGCTCCGCTGGAGCTAGCCGTCCCGTGGCGGGCTCAGTGTCCCCGGCAACATCCTTGCCGGCGGCTCCGGGGAGCTCGGAGGGAATGTACTTGCCGGGCCCTGATTTCCTCCTCTTGTTTTGCTCTGTTGATGGATCAACGGATAGCTGAGAAAGCTGAAGCACAAAGGTACCTGGTTCCACAGGTAACTTGAGGGCAGCGCGCTTTGACAGGTAATCGGCGATGTCGTTCTCTGCTCGGGGAATGTGCTCCACCTGTATACCATCAAAACGCTCTTCCAGCTTTCTCACTTCATCGACGTAGGCCTTCATCAACGGGCTCTGGTAATCTTTGGTGACTTGTTTGACGACAAGCTGCGAATCGCCCCTGAAAATGAGTTTCTTGATTCCGAGGTCTGCCGCGATCCTAAGACCAGCAAGCAGCCCCTCATATTCGGCAGTATTGTTCGTTGATACCTCCCTGGGGAAGTGCATCTGGACCACGTACTTGAGGTGCTCTCCGGTGGGCGCGATAAGCAGTACGCCAGCCCCGGCGCCCTGTAAGGAGAAAGCTCCATCAAAGTACATGATCCAGTCGCAACTCGCCTCTTTGCCGGGGAGAGCAGTTTCCTGGGCTTCTTCATCAGGCGTCGCGGTCCATTTTGCAACGAACTCTGCCAGAACTCGGCTTTGAATCGTCGAGGTACTTTCAAACTTGAGGTCAAAGTTGGACAGCTCCAGTGCCCACTCTACAATTCTTCCTGTTGCATCTGGGTTGTGCAATATCCGTTGCAGAGGGAGGCGAGTGACGACAGTGATCTCGTGTGCCTGGAAGTAGTGACGCAGCTTCCTCGAGGCCATAAGAAGGCCGAAGAGCAATTTCTGCACACCGGAGTACCTTGATCTAGCCCCCAGCAAGAGGGAGCTAACAAAGTAGACCGGGTGCTGCATCATTTTCTTCCTTGGCGGCACTCCAACCGGCCGTGTCGTCTCTGCACCAACGACATCAGGCTCTGTCGCTGCTATCACCTCGTCATCAATTTCTCTCTGTGCCACTAGTGCGGCGCTGACCACCTGGTTCGTTGCCGCCAGGCATAGCAACAAAGGTTCTTGTGGCCTAGGCGCAACTAGTACTGGCGTGGAGGAAAGATACCTCTTCAAATCTTGCAATGCTGCTTCGGCTTCTGGCGTCCACTCCATTGGGCCCGCCTTTTTCAAAATCTTGAAAAAGGGAAGGGCGCGCTCAGCAGACTTGGAAATGAATCTGCTCATGGCGGCAACGCATCCAGCAAGCCGACGCACATCCTTGACCCGTTTGGGTGCTTCAATCTGTTCTATAGCTTTGATCTTGTCCGAATTGGCCTCTATCCCACGTTGTGACACAAAGAACCCGAGAAGCTTGCCAGACGGGACGCCGAAGACGCACTTCTCAGGGTTCAGCTTGAGATTGATCTTGCGTAGGTTTGCAAACGTCTCTTGTAGATCCGGTATGAGGGTTGCCCTGTTCTCGGTTTTGACCACTATATCATCCATATAAGCCTCCATATTTCTATGGAGCTGGGGTTCAAAACCAATCTGGACTGCCTTTGCAAACGTTGAGCCAGCACCCTTCAACCCGAAAGGCATTCGTACTAAACAATACGTACCACATGGGGTGATGAATGCTGTCTTCTCTTCGTCTTCTCTTGTCATGAAGATCTGGTGGTAGCCGGAGTAGGCATCGAGAAATGACAACAGGTCACACCCAGCCATGGAGTCAACAATCTGGTCGATGCGCGGCAACGGGAAGGGGTCTTTGGGACAAGCCTTATTGATATCTGTGTAATCAATACACAGCCTCCACTTCCCATTTGCCTTGAGCACTACCACTAGATTGGCCAACCACGTTGGATGGAGCACTCCTCTTACCAAACCCGCTGCTTCCAGTTTCTGGATCTCCTCTGTGATGAACTCTTGTCGTTCCAAAGCTTGCTTCTTGACCTTCTTCTTCACGGGCCGCGCATGAGGACAAACAGCAAGGTGGTGCTCAATCACCTCCCTGGGAACGCCGGGGATGTCAGATGCTTGCCATGCAAACACATCGACATTTTCCCGCAGGAAGGTGACGAGCGCGTCTTCCTATTTGTGGTCAAGGGTGGATCTTATGGTGAAAGCCCCTCCTGTGTCGTCCTCCTTGACAGAAACCTTCTTGGTTCCCGGCGGTGTGGCCCTGGACTTCTTGTTTCTGCCGGTGGAGCTCTCTGGCACGTCCTCGATGGGAGCACAACACTCCGAAGAGGTGCGCTTGCCGGAGTGGGTGTCCGAGGTCTCATCGGTCTTCTTCTTCTTGGCTCCAGTGGCATGAGCAAGTGCCCTAGTGGCGACAGCTGCTGCAACTGCTTGTTGGTATAGTTGGTCAGCGCAAATCAGCGCATCTTTCTTATCGGAGGGGATGGTGATGATCGTCACAGGCCCTGGCATCTTCAGGGTGTTGTAGGCATAGTGCGACGCCGCCATGAACTTGGCCAGCGCTGGGCGGCCAAGGATCCCGTTGTAAGGCAAGGGGATCTTGGCAACATCGAACACGATATTTTCTGTCCTGTAGTTCAGATCACTTCCAAAAGTCACGGGTAGTGTGACCTTCCCCTTTGGTTGACTTCTCCCTGGGTTGACCCCCTGAAACGTGCCCGTCTCTTCGAGGTCTCCGTCAGGAATCTGCAGCTTCTCGATCACGGTAGGCGAGATTAAGTTCAGACCGGCCCCGCCATCGACTATCATCTTTGTCACCTTGAGGTTGCGTATTGTCGGCGAAACCAACAATGGCAAGCACCCGACCGCAGTAGTGCGATCAGGGTGATCCTCACTGTCA
Organism: Secale cereale; assembly: GCA_902687465.1. Lineage (NCBI taxonomy): Eukaryota > Viridiplantae > Streptophyta > Magnoliopsida > Poales > Poaceae > Secale > Secale cereale. The sequence goes on from LR738713.1 coordinate 325,570,261, forward strand.
AAAATGATAGGCGTGCTGGACCATTTCAGCGGCTTTTGGGCACCAGACGATGGCTCCGCCGCTGTAATCTCACGCGCCCACTGTTTAAGCTGGCGGTGAGAAGTATGCAGCGAGGCACCGCCATCGATGCACATAGCCTCCGTGGCTTTCTGACACTCTTGGTCGCCGAACTCGTCGTCCTCTTCGTGATCGTCATCTTCTGGCTTTCTGTCACGGCCCCGGGCGGGCCTCTCCTGTTGTTTATCCTTACCGCGACGGCCTGCTTGGCTGTCACGCTTCTTGCCGGACCCCCTCAGCACCGTCCTGGCCCTTCTCCTTGTCCCGCCTCTCATATTCAGCCCTCTGCTTCTCAGCAAGGAGCTCAACCTGTCGGCAGTTCTGGAGATCATGGCCTTTGGTGCGATGGATCTTGCAGTATTGCTTGTCGGAGTTTCCTGGCTTCTTGGCAGCCGCCAAGGCCCGCAGGCGACACACCCGGCAATTTCCTTGCCGGGGTCATCCGCCTTGGTTTTCTTGGGGGAGCCAGCGTCGTCAGATCCCTCGACGGCAAGCACGGCTTTACCTTTGCGCTTCCTATTGCGGCGCCGACCTTTCTTTGCCGGGGCAACATCATCCTCATCTGAGGAGTCGGTTTCCGCGCCGGCATCTTCGTCGGGGTACTTCCTTCCCTCTTCAGCCCGGGCACATCTATCAGCAAGAACATAGTGTTCCGCCACATCTTTCACATTGGTCATTGCCAGTTCTTCATGCATCTTGCGGTTACGCACGTTCTGATGGAAAGCACTGATGATGGCGGCAGGGTGAACATCAGGGATATTGTATTGTACCCAGCTGAACCTCTGTATATACTTGCGCAGACTCTCGCCTCCCTTCTGGGGAATGACGTGCAGGTCACTTTCTTGGCCATGGGCTTGGTGACCTCCAGTAAAGGCGCCAACAAACTCATGGCACAAATCCGACCAGGAGGAAATAGAGTCTACCGGCAAGTGCATCAACCCCGACATGGCGTTGGGTTTAAGAGCCAATGGGAATTAATTCGCAAGCACCTTATCGTCGCGGGCTCCGGCAGCTTGCATCGCGATGGTCTAGATGCTGAGGAACTCCGACGGGTGGGTCTTGCCATTGTACTTCTCACCAACGTCAGGCTTGAAGGTCTGGTGAGTGGGCCACTGGAACTGTCGCAGCTCACGGGTAAAAGCCGGACAGCCTACCTCGTAAGGTAGACCTCCAGGGCTCTCCGGTGCTGGGCGGTTCACAGCAGGCCCTGCTCGCCTCTCTGACTGGTGGCGCACTCCGCGCCGGCGCTCGATGGTGGTTCAAGCGTCTTCATGAGCTCGCTCCTGAAGAACTTGACGCTGGCCGTCGTGGGTCTGCGGGTCGGACGATGCTATGGAGATGTCATCACCCGCGACGTCTCGTTGAGTCGACACACACGGTACCGGGCGAGGGGGAGGCGAGCGCATCGTGGCCACGGTGCTGCCGGTCCTCCCGCCACCAGTGCGTGCGACCCCATCAGAGCATCGACCCGGGGGCCTCGCTGGACTTGGTTCATCCTTGTTGGCGACCGCGACAAGGCTTCGGATGGTGGCTCTCCATTCGTCAAGTTTCCCCGTAACGGGAGGAAAGTCGAGGAGCAACTGCGCGCGCGCCAAGGCTTCTGCTGGGGTTAGCGGTAGCGAGACCTGCAAGGACCGCGACACGCTTCGACCCCTGACAATGTCAGGAGGAGCTCCACCACGATCCCGCGGTCGCACGCCATTTTCACCAGCGCTTCGGCGGGCGGGTCGGTCTTCTACGTCTCGGGAGTGGCGCTCGGGGCTCTTCCCAGCGGCGACGCCCGGGATCTTCGGCGTGATGACGCCGTTCGTCGCGCGCTGCTTGGGAGGAGCGCGCTGTTGGCGTCGGCGTGGGAGTTCTGGAGGCCTTTGCGTTGCCTTCGAGTGATGCGGCAGCGATCTTGGAAGGCCCCGCGCCACCCGCGGAGGGCCTGGCTCCATCTTTGGATTTGGCGGTGTGTGGCCCGTTACCAGACGCACAAACATCGCCACCTCCCAAACTCCGGCTGCTGGGACGGCGTTGGTGTTCGCGAGCAGCGCCTCGGGTCCTTTCCGCGACCGTTTCGCTGCTCGCCCGCGTCGGGACAGGCTGTCCGGCTTCCGACTGGCCAACTGCCACGGTCGTCTTCGTCTTGGGCGCCATGATGATGAAGAAGCGTCGAACTAACTGCTAAAGCTGATTCTCACAACTGCAGCCCCCTACCTAGCGCGCCAAAGATGTCGGCGTATTGGAACGAAGCCTATGGGATCACAAGAATCCCTACTACGGTTAGCGGGGCGCGGGGTTGAGAGAAGAGCGGATCAAACAGATAGCACACGGTTCATTTATCCAGGTTCGGGCCGCGAGGATGCGTAAAACCCTACTCCTGCTTTGGTGGATTGTATATTTGTGTTCTTCAGCTAGCTATGGGGCGTGAGGAGCTCCAAAAAGCCGAATCCTCCTCCTGGTCGCCTCGGGCCTCCTTTAATAGAAAAAGGGGTTGCCACAGTGGCACACAGGAGGTGGAAAGTGTATAGCGATGCGAGGTTATCCCTCGCATTACATGACAAGGTGCATTTAATGCGTCTTGCTTAGGTGTCCTTGCTTTATCGGGGACGGGGTAGAGATCTGTCTTGTCCATCACCGCTCCTTCTTGTGTCAACACGCGCCCTGGCCAGTGATGCCTGAGATGCCATGTAGGTAGGCAGGCAGCTGAGGTGGCGCAATGGTGGGTCTTCACGAAGATCTGCATGCCTCCACGCAGGTGTCTGCCCAGCTGGTTGGGTCGGCAGCTGCATAAGGCGGTGGAAGCTTAGTCGGCGTGGGCCTGATGGTGGCCCTGCGGATGTCCTCGACAAGGGCCTTGCCGGGGCCCCGGCAAGGGTCTTGCCGCGGCGCCTGCTGCCATCCTTGGCAAGGTGCTTGCCGGAGGTCTTATGGTCTTCCTTGGCTGGGATCCCGCCAAGGGTCGTCGTCTTCTTAGTGCGTATCTGATCTTGAATGTCTTCACAAAGATCTGCTTGCCACTACGAGGAGGTCTCCCAAATCCTTGCCCCATGGGGGCAGTGGACTCAAGGGTGATTTGCTCCGTAGGCGTGGGGCGAGTTGCCGCGGCAAGGGTCTTGCTGGGCCTGCTAAAGGCGGCCCCGGCAAGGATCTTGCCGGGGCTGCTAAAACTGGCTCCCGGCAAGGATCTTGCTGGGGGAACCCGCTTCGTCCCTTTTCTCTTTTGGTCTTGTTCTCTTGAGCTTCGGTCTCACCCTGGCTCACCTCCCTTGCCTTGATTGGTGCGGTGGTGCCCGCGGCTCAGACTGCCCGCGCACAGTTAGAGGGGTACAAAAAGTGTACCCCCCTTTTTGTACACTGACATTCCTTGCCAATATATGCACCAATATGACTTAAGTCTGGCCAAGCTGGGTTGCCTGGCTCCTATGCTTACCCCTACGTTTCCGATTGTTCGGCTAAGGCGTAAAGGGAGCACCGCTGCGATTGTTACCGCCGGGTAATCCGGACATGTACCTCAGACTGGGTGAAGCCGAAAGCTAGCACTCTTAAGGGAATGATCGGTCGACAGATACACGACATACCACATCTTAGAGCGTATTTTAAAATACCACATGACATGGCATCCTACAATCCTTTTCACAGGATCAAAAGCCTAGGCCCGCATCTGTATGCACGCCGACCTAGGGAAAGGAACCCCTAACGGAACTATTCTCTCTAGAAGATGTTTCTTACGTTAAACAGTAATATAACATAACTCCCCGAACACAGTTCGTCTGTTCAAGCAATTATGACCAGATTGCCTGGTTTCCGAACATATCACGTGTTTACCATTGATGTAGTATTCATAAGCACTCCAGCCTTTGGGTTTATGGAGGTTAAAGCACATGGTCGCCCATGACAAGCTTTTTATAAATTCGGTCGGAGATAAGTTTGATGGTAAAAGTACATTAATACATAGAATCAAACGACTACTCTTTTTCTATTCCCTCTATAACACTGTCTAGTTTATAGCCCTGTTGGGAAAGCTTGGCAGCTGTCTCTACTTGGTCATATACCAAATACGGAAGAATTTCTGGTCCATCGGACCCTCGAGGTCCCACGCCGGCCATATGATTTGGATCAAGATGAGTGTAATGCGTCTTCACCATGGCCCAGGCTTCTCGAGCACCCATGCGACATGCTGATGCTTTCCATAGTTCGCAGCCGCGTCGAGCCCCTTTGAACAAGTCCGCCAAGTCCTCCATAGTTTCTGGAGGCGAATTGCCTGGCCATAAAGCCCTGGCCATACTCTTCATGGCCTTCCGAGCTTGCACGCGGACTATGGAAAGCTCTCGCAGCACGTCACCCTCAAAACTGGACACTCCTCCTTCGGGCTGCTGTCAGGACCCCGATCCTAAGTCACACAAGTCTAGCCTGTAACACATCATATCACTTTGCGGCCTCACGCACGGTATCCCCACGGGTGCCACCTTACCTAGCCTGGGACCGTTTGCGCATTTTGGCACACGTATATGATAGTGTCGCTAGCATCCATATGACAGAGAACCCGGGCCGACATGACTAGTTATAAACCAAAAGTGGCACTAAATTACAGAGACATGCATCCATGACCCAGCAACGAACGTGTCGGTCATCAACGTATGAACCCAAGTCGTAGCAAGCTACATGGACTTAAGGGAGCAACGCGTGACATTTCCCCTAAGGGACAAACACAGGAACGAAGAAGGACACATGCCGGCCAGCCTACGTGTTCCGGAGCAATAGCAAGCTACCAAGGCTCAATGGAAGCACTAGGAGGCATTTCCCAGTAAGATAGGATACCAAGGGTAAACAACTAGGTGTCGGATCCCACACATAGCAATACACATTACACGTACACATAATATGCAAGTATGTGCTGTACAACATGGCATCACAACGTAACTCAACGACTCATATAGATAAAAGCCCAAAAGAGTCATCATAGCATTTATTACAAACAGAGGTCACATGACCCAACATACAGTGCATACAGGCAACGGAAGCATAACATGTCTGAGTACAGACAACTACAAATGAAAAAGGCTGAGAAGCCTGACTATCTACAAGACCCTCCCAAGGGTACAAGATCGTAGCTGAGGTAACAAGCTAAACGTCGAAGTCCACGCGGAACCACTAGTGAGACTGAAGTCTCTCTGCAAAAACATAAATTAAGCAAACGTGAGTACAAAGGTACTCAGCAAGACTTACATCAGAACTAGCTACATATGCATCAGTATCAACAAAGGGGTGGTGGAGTTTGACTGCAGCAAGCCAGCTTTGACTCAGTGGCTATCCTAAACTACAACTGCAAGTAACTCTTTTGAGGTGGCGCACACGAGTCCACATATTCACCAAACAATACACCACTATGGATCCGCTCCCGTCTCCCTACGAGAAAGCCATCCATAGCACTCACACTTATCTTGCGGATTTTAGAGTATCCACTTTCACTTGTCTATGAACTGTACAGGTAACCCAGAAGTCCATTACCACGGACACGACTATTCGAATAGATCATATATAACCCTGCAGGGGTGTACTTCTTCACACACACTCTCACCACTTATCGCCGTTTACATGACATGTACTCGGCAACCTTCAAGCGGAAGCCCAGCGAGGGTGTTGGCCACGACCTGACTAACCACACAAGTCCCTAGTCTAGGTTTATCGCCTATTTGGGTTCCATCCATGGGGAGATCCGGCCGGGGTTTCGCTCACGGCCCCAAACGATGTGTACAGGGTTCCCGAGTCACCAAACGGGCGACTGGTACACCCGACCACGTACCTGCCGTGTCACAGCCCACCCCTAGGGTTAGCGCTGCGCATGACCTCCAGTAAACTACAAACACCAGAAACTAGTTGCAACTCCTGGACAAAGGACAAGGGCAGTTAATAAGTCGAGAGGGTCCATTGGTTTCGGGCCCAATGCATGGTAGTAACTGGTCATGGATCAACCAACACAGAACTCAGTTCCTGAGGACGGCTGCAATGAGAAAACCCACCATGTACTCCTACATGGCCTCTCATCGCTACCTTTACCAAATCGTGTTCACACACTTAGCTCTCAACAGTAGGACATGTTCACCACATTCCAATTCATCCCCGATGAATCAGACCTGACACAACTCTAAGCAATAGCAGGCTTAACCAGAAAGCATGAATGAGTAGGCATAACATGGCTCAAACAACTCCTACTCATGCTAGTGGGTTTCAACTATTTACTGTGGCAATGACAGGTCATGCAGAGGAAAAGGGGTTCAACTACCGCGACAGGTAACAGTTGAAGCGTTGTTGTCCTAATGCAGTAAAAGCGAGCAAGAGCGAGAGAGTGGGATTGTATCGGAATGCTCAATGGGGTTTTGCTTGCCTGGCACTTCTGAAGATAGCACTATGTCTTCGTCAGTGTCATCGGTCACATCGTCGGAACAGCGACTACTGAGAGGGGACAAACACCGGCAAACAAGAGAGAACACAATCAATGCAATGCAGCAATATGATGCATGATCATGACATAGCAACATGCTGTGATTTGAGCTAATGCAACTAGCAGTGATTTAAATGAAGTTGATTTGAACCAAAGGTTCAAATTCAAACTCCATATGTGATTATTCAAATGTCATTTATTTGATTTGACCTGAACAACAGGTTTAACTTGTTCAAACATGCATGAACATGCCATAAACAGATTTCTTGAATTTTTCTGATCATTTTTCATATATAAATTATTTTCATTGGAGTTACAGATTATTTTCTATGATTTTTAGAAGTTTTGGCTATTTTCTGAAATAAACAAATCATTTAAGATTTATTTTAAATTCCAGAAAACCTGACGTGTGGGGTCCACACGTCAGTGACACAACTAATTAACAGAGTTAATTAGCTTTAAGTTAACACTAACTAAACTGTCAGTGGGGCCAGGGCCCACCAGTCAGCGACTCATTAAACTAACCTAACTAGTTAATTAGTGCTAACTAGAGCAATTAGTCGGGCGAGGCCCGCAAGTCAGTGAGAGAGAGGGGAAAGTCAAACCGGGCAGTGGGGTCAACCCACGCTGGTCAATGGGTCAAACCCGCCGTCGTTTAGCCGCCGACGAGGCCCGAGACGCTGGAGGTGATCGGAAAACCTCCACAGGGCTCGGATCGATGCGCTGAAGGCATTTCTAGGATGTTGGCGATGCGCGGCGTCGGATGGTGGTGGTCTCCAAGCCTGGGGTGGCCGGAAACGCCGACGGCGACATCAGCAGCGGCGGCCGGAGCTCAGGTGGCGACGGATTCGACGAAACGGTGCGCGGGAGGAGCTGAGGTTTGCACCTACGGCCTCTACGAGTGGTCACAAACCCGTTGGGCATGGTGGTGTGACCAAAAGGTCACCGGGGTGGCGCCGGCGACCAGCCAGAGCGGCGGCGAGCTTCGGCTTCGGTCAAAACTGTGGCTACGGTGATCAAGAGGCATGGGGAGAAGGGGCAAACGATGGAGGAGCTCACATCAGTTGCAGAACGCGTCCCAGTGGGCTCGTAGGAGGTCGGATGACGTCGAGGCATCTCCGGCGATCTGGGGAGCTGGAGGTTGAAGACGACGGCGTCGAGGGTGTTGCGGTGCTCCCCAGCTTGTGTACGTCAGCGAAGAGGAAGACGGAGCTGCGGCGGTTCTTCTTGGCATGTTGGCGAGGCGTGTGGTGGCCGGTGGCCGCGGTGGTTCAGGGCGGCAGCGACGAGCTCCGCTCGGTGGCTGCGTGTGAGAGATACAAAGGGGGGGAGAGCAGCGAGTGAGGGGGAGGGGAGAGAAGTTTGTGGGCGTCTATGTGGCGTCGTCCGAGAAGGCCGGGGCTAGCAGGCAGGGTGGAGGTGTCTCGGCGCGTGCCCGCGCGCTGCGACCACACTCCCGTGTCCTCCTGGCGTGAGGACAGGGATGACTGGCAGGGGAAGCCCAGGTGGGCTGGGCCGTGCTGGGCCAGGCCAGGTAAGTGGCCCAGGTAAGTGCTCTCTCTCTCCTTTTATTTCTGTTTTCTATTTTCTATTTTTGTTTTGCTTTAATAAAAATGCTAGAGCATTTTCATAAATCATGAAAATATTTGTGGGCACATATTGAATTAATTTCAATAGCCCTCAACTAGTTTCACAATTATTAGAGCATTTAAACTATTTATAGAATTTAAATGCCCCAATTCAAATACAATATGGATTAATTCAAGAAAACCAGAATGGCCTAAAAATATTTGCACGATTTTTGGCAGAGGTTTTCACCTTTATCAAAAATCATGAACATTTTCAAAAGACATTTTGGGTTCATTGAAAATATAATTTTTTTTATTTGAACCTAGTTGGATCCATCTGGTGCTAGGGTTTGGACAACCCCATTTCAAGTTTAAGAGAAATTTAAACATGATGCAACGCAAGACTAACTGGACCAGAGCAGACGAGAACTAGGGATGTGACAACTCACCCCCACTAAACAAGAATCTCATCCCGAGATTCAAGACGTGAGATAAGAAATCAGAGGGGACACTAACGAACACAATCTTCATGATCCAAGTGTCCTCCAAATAAGTGTTGATTGCTTGCCTCATGTTGATCCTGGCATCCTTGCTTTCGAGATATTTGTCCAACACGGTGACGACGAAAGAAACTCTACAAAATTGATCTTCTGAAAGATCGAGCAACTCAAGATCAACTCATGCAATGAGACGTTGAAACATCTCTTGAGCTGAGACACGGGACACACATCCAAAGGGATAGAGTGAAACAAACGATGAAGGTTCACTTAGTGGCAATAATTCCACACCTAAGAAGATGGTGATCAATATCACCAGACGGGGCACCTTAGAGAAGGTGACTCATAGAATTATTCCCTTAAGTGGCAAAAAGAATTATTTTTGATATAGAGATCATTGAAACTCTCTATACCAGCCTGAGGCAAACACAAACGATCGTTTGATGGAGTTTGAGAGAACGACATTCCCGGGCCAGAATGGATGATGTGGACTACCTTGTTGAAGACAACACAAGGGACGAATTTTCTTATCATCTAAATGGATGCGACCCATGGGTAAATGGCACATTGGCGGTGCAAGCTGGGAACAAAATGCAAATGTTGGGAATAATTCTGGTAACTGGGAAGAAACCCGACAGTAGAGAGTGAATCTACTCTTGGAGAGGTTATAGCATAACCAAGAGCACTGGGAGCAATCCCGGTTAGTGCCGGTGATAATACCTAGTGCTTGTGCGTCCTCTCAAGAACTTGAGCATGCCCATATTCATCAAGGTTTTACCAATATCCGTGTCAAGGATCCTGGCAACACCACATACTACCATGATGAATAATGACGAACGATGCAGATGCAAAGGAAGATAACACTTTCTCAGATTTCACCTTGGCGGAGTCAAGGGGCAAAATCTGGATGATCGACCGAGAGACATTTAGCACTCCGCTTCTAATGTTCTCCTTGATGTGCTAGCGCAACCCATTTATTAAAATGGTTTGGTACCTAGAAAGTCAAGTAAAAGGTCAGACTTCAGGAGCACAAAAATCCATAAGGAACAACTAGGGGGTAAATCCTACGAAATCCTTATGGGGAGGTGGCCAACTTCTTCGATCAAGATACTACAACAATAGGTCTTCCGGCTGGGTGTGTTGGCCACGACATCCACTTTACCTGTTATCGAGAGACCAATATTATAGTTCTTGGAAAATGCTCCAACCATCATAGCTGCCTGAGATTCAGTTCTGGTTGGTGTCAGGATATTCCAGACTCATCGAGTCTAGAAAGAAAAATGAAAGTTTGCAACCCCAATCGACGAGACGGCGCTGCGAGATTCTCGGGGAGTGAACTATGATAGCAAGCTCGAAAACATGAGCTAGTTCTGCTACGTACCTGTGAACATGTTGTCCCAAACAAGCGTGACCACATAGTAGTCTTATAATAAAATACTATCGAATTTAGGTTGGGAATCATCATTGAAGATAGCGAAGTCATGTGCATGACCTAGGATTAGCACAACAGACTTCTTTTCTTGAACAAATCAATCAGTGGCTTGGTGTGCTAGGGATACATATGGAATGAAGATGATCAGTCTATCAGACCATAGAATACTTCGCACGTATGCATGACTGAATTGGGATGATTCCAGAGGAGGTATAAACAAGCTTTCTCAAATTCACGGTGGCAGCTTTCATCAATTACACGTGAATTAGGGGAGATCACTTCTCTCATCCAAACATATACCTCATGAACGGAACACGAAGGCCATGCTTGAAAAGTTTCCAATACTAACTTAAATGTTCAACATGAATCGTGGTCAAGATAAGCGATGTTGATGGGCTCAACAACGGGTCATCGAGATATCCATGAAGATGGAATTCCACAATTTATATGAACAAGGTGGTAGCATTGGTCAGACCAAGAGATATAATGAGGTATGCTCGGGGGACACCCATGAGTAAGACAACATTAACAACATCGTTGGTTCTGATTTGATTTGAGGATAGCCCACACTCAAACCAAAGTTTTGGCAAGACAATAGGTCGAACAATTGATCACGAGGATCGATCGATCAAGATATCATCTTTCTTCAACACACACACAAAAGATATTCCTTGGAAGGATCTAAGTCAGGCAAGCTTTTATCTTCCAACTCTCCAAGTTGTTGTTTAGCTTAATCAACTAGCTCAGGGTATCCAACACAGATTCTTGGAGAAGCGGTGGTTTATATGAAACCAACTTGGTCACGAGCTCGACGCACTGGTCAGGGGACAACCTGGTGATACTTCCGGGAAGATAACCAGAAAATCACGAACCACCGATATGTTACTAAGCTCGAGAACAATCTTGCTTTTCAGGGCACGACGATATGATCAAATGAGCAAGGACTTAACAAAATCCTAACTCATCAATCAAGGAGTGCACCAGGAAAGTGGACTAGGTAGCACGATCAACCTTAGGGTGATGATTCAATAATCAACTCGCTCAGGATGAGGTTATTGTCCATTTAACTACCAAGCAATGGAGTTGCTAGGAGTATTGATTTCACACATCACAATTCACTTGTCGGTATTCCGGTTACAATAACACAGAGACCGAGGAATGAACGATAATGGCGAGAAGTATCACTGTATCAAGAGTTCATAAGAGATAGTGCAATTCTCATGACGATCATGACGTAAAGAGGGTAACACTTCAGAGTAGAACGGATCAAAAGCTTGATTGCATTTTGTTCTACGGAGTACAACTGCTTTGACCCAATCCTGGATATGGATAAGGTACTGGAGTTTGTTTCTCCTAGTCATTCCAGAATAGAATGGCTTGACGGACCACAAGAGTAAAAGGCATCAATGAACGAATGCACGACTACTCCTGACTATCAACTGATAGGAGGGTGGTCATAAAACAACTAAAAGGGACAACTCAAGGAACATATATCCTTCTGTGTTGTGGATGCATAGATTAGCATGTCGAACTAGTTCAACATATTTCTTCCGGATAACCCATGCAGAAAGGTAGGACTGGCAGAGTCACAATATAGAATCAAGAACTCCTCAAGAGTACTCTGGTTGTGATCTTTTGGTTCAAAAGAACTTCTGCCATAATGGTTCATGGTATTGAAAGAACGATATACCACGGACCTCGAGGACTAACACAAGGTTACTAATAACCTAAGGGAGCTAGCAATTACTATCAACATGAGGTAAGTAGGGTGAATCTCGGGTTCAAAACCTAGAAGTGGAATACCTACACACTAAGTGGCATCACTGGATGCTTTCGAGAATGTTGGCCAGAATCATCACACTGGGAATATAAGGCATTTCTAGATTACTGGGTGATCCTCTAAGACACCTAGGGTCATAATAATAACTCCAACATATTTGTCGAGGTAACAGAGTACCTCAACACACTGGTTAGTGTGGTTAACCTGGCCCAAAGGAGCATCGGGAACAGAAAGAAGGGATTTGCAAATGCATCGGACCATTTAGAAACCTGGGATGACTCGGACAGCATAACGGCTGTAAATACTCAAAAATACTTTTAAGACTCATGCACAAAGATAGCAGAACCACTCAACATCATAATGTCAAGGTTCCGAGACCAACAGTTTAACAAACAGAAGTAGTAGAAACTGAACTGAGAGTTGAATCCACCATTAACGTGATCCTGGTAAATAGAATGAGAAGCCTAGTTCTTAATCCCCGCAGAAAGAAGAAGGTGACTCAGATCAGAAGATCTCAGGGTAAAGGAGTAAAAAGAGCCTTACGTTCCCTTCCACAATCAATTCCCTTATATAACAAAAGAGTTTCTAGACACCACTTCGACCAGTTTGGCTTACTAATCCTACAGGCAGTCAGGCTCTGATACCAAAGCTGTCAGGACCCCGATCCTAAGTCACACGGGTCTAGCCTGTAACACATCATATCACTTTGCGGCCTCACGCACGGTAGCCCCACGGGTGCCACCTTAATTGGCCCGGGACCGTTTGCGCATTTTGACACACGTATATGATAGTGTTGCTAGCATCCATATGACAGAGAACCCGGACCGACATGACTAGTTATAAACCAAAAGTTGCACTAAATTACAGAGACAGGCATCCATGACCCAGCAACGAACGTGTCGTTCATCAACGTATGAACCCAAGTCGTAGCAAGCTACATGGACTTAAGGGAACAACGCGTGACATTTCCCCTAAGGGACAGACACAGGAACGAAGAAGGACACATGCCGGCCATTCTACATGTTCCGGAGCAGTAGCAAGCTACCAAGGCTCAATGGGAGCACTAGGAGGCATTTCCCTATAAGATAGGCTACCAAGGGTAAACAACTAGGTGTCGGGTCCCACACATAGCAATACACATTACATTTACGCATAACATGCAAGTATGTGATGTACAACATGGCATCACAACAAATCTCAACAACTCATACAGATAAAGGCCCAGAAGAGCCATCATAGCATTTATTACAAACAGAGGTCACATGACCCAACATATAGAGCATATAGGCAACGGAAGCATAATATGTCTGAGTACAGACAACTACAAATGAAAAATGCTGAGAAGCCTGACTATCTACAAGACCCTCCCAAGGGTACAAGATCATAGCTGAGGTAACAAGCTAAACGTCGAAGTCCATGCGGAACCACTAGTGAGACTAAAGTCTCTCTGCAAAAACATAAATTAAGCAAACGTGAGTACAAAGGCACTCAGCAAGACTTACATCAGAACTAGCTACATATGCATCAGTATCAACAAAGGGGTGGTGGAGTTTGACTCCAGCAAGCCAGCTTTGACTCAGTGGCTATCCTGAACTACAACTGCAAGTAACTCTTTTGAGGTGGCGCACACGAGTCCACATAATCAGCAAACAATACACCACTATGGATCCGCTCCCGTCTCCCTACGAGAAAGCCATCCATAGCACTCACACTTATCTTGCGGATTTTAGAGTATCCACTTTCACTTGTCTATGAACTATACAGGTAACCCAGAAGTCCATTACCGCGGACACGGCTATTCGAATAGATCATATATAACCCTGCAGGGGTGTACTTCTTCACACACGCTCTCACCACTTATCGCCGTTTACACGACATGTACTCGGCAACCTTCAAGCGGAAGCCCAGCGACGGTGTCGGCCACGACCTGACTAACCACACAAGTCCCTAGTCCAGGTTTATCGCCTATTTGGGTTCCATCCATGGGGAGATCCGGCCGGGGTGTCGCTCACGGCCCCAAACGATGTGTACAGGGTTCCCGAGTCACCAAACGGGCGACCGGTACACCCGGCCACGTACCTGCCGTGTCACAGCCCACCTCGAGGGTCAGCGCTGCGCATGACCTCCAGTAAACTACAAACACCAGAAACTAGTTGCAACTCCTGGACAGAGGACAAGGGCAGTTAATAAGTCGAGAGGGTCCATTGGTTTCGGGCCCAATGCATGGTAGTAACTGGTCATGGATCAACCAACACAGAACTCAGTTCCTGAGGACGGCTGCAATGAGACAACCCACCATGTACTCCTACATGGCCTCTCATCGCTACCTTTACCAAATCGTGTTCACACACTTAGCTCTCAACAGTAGGACATGTTCGCCACATTCCAATTCATCCCCGATGAATCAGACCTGACACAACTCTAAGCAATAGCAGGCATAACCAGAAAGCATGAATGGGTAGGCACAACATGGCTCAAATAACTCCTACTCATGCTAGTGGGTTTCAACTATTTACTGTGGCAATGACAGGTCATGCAGAGGAAAAGGGGTTCAACTACCGCAGCAGGTAACAGTTGAAGCGTTGTTGTCCTAATGCAGTAAAAGAGAACAAGAGCGAGAGAGTGGGATTGTATCGGAATGCTCAATGGGGTTTGCTTGCCTGGCACTTCTGAAGATAGCACTATGTCTTCATCAGTGTCATCGGTCACATCGTCGGAACAGTGACTACCGAGAGGGGACAAACACTAGCAAACAAGAGAGAACACAATCAATGCAATGCAGTAATATGATGCATGATCATGACATGGCAACATGCTGTGATTTGAGCTAATGCAACTAGCAGTGATTTAAATGAAGTTGATTTGAACCAAAGGTTCAAATTCAAACTCCATATGTGATTATTCAAATGCCATTTATTTGATTTGACCTGAACATCAGGTTTAGCATGTTCAAACACGCATGAAAATGCCATAAACAGATTCCTTGAATTTTTCTGATCATTTTTCACATATAAATTATTTTCATTGGAGTTATAGATTATTTTCTGTGATTTTTAGAAGTTTTGGCTATTTTCTGAAATAAACAAATCATTTCAGATTTATTTTAATTTCCAGAAAACATTACTGCGTCAGCATGATGTTTGTGTGACGTCAGCAAGTCAACAGAGCGGTCAGGTCAAACCTGACGTGTGGGGTCCACACGTCAGTGACACAACTAATTAACAGAGTTAATTAGCTTTAAGTTAACACTAACTAAACTGTCAGTGGGGCCAGGGCCCACAAGTCAGCGACTCATTAAACTAACCTAACTAGTTAATTTGTGCTAACTAGAGCAATTAGTCGGGCGAGGCCGGCAACTCAGTGAGAGAGAGGGGAAAGTCAAACCGGGCACTGGGGTCAACCCACGCCGGTCAATGGGTCAAACCCGCAGGCGTTTAGCCGCCAGCGAGGCCCGAGACGCTGGAGGTGATCGGAAAACCTCCACAGGGCTCGGATCGATGCGCTGAAGGCATCTCTAGGACGCTGGCGATGCGCCGTGTCGGATGGTGGTGGTCTCCGGGCCTGGGGTGGCCGGAAACGCCGACGGCGACATCAGCAACGGCGGCCGGAGCTCAGGTGGCGCCGGATTCGACAAAACGGTGTGGGAGAGGAGCTGAGGTTTGCACCTATGGCCTCTACGAGTGCTCACAAACCCGTTGGGCATGGTGGTGTGACCAAAAGGTCACCGGGGTGGCGCCGGCGACCAGCCCGAG
>LR738713.1:325585882-325605900 GCA_902687465.1 Secale cereale
GGCGGCGAGCTTCGGCTTCGGTCGAAACGGTGGCTACGGTGATCAAGAGGCATGGGGAGAAGGGGCAAACGACGGAGGAGCTCACATCAGTTGCAGAACGCGTCTCAGTGGGCTCGTAGGAGGTCGGACGACGTCGGGGCATCTCCGGCGACCTGGGGAGCTGGAGGTTGAAGACGACGGCGTCGAGGGCGTTGCGGTGCTCCCTAGCTTGTGTACGTTGGCGAAGAGGAAGACGGAGCTACGACGGTTCTTCTTGGCATGTTGGCGAGGCGTGTGGTGGCCGGTGGCCGCGGTGGTTCAGGGCGGCGGCGACGAGCTCCGCTCGGTGGCTGCGTGCGAGAGATACAAGGGGGGGGGAGCAGCGAGTGAGGGGGAGGGGAGAGAAGTCTGTGGGCGTCTGCGTGGCGTCGTCTAGGAAGGCCGGGGCTAGCAGGCAGGGTGGAGGTGTCTCGGCACGTGCCCGCGCACAGCAACCACACTCCCATGTCCTCCTGGCGTGAGGACAGGGATGACTGGCAGGGGTAGCCCAGGTGGGCTGGGCCGTGCTGGGCCAGGCCAGGTAAGTGCTCTCTCTCTCCTTTTATTTCTGTTTTCTATTTTCTGTTTTTGTTTTGCTTTAATAAAAATGCTAGAGCATTTTCATAAATCATGAAAATATTTGTGGGCACATATTGAATTAATTTCAATAGCCCTCAACTAGTTTCACAATTATTAGAACATTTAAACTATTTATATAATTTAAATGCCCTAATTCAAATACAATATGGATTAATTCAAGAAAACCAGAATGGCCTAAAAATATTTGCATGATTTTTGGCAGAGGCTTTCACCTTTATCAAAAATCATGAACATTTTCAAAAGACATTTTGGGTTCATTGAAAATATAATTATTTTTTATTTGAACCTAGTTGGATCCAGCTGGTGCTAGGGTTTGGAAAACCCCATTTCAAGTTTAAGAGAAATTTAAACATGATGCAACACAAGACTAACTGGACCAGAGTATACCAGAACTAGGGATGTGACAGCTGCCCAGTTAACAGACCTGCGGGAAAAGTTTTATAAGATACTTCCAAAATAAGAGACTGTAAGGAGAGCTAGGTATAAGGGACATACTGAACATGCCGCCCTTTAGCCTCCGGTTCTGTTCCAAGGCGCTTGAGAGTTGGGCCCTTACGTCCTTTAGCTCCTGTTTGAGCCGAATATTTTTATCATGCGCTTGGTTCTTCTTATCTATGGCTTGCGGTAATACGCGCTTGCCAACAGCTGTTTCATCTTCGGTAAAAAAAATTGTCCACCAAAGCATCCCTTAGCTCCCTCTCCAGTTGATCGGTCGACCCTGTTGCTGTATTACAATTAGTATGTACATAACGACTCAGTGATCGGCACAAATATCATAGAATCTGGACACCATTGTTCTTACCACTAACATCCCTTCCGGATTTCTTTGAATTTTCCAACTCGGCGGTGGCATTCACGAGCTGGGTCCGGCACTCTTGAAGCTCCTTGGATAAGGAGTTGTTCTTTTCTTGAAACACCTACATAAACACAACGATCCTCAAATTAGTTGTACCAACCGCTTTAAGTCTCGGGGACTACTCGCATGGGAACATCAAACTGTACACTTACCCGCGTATCTTTCGAAAGCCGGTGAGTGGCTCCAGCGAGTCCGTCTTGAGCAGCTCGGATATAGGCATCTGCAGAACTGAGGGTGTTAAACGCCTCCTTGGAAAAGGCTGGGTCACGCATGGCTACTTTCCACTGCCTGTGAACCATCACAACCTCCACGTCAGAATTAGTAACTGACATTCCGTCCGAATCCTCCTGGGGGGACAATCCGGAACAGAATCCGTATTAACCCTTGACGGGCCGGACGCCGGATTGACTGGATCTTGATCTGCACAATCTCCGAAAACAGTTCGGTGTGTATTCCTCTTAAAAGGAAAAACAAGGCGGAAAGTTATAGTACCGGCTTTACCACCCAGCGTGTGTTAAAAAACATACCTCTTTGAAGGTTCGCTGGTGTTTGTGGTCCTCTTTCGCTTCGAGGCCTCACCCGATACGGGCGTCACTCTCTGGGATGATGGTCTTCGCACAGTTCGGCGTGAGGAGCATTATCTCTATTTAAGTATGATAAAATACGGTGGGGGCGCGCTAGGAATCTTCTCTTTGATTAGATATGTCATGGGTACTTACGTGGGAAGAAGGGATGAGGCCTGGGTAATCGGCTACGATAGCCACCAGGGTGCCCTCACGACATGCTTGATAGAAGACTCCCTCTTCTAGCTCTATGTCTATGTTCGGATGTTCATCATATCCGGGGCCCGCATTTTGAAATTGGTCTTCTGGCTGTGGGGCGGGACTATTAATCCCCTCGATCACCTTCCTCCACTCCTATTGGGAGAAACCGAATTTTAGTTTGGTCAATACATCATAACGAAGAAAAAGTGGGCGGTCAGGAGAGAGACTTACCCAATCAGGAGGATTGTACATAGAAAAACCCTCCCGGCACGTTAAACGAATGAAGTATTGCTTCTCTCCCTTATAAAGACCTTCCAGGACAAAGGCCAGAGCGGCCGGGTCATCCGGACACGGGCGTAAGCAGCGCAAGGCATCATCCAGGCCATTATAATGCCACATTGGAAATCCTCTTCCTTGAAGCATGTGCACGCATCGCTTTCTTGAAATGGCCATCACTTCGATTATAGATAACCCCTAACTGGCGAGCAATCTGGTCTTGCTAGCCAGTCTGCTAACCACCGCTCTCTCTTCTTCCGAAGGACTATGGGGACACCAGTTGAAATGCTTCTTTGGCGGAGCACTGGAATATTTGGGGAGGCCTCGCCGAACTGGATCTAGCAGAGCAACGTCCTCAATATAAAACCACTCCGAATGCCACTCTTCGGATGCCTTCTTTGGAGTACCAGGCAGATAGCCCGTCCCGGCTATGCGCCATACTTCGGCGCCCCCAACTTCAAATATGGACCCCTTTTACGATCGATGGACAAGGCAGAAGAACTTTCGCCACAACTCAAAGTGAGGCACTCAGCCCAAAAACAGTTCGCATAAAGCGACAAAACCCGCGATATGCAGGATAGACCCCGGCGTAAGATCGTGAAGTTGGAGACCATAGAACTCTAGGAATCCCCTAAGGAAGGGGTGGACGGGGAACCCTACACCTCTTAAAAGGAAGGGGACAAAACATACACGCTCTCCATTGGAAGTGTTGGGAAAGCTCTCTAGCAGGGCTTGATTATCGATTGAAGTTAGTCTGGCCCGGACGGGGACTAGATCCTCTGGAGGGAGATATCCCTACGCTCAAAGTGTCCTTAGACATGCATGGGACACATAGCAGCTTTTCCAATCTCCTACACAAGGGCCATGAGGGCGCGACGAAGAGCTTGGGGCGCTAGCCATCTTTGAAGATTTTTTGCAGGCACTAGGGTTTCTTCTGCGTGGAATGGGAAGGAGAGGCAGCTGGGATCTATTCTCTTATATATATGCTCCTTCCCTACACAGTCAAGGGGGTATTTGTAAAACTGCCCAGATGGTTCACATTCGTCGGACACGTGGAAGCCAAGACGACCGCGGCGAGAAAACAACAGAATACAATATTTAAAGAAGTCGAACTATCATCCAGGAGGACTCACCTTGCAAGACCGAAGACATGAAGCCGGACACGATCTCATCCTTGAAGGAAAGTCCGGGGGCTACTTAGGGAGTCCTATATTCAGGGGTCCTCAGGCATCCGGGTCGATGAAGCTGGGCCATATTGCTGGGCCACGAAAAGAATAAGTAGAAGACTCTCCCCCGTATTCGGTCAGGACTCCTATGTACGTAGAAAGGCAAGCGTAGAGTCCGGATGTATCAATTACTTCCTCCCCAAGTCACCCTTGTAACCCTAGGTCCCCTCTGGCATGTATATAAGCCGGGAGATTTAGTTTGTAGAAGGGTTCATCAACATCACAATATCCTCATAGGCTAGACTTTAGGGTTTAGCCATTACGATCTCGAGGTAGATTAACTCTTGTATTCTTATTCATCCATATTAATATAGCAAGAAGTAGGGTATTACCTCGAACAAGAGGGCCTGAACCTAGGTAAACATCGTGTCCCCAGCCTCCTGTTACCATCGATCCTCTAAACGCATAGCTTGGGGCCCCCTACCTGAGATCTACCGGTTTTGACACCGACACCCCTCTACCACCGTTGGGGCGTCTGGAAACCAGGACGAAACCAAGGGGCAAGGGGGTACGCTAGCGGTGCCCCAGCGGTCGTAGGCCCTCAGTCAAGGGAAGGGCTCATCGACGCCTTCCCCGGCGGAGGGCATACCTCAGACGGTGTGCGCCACCGTCGTGGTGGTGCCTTGCGCCACGTGGCACGGGGGAGGCCCTGGTGCCGTGCTCCCCCCGCGCGACCCCTGGTAAATTCCGCCCGCCTACTGCGGGACCGTAGTCCTGGGGTCCACGATCATCGTTGCAGCTTGGTTCACCTACAGTCCATGGTTAGCATAACCGTGCCCCAGAGAGACTACTTGTACCCAGCGGCTGTTGTTTTCGAAGGCGTCGGTGCAGCTCCGGGGTAGCACGCGTCGGGCCCTAGCCCCGCACAGTCCCGATGCCTAGGTCGGCTGGGGGTCGGGCAAGGGCTTCGTCTTGGCGCGTACAGCCGGCCCATCAGTGGAGGTACGGGGGCGCATGAAGCCGCCGCACCTGAGTCGGCGCCTAGCCCTCGCGCCATGTTGCTTGCCACCCTTGGCGCCGGGCCATGACAACTGCCGGAGGACATTCCCGCATGGCCCTAGGGAGAGCCGCCCGTTTCTGGCGTTTCGTGGGGCTCCGAATGATGGACTGGGTAAGCGACGCCGTGGGCTGGGCTGCTGCCAAGGGGTTTCTCGGGTCCCCCGAAGATGCGCATATGGACGTGGCAGTGGCCGCCGCGTGCCTTTGGTGGTGCCCGTGATGTAGGCAAGGTGCAGAAAGGTGCTGCACCCTCGCAGGCGGCATCGAGCAGTTCGGTGACGCGCCGCAGCAAGTCGTCATGGCCGCCCTCCCTGCATTGCAACAGCTCTCGTGCCACAATGAGCAAGGCTCGTGTGTTCGCCTGCTCCCTGCGATAGCATAGCGTTGAGGCTGTAGCGTAGCCAGAAGACCACACAGTGGCACGGTTACGACGTAGCGGGGGGGGGGGCGAGCGAGGGTGGTCCGTACCGCCGACGGCCGACTGCATTGGTCGCCGTTCGGGCTGCAAGGAGCGCGGAGTGGAGAGCTTCTTGGGCGGGTGGTATCACCCGGGCAGGCCGAGCAGCCCAATGCTCGGTGTGAGCTCATGGGTCTCCCGCCATGTTGGAGATGGAGCACTTGGTGGAGAGGATCCCTCAACACGCTCCTACCGGGCATGCTAAATGTTGGATTATGGGCTCCGCAGACCCAAGAAGGTTCGAACTCTGTGGCGTGTGCGAAGAACTCAACCCCTCTCACCTACTCAGTCATCAATCTCACGGCCTAGCTCGATGAACTAGAAAGAGAAGGGACGCGATAGTTTACCTAGGTTTGGGCCACCTTGCGGTGTCAGACCCTACTCCTGCTTTGTGGTGGATTAGCCTCGCGGTGGGCTGATGATGAACTAGTACAAGGGGAGGAGCAACCTCCAGAGGTCTGTTCTTGGGTGAGTGTCTACTTCCTATCTGTCTTCGGTCCGATCCCTTGCTATGGTGGTGGCTAGGCTGTATATATAGTTCCCATGGTCCTGTTCCCCAAAAATGAAGGCGGAAGGGATCCCACAACGACCAATTTGAAAGGGGACAAGAAGTACATCTTATCCTGATGAAAGGTGGTCTTCTCCTACAAAGCTTCTGACCATGACGCCGTGGTGGGCTTGGCGATGACATCCGTCCTGCCGTCCTGGCGGTCTTGGTCTTGTTGCCCTGAAATGGAAACCTTTGGTTGATTCCTCGGGACTCCGCAACTACGCTTGCCTTGTTAGCACCAAAGCGGAAGCCTGCCACCATGCGCCCGCTCGCGCCCGTCTGGGCCAGGTCATCATGGCTTGTGTCACTTGGTCCTCGCGATTTAGGCACTTGCATAGGAAACTCTGCTCCTTAAGAGGCATCCTAACGAGGCCGCTTCCTTCGGAGGTCTTGGCATCATCCGCCTCGCGAGGCTTAGCCCCTCATGAGGGTCTTGCCTTGTCGATGTTGAAGATGGGCCATACCAGAACATTGATGGAGCCACACGGTGGGCCGCAGGCAGGCAAGTTTGGGTACCCTGTCTACCAAAACACCGACAGAATGGCTAGCTCGTCAGCTCGGCCAAGACAAGCCGAGGACGATGTCGGCTCTTACCTCACTCATGACCCGCTTTTGCGCGGGCGAAGATAGTTGGTTGGCTCGTAGAAGCAAGAACCCCGAAGACCCCCGTACCTCAAAAGTCCGGGACCAAAACGGGAAACCATAGCGCAACAAAAATAAGCGTTGTCACAATGACGGTGAAGCCGAGGATACGACAGTGAATGCCAGATTCAGTAACTCCAAATCTGGTCTGCGGAAGAAATCCTCTAAAGGGAACAGGGACGGCCCGACCGCACTCGACAGAATCCTAGATAGGCCTTGCCAGATCCATGGCACCCCAGACAATCTTGCTAACCACACCAGTCGTAACTGTTGGGTGAACAAACAGACTGGTAATCTCACAGCCGAGGAGCAAGGCAAGGGCCCCCGCAGCAAGGACGACGATGAACCTCGCGGGCCGAACAATGGAGGCCAGAAGAAGTTCCCTGCTAAGGTAAAAATAGTGAACATGATCTACGCCACACATATACCTAAGAAGTAAAGGAATCACGCACTCCGGGGCATCTACGCCATAGAGCCAGTAGCCCCGAAGTTCAACCCGTGGTCGGCGTGTTCGATCACCTTTGATCGAGGGACCACCAGACCAGTATCCATCACAGAGGATTGGCGGCCTTGGTCCTCAACCCCATCGCTGAGGGGTGACACCTCACCAGAGTCCTTATGGACGGAGGTAGCAGCCTCAATCTGATTTATTCATCTAAAGTGAGGAAAATGGGTATCGGTCCATCAAGGACCGAACCTAGTAATACCACCTTTAGAGGAGTACTCTCAAGCGTCGAAGCCCGCTGCTCGGGCGCTCTAACCCTAGAAGTAGTGTTCGGCTCGCCGGACAACTTCCGCAACGAAGACTTGATCTTCAACATTGTTCCTTCCCGCAACGGCTATCACGCACTCCTGGCTCAGACAACGTTTTCTAATTTCAACGCCATCCCCCATTACGCATTCCTGAAGCTAAAGATGCTCGAACCCAAGGGCATCATCACAATCAATGGCAACACAGAACGCTCACTTCGAACTAAGGATCATACAACGACTTTGGCAGCCGAAGTCCAAACCGACATCAAAGGGTTGAAGTACCAGCCCGCCGTCAAGGCACGAGAGGCAAGCAAATGGGCCCAATCCATGTCTCAGTTCCAGGAGCCTGCCTATACTCAACGCAAATACGGGCACACACCAGACAACACGCTGATACGTCTCCAACGCATCTACTTTTCCAAACACTGTTGCCCTTATTTTGGACTCCAACTTGCATGATTTGAATGGAACTAACCCGGACTGACGTTGTTTTCAGCAGAATTGCCATGGTGTAATTTTTGTGCAGAAATAAAAGTTCTCAGAATAACCTGAAAATCTACGAGGAATATTTTTGGAATATATAAAAAATACTGGCGAAAGAATCAAAGCCAGGGGGCCCACACCCTGCCCACGTTGGTGGGGGCGCGCCTGCACCCTGGGCACGCCCCCTGTCTCGTGGGCCCCCTGAGGCTCCACCGACCCCGACTCCAACTCCATATATTCACTTTCAGGGAGAAAACAATCAGAGAGAAGGATTCATCGCGTTTTAAGATATGGAGCCTCCGCCAAGCCCTAATCTCTCTCGGGAGGGCTGATTTGTAGTCCGTTCGGGGCTCCGGAGAGTGGAGATCGTCGCCGTCGTCATCATCAACCTTCCTCCATCACCAATTTCATGATGCTCACCACCGTGCGTGAGTAATTCCATCGTAGGCTTGCTGGACGGTGATGGGTTTGGATGAGATTTACCATGTAATCGAGTAAGTTTTGTTAGGGTTTGATCCCTAGTATCCATTATGTTGTAAGATTGATGTTGCTATGACTTTGCCATGCTTAATGCATGTCACTAGGGCCCGAGTTTCATGATTTCAGATCTGAACCTATTATGTTTTTATGAATATATGTGAGTTCTTGATCCTATCTTGCAAGTCAATAGTCACCTACTATGTGTTATGATCTGGCAACCCTGAAGTGACAATAATCGGGACCACTCCTGGTGATGACCGTAGTTTGAGGAGTTCATGTATTCACTAAGTGTTAATGCTTTGGTCCGGTACTCTATTAAAAGGAGGACTTAATATCCTTAGTTTCCAATAGGACCCAGCTGCTACGGGAGGGTAGGACAAAAGATGTCATGCAAGTTCTTTTCCATAAGCATGTATGACTATATTCGGGATACATGCCTACATTACATTGATGAACTGGAGCTAGTTCTGTGTCACCCTATTTTATAACCATTGCATGAGGAATTGCATCCGACATAATTATCCACCACTGATCCAATGCCTACGAGCTTTTCACATATTGATCATTGCTTAGTTACTTCTCAGATGTCACTGTTACAATTACTACAAAACTGCTACTATTACTTTTGCCACCGTTACAGTTACTTCCATACTACTTCGCTACTAAATACTTTGCTGCAGATATTAAGTCTTTCAGGTGTGGTTGAATTGACAACTCAACTGCTAATACTTGAGAATATTCTTTGGCTCCCCTTGTGTTGAATCAATAAATTTGGGTTGAATACTCTACCCTCGAAAACTATTGTGATCCCCTATACTTGTGGGTTATCAAGACTATTTTCTGGCGCCGTTGCCGGCGAGCATAGCTATATTCTTTGAGTCATTTGGGATTTATATCTGTTGATCACTATGAAGAACTTGAGAGACGAAAAAACCAAGATTTATCCCTCAACTACGAGGGGAGGTAAGGAATTGCCATCTAGCTCTGCACTTGATTCACCTTCTGTAATGAGTAAATTTGCGACACCTACACCTGCTATTGAATCTGATATGTCACATGTTATTTGTAACATCCTGATTTTCGGAATGTTTAAGAAAAAAAGTTTTCCAAAAATCAGGGCGAGGAAATTTCGTTTGTTTTATTTGGTAACAAAGCTTATACTGGACTTTTATAATTTGCAGGATTTAATTTGATCTGATGCAAACTTAAATTTGAATTTGAGTTTTGTTCTTCTCTTTTAATTGGGTTTTGTTTTTCTCCCTTTGGCATATTTAATTATGTGCATATGTATTTTAAAACTTCTTTTGAAATTGTTAGCTTCTATTCTTTTTCTAGATTTTCCTAAGAATGAAAATCTATTTAATCTATTTTCCTAAACTCCGGCAATATCCAATGCACAATCTACCTTCTCTATTTTTTTCCTGTGTTTCTTATTCCTCTTAACCGAATGGACCCAGCCCATCTCATATGGCCAGCGCAAATGCTTCATCTCCATGTGCACCTACATGTAACATGTATAGGCAAATGTACAGAACAAAAGGAAAGGACACGAGGAATTTGCTGGCTTCCTTAATTCCATAAACCCAAGGGTTTCCAAAACTAAGAGGCTTATCATGCGCCTCCACCTCCTCTTCCACCCCAAGCGCTTCTCCTTCCTCCACCCACGTGCTCACGTTATAGAGAGGTGAAACGTACAGCCACTATGCACCCCTCCTCCAACCCCATAAATCCCAATCGTTTTCAGTTTTCGAGATATCTAGACGTGCTCCACCATCTCCTCTATCATTCCCATTAGTCCTCATGCTCTCTCTCCTCCTCCTCTGCACAAGAACTCTCACAGAACTTTTTGAAGCTACATGGACGCCAGTGCTCGTTCCTGGTGAATTGGACCATCTTAGCACAAACCCTTGCGCCAGAAGATCATCATCCATGCCGTGAATCCATTCAGAGAAGAAAGAACACGATTCATCATCGACACACGAAGAATTCTGCATGTCCGCGTACATTGTTCATCAAGTTCGTCGTACCGTTCCGTCAAACTCGGTGAGCCTCCATCAAATTCCTCTTGCACACCTTCTCAACATCACTCGTAGTACCTCATAGACATCATGTTTCAACCTATCTATGTCATTGGTCGCATGTGTCCGAAGCCGAAATTGATTGGTGGCAACGACATATCTTTTTATTTTCTGTTCGTCGGATGGTATTGAGGTCAACATATGAAATCATAGTTTTGGTCATCTGAACTCAGCGGTATTTTTAGGTTGTCGTTGCAATAGGTGTGTTGTGGGGTGGATTTAATCATAGTTTTTGGGTAAAATTCATGTGGGTTTCTTGTTCGGTTAACTTTTATGTTAATATGTTATTTATCGCATGTTCATGACATGTCTACAAGTTACTCCTAAATATTTCATAATGTTAGGAGTGCATGCTAATCATCTCATATATTTTTATAGAGAGTGTCATGTGATTTATTAGACGTATTTGTAGGATTATTTAATTTGTCAAATATGTTATGATCTTGATGGTATTTTTCTTTGGTGCGCGCGTAGTCCTATGATATGTCTTTGTACAAGTCTTCGCAAATTATTGTTCGTACATGCTTGGCGGATGTTATTATTTTAATTAGATCTGGATCATTGTTAGTGTAATATTATTATTATTACTATAAGTAATATTTGGTACTGTTTGTTGTTCTATTTTGAGAATGTGTATAGATTTTTGGTGATATTCTTCGTGCTTAGAACCTTGTGCAATTATTGTTTTTGCTTTATTTCTTTAATTGAGAAATACTTAATGTCTTAGATTATTTTAAATTTTATTGGCATGGCCGTATCTTAGGTATTGTTTACATATTTGTATTTATCCATGTTGCACGTTTGTTTTGCTTGAAATTATGCCATGTCTACAATAGGTATTTATATATTTTTAATACATGATGTTGTATATTCTCTTTATGACTGAGGTCAAATGGAACGTTTTGTTGTTTGAGAACAAATCCATTGTAGTTCTTGTCACATAGCATATTATTGCATAGTCCATCTTATTTTGTCGATGTTTGTATTCCAAGATTACATGGTGTTGGTTTCTGTATGTCATGTTGTAGATTTGTATTGCTACATATAGGTCATACTTGTTGCATATAACTTACTCTATTGCTTCTTGTTATTTATCCAAGTTGTTTTTTACCTAGGATGGTACCTATGCATGCTTAGTTAATTGACGAGCCATGTTAGTACTTACTCAAAGTAAAATACATATTTGGTTGTATGCCTACCATGTGTTGTATCATTGGTAGTTTGTACCTTATGTTTATACATGTGATTAGACTTTACTTGTTAGATATATCGTAGTAGGTTGTTGATTAATCAATATGCCATGTTGTTATGCTTGTATAACTAGATTACATACTGTGTTGTATCAGTTCATGTTATAGATCATTTCTAGCTGTGTATCATTTGCCATTAGAATAGTAAGTTATACTAGATAGAAATGCATACCAAGCCATGCTCGCTTATTATACTCCGTGTGTTATAGTTATTTGTGTGTTGCTTATATTGCTTAACTTGTCTCAAGGTATTATTATGACTGATTCATACTTGTTGCCACAGTTCATCACATGCATAGGATAGTGTACCTTTCATGTTAGTAGAGTTGTGCTTGAGGATACACTTAGTGTGTGCATCATGCTTGGTTATTTTAAGCATGTGGTGATATTATATTTGTTAGTGGTCATTAGTGTTAGCTATTGTTAAGACCATGTCCTAGTTTAGTATCTTCTCATGATAAGTCATATGTGTGAAGCTTGTGTTATTAGATAAGACCTCTTTGTATTTATCTACTTATATGCTTTGCATGAGATGTGTGTTATTATTTAGTTGTGGTTAATTTGTACTTGTAATCATGCCCTGCTATTGATTCTAGGAGGATGAGGTTGCATTATCATCTATTACTATGTTATGTCTAGGACAGTTGTTATTCATTTATGCATGTCTTGCATAGTTTCTTTCTATTTGGTTGAGGAATGAATTGGTTTGATATAATGGTGTTGATCCTATTTTCTTTCAATACAACTTAAGGGCTGAATCTAGACCCGACTTAGTCCATGTTGTCGAATGATGTTTCATTGCTTACCTAGAATGGTTTGTAATGTTGGTTTGGTTGTCTTATGGGATACTTGCTTTTGAATGCTATAGTTTTATATATATGTTTGACTGCTATTGGACATTATAAATATTTAGATTATATCTAAATATTTAATTGTGGTCAACTTTTACTTTTGTCCTGCCATGTAGCGATTGTGTAGTTAAATGCATTGGACGGTTCCATTTCATATGTGTTGATGCCATGGTGTTTGTTATATGGTAGTTTCCTATTTAGCTGAGATGTATAATGGGCACCACTTGAGATCAATAGCATAATTCACATTAGAACGTTAGTCTTGATCGCCAACATTCGTAACCCGTGTCAACTTAAACCATGTCACTTTGTTTAATCATCTCTCTTACCTTCTATCGTGATATCTCATTTCGAATCTCCATCTCGATCAATATCTTGTTATCCATCCTCTCTTGATTTGTTTGGATGTTATTTGAATTCACTTCTGCTTTGATATTTATTGTTTGTCTTCTCCTATCTTTACGACGAGTAGGGAGTGACGATGTTGGACATGGACAGAACCAGGTTACTGAAGAAGGACTCAACAACGAAGGCATGCCTCCTTCTTTGATCATATTTATCCCATGTTTTGCAAAATTGCATTGTGTTTTATGGTTACTATATGCATGCTTTTCAATATCGTAGCTAGCGTGTCCAATGACACATTACCTTGATTCTCTTGTCGCCTATTCATTTGACACCTGAGTAGAATTATATTATTCTAGTAGAGTAGAAATGCTTAGCCATGCTTATCACCCTATAGGTCCTTTGTTGAATGACCTTTGAGTCATTGGCACTTGAAACTTACTGTTGGCCCTTGTTGACCTTCTAATCCTCTTCTACTCTGGGTGAAACTTACCATCTGAATACTAGCGCGGGCGACAGCTGAATCAAGAATTGAAGGAGCGATTGGCTGCTCTTCACGAGTTGAAGGGGGCAATCAGTCGTCCGTGCCGCATGAGGCCTAATAAGTCTTGGATTTGAAGATTGTGATAACAGTACAACCACATGCTATATGGGCACTGGCTTGGTTAATTAGTTAGCGCACTCTTATTGTCGTCACCGCCTTACCGCAGATGGGATAACTGCCTTGCGAGGAGTGTCCTCGGCACAAAAGGGGGATCGGACTGTGAACTGCGGTTACTTCTGTGTTGAAACCTAGTGGGCTTGGCACAGTAAGTTTGGTCTAATGAAAGACCTCGTCATAATCCCCCTGCCGATACACCAAATGGATTACTATACCAGCGGCCACTGGTGGCAACAAGTCGGGATTGTGTCGTGTGGGTAAAGTGTACGACCTCTGCAGAGTGTAAAACTATTCGAATAGCCGTGTCCATGGTCATGGACGACACATGAACCTTTCTTGACATACGGGACCTGTCTTTCTTATTCCCTCTTTCCCTATTCTTGGAACCTATGAAGAGTGTGAGTTGATCGAGGATCCTCACTTGATGAAAGTTATTCTGGAGACAAAACATGTTTTCATCTAAAACTGCTATTATCCAAGTACTATGTTTTTTCAAACAAAATTAGCTTTTATGCAAATGAGCCTTACAACCTTCCTTTGAAGCCACATGTAGCTATTAGGTCCTTCCCCATGGGAGGCATGTTGAGTACATAATGTACTCATGGCAATAATTTTGTTGAACAACAGAGTTCCATGAAGAAGAAGGTGATGACTACGACAATTATGGCGATCTATAGGAGTGAGGTCATGTGGACTACATCGACTACCTGTGGCTGAGATGGAGTCGCTACGCATTGTACTTTCCGCTGTTTTCTGATTGTAAATGTCATCAGACAATTCGCTAGGTATGTCTTGTGACAAATATACTACTTGTAATACTTTTAAGTATTGTGCAATTGATGATGCCACTTCTGCTATGCATGATACTTATGATGAAACTACTTCTATGTTTTATAATATTGTGCCACTAGGTGAATTTCTTGATGAACAACTTGCTAGGGCTAGAGAGAATGAAATTATTGAAACTGATAATATTGATGAAAGTGATGATGAAGATTCTCCCCCTAGATATGAATTGCATGTTGTGCCTGAGGGTTATGTTATGGATGAAGAAACTGCTAGAGACCTTTTAGCTTGCAAAGATAGATATGATCTTAAGAAACTGTTAGCTAAGCTAAAAGAAAAGTCTTTGAATGCTGGAATGAAATATGACCCTGCTTTTGCTACTTCACCTATCTTTATTTCCGATAAGGATTATGATTTCTCCGTCGATCCTGAGTTAATTACTTTGGTTGAATCAGATCCTTTCCATGGCTATGAATCTGAAACTGTTGTGGCACATCTTACTAAATTGAATGATATAGCCACCCTATTCACCAATGAGGAAAAAATTCATTATTATAATATCATTAAGCTATTTCCGTTCTCGTTAAACGATGATGCTAAAACATGGTTTAATTCTCTTGATCCTGGTTGTGTGCATAGTCCCCAGGATATGATTTATTACTTCTCTGCTAAATATTTCCCCGCTCATAAGAAACAAGCTGCCTTAAGGGAAATATATAATTTTGTGCAAATTGAAGAAGAGAGTCTCCCACAAGCTTGGGGGAGGCTTCTCCGATTATTTAATTCTTTGACTGATCATCCTCTTAAGAAAAATGAAATACTTGATATCTTTTATAATGGACTAACTGATACTTCCAGAGACCACCTGGATAGTTGTGCTGGTTGTGTTTTCAGGGAAAGAAATGTTGATCAAGCCGAATTGCTATTGAATAATATGTTGAGTAATGAAAATAATTGGACACTTCCTGAACCAACTCCTAAGCCCGCTCCGAAGAAAAGCGGTATTCTATTTCTCAGTCCTGAAGATATGCAAGAGGCCAAGAAATCTATGAAATAAAAAGGTATTAAAGCTGAAGATGTTAAGAATTTACCACCTATTGAAGAAATACATGGTCTTGATAACCCGACACAGGTAGTAAAGGTAAATTCTCTCTATAGATTTGATGAAGGTGATATTCCTCGTAATAAGTTTGCTAACCAATGCTTAGATGAGTTTGACAATTTTATTGTTAAACAAGAAAACTTCAATGCTTATGTTAGTAGACAATTGAAACATAATGCTTATATGATTGAGTACTTGAGTGATTATATGTCTAGAGTTAAAGGTGAACTTAAACTCATTAGTAAACATTCTTCTACGGTTACCACTCAAGTAGAACAAGTACTTAAAGCACAAAATGATTTGCTCAATGAATTAAATAGTAAGAAAAATGATAATGTTGTTAGAGTTATGACTAGAGGGGTAGAATGACTCAGGAACCTTTGTATCCAGAGGGCCACCCTAAGAGAATTGAGCAAGATTCTCAGAGAACTAATGTTGATGCACCTAGTCCTTCTAAGAAGAAGAAAAAGAAAAATGATAGGACTTTGCATCCTTCTAGTGAACATGTTGTTGACACACCTGAGAATCCCAATGATATTTCTATTTCTGATGCTGAAACACAATCTGGTAATGAACATGAACCTAGTGATAATGTTAATAATGATGTTCATGATGATGCTCAACCTAGCGATACCGATGATGTAGAGATTGAACCAGCTGTTGATCTTGATAACCCACAATCAAGGAATCAACGTTATGATAAGAGAGACTTTGTTGCTAGGAAGCACGATAAAGAAAGAGAACCATGGGTTCAGAAACCCATGCCTTTTCCTCCTAAACCATCCAAGAAAAAGGATGATGAGGATTTTGAGCGCTTTGCTGAAATGATGAGACCTATCTTTTTGTGTATGCGTTTGACTGATATGCTTAAAACAAATCGTTATGCTAAGTATATGAAAGGTATTGTGACAAATAAAAGAAAGATGTCGGAAGTTGAAATTTCCACCATGCTTGCCAATTATACTTTTAAAGGTGGAATACCAAAGAAACTAGGAGATCCAGGAGTACCAACTATACTATGCTCCATTAAAAGGAACTATGTTAAATCTGCTTTATGTGATCTTGGAGCCGGTGTTAGTGTTACGCCTCTCTCTTTATATCATAGACTTGATTTGAATAAGTTGACACCTACTAAAATATCTTCGCAAATGGCTGATAAATCAACTGCTATACCTATCGGTATTTGTGAGGATGTGCCAGTTGTGGTTGCAAATGTTACTATTTTAACGGACTTTGTTATCCTTGATATTCCCGAGGACGATAGTATGTCGATTATCCTTGGTAGACCCTTTTTGAATACTGCAGGGGCTGTTATTGATTGCAACAAAGGCAATGTCACTTTTCATGTTAATGGAAATGAGCACACGGTACACTTTCCGAGGAAACAACCTCAAGTCTATAGATCAATTATATTGGAAATATTTCAATGATCGCTATTGGAGGTTTTGAATTCCCTCTTCCTACTATCAAGAAGAAATATGATATTCTTATTGTTGGGGACATACATATCCCCATTGAGATAACCTAGTGTTATTCAAAAATTCTCCGGTTTCATGTTATTCGGAAAGAGTTTGTTAACAAGACTTGATCAACCTTGTTAGTGTATTCCTTTTGATGAGCATGAGATGGATGAAGTTAGAAAGCACAACTCTTTGTACCCTGTAACACCCCAAATTTTTGAGTTGGTTTTCTTCCAAATTTTTTGGCCTTTTGGAAGAGGGTTATTTTATCTTTTCTTGAACCTCTTCTAAAAATCTTTCTGGCCAAGGTTTTTTTTTGGAGTTTTCTCAAGCTTGGTTTTTGACCTTGAAGATCTTATCTTGGGTTGGCTCAAGCTCAAGTTGAGTTTCAAAGAAGTTGTTTGAATTCTCCCCTTCTTGAATTTTGTCTTTCAAATTTGGTCTTGGACCTATCTTTCCCCCTCAACCTTCATCTTGCCATGACTCCAACATAAATATATTACTCTCCAAGACTCTCTTCTCACCTTATGACAAGTCTTTCATCAATTCCAGTAAGTTTTAACCTTATTGGGATTTTTCTTCGATTTATTTTACTCCAAAAACAAATTCTGTCTTTTATAGTGGACCTTGGGATTTACAAAGGAACCACCATGCCTAGCTTGTTGTTTGATTCCAAACCAACTGTCCTAGATAGTCTTTAGTACCCACAACCTAGATCCATCTTGTTTCACTGGTCCATAGTTCAAAATTTTCAAATTTCACCTGCTGCAAGTTTGGGCCAGATTTGCAAAATTTGGTGAAATTCATATTTATCTTCTTCCAAAAATCATGTGAAAAATCAGGTAGCCTCTAGATGCATCAAGAGGCCACTCCACCAAAAATCAGCCCCAGAAATATTTCACACATACCAGAAACATTTCATCAAACACTTAGCTTACACTGTACTGTCAGCTGTTAACTGAAACTGTCGACAGACAGTTCGACAGTTCGTCAGTTTCTTCAGGCGCAGCGACAAACCTCGCCAGTACCCCCTTGGCTCGACGCTACACTGCAGCTTCTTCTTATCCAGTGCGTCGCACGCTCGCTTGGCCGCTTCTGGGCGTCGGTGGCGCTCTGGCCCGACCACGCCGGCGACATCCGCGGCAACAGCGTCGCCCGTGGCGGCTGACAGAAGCAACCCCGCAGCTCGACGCCGTTTAGCGCCGCCCAAATCACCCTAGCGCTCCGCGTGTCCACCACCAGCGCGAGCACACGCCTGCCGCACCGTCGTCGTGGCCTGGCACGCGCAGAGCGCGGTTTCTTCCGCCGACGTGCCGCGCAGCCGTTCCGTCGGGGACAGCCCGTAACTCCCTCTCACCTGCTAAGTTAGGTGCGGGAATGGAACCACTACAGCTCCTAGATGATGCTCAAGCCCCTAACTCCGCCGTCCGACCACTGCAGCACCGTAATTGACTCGCCGAACTTATCCGTTCACGGCAGCCACCTCGAGCCGGCTATATAAGGCACCCCCGAGCTCGTTCTCGAGCCCGCACACCTTCACTACCTCCCTAGACCACGCCCAGCCTCTGGAAGAGCCTCGAGGGGCCCTTCTTCCCCAACTCCGGCCAACTCCCTCTGCCTCGGGCTCCAGCTTCGTTCACTCTGGTGAGAGCTTCTCCGCCGCCATGGACTCGAGCGCAGCACCCTGGCACCCACCTAGACCTAACCCCCAACTGAATTTGATCCCAGGGACCGTCTCCGACGAGGTCCACGAGCACCCGAGCCGCCGTCCGCCGGAGACAGGGTCGTCGTCGACGTGGGGCTCGCCGACCCTCAACTCCACCACCGTTCGACGCGGAAGACCACCGAGAAGCCGTACGTACCCCTCCCCTCTCCTAACTCGCCGTGGATCGACGCCTGCAATCATCGCGGCACCGGCTCCGGCGTGGCTCTGTTTCCAGTTTTCAAACCCGACAAGTGGGGCCTCCTGTCAGCCTCACATCTCTGCCCCCGAACCGTTTTCTGTAAGCGCCTTCGGGCAAAGTACGTTTTCTCCTTCAGTTGACGTACTGCGTACCGGTTCGGTTTGCTGTTTTCTATTCTAGCCCCTGGAACGTTTCTGTTTCATTACAGATGAGTCCCTAGACAGAAACTCTAATATCTTTTAAACTAAAAATGATTTTGAGTTGATTCTTTTTCTGTCCTCTTTAGTTTTCTGCCTAGGTTTTTTGTCATATTTATGTGAAATTTTTGGAGCAACTTTATTTGCACGCGTGGTATTTATGTTAGTATTTATTTTGTTTGAATACATAGATACCGGAGGCCGTGACAGAGACGCGTACCACACCGAGTTAGGCTCCGACTTCTCAGAACCAGGCAAGCATGTTTGAACTTTTGATATGATGAGTGTGTTGCATGTTTGCTCGAGAAGTTTGTTTCATAAGCATGACCATATGGGCATAAGTGTATGGTTATATTTTCATGCTAGTAAGCTTCGGGTGAGCCCCGAAGGATAATGTTTGAACCACCTCGATCATATGGTGATATGATGGGTGGAATGCTGGTATTGTTGTGGCATGCCAGTAGTTGGTTAACTCAGTATTAATGGAGATCATGTCATGATTCCGTTCGTCTCCTTTTTTGGTGCTATCATAGGCCGTCCGTTGGGATTACGGTCTAGTCAGTTGTAAACCACTTCCCGAGTACACACCAAGTAGAGGGGCCGGGATGAGGGTTCCATGGCCCTGGATTAAAGCCCGTCATCCGGTCAGGGGGCATGGGTGTTTCCAGTTGGGACCGAGAGGGGGGCACCCCTTAGAGCGCGCATATATAAATTTGATCCCATGCTATTGGAGGTTGTTGCCTCCCCGTCTTAAAGTTTTTCCTGAATGTCGTCGCGGGTGATTCCGGACGACAGGATGTTAAATGGGTGTGTACTGGTTAGTTGGGTTTCTACTAAAACACCGTAGACGGAACTAGTCCCCGTGGCTAGTAGAATCTGTTGGCTATGAGTTAATAGTGCAAGCTCTACAGAGTTAAATTCCTTCAGTAGCCATGTTTATGGCCTAGGGTCAATCTTCATGTCAACCCGGTGACCGTCTCTAGTAAATTCTTGTTGGTAACCAGAGTAGTGTCTTCGTCAAGTTCATTTGGTAGATGAACTCACCAACTATCTCTGTATTGATTTACTTTCAGAAGTATTTCATCATTATATTTTTTTTATAAGCCCTTTATGTGATGTCGCTCAGACGTCCGACTGTGCCATTCTTTTTATAAGCCCTTTATGTGATGTCGCCCAAACGTCCGACTGTGGCATTCTCTTTATTTATAAGCCCTTTATGTGATGTCGCTCAGACGTCCGACTGTGGCATTCTTTTCATTTATAAGCCCTTTATGTGATGT
>LR738713.1:325606304-325653429 GCA_902687465.1 Secale cereale
CGTCCGGCTGTGGCATTCTTTTAGTTTATAAGCCCTTTATGTGATGTCGCTCAGACGTCCGACTGTGGCATTCTTTTTATTTATCAGCCCTTTATGCGATGTCGCTCAGACGTCCGACTGAGGCATTCATGTTATTTTTTTTTTTTCTATAAGCCCTTTATGCGGTGTCGCTCAGACGCCCGACTGTGGCCTGCTATCATTTATTATTTCACGAGGCATCACCTAGACACTCGTTTGGTCTCCTTCTATTTTCCTATGGATTTCGGGAGGATTACCGCCCGACTTCTATCGTTGCATACAACACCTTAATATTTTATTCCGGTCGCATTTTTGCTGGAATACTCATATGCATCATGTTGGCATTTGTTATATCTTAAGTCCGAACTGTCTTGCGAGTACATTCAAAGTACTCACCTGGCTTGTTGATTTGGCCAGATGTGGACGAAGGCGATCTCATGGATGAAGAGTTCGATAGCGAGTTCGATGCTTAGTGGAGTCCCAGTCAGTCCCTTGCGATCCTGGAGTTGATCATTGTTATATAACCGCTTTCGCCTACCACCAAATAAATTCATCGGGTCTCACTCCGATACTCGATGAGCTGTAATATTTTGGAGTCACATCATCAACTTCACCGTGACATATTCCACCACCTTTTATTATGAGTTAGTAGTATGCCACCCTGCCTTGAGTCATATCCGCCTCTATGTATTATATTGGCGCGCTTGTAATAATATTGTTGAGCAACCCCCAGCTCAACCTTGTATAATATTCAATGTACTGGAATTCTGTGTCAAGGATTTGTCTGCCAGCAGGTATTAATATCCCTCGCTGGTTTAATAAAAAGGTCGGCCTTCCGGTAATTATTTTACTGAAGGACCGGTCCTGACAACCTTGGTACCAGAGCCAGGCTGACTGTAGGAAGCCACTAGGTGCGCTCGCTAATAGGTTATTAGCGAAAAATTTGCTTTTCAGCATTTTTACAGCTGTAGCAATTTTCTGTTGGTTAGCATAAATTTATGACTTGACTATTCGGAATTTTTGTCTACTTTTGTAGATGGCCAACAACGACTGTGATGCACAGGTGTTCGCCAACATTCCTGAGGGGTTTGTCAAGCTCCTCTTCACCATCACCAAAGTTGCGATCGGGCCATCCACCCGTCCCGAGTTTACACTCTACCGTCACAAGCTCGACGACAGCGTGTCTATGCATCAGGCTGTGGTGCACTTCAAATAAGGGCATTCTGAAGCGCGCCGCCTCCGATTTGTGGGCAGAGCCATGCCTATGGAGAGGCATGCCATGCAGATGGCTGCCCGTGAGGCGATAGCTCGTCTCCGGGACATTCTTCCTTCGATGAAGACACGTCTCTACCGCTACCTCCTATGCCACGTGCCATATACGTGTCACTATGCATTTGCATGCGCAAATGGGGAGCGTGACGAAGCCATTGAATCAA
Organism: Secale cereale; assembly: GCA_902687465.1. Classification (NCBI taxonomy): domain Eukaryota; kingdom Viridiplantae; phylum Streptophyta; class Magnoliopsida; order Poales; family Poaceae; genus Secale; species Secale cereale. The sequence continues at coordinate 325,607,759 of LR738713.1, forward strand.
TGGTTGAGTACCTCAAGGCACTTGAGGCAGCCTTTGATAATCTGGTGGACGACCTGGTAGCCACCCGTATGGAGTTGGTCCAGAGTGGCTCCGCCAACAGAAGGGAGCTACTCCATACTGCACCACCAATGACATTTGTCTCGTCCGCTGCATCCTATGCACCTTCCATCTTAGCCACCGCTCGCCGTCTGCCTACCACTGAGGAGTTTGACCAAGTCATTGCTCCTACTCCAGTCAGAGTTGCACCGCCTGCTGCACCTGCTTCAACACCTCGTATCCTTACTCCGCGCCTGGAGCCCATTAGTGAGGAGGAAGTTGAGTCTCCAGCTCCACTGGGCCTTACCCTCGGCAGGCCGAGGGAAATCTTCAACATCTCCGACTAGCGCGTTATTCCGCGAAGCACCGCTCTCGCTTGTAATATTTGTGTGTTATGTAAAATAGGTTGATGGGAGTAGTCTGTTTGCGCATCATGTAGGATCTTGGAGGAGTGCACTAGTTTTAATTAACATGTCAGGATGTGTACGCACACCCTGAGTGACGTATGTATAATTAGAACCTGCGTGTAAAATATGTACTAGCAGCCCTTCACCGTGCGCAATCAACCGGTTATTTTCAAAATTCTCTTTCGAGCTCGTGTTTGGTCGCTTTTCAAAGTCTTGGTTTATTTTGCTGCTCGGTTCTTCTCAGATTTTTCTGCTTTATTACCCCAGAGTAAGAAATGACTCGTCCCTGGACACGTTCCATGCCAAGTCCGCCAGAAGAAAATTATGGCACACAGTCAGACAATAATTTCACACAGGGGCAGTCAAGTCAGCAGGGCAGTGAGACGGCATTTTCTCAAATGTGTCGTCTTTACGAGCAAAGTCAGCAACAACACCAAGAAATGATGAACCATGTCATTAACATGGGAAATCACCGCGAGCCATACCAACAACACTCAAAATTGTCTGAATTTCAGAAGACACATCCAACAACGTTTTCGCACACTGACAAACCACTTGAGGCCGATGATTGGCTTCAAGATATTGAAAGGAAATTAATTGTGGCACAATGCTCAGACCGGGAAAAAGTGTTGTACGCACCACATTACCTTACTGGAGCAGCTGCGTCATGGTGGGAAAATTTCCTGCTTATGCATCCCGACATAAATAATATCACCTGGGAAGATTTCATGGAAGGCTTTCGTGGGGCACACATCCCTAAGAGTATTATGAAGATCAAGAAAAGAGAATTTGATGACCTCAAGCAAAGAGGCATGACAGTACAGGAGTACAACAGTCAGTTTGCGCAATTATCACGTTATGCCAACGAAGAGCGAATGACGGAAAATAAGAAGATGGAGAAATTCCTGGACGGACTGGCACCAGCACTAAAATGCCAGTTAGTCGTACACACTTTTCCAGATTTCAAGACACTGGTAGACAAAGCCATTACGTTGGAAAATGAACATCGCAGTCTGGAAGACATCCGCAAGAGAAAAAGGGATCAGACCAACCACCCCCGCAACAACAAGAATAAGGTGAATTTCCAAAGGAATGGGGCGAGCAGACCCACGACCAATGACACGCGTCCAAATAAAAAATTTCATGCAAGAGACAAGGATTTCACCTATCATCCGGGTGTTACCTGCTACGCATGTGGAGAAGAGGGACACTATGCTAAACAGTGCCCTAAGCCAAGAAACTCAGCACCGAAGCCAAACAGCAACGGAAACAATTCCGCGCCCAAGCGTAACAACCAACCCAAATAACAATCACAGGAAAGGCCACCTGAACCATGTGACCAAGGAGCAAGCACAGGATGCACCGGATATCGTACTCGGTACGTTCCCTGTCAACACAATACCTGCCATGGTTTTGTTTGATTCTAGAGCTTCTCATTCATTCATTTCGAAGAGTTTTGCTTTCCAACATGGTTTTTCAATGCTTCCCTTGGGAAAATCAATGACCATCAAGTCCCCCGGAAGTAAGCAGATCACTCAGAATTACGGCCAAGGTTTGACCATTGAAATTGAGGGATTAAAATTTCACGCAAACCTCATCATGTTGGAAAACAAGGGACTGGATGTTATCCTGGGTATGGATTGGCTAACCACCAATAAAGGATTTATCGACTGCTTCAACAGGACAGTGATTCTTACTCATTATCATGGAAAAACAATAAGAGTCGCAGCTCAGGAAAGACCGGTGCCATGACAACCAAAATTAAACAAAGTTGATACATCTGAGTTAAGCAAGGTTCCAGTTGTATGTGAATTTCCGAACGTATTTCCCGAAGAACTACCGGGCATGCCGCCAGACAGAGAAATAGAATTCATTATTGAGCTAGCACCGGGAACCACCCCCATATATAAGAAACCATACAGAATGGCACCATCCGAGTTGGTTGAATTAAAGAAGCAAATAAAGGAACTGCTAGACAAAGGATTTATACGGGCCAGCTCCTCACCTTGGGGTTCGCTAGTATTGTTTGCCAAAAAGAAGGATGGGACCATGAGGTTGTGTATAGACTACCGAGCACTCAACATGGTCACAATCAAGAACAAATATCCGATGCCACCGATAAATGACTTATTTGACCAGCTCGCGCAAGCCAAGGTTTTCTCAAAGGTTGATCTAAGGTCAGGTTATCATCAACTGAAAGTATGGACAGAAGATATCCCAAAGACAGCATTCACCTCAAGATACGGACTTTATGAATTTACAGTAATGCTGTTTGGACTGACCAACGCCCCCGCATATTTCGTCCACCTCATGAACAAGGTATTTATGAAATTCATGGACAAATTTGTGGTGGTATTTATTGATGATATCTTGGTATATTCAAAAACCCCGGAAGAACATGCTGAACACCTCTGCATTGTACTGGGAGAATTAAGGAAACACCAACTTTACGCCAAATTCAGCAAATGTGAATTTTGGTTGAGACAAGTGGGTTTCCTAGGACACGTATTAACACAAGAAGGAGTTGCTGTGGACCCAGATAAAGTCAAGGCTGTACTTGGCTGGAAGTCGCCAGCCAGTGTAACGGATATACGCAGTTTCCTCGGTATGGCCGGATATTACAGAAGGTTTATTGAAGGATTTTCCACCATAGCCAAACCAATGACACAGCTACTCAAGAAGGATAAGAAATTCGTGTGGACTGAAGCATGTGAGAAAAGCTTCCAAGATCTCAAAAAGAGGTTAACAACAGCCCCAGTATTAATTGTACCAGACATACACAAGAGTTTTGAAGTATATTGCGACGCATCCCGGAAAGGCCTCGGATGCGTACTAATGCAAGAAGGCAAAGTAGTCGCCTACGCTTCCCGGCAACTGCGAAAACATGAAGAAAATTATCCCACTCACGATTTGGAGTTGGCAGCAGTCATTCATGCACTCAAGGAGTGGAGGCACTTTTTGCTTGGAAATCGCTGTGAAATATATAAGGACCATAAGAGCCTCAGATATATTTTCACACAGCCAGAGCTCAATTTAGGACAACGACGCTGGCTGGAACTGGTAAATGATTACGACGTTGGTATCCACTATCACCTAGGAAAAGGAAACGTGGTAGCAGATGCTCTCAGCCATAACCCCAGCCCGAACAGCGGCAGCATACAGAACCTGAGACCCGAATTTCAGCAAGAATTCGCCAGACTCAACCTAATGATGGTCACGGAAGGCGAAGTATCCAAGCTTGAAATACAACCTACGCTAATAGAGCAAATAAAGAAGGCTCAGCATGGACACCCCAGCATCGAAGGGATAAAAAGAAAAGTAAGTCAGGGCAAGGCCTCAGAATTCACCATAGACAGTGAAGGAATATTATGGTTCGGAGACAGACTTTGCGTACCGAATAGCAACGACCTTAAACAGCAAATTCTAGCAGAAAGCCACACCGCTCCATACTCAATCCACCCTGGAGGTACGAAAATGTACAAGGATATTCAGGAAAGATTTTGGTGGCACGGCATGAAGAGGGATATAGCCACATTTATTGCATGCTGCGATTCATGTCAACGCATTAAAGCCGAGCACCAAAAACCCGGAGGGCTATTACAGCCAAACAAGATACCAGAATGGAAATGGGACGATATTGGAATGGATTTTATTGTTGGACTACCACGGTCACAACACGGTAATGATGCCATATGGGTCATCACGGATAGATTGACCAAGGTGGCACATTTCATACCCGTCAAGACAACCCACACCACCCAAAAGCTTGCCAAGCTTTACCTCACCCGTATAGTATGCCTACATGGGGTCCCCAAGACTATAATATCCGACAGAGGCACTCAGTTCGTTTCCAAATTTTGGGACCAGTTACAGCAAGCCCTCGGAACGCAACTGACATTCAGTACAGCTTATCACCCCCAGACGAGAGGACAAACGAAACGAGTAAATCAAATACTCGAAGACATGCTAAGGGCATGTGTCCTCACATATGGGGCCAGTTGGGAAGAAAGCCTACCATATGCCGAGTTTGCATATAACAATAGTTACCAAGCTAGCCTGCAAATGGCACCTTTCGAAGCTTTGTACGGACGAAGATGCCGTACTCCATTGAACTGGTCGGAAACAGGGGACAGTCGCATATTCGGCCCAGATATGTTAAAGGAAGCCGAGGAGAGAGTAAAAATAATACGGGATCGACTCAAAATCGCCCAAAGCCGACAAAAGAGCTATTACGACCAAAAGCATCGGGAAATAAGTTTTGAGCCCGGTGAATACGTATACTTACGAGTATCACCTATGAGAGGGCTGCAACGATTCAAAGTCAAAGGGAAACTAGCACCACGATTAATCGGACCCTTCCGTATAGTTGCACGGAAAGGCACAGTAGCTTATCAGCTGGAGCTTCCCAAGGAACTGTCAGACGTCCACAACGTGTTCCACGTCTCGCAACTATGGAAGTGTGTAAGCAACCCAGAGAAACATGTGTCACATGAAAACCTTGATGTGCAACCAGATCCCACCTACCGAGAACACCCAGTAAAGATTTTGGAGGAGTCTGAAAGGAGAACCCGTCAGAAGTCAATTAAATTCCTTAAGGTTCAGTGGAGTAATCACACAGAGGATGAGGCAACATGGGAAAGGGAAGATTTCCTTCGGACAGAACATCCACACCTATTTGAGGATCAGCTGAAATCTCGGGGACGAGATTTTTCCTAAGGGGGTAGGTGTTGTAACACCCCAAATTTTTGAGTTGGTTTTCTTCCAAATTTTTTGGCCTTTTGGAAGAGGGTTATTTTATCTTTTCTTGAACCTCTTCTAAAAATCTTTCTGGCCAAGGTTTTTTTTTGGAGTTTTCTCAAGCTTGGTTTTTGACCTTGAAGATCTTCTCTTGGGTTGGCTCAAGCTCAAGTTGAGTTTCAAAGAAGTTGTTTGAATTCTCCCCTTCTTGAGTTTTGTCTTTCAAATTTGGTCTTGGACCTATCTTTCCCCCTCCAACCTTCATCTTGCCATGACTCCAACAGAAATATATTTCTCTCCAAGACTCTCTTCTCACCTTAGGACAAGTCTTTCATCAATTCCAGTAAGTTTTAACCTTATTGGGATATTTCTTCTATTTATTATACTCCAAAAACAAATTCTGTCTTTTATAGTGGACCTTGGGATTTACAAAGGAACCACCATGCCTAGCTTGTTATTTGATTCCAAACCAACTCTCCTAGATAGTCTTTAGTACCCACAACCTAGATCCATCTTGTTTCACTGGTCCATAGTTCAAAATTTTCAAATTTCACCTGCTGAGTTTGGGCCAGATTTGCAAAATTTGGTGAAATTCATATTTATCTTCTTCCAAAAATCCTGTGAAAAATCAGGTAGCCTCTAGATGCATCAAGAGGCCACTCCACCAAAAATCAGCCCCATAAATATTTCACACATACCAGAAACATTTCATCAAACACTTAGCTTACACTGTACTGTTAGCTGTTAACTGAAACTGTCGACAGACAGTTCGACAATTTGTCAGTTTCGTCAGTTTCTTCAGGCGCAGCGACAAACCTCGCCAGTACCCCCTTGGCTCGACGCTGCACTGCAGCTTCTTCTTATCCAGTGCGCCGCACGCTCGCTTGGCCGCTTCTGGGCGTCGGTGGCGCTCTGGCCCGACCACGCCGGCGACATCCGCGGCAACGGCGTCGCCCGTGGCGGCTGACAGAAGCAACCCCGCAGCTCGACGCCGTTTAGCGCCGCCCAAATCACCCTAGCGCTCCGTGTGTCCACCACCAGCGCCAGCACATGCCAGCCGCACCGTCGCTGTGGCCTGGCACACGCAGAGCGCGGTTTCTGCCGCCAACGTGCCGCGCAGCCGTTCCGTCGGGGACAGCCCGTAACTCCCTCTCCCCTGCTAAGTTAGGTGCGGGAATGGAACCACTACAACTCCTAGATGATGCTCAAGCCCCTAACTCCGCCATCGGACCACTGCAGCACCGTAATCGACTCGCCGGACTTATCCGTTCACGACAGCCACCTCGAGCCGGCTATATAAGGCACCCCCGAGCTCGTTCTCGAGCCCGCACACCTTCACTACCTCCCTAGACCATGCCCAGCCTCTGGAAGAGCCTCGAGGGGCCCTTCTTCCCCAACTCCGGCCAACTCCCTCTGCCTCGGGCTCCAGCTTCGTTCACTCTGGTGAGAGCTTCTCCGCCACCGTGGACTCGAGTGCAGCACCCTGGCACCCACCTAGACCTAACCCCCAACTCAATTTGATCCCAGGGACCCTCTCCGACGAGGTCCACGAGAACCCGAGCCGCCGTCCACCGGAGATAGGGTCGCCGTCGACGTGGGGCTCGCCGACCCTCAACTCCACCACCGTTCGACGCGGAAGACCACCAAGAAGTCATACGTACCCCTCCCCTCCCCTAACTCGTCGTGGATCGACGCCGGCGATCACCGCAGCACCGGCGCCGGCGCGGCTCTGTTTCCAGTTTTCAAACCCGACAAGTGGGGCCTCCTGTCAGCCTCACATCTCTGCCCCTGAACTGTTTTCTGTAAGCGCCTTCGGGCAAAGTACGTTTTCTCCTTCAGTTGACGTACTACGTACCGGTTCGCTTTGCTGTTTTCTGTTCTAGCCCCTGGAACTTTTCTGTTTCATTACAGATGAGTCCCTGGACAGAAACTCTAATATCTTTTAAACTAAAAATGTTTTTGAGTTGATTCTTTTTCTGTCCTCTTTAGTTTTCTGCCTAGCATTTTTGTCATATTTATGTGAATTTTTTGGAGCAACTTTATTTGCACGCGCGGTATTTATGTTAGTATTTATTTTGTTTGAATACATAGATACCGGAGGCCATGACGGAGGCGCATACCACACCGAGTTAGGCTCCGACTTCTCAGAACCAGGCAAGCATGTTTGAACTTTTGATATGATGAGTGTGTTGCTTGTTTGCTCGAGTAGTTCATTTCATAAGAATGACCATATGGGCATAAGTGTATGGTTATATTTTCATGCTAGTAAGCTTCGGGTGAGCCCCGAAGGATAATGTTTGAACCACCTCGATCATATGGTGATATGATGGGTGGAATGCTGGTATTGTTGTGGCATGCCAGTAGTTGGTTAACTCCTTATTAACGGAGATCATGCCATGATTCCGTTCGTCTCCTTTTTCGGTGCTATAATAGGCCCTCCGTTGGGATTACGGTCTAGTCAGTTGTAAACCACTTCCCGAGTACACACCAAGTAGAGGGGCCGGGATGAGGGTTCCATGGCCCTGGATTAAAGCCCGTCATCCGGTCAGGGGACATGGATGTTTCCGGTTGGGACCGAGAGGGGGGCACCCCTTAGAGCGTGAATATATAAATTTGATCCCATGCTATTCGAGGTTGTAGCCTCCCCGTCTTAAAGTTTTTCGTGAATGTCGTCGTGGGTGATTCCGGACGACAGGATGTTAAATGGGTGTGTACTGGTTAGTTGGGTTTCTACTAAAACACCGTACACGGAACTAGTCCCCGTGGCTAGTAGAATCCGTTGGCTATGAGTTAATAGTACAAGCTCTGCAGAGTTAAATTCCTTCAGTAGCCATGTTTATGGCCTAGGGTCAATCTTCATGTCAACCCGGTGACCGTCTCTAGTAAATTCTTGTTGGTAACCAGAGTAGTGTCTTTGTCAAGTTCATTTGGTAGATGAACTCACTAACTATCTCTGTATTGATTTACTTTCAGAAGTATTTCATCATTATATTTTTGTTATTTATAAGCCCTTTATGTGATGTCGCTCAGACGTCCGACTGTGGCATTCTTTTTATAAGCCCTTTATGTGATGTCGCCCCGACGTCCGACTGTGGCATTCTCTTTATTTATAAGACCTTTATGTGATGTCGCTCAGACGTCTGACTGTGGCATTCTTTTCATTTATAAGCCCTTTATGTGATGTCGCTTAGACGTCCGACTGTGGCATTCTTTTCATTTATAAGCCCTTTATGTGATGTCGCTCAAACGTCCGACTGTGGCATTCTTTTTATTTATAAGCCCTTTATGTGATGTCGCTCAGACGTCCGACTGTGGCATTCTTTTTATTTATCATCCCTTTATGCGATGTCGCTGAGACGTCCGACTGAGGCATTCCTGTTATTTATTTTTGCTATAAGCCCTTTATGCGGTGTCGCTCAGACGCCCGACTGTGGCCTGCTATCATTTATTATTTCATGAGGCGTCACCCAGACACTCGTTTGGTCTCCTTCTATTTTCCTATGGATTTCGGGAGGATTACCGCCCGACTTCTATCGTTACATATAGCACCTTAATATTTTATTCCGGTCGCATTTTTGCTGGAATACTCATATGCATCATGTTGGCATTTGTTATATCTTAAGTACGAACTGTCTTGCGAGTACATTCAAAGTACTCACCTAGCTTGTTGATTTGGCCAGATGTGGACGAAGGCAATCTCATGGATGAAGAGTTCGATAGCGAGTCTGACGCTTAGTGGAGTCCCAGTCAGTCCCTTGCGATCCTGGAGTTGATCACTGTTATATAACCGCTTCCGCCTACCACCAAATAAATTCATCGGGTCTCACTCCGATACTCGATGAGCTGTAATATTTTGCAGTCACATCACCCACTTCACTGTGACATATTCCACCACCTTTTATTACGAGTTAGTAGTATGCCACCCTGCCTTGAGTCATATCCGCCTCTATGTATTATATTGGCGCGCTTGTAATAAAATTGTTGAGCAACCCCCAGCTCAACCTTGTATAATATTCAGTGTACTGGAATTCTGTGTCCAGGATTTGTCTGCCAGCAGGTATTAATATCCCTTGCTGGTTTAATAAAAAGGTCGGCCTTCCGGTAATTATTTTACTGAAGGACCGGTCCTGACATACCCTCCCTTTACTTTCTGTTATTTAGATTAAATAAAGCAAACATAGTATTTTCTGTTTGTTTTCTGAATTATCCTTGCAATAATACCCCGAAAATAAAAGTTCTCTAAATGTCCTGAAAATGAAATATGATTTTTTGTAGAATATTTAAGAATATTTGGCACTGAGAACACATCAGGGGGCCACACCACCTGGCCACGAGGGTCCAGTGCGCGCCCACCCCCTGGGCGCACCCCTTGCCTCGTGGGCCGCACATGGCGCCCTCCATTTATTCCAGCACCCACACACTTCATCTTCCTCCAGAAAAAATCCTCCCATAGCTCAAACCCGTGTTCTAGCTCATCTTGCTGCCATTTTTGATCTCCTTGCTCAAAGCTCCATTCACAAAACTGTTTGGGGTGATTGTTCTTCGGTATGTGACTCCTCCAATGGTCCAATCAGTTTTTGATCTAGGGCTTTATTAATTGCAATTTTTTGCCGCTAAGGTGACCCTGTTCTTGAGCTTGTATGTCAAATTTATGTGGTCCCAAGTAGTTTTAATGCATTATATAGCCTCTAGGCATTTGTGGGAGTAGTTGTTATCAATCTTGTTCAGTTTGGTTCACTTTTATTTTGAGTCACTAAAAATTTCAGAAATTTTTCAGAGGGAGAAAATGTTGAGGAGATTATTGAGAGGCTCTTCAAGCCAAAGCTCAGAGGATAAGCAGAAGGAGGAGAAAAAAAAGCCCAAATACAATCTTCCTCGCGCTGCGCAAGTTCGGCCATGTGAATGGCCTTGTGATGAGTTCTTGAGAGCCGCTGAGATTTATGAAGACTTTTATTACTTGGATGAGAATGCAGGCCTCACCAACTTCTTCCATGACCAGCGTGAACAGTATCTCTTACTCACTAATGTTTTCGTGCAAATTTTTTACTTCCATGCTAAGAAATCACCACCTTCAGTGGAGTTTCACTTATACAATGAGGTTAAGGAGATGTCACTTTATGATTTTTTTCAAGTCTGTAAGATACCCTTTGTGGGTAGCTTAGAGGAACCACATCGTAAAGATGTGGAGGGCTTTATTGATACGATGGCTGTAGGGGAAACGAGGAAAGTTTCATAGGCGAGAATTACTAGTATATATTTTCCTGTTCTACGCTACTTTGCGATATTTGCTAGTAGATGCTTAATTGGTCGCCGGAATAGTGGAAATCTTAGTGCCCCTGATATTGTTATTTTGCGCCATGCCTTGTTTCGCGATACCACCTTTAGCTTAGGCGATGTTATTGCTAAACAATTAAGTCTGAATCATACAAAGGGCCCCATCTTCAGAGGAATCTTTGCTTCACGCCTTGCTGAATACTTTAGGATACCTATTTGGCATTGTGAGAAGGAGGAGAAGTTGCTGGCCCATGCTTTTCTAGATTATAAGAGTATGATAGCACATGATTTTATTGTTAAAGATAAGAAGAAGTTGCTTAAGTATAAATTGATATTTGATAAAAAGTATCGTGAGATTGTTACCTTGCATGCACCCTCTTTGTTTAACATACTTTCAGGCACGTACCTCGTCTTGCCAGAAGTTGTTTATGCGTACTGGAGCCTGGCACAAGTTCCAGAGCCTAAGCCGGAGCCGCCACTTGACCCTTATCGGCAGTTGGTTTATCAGTGGGATCTGGAGGAGATTGCCACCGAGTGGCACCCAGAGGACACTCCTCCATACACCAAGGAGAGTAGCTTTGATCCGTGGCCATAGACCAACTTAGGCCAAAAGCCTAAGCTTGGGGGAGTACATATTTCTCACCGACATTACATTCATGTTCACACACTCATTCTAGTAGTCGGTGTTCATACCTTTTCATTATATTATCCATGCTAGTTTATTTTATTTTCTTGTGTGTCAGAAAAACCTTAAGAAAAACAAACAATTAGTTGTAGCTTTTAGCTAGTTTACTTTCCATGCCTGTAGTAGTAGTAATTAAAAGAAAACCAGAAAAGATTTATCTTTCTTCTTTTGCTTGTTGGGAGTTTTCCTGTGTAAATAGTTTTATTTCTTTTCTTTTCTTTGGGGGTCAAGAGGAGAAGACCATGATGAAAATGTTGAGTGGCTCTCATATGCACTATTGTTGATTTAACCAACAGCCATATTACATTGTCTTCTCCCTTGTATAAAATGCTCGCAGATTCCAGCTTAGTCCAATGCACGTGCACTATTATTATTATCCACACCGTTCGGTCATGCAAGTGAAAGGCAATAATGACGATATATGATGAACTGACTGAGATGAGAGAAGCTGTTATGAACTCGACCTATCTTGTTTTTGTAAATATGAATACTTCATCGTTCCTGATTCCGCCTATTATGAATGAAACATGCTTGCAATGACAATTAGAGATTATAGTTGATCATGCCATGCTTAATCAGCTAGGAGTTTATAATGGTTTACCTTGCATGCCAACATGCTATTAAAATGGTTGCGATGTGGTATGATAGGGTGGTATCCTCCTTTGAACAATTCGAGTGGCTTGACTTGGCACATGTTCATGCATGTAGTTGAAACAAAATCAACATAGCCTCCACGATGATTATGTTCAGGGTGATTTATATCCTACTCATGCTTGCACTCATTGGTTGATTAATCTTAATGCATGTTCATGACTCTTGTCGCTCTCTAGCTGGTCGCTTCCCAGTGTCTTTCTAGCCTTCACTTGTACTAAGCGGGAATACTGCTTGTGCATCCACTTCCATAAACCCCAAAGTTATTCCATATGAGTCCACCATACCTTCCTATATGCGGTATTTACCTACCGTTCCAACTAAAATTGTATGTGCCAAACTCTAAACCTTCAAATGAAATTCTGTTTTGTATGCTCGAACAGCTCATGTATCAACATGGGTTGTATATATATTCCATGCTAGGTGGGTTATTCTCATGATGAGTGGACTCCGCTCATCATTCACGAGAAAATGGCCGATAACCGGGATGCCCAGTCCCATGCTCAAATAAAATCAAAATAATTAAACAAAACTCCCCCAGGACTGTTGGTGGTATGGATGGTACCCATTTTTTTGGGCCAGCCGTGGAGTGTGCTTGTTGGTGGTGGGGGGTATAAACTTTGCCATTCTGTTTGGGAACCGCCTATAATGTGTGTAGTATGGAAGATATCGAGTTGGTTGTTATGTTGACAATGAAAGTATGGCCACTCAAAATATTATCTATCTCTATTTCAAAACTCGAGCTCTGGCACCTCTGCAAATCCCTGCTTCCCTCTGCAAAGGGCCTATATGTTTACTTTTATGTTGATTCATCATCCTCTTATTAAAAAGCACCAGTTGGAGAGCACCACTACCATTTGCATGCATTGCTATTAATTTACATTGAGTATGACTGAGACTAGATCTCTTTTACCATGAATTACAATGTCTAGTTAGTCCTTGGTCTTCAGAGGTGTTCTGCATTTATGTTTTGCGGTCTCAGAAAGGGCTTGCGAGATACCATTGTGTTATATCATATTATGATTGTTTTGAGAAAGTGTTGTCATCCGAGATTTATTATTATTGCTCGCTAGTTAATTCTGCCATTATATGAGTAAACATGAGACCTAAAAGTTATTGTGAATGTGGTTAGTTCATAATATTTGCTGAAAACTTGAATGCTGGCTTTACATATTTGCAACAACAAGAGCAAACCGAGTTTGTAAAAGTTTTTCTTTATCACTTTCAGTTTGTCAACTAAATTGCTTGAGGACAAGCAAATGTTTAAGCTTGGGGGAGTTGATACGTCTCCAACTTATCTACTTTTCCAAACACTTTTGCCCTTGTTTTGGACTCTAACTTGCATGATTTGAATGGAACTAACTCGGACTGACACTGTTTTCAGCAGTATTGTCATGGGGTTATTTTTGTGCAGATATAAAAGTTCTCGGAATGACCTGAAAATCCACGGAGAATATTTTTGGAATATATAAAAAATACTGGCGAAAGAATCAAGACCAAGGGGCCCACACCCTGCCCACGAGGGTGGGGGCGCGCCCCCTGTCTCGTGGGCCCCCTGAGGCTCCACCTACCCCGACTCCAACTCCATATATTCATTTTCGGGGAGAAAAATCAGAGTGAAGGATTTATCACGTTTTACGATACGGAGCCATCGCCAAGCCCTAATCTCTCTCAGGAGGGCTGATCTGGAGTCCATTCGGGGCTCCGGAGAGTGGAGATCGTCGCCGTCGTCATCATTAACCTTCCTCCATCACCAATTTCATGATGCTCACCGCCGTGTGTGAGTAATTCCATCGTAGGCTTGCTGGACGGTGATGGATTGGATGAGATTTACCATGTAATCGAGTTAGTTTTGTTAGGGTTTGATCCCTAGTATCCATTATGTTCTAATATATATGTTGCTCTGACTTTGCCATGCTTCATGCTTGTCACTAGGGCCCGAGTGCCATGATTTCAGATCTAAACCTATTATGTTTTCATGAATATATGTGAGTTCTTGATCCTATCTTGCAAGTCAATAGTCACCTACTATGTGTTATGATCCGGCAACCCCAAAGTGACAATAATCGGGACCACTCCCGGTGATGACCGTAGTTTGAGGAGTTCATTTATTCACTAAGTGTTAATGCTTTGGTCCGCTACTCTATTAAAAGGAGGCCTTAATATCCCCTAGTTTCCAATAGGACCCCGCTGCCACGGGAGGTAGGACAAAAGATGTCATGCAAGTTCTTTTCCATAAGCACGTATGACTATATTCAGGATACATGCCTACATTACATTGATGAACTAGAGCTAGTTCTGTGTCACCCTATGTTATAACCGTTGCATGAGGAATCGTATCCGACATAATTATCCATCACTGATCCAATGCCTACGAGCTTTTCACATATTGATCCTTGCTTAGTTACTTCTCCGTTGTCATTGTTACAATTACTACAAAACTGGTACTGTTACTTTTGCCACCGTTACCATTATTTCCATACTACTTTGCTACTAAATACTTTGCTGCAGATATTAAGTCTTTCAGGTGTGGTTGAATTGACAACTCAACTGCTAATACTTGAGAATATTCTTTGGCTCCCCTTGTGTGGAATCAATAAATTTGGGTTGAATAGTCTACCCTCGAAAACTATTGTGATCCCCTATACTTGTGGGTTATCACACGCCCACCCTAGTCGTAAAGTAGATACCTCGGGTACACAACTTCGTGCTTAAAATACCATGGGCAGCTGTGGGGGGCAACCACGCATGAGCCAAGTGTTTAGGTCAACCAAGCTACATACTACTTTGGACAAACATAGGTACCATCGAGGACCTATTCAGCATCAAGCCAATACAGTGTGGCAACTTCTCAAGACCCTCTCTCAAAGGGCTCGTCGGCCTATTATTATCCCCTCCATGGGAGTTCTTCCTCCCCACAGAAGCAAAGGTGCAGACGTGCAGCAGGGCAAATTAGGGACATCAACCCACACATCAAGGCCTTGTGTACACCTTTTCTCTATAAAATGTATCTATTTTACAAAGTATATGTAACAGTTGCTTCAGCAATTCGAATTGTACGGTTACACATCACGAGCTTATTGGAATACACACCACTCTTTACGATCCTCTTGCAGTCATTTATGTCGCATAACCTTTCCCGCTCTTCAAGCCCAAACAAACTAGTTTTGTACACATATTCTTTAGATGCTATTGGCTAATAAACCGGGGGCTCAATCATAATACTCGCGCTAAGCAGCAGTCCGACACTATCTTTTTTCCTCAGTGTTCAACATCTCGGATATTGCATTATATGAATCAGTTCCGAATTTTGTCTTGGGTCAATATTTGGGTTACCCGACTCCCGTGTTTACCCTCTTACGTTCTGCACGTTATGCTAGGAGGGTAAAGGGAGAATCATTGCGATTGTACTTCAAGCTCGCCTAGTTAAGTATCTCAATGGAGAAAGCCGAAAACTGACTGTCATAATAAGCGAGAACTGGTTGGCGATCCGTCGACAAGTGTTATACTAAAAATTGATGGATGTTACCCCGTGTTATACGAAGGGTTTGTCTTCATCCAAACCATGTGATAATGGCCGCCACCTCGGCCAGCCCGAACATCACAGGGGGGCTAGCCACTAGCTCTGCAGTCAAGCTCCTATGGCTAAGTGAAAGTAATAAAGCCACATAGTCGGATTGCCTCGCTCCCCTCACACACTACCACCTCCGGGCACCGAGACGTCGGCTAAGGGTCACAGTATGGAGGTAGGAACACCCCTCGAAGCATCTACAAGGGGGGTGAAGCCGATGAATTGTAACTTCAGAATAAAGCGGCCGCACATGAGTCAAAATAATAAAACCAAAAGCATGATCAACCATGCGACAAACTCGCCTCTTAAAGCATACAAGGTTTACGTTACCGATGCCATGATAGAGTGTTCACTCATATATTACATCTTTCTTGCACTGGGCCTCTACTGCCCGAGCACCATCCATCACACGGGGGAAATATTGTTCGGGGCGCATGTGCTCTTTCCCAGGAGGAGGAGGTCCAGTAGCCATCTCGGCCGACTTGATCTTCCACCAGTGCACCATGGTTGTTGGTGTTCTCGGAACGGGGGTACCCAGACTTGCCTGCCTGCGGACCAGTGTGTGGCTCATCCAGCGGCCTGGTACGGCCCAACCTCGTCAGCAAGCACTCAAGACCCTCGCGAGGGGCCGAGACTCACGAGGGGCCGAGCTTCGCGAGGCGGGCGACACAAGACCTCCCCTGGGGCGGCCTCACTAGGCTATCTCCCGAGGAGTGGAGATATCAAGGCAAGGGGCACCTCGCGAGGTCCATGTGACGTGAGCCATGACAACCAAGGCCAGGCAGGCGTCAGCGGGCGCAGGATGCCAGTTTCCTCTTTGGTGCTAAAGGGGCAGGCGCAGATGAGGAGTCCCGAGGCATCAGGCAAAGGTTTCCATATCGGTGCAAAGAGACCAAAACCAGCAGGAGGGCAGAGTGGAGGTCATCGTGGAGCCCATGACGACGTCACCACCAGAGCCTTTGGCAGGCGAAGACCACCTTTTGTCAGGATAGCTTGTACTAGCTGTCCCCCTTCAAACTTGGTCGTTGTGGGATCCCTTCCCGCTCAATATTTGGGAAGAGGACCCGGGCCTCTATAAATAGGACTAGCCACCACCATATGGGGGATCATCTCATCTTGAGCTGGCCCAACCTAGGACGATCTGATCTGAAGCCAACGAGATGCACACCTGCAAGCTCATCCGAGTGCAAGAACACCTCTCCTTAGGAGGCTGTTCTTCCCTTGTACTAGTACTTCCCCAGCCTATAAGGCAATCCACCACACTACACTGGATTAGGGTATTACACCACAACGGTGGCCCGAACCAGTATAAACCTTTATGTCTCTTGTTCTTTGGGCTCGACAAGCTAGGCCTAGGAATCGGCGAGTAGACGAGCAAGGGTGGAAGGAGAGATCTTCGTGCGCACCCCAGTGTTCGAACCACATGGGTTTTGCCAGAAGCCAAGATCCGACATTTGGCGCGCCAGGTAGGGGTGTGCCGAAACTTCCCTTCCATCGATCATGCTCCATCGTCCCACCGGTTCCATGGCCGATGCTCGCAAAGCCTGTGCGGAGCTGCGGGCCGCCCGCGTCGCCCAAGCAGCTCCCGTCGGCGGACCGCCCCATCGTTCTCCATCACCTGTTGCCAACGCCGCCACCATGCACCCCTCAATGCGGCGATATGGACGCACCGCGACCCCGTCACTGACCCCTGCGGTCTCGTCGTCCCACGCTCGCCACGGACTCGCAGGCTGCGTTACTCATGGCACGCGAGCTCCTGCGCTACCGCCCCGTTGACGACTTCTATGAAGAATGGCTCGACTGCATCGCCGAGCTCGTCAGCGCCGCTGGGGGCTCCCTAGCACCGTCCCTCTCACTGCCTCCTCTGCCTCCCCATGCGGGCGACGTGGCCCATGAAGCGCCTCTGCCACCTCCACATAAAGGCATCGTCCAATACCCAAGGCACGTGGCCCCATGGAGTGACAACCCATGTGTGGCGCCAGTGCATGAAGAAGGAAGCTGCCAAGAGATCCAGCGGCCCCGAGGAGGAGCGCCAGTGCTCCCTCCACCACCGTGTCGAGACCATATGCCCCCCCCCCCACCGTGGTGGCGTGCGAGGACCAAGACCAAGCTCCGCCTCCCCGACAAGCTCCGGTGTCGACAGCAGGCTACAAAGCCCTCGCCCCCGAGCTGCGCAACAACAACTGGCCTGGGAAGTTCAAGCCCGACCTGCCTCCATGCTACGACGGCACCCCCGACCCTGCTGAGTTCCTCCAGCTCTACGAGCTGAGCATTGAAGCATCCGACGGCAACAAGAAGATCATGGCAAACTGGTTCCCCATGGCCCTCAAGGACGGCGCGCGCTCGTGGCTCATGAACCTGCCTGTGGGATCGATCTCCACTTGGGGCGAGATGCGCGAGCGGTTCATTGCCAACTTTCAGGGCACCCGCGACCGCCCCCGGCCTTGGGTGAACTGCGGTGTGTCAAGCAACAACCAGGAGAATCCCTGTAGAAGTTCATCCAACGCTTCAACATCGTCCGCGTCAAGATCCCCAAGGTCACGGACGAGGCCATTATTTCAGCGTTCTCAGATGGTGTCCATGAAGTCAAGATGAAAGAGGAGCTCGCTATCCATGAAGATCTGTGCACGTCCCTTGAGTTGTTCAACCTCGCGGCCAAGTGCGCCAGATCTGAGGAGGGGCGCCTCTCCATCGTCGAGCTCCTCGCTACTGATCCTAAAGACAAGAAGGCCAAGAGCAAGGACGTAAAGCGCAAAGGAGTGGCAGTGCTTGCGGCTAAGCCAGAGATGAAGCGCGGCCGCGACTACCTAGAGTCATCCAAGAACAGCCGTCTGTTGTGCGCCTTCCACAACGTGCACAACCATAACACCCATGACTGTCAAGAGCTCAGGGGCCTCCCAGAAGGACATGTCAGCCAATGCCCCAAGCACAGCAACCGTGGCTACGGCCACGGGGGAAGTCAGACCGGGGGATGCTGGGACGACCGCGACCCTCGCCAGGAGTGGCGTGACCAACCTCGGGAGGACCGATGGCGTGATCAGCCTCGTGAGGATGCATGGAGGGACCATCCTCGTGAGGGTGCTTGCAGGGACCAGCCTCGTGAGGACCGTCCTCAGGGCAAGGCTGGTCTCCCTCCTCTGCCGCCACCAAGAAGGAACAACGACCAGGATGAGGGGGCTGGGGGGCTTCCAGGAGCCTCGCACCATCGCCTACATCTTGGGCGGAGCGCAGGCGCCGGCCTCTCAAAGCCTCTTCAATCAGTTCGCCCAAGAAGTGAAAGCGGCCCTCCCCAAGCTCGAAGCCACGCGCC
Organism: Secale cereale; assembly: GCA_902687465.1. NCBI lineage: Eukaryota > Viridiplantae > Streptophyta > Magnoliopsida > Poales > Poaceae > Secale > Secale cereale. The sequence goes on from LR738713.1 coordinate 325,626,430, forward strand.
CACTCAGGTGGTCCAAGTGCCCCATCACCTTCAATTCAGCAGACCAGCTCAAGTGCGCGGCTATGGCCGGCGCCATCCCGATGCTTTATTCACCCGTCATCATCAATGTTCAAGTCACCAAGACCCTCATCGACGGCGGCGCAGGGCTTAATGTCATGTCCATCGAGACATTCGACAGCCTTCAAGTACCGTATGACCAGCTACTGCCTACCAAGCCTTTCTCCGGAGTGACTGACGGCTCCACCACCCCCATAGGGCAGGTCCGCCTGCCTGTCACCTTTGGCAAGCGCGACAACTACCACACCGAGCTCATCGACTTCGACGTCACCTACATTCATCTCCCATACAACGCCATCCTCGGGTACCCAGCCCTGGCCAAGTTCATGGCAGTGACTCACCACGGCTACAATGTCCTCAAGATGCCAGGAAGCGGCGGCGTCATCGTTGTCGCTTGTGAAGAGAAGGATGCAATGTGCTCACTCGAGCGTGCTTACCAGGCAGCGGCGATCGAGGACCCAGACAACGATAGCACCATCTACCCTCCTGAGGCTGTCCCCGAGAAGAAGAAGCAGTTACTCGCCCTAGAGCCTCACAAAGTTGTGGCGTCTGCTGGCCGCACCTCTGGGCCTGTACCCAGGGATGGGGCGCCTCCCTCTCTCGCATAGGAAGGCGCGCCCGGCTCTCCCTCAGGCTAGGCTCGGGGGCTCTCCTCTGGAGGTCCTCTGACCTAACCAGTGTCTCGAGGGAGGCGCTCAGGCAACATGTGGAGGCGTGCTTCACCGCGCATTTCCCTCCGGAGGCCTCAAGGCGTGACGCACCGAGCACTCAAGAGTTCATCAGCCAGACCATTGAACACTTGCAGCTGCCAAGAGCAATGCGGGGCGAGCGCCGCCCGGCGCCTCAGAGTGCAGCTGTCGCCCTAGTCTTGGGTGTCCGGATGCGTGTGTGCGTCAACGTCCCCGCACTCAACAGGATCGCGTCACAGGAGCTCTACTAGCCCTCCCAGGTGGGCCGGTGCGAGGGCCCCCACACAGCTACGTTCGCATGCCCTTCGGACTGCCGAACCAAGCAACCCTGCACCAACGCCACATGCGGGAGGTCCTGGCGACTCGCGAGGCCAGGCATTAGGAGATCTTAGCGGAGGTTGCCTTGGTTCTTCGCGAGCTCTGGGAACCTTCGGAGCCTCGTGAGGCCCCGGAGCCAGACGACGCGTAAGGAACGGCGTCTGCATCCACCGTCTTCAGCTGCACCAACACTACTTCAGCAACTGTGCCAGGTGACATTTTCAAGTTTTGTTCAGCTGGGAGCGCCCCTCGGGCTGCATCATTCCCAGGCCGAACGAGTTTGTCCCTATGGCGTGTATCCTTTTGCATCTTTAGCTTACTTGTTGGGGGCGCCCCTCGGGCTGCATCATCCCTAGGATGCACTGGTCCGTCCCTGTGGCATGTATCACATTTTATGTTGCTTGATCTAGCTCATTTCCTCTTACGATTTGCCTCACGGGCATCACCTACTAATCTCTTTTGACCTCCCACACTGCTTAATGGACTTCTCCTCATCCCGCAACGAGGGCTTCATACATTGGCACGACGCTTGTGCTCGGGTCTATCCCTGCAACGCTGACAAATCCGAGAGATTGAGCTCTGACTCACGGCCTGCCCCGCATACGTCACCTCACCGGGTCCTCGGTGCCTTTCTCTCCCTACGAGGTTATCAGAGGCCCAGCGGTAGGCGTGGTCCTAAGTTGTGCTGCTTCAGGCTAACTCACATGAGTCTCAGGAGCACGACGGCAGGCGATCCTGCCGGTCTCCCCTTCTCACGTAATTCACTTGCGCGTTAAAGGGGGGGCCTCTGAGCATCACGTCTCAGGGGCTCTTACCAACTCTCCAGCCCTCACCCCCTGGCCTTGACCACGGCACCGCGGCCTGGCATACCAGCAGCGGCTGAGCTTCGCTTGAGGGTCGGGACCCGAGGATGCAGAGCACCAAGAAGGACGGGAGAAGGCGAGGCCGGCTTAGAGAGCTCAGGTCTATTCATATGTCAAGGGGACCCTTGGGCATCACGACCCAAGGGCCTAACTGGCCATGTAGCCCCTCACTCCCTGCTCTTGTCCTGGTGATCCGGACAAGCCAGCGGTGGCTGAGGTATGCGCGGGGCCAGGCCCTGCCGACGTAGAACACCAAGGCCCAAGTCCAGCATTTCCTTCCCAAGGGCCGTTCGTACGTCAAGGGGGACTCATGAGCATCGCGACTCAGGAGCCTAACCGGTCATGTATCCCCTCACCCATTGGTCTCGTCCTGGTGATCCGGACGACCCAACAGCGGCTGAGGTACGTGCGAGGCCGGGCTCTGCCGACGCAGAACTCTAGGGCAAGCGGGAAGGAAATCGCGAAATCTTAGCCGCGTGACATCAGAAGCAAGCCAGGCACACCGCTTGAGGAATCAACTCATACCTATCAAGATAAGTTGTGAACCCCATCAGTGTGCCCTCATCACTTGAGGAGTTGGATTCAGCGATCACGCACCAGCCATGCCGCCCCCCTTTTTAGCCTCCAAAAGCCGCTTGCACGCCAAGGGGGACCTCTTGAGCATCGTGCCTCTGGAGCTCTTACCAGACCCCGGGCCGCTCACCTCCTGTCCTTGACCATGGCATCGTGACCTGGCATACCAGCGACGGCTGTAGCTTGCCTTGGCACTATGACCTGCTGACATAGAGCACCAAGCTACTGAAAGGGTAAAAAGGAGCAATATTGCCGGAACGAGGCTTGCAAACAGAGTCCATTAGCAAGGATAATAAAACTGGAGCAAAAGCGTTACAAGTTCTTTACACGCCCCCATGGGCTTGGCCTTGATTCTTCGCAGGGAACACTAGAGAGGGATTTCAGGAGGCCCTAGCTACGGCTACCATCGTCGACGCCATCATCAACAGTGGGCCGCGATGGGGCACCTCCAACCTCGCGCAGGTCACCATCGGCGCCGAGCTTGTGAGGCTGACGCGCTTCAGGCACGGCATGAGCTTGGAGGCTCATAGCTATCATCGCTCGTCTCCGGAGACTCATCAGCCTCGGGAGAGCCGCTGGACTCCTAGGGGCCATCACTGCTGCTGGGAGAGCTAGCGGCGGGGTCGATGGCTGGCATGGCACCAGCTGCTATGTCGTCCCAACGACCCCCTTCCGGGGCAGCATTCCAGGTGGCATCCCTCTTTGTCAAACACCTTGAAGAGCAGTATGGAGGCGCCATCGTACTCGAAGTAGATGGCGAGGGAACCCTCTGTGCGGCAGACGCGGGCGACCTTGCCCCATCCGCGGGTCATGAAGATCTTACCCGGGAAGATGACCTCAACCTCAGCCCCCGTCGCCGAGGCCCGACACTCTGCGTGCTACAACCATAGCTCGAGCGGCCCTCTTAGCGGAATCTCTGTGGAGAAGGATGGCGGGAAGCGGATCCAGGAGCTGGGAGGCGTCGCCGCCCACACCACAAACTCGCGCGCAGATGCCCCAACGTGCGTCCGCAGGGCGGAGGCTTGAGCCATGGCGGCACGATCGGCGCGGGGTTCTGCCTTCCCCTCCGGAGCCTGGTGCTCTGGCGTACAAGGGTAGCGGGTAGTCAGGGGGGCGTTCATGCGAAGGCCTCGCCACTTCAGGCCTCGGAACGGCACCATGAGGGCGGGGCAGCATTTTCTTCGGCGGGAGCAGTTCTGGCTCCTCGCGACGAGTCTTCCCCTTCTCGGCGGTCGAAAATCGCCGAATCGGCGCCATGGGTGGCTGTGCCAAGCAAGGAGCAAGGAGGAAGAAGAAGAAGTGAGAGGAATGAAGGGAGAAGATGGGCAACAAGGGCTCCGCCAGCCGCCTTATTTATAGCTAGGAGAAGGCCAACCGCCGGCTTACATATTCGCAGGTAATAATGGTATTTTGTGCATGCAGGGACTTGTCGAGTCACGCAGTCGCCTACGCTGCGTGGGGAAGTGGAGGCGCCCATGTCCCATCAATCACCACGCGTCAATCGAGGCCGTGGGCTTTTGGGGCCTGCGACGCTCCGCACTTGACCCTTGGCTTCGCCGCGAAGCCAAGTCTGAGCCCGCCTTGGGCCCGGAGGCTACTGTCGGTGTTCTGCGAATGGGGGTACCCAGACTTGCCTCACTGTGGCCCAGGGCGTGGCTCATCCAGCAGCCTGGTATGGCCCAACCTCGTCAGCAACCACTCAAGACCCTCGCGAGGGGCCGAGCCTCGCGAGGCGAGCGACACAAGACCTCCCCTAGGGCGGCCTTACTAGCCTAGCTCTCGATGAGCGGAGATATAAAGGCAAGGGGCACCACGCGAGGTCCTTGTGACGTGAGCCATGACGACCAAGGCCAGGCGGGCGTCAGCGGGCGCAGGATGCCAGTTTCCTCTTTGGTGCTAATGGGGCAGGCGTAGATGAGGAGTCTCGAGGCATCAAGCAAAAGTTTCCATATAGGTGCAACGAGACCAAGACCAGCAGGACGGCAGAGCGGAGGTCATCGCGAATCCCACGGCGGCGTCACCACTAGAGCCTTTGGCAGGCGAAGGCCACCTTTTGTCAGGATAGCTTTTACTAGTTGTCCCCCTTCAAACTTGGCCGTTGCGGGATCCCTTCTCGCTCAATATTTGGGAAGAGGACCCGGGCCTCTATAAATAGGACTAGCCACCACCATATGGGGGATCATCTCATCTTGAGCTGACCCAACCTAGGACGATCTGATCTAGAGCCAACGAGACGCACACCAGCAAGCTCATCCGAGCGCAAGAACACCTCACCTCGGGAGGCTGTTCTTCCCTCGTACTAGTTCTTCCCCAGCCTATAAGGCAATCCACCACACCCCACTGGATTAGGGTATTACACCACAACGGTGGCCCGAACCAGTATAAACCTTTGTGTCCCTTGTTCTTTGGGCTCAACAAGCTAGGCCTAGTAATCGGCGAGTAGACGCGCTAGGGCGGAAGGAGAGATCTTTGTGCGCATCCCAGTATTCGAACCACAAGGGTTTTGCCAGAACCCAAGTTCCGACAATGGTCTTCGCATAGGCCATTTGAGCCCCTCAATGCATACAGAGCGTTTCACGACGTTAATTGCACAACGTCACACAGCTTCTGCACCAAGCTAAAGTAGCTGCTCGGCAGGGGCCTCGATGGCCAGAGCTTGACGTAGAGGTCCTTCATGGCTGGCCATCAGGTGCAACTCCATCAGCTGCTTCATCTGATTGTTCATGAGGGGAGGGTGCTCGGGAGCCTGGAATTTCGTCCAAAATAGCCTATGTGTCTTCCTCTTCAGACGCATAATACCTCGCTGCGTGCGCCTCACTCCTTGGAAGATCCGCAAAAGCGCCTAAGGAACGCCATACTCGTGTGAGTAAAGTGAACCTATTGCCACGAAACACACTTTGCAATAAGTATGGCTTACCATCGGTGATCAGCTTGACTTGGCGGAGTTCTTCTCGGGCGCTCCGCACCTCTGCCTTCGCCTCCTGGATCGCTGGCTTCACCGCTGACAGCTCAGTGGTCTGATCCTTATTTTTCTGCTCAAGGTCTGAACACTTAGTGACGGCATCCTAGAGCTCCTGCTATACTTCATCCACTCTACCCTCGTGCTTCTCACCAGCGGCTTTCACAGTCTCTAGCTTGGTGGACGCTTGTTCGGCTACCGCCTTATGATTCGTGGCCTCCTGGTTAACCTTTTGGAGCTCGGTCTTGAGGTTCTTGACCTCCGCGGTGACAACTGCAGTTATAATAAAAACTTCGGTACAGTCCAGACATATAATACTTAGAATTATTGAGCTGGGCCCGCCCGGACTAACCTTGCGCTTCGTCAAACCGCTTGTTGAGCGGGACTAGCTCCTGATCAGAGCTCTTGAGCCTCTGGTTCACTTCGGCTAGCTCCAAGGCAGTAGCCGTCAATGCCAAGGACGAGGCCTACATAATAATTTATGCACGTAACATTCTTGAATTCTCGATTTTAGATCCTCTACCAGGATTCTTTAATCATGACAGAGTCTCGGGGGCTATGGCTCATCTTTCTTATGGCAAAAGTTGTTTCTACACTATTCGACCCCCGCGTGAGTTTTTCAAACTCACCCAAGGCTCGGGGGCAGCTATATATAAGGACGCCATGAATTTCTATAGAATAGAAACTCTTGTAAAAATAATATTACATGACTTACCTTGAAGCCCGTCAAAAGGCCTCCTGCAATCCACTGTTAACAGATCGGATGCATCCTAGAACCACACCCATCAGGGCGCGGTGCTCCTCAATGATGGAGGAGCTATTTAAGGCCTCCTACATTGCCTCTGGCCACCCAGTCACGACCCGCTCTGCACGGGTGGTACCGGTGGAGGGACTCCAGTTCCCCCTTTGGTGTAAGGCGGAACCGATGACTCCAGACGCTCGGATGGCTTCGAGACAGTCTTCGGGGGGAGCTCAGGCTGGCCGAGCTCTTTCTCCTTGCTTGCCAGGAGATTTTCCCTCTCCCGGTCTTTGGTTACCGAGGTGTTGACCTCGGCCATGGCAACAACGCCTCCCGGCCCCGGTGTTCAGACCGGGAGGTTTTTTTGGGACAACACATCCTCGGTCTCCTCGACGATTGGAGGAGGTGTGGTGTGTGAGGTGGTCCCGCTCTCCACTAGTTCGGTTGGCGGAGAATCCCCCTCTCAAGCTCGGTCGTTGGGGAGGTCGCGCGGGGGCGGTAAAATGAATAAGACACATCGAATTATTAATCGAAACTTAAAGTTTGTACCAGGGAGGTCTTCAGATTCATACCTTCGGGCAGGGAGGTTGACCTTGGGAATCCTATGAGTAACCTTTTCCGAAGTCTCAGACTCCTCGGAGGAGTCTGAGCTGTCATCAAACATGACCACCTTGGCCCTGCACTACTTCTTTGGGCTAAGAGAGAGTAGACCCTCCTCGACGTTGTCGAACGCTACCCTCTTCCTTGTGCGAGAGGATTCAATCTCATCCTTCTCCTCTTCTTGCTCCCCTTCGTTAGTGGAGGGGTCTTGGGTATCCATGAACCTAGTGTCCAGATGTCCCATTGAACAAGGCTTTCCCGGGCCTCCCTCTTCTCAACCTTTTTCTTTTATTTTATTTCTCCAGTGCCTTGTATGGCACCGGAGTCGGCATCTCCTCCAACAGGGTGGACCGAGGTATTCGGGCAATGGCACCGCCATCGATTTGCATGGCCTTTTTCAGCCAGCCCCATGAATACGGGGAATAAAATGTTAAAGCTCCTTGTTAAAAGGATACAAAAACCAAACATAAATGATAAAACCTCATTACCTCCTAAGGAGGGTGTACAGTGTCAAACCCGGAGACTTCTTCCTTGGCCGGCCACTCCTTCTGGGGCTTAAACATCACCTTCCATAGTTTTTCATTGGGGTGGCGTAGAAGCGGTGCATGGTGCCTGGGTCCTCGGGCTTGTAAGACCACACCGGGGCGGCCCTGTATTGGCAAGGAAGGAGGCGGCAACAGAGCATCACATGAATCACGCTGGTCAGCTTGACGTTAGCCCTTATCATGCGGACAACACGCTTCTGCAATGACTCCACCTCCGTGGGTGAACTTCGGTTGGGGCCCTTCGTGGTGCATGAGTTTAGTCTCATGGGGGTCCGGATATGAACTCGGGCACTACCGCCATCCGGGCCGCGTGGTTTGATGATATAGAACCACTACTTTTGCCATATCTTGACGGTATCAATGAAGTGTGGGGACCCCGACTTAAAAGTCGAGATCACCGAATGCACGTGTACAGTGATCCCAGAGATCAATGCTCACTGAACACACAGAAGCTGAAATAACAAGAGTCTTACATCCATACAAATAGTCTTACAGGAATTAAGGCCATTATGGCCAAGTCTTACATAGATAGAGCCTCACGGGCTGAATAGCAAATAACTCAAGTAGCGGAAGTCTTCGATAAACGGGTAGAACCCATGCCATCTGCCTTAACCCTACATGCATTCTGACTGGGATAGCATCCTAGTTCGCATGTTCATCTCCAAAGAACTCTTCCTCATATTCCTGTTCTTCCATGCCTGGCCAATTAAATAACCAGTGGCAAGCCAATGAGTACTTTGAATGTACTCGCAAGCAACCCATGATGTGGTAACAATGCGATGGAACAATAATGAACAATCTAGCAGAAAGCTAGAACAATATGCTATCATCAAGTTTATGCATCAATAACCTCGCGTAACCTCAAAGACAGGTTACCGATATCAACATGAATATGATTCAACTCATCAAGTCAAGTCACCATCCTTGACTTAGCACACACATTCCAACACCGATGAAGTAAAATTCTGGACATAGTTTAAGTAGCACCACCCAACTGTCCATGACCGTGGACACGGCTATTCGAATAGTTTTACACTCTGCAGAGGTTGCGCACTTTACCCACAAGATCCGGGGAACTTCCGTGTCATCCACCACCCGCGGTACCTCAAGTACCCGGGGTAAGCAGCCGGTCATTACCATTCCTTAGACGACACTAACATAGAGTCCACTCGTTGGTACACGGCCCTCGGGTACAAACAATAGATCACGGGACTTGCCCTAATTTCAATGTTCACGCGTACCCGAAGGGACCAACGGTGTGTCCGGTGCCCTGTGAAAACAGTCATGGCCGCCTATCCAAGCACAACCCCGTCCCGGGAAAGACCTCAAGTCTTCCCGTCACTAGTAATGCGGGCACCATGCTAGTATCGACCTAAGTAATCAATAAAGCCCCGTCCCATAAGGGGTAGTGTGGTTGCACATGTTTTGTTGGGACGGTAGTCACACATAAATCTAATCCATCATTCCACCATGCACATGATCTACCGGCACATCACTTCTTTCTCAAGTGATGACCTAACACATCATCACCCTCGGGCATTAGGGGCACCCGATGGGTTCATGCAAAGATTTCAACTATGAGGGTTCATATCACACATGCATCACATAAGCATCATGACCATCTATTGCATGTCATCTAGCATATAGCAAGATCAACAATAAAGCATGCATCATGTGGTGGTTCATCTAGGTTACCATCGTAACCCTATCATCATGAATCGGAAACAAACGGGTTTCGAGGAACAAGTGTATCATGGTCAAATGGCTGCTTGCCTGGATTGGCTTGGTCTTCAAAGTCTTCAAATCCTTCTCCTTCTTCTTCCACAGCAACTTCGTCAAATACGGGATCTATACGTCGCATAATAACCACGGGAAAATAAGAATACAAATAAAACAGAAAAATCAAAGTGCTCAGAAAAATGTCAACTTATTTTTGTAAAATACTAGAGGGATTTCTAAGATGGGGAAAAATCTTAGTTGGACTTTTGGAGTTACAGAATAGAATATATTGATTTTTGAAAAGGAGTTATACTGCTCAAATTTGAATTTAAATTTGAACAGTACAGAAAAGTTTCATGGATTTGAATGAAAGTGGTACCATTAAATAGGTTGGAATATTACAAGATTTTAGGAGTTGGAAATATTTAATTTGGATCAATATTCTTTTCTGTATAAATGTTTAAAGCATTTACAGAAAAGAAAAAGAAAAAGGGGTCCTGTGCACTGGGCCAGAGAAGGCCACAGTGCACGGCCCAGACGGACTGGCCCAGCCGCACGGGAGCCAGCGCGTGCACGTCAGGTTTTCAAACCTGACGGGCGGGGCCCGTGGGTCAGTGGCACAGAGGAGGGGGAGAGAGGTGGGGGGATGACAGGCGGGGCCCGCCTGTCATCTCTAACCCCACGGCCACGGCGGCGGCGAGCTCACCGGCGAGGATTCCGGCCACGGCGACGGCAACGGAGGCCAGGGATGGACTCAGCGTTGAGTGGCGGTTGCAGTGGTGGTGGTGCGGCACGGCGTGGAGGCCTGGTTCACCGGCGGCGAGGTGGGACGGCGGAAGCTCGTCGGAGGGTCGTGGTCGAGGTCGTTTCCGACTGCCACAGAGAGGGAAAACAAGGGGGAAATGGTCAGTGAGGTGCGGCGGTTCCGAAACGGGTGGAAGGAGAGGCAGGGGAGACCCGTACCTCGAGATCGCCGGCGGCCCGACGCGGCGGCGCTCCGGTCGATCCCGAGCACTGGGACCTTCTGGGGACGAGCTGGTGATGCAGGAGTGATGCTGGGGAGGAGGAGAAGCTGCTGGTGCTGTTGGAATGGCTCGGGAGGGCCTTATATAGCCGCGCCCATGGTCCACCGTGGACCCGTGCGCCGGCGAGGTTGCAGGCGAGGCTGGGAGAGGTTCTGGAGCCTGGGAACACGCCGGGGAGGTCCGTGGACTAGCTCCACGTCCAGCTGACGGGAAAAGAGGAGCGGGGGAGCGTCAGAGGAGGGTGCGCGTGTGAGGCAGAAGAGTGGCCGCCGCGGGCGGCCAGCGCGCGTGCGGCGACGGCCACTGGGGGGCGCAGGAGGAGGGGGACAACGCCGGGGAGGTCGCGGACGTCGAGGGGCCTCGACTGGCGCGAGGGGGAGGCCCGAGGCTGTCGGGGGAGGCTGATTGGCCCGAGCTACAGTGCTGGTCTGCACTGTTACGCGCTCCAGAGCGCGCGTATGGCTGGCATCGCCGCGCTCTCGCCGTCCTGGTCAAAGCCAATGTGTGCAGTAGTGTCTAGCACGTTGTGGGAGGAGTAAAGAAAGGGCCTGAGGCCTTGGATGCCCTGGAGATGCTGAGAGAGAGGGAGAGGGCTGGTGAAATGGTGAAAGCTGGCTGTACAGCAAGGTAAATCAGGGGTTTCACCCTTCAATCATGGAGCTGAGGTGCTGGGGGAGTTACTGGAGGTAGCTGGTAACTCAATGAGCATGTGGTAAGAAGTTGGGGCCATGGAGAAAAGTGAAAGTGGTCAAGTTGGAGGTTTTAGAAATTCTGCAGAAGGTGTTTGATCTGTGTTTGGTCATGTAAATGAATTCCACTTGACATGGCACTTGACAGGGTTGAAAGACATGAGAAAATAGGGTGCTTCACCAAATTTGGGCTCATTTGGAGAAACTAGCCAATGTAACTTTGGTGAACCCTAGAAATCAACAGAAACTGTTTCATCTTGATTGAGTCAAGCTAATCATCTCCCCTTGATGCACCACTTGGTGTAGCATCATCATTTGGGGTATTGATCATGCCCACAAAGTTTGAAGCTCCAAATAAAAAGTTGGTAATGTAAAGTTGTTCAAATTTGCATTTGAACAGAAAGTTTTTTGAGGTGATCAGATCAAGTTGCTCTATTCCAAATCTTGTGCCATTTGGTCTAGATGCCTTATTAGGTCATTCTAGCATGTGCACCAAGTTTGAGAGCATTTGGACAAGTTTGGCAATGTAAAGTTGCTCAAACTTCAAATATGGACAGATTGGTTATGAAGGGGTTTGAGGATGTTTTCTTGCTTCCCAAGGCATGGGACTTGGCAAGGTCATCAAATATGTCATATATGACATGACAGAATTTCCCTGAAATTTTTGGAGAAAGTTTCCTTTGTAAATATTTCAAAAGCTTGAAATATCCAGAAAGGGTTTTAGAGGGTTTAGCCCATTATTTTGAACATGACCAAGTGTTGAAACTCTTATATATGGACAATATATGTCCTATGAGTCTCTCTGAATTTTGGCAAATATTTTTGAAACAGTTAAATAATTTTCCCCTATTAAAGACCATTTCTGGCCTTAAGAAAAAGCTTTTAACTAAAATAGGAAAATAACTTTTAAAATTATACATTTGTGGTTTCTGGGAGTCCTATGACTACTAGGTCTCAAATAAACCTTTTGAAATAATTTTCTCACCCTAAATCAAGTACTTGAAGTGCAAATCTCAATTCAGGGGTTTTTGGAAAACTAAATTTATAAAATACTTTTTGGCCAAATTAATTTTATAAGAAAATACTATACTGTTATATAACACTTGGCATGATCATTGGGCAGAAGTTTTGGGTATGGAGATGAAATCTACAAGAGATCATAGTTGACTTTAATGAGCACATGAAAAAGCAAATGAAGAAAACTCAATTCCAAATAAAAGCCAAATGATGCTAAAAAAATTTGCTGGTCCAAATTTTCATGCTCCAATATACAAATAACATGTTACAAAATGCAGGGTGTGACAGACCTACCCCCCTTACAAGAATCTCGTCCCCGAGATTCCTAAACTAGGGCTTAAAAGAGATCGGGAAACTCGGATCTAAGATAGTCTTCTCGTTCCCAGGTTGCTTCTGCTTCGGTGTGGTTGCTCCACTGGACCTTGAAGTACTTGATGGTACGGCTTCGCGTACGTCGTTCTGCTTCGTCCAGAATACGAATGGGCTTCTCGCGGTAGGTCAAATCAGGCTGCAGATCAATGGCTTGGTGATCCACATCCTTGTAGAGATTGGGCTTGTCTGGAACTTGGAGGCATTTCCGGAGTTGTGACACATGGAATACATTGTGCACATCGGATAGCTCAGGTGGTAGTTCCAACTGATAAGCCACTTCTCCTCGTCGTGCAGTGATCTCAAAGGGTCCAATGAACCTTGGTGCGAGCTTCCCCTTGACATGGAAACGCTTGGTTCCCTTCAGAGGAGTTACCCGCAGGTACACATGGTCCCCGACATGGAAACTCATGTCTCGGTGTCGAGTGTCAGCATAACTCTTCTGCCTTGACTTGGCTGCCTTTAATCGCTCTCTGACTAGTTGGACTTGCTCTTCTGCTGCGCGGAGATTATCCGGTCCAAAGACTAGTCCTTCTCCAGTTTCTGACCAGTTGAGGGGTGTGCGACATCTGCGTCCGTACAACACCTCAAATGGTGCCATCTGAAGGCTTGACTGGTAACTGTTGTTGTAGGAGAACTCGGAAAAAGGGAGACAGTCTTCCCACTTGGCTCCATACGCCAGGACACAGGCTCGGAGCATGTCTTCGAGAATCTGATTGACTCGCTCAGTTTGTCCTCCGGTCTGTGGGTGGAAAGCTGTGCTGAAAGACAACTTGGTTCCCAAGGCTTCTTGGAACTTCTTCCAGAACCTTGAGGTGAACTAGGTGCCTCGATCTGACACAATCTCCTTGGGAACACCATGAAGACTTACGATTCGGTCGATGTAGAGAGCTGCCAGTCGGTTGCCATCATATGTGGTCTTGACAGGAATGAAATGGGCCACCTTGGTCAAATGATCGACTATGACCCAGATAGAGTCATGTCCTCTATTCGACCTTGGTAATCCAGTGATGAAGTCCATTCCGACTTTATCCCACTTCCACTCAGGAACCTTGAGTGGTTGAAGCAATCCAGCAGGTCGCTGATATTCAGCCTTGACCCTTTGGCACACATCACACTTTGCAACATAGGTTGCAATCTCTCTCTTCATACCGTGCCACCAGAATCGTGCCTTCAAGTCTTGGTACATCTTGGTTCCTCCGGGGTGGATGGAATACGGAGTGTCGTGGGCTTCTTGCAGAATCAGCGTCTTCAGCTCGGTGTTGTTTGGTACGCAGAGGCGACCTTTGTACCAAACAATCCCGTGCTCGTCTTCGGAGAATCCTGGGGCCTTGCCCAGCTTCATCTTCTTCTTGATGCCTTCGATGCTTGCGTGTCCATCTTGAGCCTTCTTGACGTCGTCCACCAGGGTTGGTCTGACTTCCAAATGATCCAGAAATCCGGGGGTGACCAATTCGAAACTGAATTGTTCGATCTCGTTGAACAAGGTTGGCTGCCTTTCTTGAATAATGGCATTCAAAGAGCAAGCCTTCCTGCTTAAGGCATCGGCCACCACGTTAGCCTTCCCAGGGTGATACTGAACACTGAGGTCATAGTCTTTGATGAGTTCCAACCATCTCCGTTGCCTCATGTTCAATTCCTTTTGGGTGAAAATATACTTCAGACTTTTGTGGTATGTGTAAATCTCACACCTTTTCCCTAGGAGGTAATGCCGCCATGTCTTCAAGGCATGAACCACAGTCGCTAGCTCAAGATCGTGAGTAGCGTAGTTCTCCTCATGAGGTCGTAGCTGCCTGGAGAGGTATGCTATGACGCGGCCTTCTTGCATCAGAACGCTTCCCAATCCGGTTCGAGAGGCATCACAATATATCACGAACTCCTTGTGTATATCAGGTGTTGCCAGAACTGGGGCGGTGGTCAATCGCTTCTTGAGCTCTTGGAAGCTCTCTTCGCATTTTGGTGTCCACTCGAACTTCTTGTCCTTTTTGAGGAGCTGAGTCATTGGTCGTGCAATGCTAGAGAATCCTTCCACAAACTTGCGGTAATAGCCCGCTAATCCGAGGAAGCTTCTAACTTCCTTGACGGTCGTTGGAGATTGCCATTGGGTCACAGCTTCGATCTTTGCAGGATCAACAGATAATCCTTCCTCGGTCAAGACATGACCTAAGAATCCAACTTTATGCAGCCAAAACTCACACTTGCTGAATTTGGCATACAGTTGGTGCTCACGAAGCTTGTCTAGGACCATCCTCAGATGCTGCTCATGCTCTTCCTCCGACTTCGAGAACACAAGAATGTCATCAATGAAGATAACAACAAACTTGTCCAAATATTCCATGAAGACTTTATTCATGAGATACATGAAGTAAGCTGGGGCATTGGTCAACCCAAAAGACATGACCGTGCACTCGTACAGGCCATATCTGGTTACGAATGTCGTCTTCGGAATATCTTGGGGTCTGATCTTCAGCTGGTAATACCCAGATCTGAGGTCGATCTTGGAGAATACCTTGGCTCCGCTGAGTTGATCAAACAGATCTTCGATCTTGGGAAGTGGGTACTTGTTCTTGATTGTAACTTCATTGAGGGAATGATAGTCAATGCATAAGCGGATGGTACCGTCCCTCTTTGCCACAAACAGAACAGGAGATCCCCAAGGGGAGGCACTCGGGCGAATAAATCCCTTCCTTAGCTGCTCTTCTAGCTGCTTCTTCAACTCGGCTAATTCTTCCGTCCCCATTCTATAAGGCTTCTTATAGATGGGTCCTGCTCCGAGCACGAGCTCAATGATGAACTCAATGTCACGATCAGGGGCCATTCCTAGTAGTTCATCCGGAAAGACATCAGGATACTCACATACCACCGGTACTTGATCTAGCCCAACTTCAGACAGGCAGTTGACTTTAGCGGCTTGAGCGGAAGAGGAGTTGGGGGCAAACTTGACTTTGACTCCTTGGTCATTGGTCACAGTGACTGTCCGATTGGCACAGTCTAACAAGCCTTGGTGCTTACTGAGCCAATCCATCCCTAAGATCACATCCAAGCCTTGCGATCTCAGGATGATAAAGTCTGCTAGGAAATCTACACCATTAATGGTAATACTGACTCCTTTACAGCATATCTTGGCTCTCATCTCGGCTCCGGGGGTTTGTACCACCATAGGGTTATTCAGGGGTGTAGGGGTCATGCCACTTTTTAATGCAAATCTTTGAGTGACAAATGAATGCGTTGCTCCAGAATCAAACAAGACAGTTGCAGGTGCTGAGTTGACAAGGAACGTACCCAGCACGACGTCCGGGTCTTCCTGGGCTTCTTCAGCAGTGACGTGATTCACACGCCCCTTCCCATAGTTCGGTGGGTTGCGAGGAGCTGGGTTCCTTGGTGGCATTCCACGGCCTTGTCCCTGGTTCTGCGCATTGGGGCGCGGGGCATCAGGCTTCTTGTTGGGGCACACCCTGGAGATGTGTCCGGGCTGACCACACCCAAAGAAAGTGACTTGGTTTGGGGTGTTGATCTTGTTGCCACCACTGGTATTGGGGTTGAAAGCTGGCCTGGGGTTGGCATACTGCTGAGGCTGAGGATTGGCACGAGGTGCAGGAGCTCTTGGCTGCTGATAGGTTGGCTTGGCCGGGGCTGACTGCCACGGACGAGGCTTCTGGTTGCTGGAACTTCCCTTACTGACCAACTTGCGCTTGCGAGTGTCTTCCAAAGCATGCCGCTTGTCTTCAAGCATAAGTGCCTTGTTCACCAGGTCAGGGAAAGACGGGCAGTCGCACACGACAAGCGAGTATTGCAGAGTCTGATTAAGGCCTTCCATGAAGCGCTCCCTTTTGGCAGCATCAATGCTGACATCCTCAGGGGCATACCTTGACAGAACACTGAACTTCTGCATGTACTCCTTGACAGTGCCACTTCCTTGCTTCAGGGCTCGGAACTCGCGCTTTTTGATAGCCATGATTCCGAAAGGAATGTGGGCCTTGCGGAATTCTGCCTTGAAGTTCACCCAAGTGATGTCTTGTTCAGCATGCATGACCTTGAATCCATCCCACCAAGCTCTGGCAGTTCCCCCGAGGCAGTGGGCTGCATAAGCCACCTTCTCGTGATCTTCGGTGCATCCGACTAGTTCCAGGATTTCCTCAATGGAATGGACCCTGTCATCTGCATCCAGGGGTTCAGCAGTCTCGATGAAGGTTGGCGGTGCATGCTTCTTGAACTCTGCCGACGTGGAACGTCCATTGCCATTCCCCGCCGGCTGGCGGTTGTTGGTGACAGCTTGAGCAATCAGCTGAAGAGCTGCAGTGTTGGCTTGGCGTTCCTCTCGGAAAGCTTGGAGAAGCTGAGCCATGTCCATGCTTGGAGGAGGTGGTGGTGGAGCTTGGTCGTTGGTTTGGTCGTGGCCTGCCTCTGGCTGAGAGGATGCTCCGGCTTCAGGCTGCTGGGTAGAGGTACCAGTACGAGTTACAACAGGCATCCTGTTGGAACGGTAAAAGGTCTCATGACTCGGAAGAGGGAAAGCAAGAAAGATGGGTGCCTAGTAAGGGGGTGGGTGTGACACTAAATCAAATCATGCAAGGGCCGTAAGGCCAAAACACATTCATTAAAATCCAAATGGGTGATGTAGTCGGTTACACATTCCCGAAGGAAGAATACGACATACATCCAGACACAACAAAAGCAAACACTAGATGGTTTCATATGAACCATACAAGGACTCGACTTCGCATAGGGGTTACACGACCTATCCTACCGTAGAGGTTACAACTGGCATATCCGAGTAGCGAATAATGCCTAAGCGGCGGAATGCTCGGTCGCGTATTCCGGCTCTTCTGGGTCTTCCTCCTTGTCTTCATCTGTCTGGGCTCCCTTGTCGCTGGAGGGAGTGGGGGAGTGGAGGAGTTGGATACGACGGTGCTTCGACGGTGGTGCAGGGAAAAGCTTGCGGTATTCCCTTGCTGTCATCCGGCGTCGCCGAGGTGGTTCTTCACCCTTGGAAGATACATCCTCGGAGGGCCTTCCGCCTCGATATGTGATAGCGGATTGTCCAGAAGGTGCTCCTTCCTTCTTGATCCTATTTGCCTTCTCTTGAGCTCGACGAAGAAGTGCCTTGGTCTTGTAAAGTTCTTCTCGAAGCTTCATTGATTCCGAGGCCAAGTCTTGTGCCAAGCTGTCGGCACATAGACTGAAGTAGGTCTGGAATTGAAGCGAGAGTCCTTCCTTCAGTGGAGGGGCTAGTGCGCTGCTTTCTTCGTCACCTTCCTTCCGGTAAGGTAAGAAGCGAGTTGCCATCTTGGCTGCCATCTCCGGAAGAAGCTCGCGGAGACGGGTTAGGGCCTTGAGTGCAGCAACCTCGACAGCGAGTGGTAGTGTTGCCATCTGGGGTCCCTCGAAGAACCATCTTGTGGGAGGATCGTTTGCCTTCACGATCACTTCCACATGGTACTCCACCTCAGTATCGCTCACCCAATGCTCAAGGTAGGTGAGGATGGGTGCTCGGTGGAACTGACACTCCTGGAGGCTATCCTCGAGAAGTAGGGGAAACCCAGTGGTCAGGTGCTCTTCGGGAACAGCGGCCATCTACAAAGGTGGAATAGGAGGGGTTAATAAGCTGATGAAATCTCAGGTTCAGAAAAGAAGAGAGATTCAGAAGGTTTTTGAAAAGGGGTCTCAACTAACTAACGCCCATGCTAACTAAGGCTTCCTACAGTCAGGATGGCTCTGATACCAGCTCTGTGGGGACCCCGACTTAAAAGTCGAGATCACCGAATGCACGTGTACAGTGATCCCAGAGATCAATGCTCACTGAACACACAGAAGCTGAAATAACAAGAGTCTTACATCCATACAAATAGTCTTACAGGAATTAAGGCCATTATGGCCAAGTCTTACATAGATAGAGCCTCACGGGCTGAATAGCAAATAACTCAAGTAGCGGAAGTCTTCGATAAACGGGTAGAACCCATGCCATCTGCCTTAACCCTACATGCATTCTGACTGGGATAGCGTCCTAGTTCGCATGTTCGTCTCCAAAGAACTCTTCCTCATATTCCTGTTCTTCCATGCCTGGCCAATTAAATAAACAGTGGCAAGCCAATGAGTACTTTGAATGTACTCGCAAGCAACCCATGATGTGGTAACAATGCGATGGAACAATAATGAACAATCTAGCAGAAAGCTAGAACAATATGCTATCATCAAGTTTATGCATCAATAACCTCGCGTAACCTCGAAGACAGGTTACTGATATCAACATGAATATGATTCAACTCATCAAGTCAAGTCACCATCCTTGACTTAGCACACACATTCCAACACCGATGAAGTAAAAATCTGGACATAGTTTAAGTAGCACCACCCAACTGTCCATGACCATGGACACGGCTATTCGAATAGTTTTACACTCTGCAGAGGTTGCACACTTTACCCACAAGATCCGGGGAACTTCCGTGTCATCCACGACCCGCGGTACCTCAAGTACCCGGGGTAAGCACCCGGTCATTACCTTTCCTTAGACGACACTAACATAGAGTCCACTCGTTGGTACACAGCCCTCGGGTACAAACAATAGATCACGGGACTTGCCCTAATTTCAATGTTCACGCGTACCCGAAGGGACCAACGGTGTGTCCGGTGCCCTGTGAAAACAGTCATGGCCGCCTATCCAAGCACGACCCCGTCCCGGGAAAGACCTCAAGTCTTCCCGTCACTAGTAATGCGGGCACCATGCTAGTATCGACCTAAGTAATCAATAAAGCCCCGTCCCATAAGGGGTAGTGTGGTTGCACATGTTTGGTTGGGATGGTAGTCACACATAAATCTAATCCATCATTCCACCATGCACATGATCTACCGGCACATCACTTCTTTCTCAAGTGATGACCTAACACATCATCACCCTCGGGCATTAGGGGCACCCGATGGGTTCATGCAAAGATTTCAACTATGAGGGTTCATATCACACATGCATCACATAAGCATCATGACCATCTATTGCATGTCATCTAGCATATAGCAAGATCAACAATAAAGCATGCATCATGTGGTGGTTCATCTAGGTTACCATCGTAACCCTATCATCATGCATCGGAAACAAACGGGTTTCGAGGAACAAGTGTATCATGGTCAAAGGGCTGCTTGCCTGGATTGGCTTGGTCTTCAAAGTCTTCAAATCCTTCTCCTTCTTCTTCCACAGCAACTTCGTCAAATACGGGATCTATACGTCGCATAATAACCACGGGAAAATAAGAATACAAATAAAACAGAAAAATCAAAGTGCTCAGAAAAATGTCAACTTATTTTTGTAAAATACTAGAGGGATTTCTAAGATGGGGAAAAATCTTAGTTGGAGTTGTGGAGTTACAGAATAGAATATATTGATGTTTGAACAGGAGTTATACTGCTCAAATTTGAATTTAAATTTGAACAGTATAGAAAAGTTTCATGGATTTGAATGAAAGTGGTACCATTAAATAGGTTGGAATATTACAAGATTTTAGGAGTTGGAAATATTTAATTTGGATCAATATTATTTTCTGTATAAATGTTTAAAGCATTTACAGAAAAGAAAAAGAAAAAGGGGTCCTGTGCACTGGGCCAGAGAAGGCCACAGTGCACGGCCCAGACGGACTGGCCCAGCCGCACGGGAGCCAGCGCGCGCACGTCAGGTTTTCAAACCTGACGGGCGGGGCCCGTGGGTCAGTGGCACAAAGGAGGGGGAGAGAGGTGGGCGGATGACAGGCGGGGCCCGCCTGTCATCTCTAACCCCACGGCCACGGCGGCGGAGAGCTCACCGTCGAGGATTCCGGCCACGGCGACGGCAACGGAGGCCAGGGATGGACTCAGCGTTGAGTGGCGGTTGCAGTGGTGGTGGTGCGGCACGGCGGGGAGGCCTGGTTCACCGGCGGTGAGGTGGGACGGCGGAAGCTCGTCGGAGGGTCGTGGTCGAGGTCGTTTCCTACTGCCACAGAGAGGGGAAACGCGGGGGAAATGGTCAGTGAGGTGCGGCGGTTCCGAAACGGGTGGAAGGAGAGGCAGGGGAGGCCCGTACCTCGAGATCGCCGGCGGCCCGACGCGGCGGCGCTCCGGTCGATCCCGAGCACTGGGACCTTCTGGGGACGAGCTGGTGATGCAGGAGTGATGCTGGGGAGGAGGAGAAGCTGCTGGTGCTGTTGGAATGGCTCGGGAGGGCCTTATATAGCCGCGCCCGTGGTCCACCGTGGACCCGTGCGCCGGCGAGGTTGCAGGCGAGGCTGGGAGAGGTTCTGGAGCCTGGGAACACGCCGGGGAGGTCCGTGGACTAGCTCCACGTCCAGCTGAGGGGAAAAGAGGAGCGGGGGAGCGTCAGAGGAGGGTGCGCGTGTGAGGCAGAAGAGAGGCCGCCGCGGGCGGCCAACGCGCGTGCGGCGACGGCCACTGGGGGGCGCAGGAGGAGGGGGGACAGCGCCGGGGAGGTCGCGGACGTCGAGGGGCCTCGACTCGCGCGAGGGGGAGGCCCGAGCTGTCGGGGGAGGCTGATTGGCCCGAGCTACAGTGCTGGTCTGCACTGTTACGCGCTCCAGAGCGCGCGTATGGCTGGCGTCGCCGCGCTCTCGCCGTCCTGGTCAAAGCCAATGTGTCCAGTAGTGTCTAGCACGTTGTGGGAGGAGTAAAGAAAGGGCCTGAGGCCTTGGATGCCCTGGAGATGCTGAGAGAGAGGGAGAGGGCTGGTGAAATGGTGAAAGCTGGCTGTACAGCAAGGTAAATCAGGGGTTTCACCCTTCAATCATGGAGCTGAGGTGCTGGGGGAGTTACTGGAGGTAGCTGGTAACTCAATGAGCATGTGGTAAGAAGTTGGGGCCATGGAGAAAAGTGAAAGTGGTCAAGTTGGAGGTTTTAGAAATTCTGCAGAAGGTGTTTGATCTATGTTTGGTCAAGTAAATGAATTCCACTTGACATGGCACTTGACAGGGTTGAAATACATGAGATAATAGGGTGCTTCACCAAATTTGGGTTCATTTGGAGAAACTAGCCAATGTAACTTTGGTGAACCCTAGAAATCAACAGAAACAGTTTCATCTTGATTGAGTCAAGCTAATCATCTCCCCTTGATGCACCACTTGGTGTAGCATCATCATTTGGGGTATTGATCATGCCCACAAAGTTTGAAGCTCCAGATAAAAAGTTGGTAATGTAAAGTTGTTCAAATTTGCATTTGAACAGAAAGGTTTTTGAGGTGATCAGATCAAGTTGCTCTATTCCAAATCTTGTGCCATTTGGTCTAGATGCCTTATTAGGTCATTCTAGCATGTGCACCAAGTTTGAGAGCATTTGGACAAGTTTGGCAATGTAAAGTTGCTCAAACTTCAAATATGGACAGAATGGTTATGAAGGGGTTTGAGGATGTTTTCTTGCTTCCCAAGGCATGGGACTTGGCAAGGTCATCAAATATGTCATATACGACATGACAGAATTTCCCTGAAATTTTTGGAGAAAGTTTCCTTTGTAAATATTTCAAAAGCTTGAAATATCCAGAAAGGGTTTTAGAGGGTTTAGCCCATTATTTTGAACATGACCAAGTGTTGAAACTCTTATATATGGACAATATATGTCCTATGAGTCTCTCTGAATTTTGGCAAATATTTTTGAAACAGTTAAATAATTTTCCCCTATTAAAGACCATTTCTGGCCTTAAGAAAAAGCTTTTAACTAAAATAGGAAAATAACTTTTAAAATTATACCTTTGTGGTTTCTGGGAGTCCTATGACTACTAGGTCTCAAATAAACCTTTTGAAATAATTTTCTCACCCTAAATCAAGTACTTGCAGTGCAAATCTCAATTCAGGGGTTTTTGGAAAACTAAATTTATAAAATACTTTTTGGCCAAATTAATTTTATAAGAAAATACTATACTGTTATATAACACTTGGCATGATCATTGGGCAGAAGTTTTGGGTATGGAGATGAAATCTACAAGAGATCATAGTTGACTTTAATGAGCACATGAAAAAGAAAATGAAGAAAACTCAATTCCAAATAAAAGCCAAATGATGCTAAAAAAATTTGCTGGTCCAAATTTTCATGCTCCAAGATACAAATAACATGTTACAAAATGGAGGGTGTGACATGAAGGTACCCTCCGGCCATTCGACATGGTTGAGCTTACTCCTCAGCGCTCCCCCGCAGTCCGCCTGCTGGCCGTCGACTATCTTCGGCTTGACATTGAAGACTTTCAGCCATAGGCCGAAGTGTGGTTGGACCCGCATAAAGGCCTCATAGATAATGATGAAGGCTGAAATATGGAGAATGGAGTTCAGGGCTATATCGTGGAAATCCATCCCGTAGGAGAACATCAGCCCCCTGACAAAGGGGTGGAGCAGAAAACCCAGCCCCAGATGAAGTGGGGGACGAACACTACCCTCTCGCCTGGACGGGGCATGTGGACGACTTGGTCCTTCTCTAGGGCCTAGTGAACGATGTTGGCCGGTAGGTAGCCGGCATGCTTCAAATCCTTGATGTCATCATTGGTGACGTTGGAGGCCTCCCACTTGCCTTTTGAGGCAGATTCGGCCATGGCCGAGTCGTGGATGTGACTAGGAGGAGTTCTCAAGAAAGGCTGGGTCGAGGCACCATAGCTCTGTAGACTGGGAAAGTAATGACGAGAGGATAAGACGTACAAAGATATTGGTGGTTGTTTCCCTTTTATAAGTGGTCGAAATACCAAGAGTCATTTTACTACGCTGCAGGCCTCGTCGCTTCTCAATGTAATCGTGACGTTATGCACGACTGGGATAACTAAAAGCATTTATCATATCCATTAAAAACAGGCACGATCTCCATATTGATGAGATGTGCCAATGGAGGCACTGCCTCAAACCGCAAATTGAGTTTTCACAACCGTTCAACATTTCTGACCGGATGTGACCTTTCACCAAAATTTGTCATGCAACATTGTTCACACTTGAGTAGTTGGCCTTCCAGGCTAAGCAATGTCTACAGTTTGGATTATGAATATAACTTGGTTAACGCATGGCCGAACATAGCTAAGCGACTCTCGAAGGCTTGGCTGAAGGGAGATACTCCAAATATAGAGAGGGAGAAGAACCCTCCCCGCAAGCCAGATACTTTGAACGCACAAACACCAGTGTTGGAGGCTAGTTCGAGGGGCTACTAAGGGAGTCCTGGACTAGGGATCCTTGGGCTGCCGGCCTATTTCTTATGGGCCTGACAGGTGGGACGCACTATAACTGCTAGAGGGCTGAGCTATGAGGCGACTCCGTATCCGGACAAGAAATCTTTGGTGCCTTCGTGTGTCCTCTAAGTCAAGATGAGAAGAATCTAAATGTTTATTCCTTCCTTGTAACCTACCATGTGTACACCCTAGTACATGTGGTGTCTATATAAACCAGAGGGTTTAGTCCATAGAGGCTAGAAGAACAACCATCACCCTACTCAACTAGGGTGTAGTTCATCTGATCTTGTGGTAGATCGACTCGGTTACCATCCTATACACTTATATATAATCAAGCAGGACATAGGGGTTAACTCTTCGAGAGGTCCCAAACCTGGGTAACTTTGTGTCCTTCATCCCTTGCTACCCATTGATCCAAGATCCACAGCTCGGGACCCCCTACCCAAGATCTGCCAGTTTTGACACCGACGGCTATCATGCCCTACTGGGGCGTGATGCATTCATGAGATTCCAAGCTATACCACATTATGGGTATATGAAGCTCAAGATGCCAGAGCCCAACGGTGTGATCACGACCATAGCAATCCGAATAGAGCTCTTCGGGCTGAAAACAAAATAGTGTCACGGGCCCTCGATGCATTGGGTTTAGCTCTTGCAGCCGAGGAATTGACAACATTCCGCCCAATTGTGGATAGGGACGATGTAATCCTCAGCAAGAGGCCCAAATCCACATCCTTCAAGCTAGCAAATGAAATTTTCAAATTTTAGGTACACCCGATGGACCAGAATAAAATGACATCCATCTGAGCTCAATTAGAACCCCATGGTAGATGAGGCATTACGCGCATTTTTGGGCGAAAATTAGGACATATTCGCTTGGCACCCATCAGATATGACAGGAATCCCATGAAAGCTAGCCGAGCACAAGCTGAACATAATAAAAGGCTTTAAGCCCGTCAAACAGGTGCTACACCGATACTCTGAACCCAAACATCAAGCTATGAGTGAAGAATTAACAAAATAACTCGAAGCCGGATTCATCTGAGAAATCAAACACCCAGAGTGGTTGGCCAATCTGGTCATGGTGCCCAAGAAGGACAAATCCTGGCGGCTATGTGTCGATTTTAAATACCTTAACAAGGCCTTCCCCAAGGATCCCTTTCCTCTTCCCAGAATTGACCAGATCATTGACGCCACCGCCGGACACGACTCACTGCGATTTCTCGACGCCTATTCCACATACCATAAAATTAAAATCGCAACTAATTTCATCACCCCCTACAGGCCTTTCTGATTCAACACAATGCCCTTTGGATTGAAAAATGTGGGCTCCACATACCAACGCATGATCCAGACATGCCTGGAGAAACAGATCGGCAACACATTCAAAGCATACGTGGATGACGTGGTCATCAAGACCAAACACGTCAGTCAACTGGTGGATGAGCTCCGCCAAACCTTCGAAAATTTGCAAAACTTTTAATCCGGACAAATGTGTCTTCGGAGTCCCTGTAGGGAAGTTGCTCGGATTTATCATATCCCATAGAGGAATCGAGGCTAATCCAGCCAAAATCCAAGCCCTATCCCAGTTGGTGGCCCCTACCAAGCTGAAGCACGTCCAAAAGCTGACTGGGTACTTGTGGCTTTGAGCCGCTTTATTTGCCTCCTTGGTGAAAAGGCATTGCCTCTATTAGGCTGATCAAGCATACCAAACATTTCCAATGGACCAATAAAGCAACTGCCACATTAGAGGAAATCAAAACCTTGTTGGCTGGCAATCCAATATTAGTAGCACCCGACACAGGTGAGCCAATGTTGTTATACATCTCAGCCACAAATCAGGTGGTTAGTGCAGTCCTCGTCGTCGAACAAGAAGTCAAGGGTCACAAGTTTCAGGTACAAAAGCCGGTGTACTACGTATCAAAAGTGCTTACCCCATGCAAATCCAGATATCTGCATTATCAAAAATCGCTTACCTAGTCTTCATGGCATGCTGGAAGCTCCGACACAACTTTCAAGAGTGTTCAGTCACAGTGGTATCTGAAGTACCGCTGAATGATATAATCAACAACCAGGATGCCACCAACTGCATAGCCAAATGGGACATTGAGCTCCTCCCTTTATAAATTACATATAAACCTCACTGAGTTATTAAATCTCAGGTGTTGGCAGATTTTGTAACCGAATGTACAGAAGCCGAACTCCCCATGGAATATAGTACATACTCACATTGAACGATGTACTTCGACGGCTCCAAAATGCTTGCCATACTGGGGGCTGGGGTGATTCTTACATCTCCCACTGGCAACAACATCTGATACATGCTACAGATCATGTACACGGATTCCAACAACGCGTCCGAATACGAGGCCCTACTGCATGGACTATGGATGGCAGTATCCATGGGCATACAGCGGCTGAAAGTGCGCGGAGACTCCAACCTCGCCATCTCCCTGGTCATTGGTGAATTTGACACAAAGGACCCAAAAATAATGGCATATCTCAATGTCATCCTCAAAATATCTGCCCAGTTTGAAGGGCTAGAATTTCACCAGGTCTCCAGATACAGCAATCAAGCTGCCGACGTCCTCGCTCTCATGGGCGCCAAGTGCGACCTCGTCCCCAAGAACAAAATTTCTGGAAAGGCTTTTAAGCCATCTGTATTATGGCAGGACAGAGGCAGGGACACTTGTGGGGACCCTGACTTAAGAGTCGAGATCACCGAATGCACGTGTACAGTGATCCCAGAGATCAATGCTCACTGAACACACATAGAAGCTGAATAACAAGAGTCTTACATCCATACATACCGTCTTACACAAATTATGACCATTATGGCCAAGTCTTACATAAATAAAGCCTCATGGCTGAATAACAAATAAACTCGAGTAGCTGAAGTCTTCATAGATAAGTAGAACCCATGCCATCTGCCTTAACCCTACAGGCATTCTGACTGGGAAAGCGTCCTAGTTCGCATGTTCGTCTCCATAGAATTCTTCTTCAAATTCCTGCTCCTCCATGCCTGGCCAATTAAATAACCAGTGGCAAGCCAATGAGTACTTTGAATGTACTCGCAAGCAACCCATGATTTGGTTCAAGGTGACAATGCAAGTTGTAAATCAATAAGCAACTTGGCTACAAGCTAGCTAACATATTCTACCATTTGTGAGACATGCATCAATGTACTTGGGTAACCTCGAAGACAGGTTACAGATATCAACATGAATAGAGTTCAAATCATTATCAACGAGTCAAGTCACCACCTTGACTCAACACTCACACATACTTTCACCGAGATTGTAAAATTCTGGACATAGTTTAAGTAGCACCTCCCAACTGTCCATGACCGTGGACACGGCTATTCGAATAGTTTTACACTCTGCAGAGGTTGCGCACTTTACCCACAAGATCCGAGAAGCTTTCGTGTCACCCACGATCCCGCAGTACCTCAAGTACTCGGGGGAAGCACCCAGTCATTACCTTTCCCTAGACGACACTAACATAGGGTCCACTCGTTGGTGCACGGCCCTCGTGTACAAACGATAGTTCATGGGACTTGCCCTTATTACAATGTCACGCATACACGAAGGGACCAACGGTGTGTCCAGTGCCCTGTAAAAACAGTCATGGTCGCCTATCCAAGCACGACCCCATCCCGGGAGTGACCTCAAGTC
>LR738713.1:325653499-325694468 GCA_902687465.1 Secale cereale
CCCCCCGTCACTAGTGATGTGGGCACCATGCTAGTATCAGCCTAAGTAATCAATAATGCCCCGTCCCATAAGGGGTAGAGTGGTTGCACATGTTTGGTTGGGACGGCAATCACACATAAATCTAATCCATCATTTTACCCACACACGAGAACTTTCTTTGGTACACCACTTCTTCCTCAAGTGGTGACCTTAACTCAACATCACCCTCGGGCATTAGGGGCACCCGATGGGGTTTTCGAAAAGACGTAACCACGAGGGGTTCATGGTTCATATGCATCACGACTAATCTTTTGTCATTGCAACTAAGGACATGGTAAAGATCATGAGTAGGGTATGCATCATGTGGTGGCTCTCAAAAAGGTTACCACCGTCACTCTTTATCATCATGCATTTGGAAATAAAAGGGTTCCGAGAAACAAAAAGGGGTATCATGGTCAAAGGTCTGCTTGCCTGGATTGGCTTGGTCTTCAAGGTCTTCAAATCCTTCCCCTCATTCTTCTTCAGCAACCTCGTCAAACACGGTATCTTATCGTCGCAATAAATAACGGGAAAATAAGATAATAATAAAAACAGAAAAATCAAAGTGCTCAGGAAAATGTCAACTTATTTTTATAAAATACTAGAAGGAAAACTAAGATGGCAAAAATTATTAGTTTGGGATTTGGAGTGACAGAATGGGGTACATGAATTTTTGAACAGAGGTTTTAGTGTTCAAATTTGGATTTAAATTTGAACAGAACAGAAAAGGTTCATGAATATAGGTGAAAGTGATATCATTAAATAGGTTGGAATTTTACAAGTTTTTAGGAACTAGAATTATTTTATTTGGATAAATATTTTATCCTGTGGAATAATTTGAAAAACCTACAGAAAAGAAAAGGAAAATGGCAACTGTGCAACTGGGCCAGAACGGCCACAGTGCAGCAGGCCCAGAGGGGAAACAGCCTAGCGCACTGGTGCCTGCGCGCGCGCCAGGTTTCAAACCTGACGGGTGAGGCCCAGGCGTCAGCGAGAGGAGAGAGAGGCGAGGGAGAGGAGAGACTGACAGGCGGGGCCCGTCTGTCATCCCTAACCCTCCGGCAGAGGGCCGGCGAGCTCACCGGCGGTGATGCAGGGCACGACGAGGGCAGGCGAGGGCACGGCTAGACTCAGCGTCGAGTCGCCGTTCGGGTGGAGGTGGCTGCAGTCGCCGGGGTGGCCTGGTTCGCCGGCAGTGAGGTCACGCGGCGGAGGAGCTTCGAGTGGTGGTGGTTCCGGCCGTTTCCGGCAGCTACAGAGAGGGGAAACAAGGGGAAAACGATCAGTGAGGGCTTGTGGTGCTAGATCGAGTGAGAGGAGCGGCGGGGAGGGCTTGTACCTCCGGATCAACGGTGACCCAAGGCGGCGGACCTCGAGCTCGATCTCGAGCCCGGGCCCATCTCGAGGGGAGTGAGTGGCGTAGGGAGATGATTAGGTGTGTTAGAGAGCGGCTGGTGAGGAGAGGGAGGGCGCGGGGTGTCCTTTTATAGGCGAACGGCGAGGTGCCGTGGACCCGTGCGCCGGCGAGCTTCTGCTCGTTGCCACAGGGCTCGGGAGGGGCTAGAGCCGTGTCTGTGGCGTTGCTAGATGCGGTCCAGAGCCGGGGAGAAGAAGAGAGAGCAGGGGGAGTCCAGAGCAGCGCGCGTGTGGGGAAGCTCATTGGAGCTCTCGGGCAGCCGTCGCGCGTGCGAGCTGGGGCGAGAGGAGGGAGAAGGAGGAGGGGGCCGACCGACTGCCATGTCCCGGACGTCGAGGCACCTCGACTGGCGCAAGGGGGAGGCCCGAGGTGGCCGGGGGCTGCGGATTGGGTGTGGCTACAGTGTGGGAGCGCACTGTAGCGCGCTCCAGAGCGCCCATATGGCCGGCATGGCCGTGTCCCACGCGCTCTGGGCACGGCCACCATGTCCATTGGCTCTAGGGGTAAGTAAACAATGCAGGAGAGTCGTTGGATGCGAGGGGAGCTTCTAGAAGAAGAGAGGGCTGAGATAGAATGGTGAAAACTGTTGTCCAGAATGTAAATTGGGGTTTTACCCCTACTCAATCATTGAGCTGAGGCTAGGGACGAGTTACTGGAGGTGCAAGGGAGCCTGAGGAAGCTGTGGTAAAAAGTTGGGCTCAAGGAGAATAAGGAAAGAGGTGAAAGTGGTAATTTTGGAAAATCACCAGAAGGTGTTTGATGTGGTTTTGAGCAATCGAATGATCTCCACTAGACATGAGACTTAACAGGATCAATTGGCACATAGAAATAGAGTGTTTCACCAAGTTTGGGCTCATTTGAAGAAACTTGCCAATGTAACTTTGGTGAACCCTAGAAATCAACAGAAATGGATTTACCAAGTTTGAGTTAAGCAAATCATCCCTCCTTGATGCACCACTTGGTGTAGTGTCATCATTTGGGGTTGTGATCATGCCCACAAAGTTTGAGGCCACAAGTAAAAAGTTGGTAATGTAAAGTCGTTCAAATTTGAATCTGAATAGAAATGGTTTTGGGGTACTCTGATCAAGTTGCCCTTCTCCAAAACTTGTGCCATTTGGTCTAGATGCATTATTAGACCATTCTAGCATATGTACCAAGTTTGAGATCATATGGACAAGTTTGGCAATGTAGAGTTGCTCAAACTTCAAAAATGGACAGAATAGTTTTGAGGGGTTTTGATGATGATTTTCTTGCTTCCCAAGGCATGGGGCTTGGCAAGATCATCAAATATGTCATATATTATATGATAGAATTTCCCTCGAATTTTTAGAGAATATTTCCTTTGTAAATATTTCAGAAGCTTGAAATATCCAGAAAGGGTTTCTCAGGGATTTGTCCCATATTTTGAACATGACCAAGTGTTGAAACTCTTATATATGGACAATATATGTCCTAAGAGTCTCCCTGAATTTTGGCAAATATTTTTGAAACAGTTAAATAATTTTTCCCTATTAAAGACCATTGCTGGCCTTAAGAGAAAGCTCTTAAATAAAATAGGAAAATAACTTTTAAAATTATATTTTTGTGGTTTATGGGAGTCCTATATCTACTAGGTTTCAAATGTACTCTTTGAAATATTTTTATCACCCTAAATCAAGCACTTGCAGTGCAAACCTCAATTCAGGGGTTTTGGAAAACTAATTTTTTAAAATACTTTTTGGCCAAATACTTTTTGTAAGAAAATACTATACTGTTATATACACTTGGTATGATCATTGGGCAGAAGTTTGGGGTAAGGAGATGAAATATACAAGAGGGAGTAGTTGACTTTAAAGAGCACTTGAAAATCACAAAGAGAAAAACTTAATTCTAAATAAAAGCCAAATGATGCCAAAAAAAATTGTTGGTCCAAATTTTCATGCTTTATTAATGCAAATGACATGTTACAAAATGCAGGGTGTGACAACACTGAGCTAGTGGACCAGAACAGATCACCCCTCGAGTCATCGAACTAGACGACGAAATTATAGGAGGTTCAGCATTGGAGGAAACGCCTTCGGCTCATGAAGTTATGGTAGTAATCGCGCCATGGGCCGAGCCCTTCCTCGCTTACCTTCTCCATAAAGAGCTTCTTGATGACCAAACTAAGGTAAGACATATACTTCGGGGATCTAAAGCCTATAAATTCCACGACAGATAACTGTACAAGAAAAGCATAACCGGAGTCCTCCAAAGATGCATATCCGAAGAGGAAGGGAAGCAGCTCTTAGCTGAGATACACGCTGGCATGGGTGGCCATCACGCAGCAGCCCGGGCCCTTGTTAGCAAGGCATTTCGAGCAGGTTTATTTTGGTCCATTGCTCATGCAGATACTCACACCCGTGTCCAACATTGCGGTGGATGCCATCTATTTACAAATCAAAGCCACATCCCCCCCACTGCTCCTTGGACTATCCCGATCACCTGCCCTCCGCGGTCTAGGGCCTAGACATGGTCGGGCCACTTAAAGGGGGCCAAGAAAAAGTAATACTTACTGGTCATGGTAGACAAATTCACCAAGTGGATCAAAGAAAAAACTAGTAACTTCTACAAAGTCCGGACCAGTCATTAACTTCATATCCGACGTGGTCCATCACTATGCTGTCCCCCACAGTATAATAATGGACAATGGATCCAATTTCATAGCCTAGGAGGTTAGTGACTGGTGCGCCAACTTGGGCATCAAGCTCGATTATGCGTTCGACTATCACCCACGGACCAATGGACAGGTTGAACGGGCCAATGGATTAATACTGAGCGGCATAAATCCTAGATTGGTTCGCTCCGTGAACCATATTATGGGGACTATGCACCATTCCTAATCGAACCACGAGATACACATTGTTTTTATGGTGTACAGGGCAGAGGCAGTCTTACCCAGTGACCTCATCCACGACGCACCTAGAGTGCGCATGTACGAAGAAAGGAAGGCCGAGCTAGATCGGCCGGACGACCTGGATGGCGTAGAGGAAGAGCGTGACATAGCTCGGGCCCGCTCTACTTTCTACCAATAGGAAGCCCAGCGTTATCAGGGCAGGGAGGTTTGGGCGAAAGCATATAATCTGGGCGAACTTGTGTTTCGCCTCCCGGAGAAGCAAAAGAATAAACTGTCATCCAAATGGGAGGGCCCTTTCATAGTTGATCAAGTTCTTGCAGGAGAAGCATACTGTCGCTGCAACCCCACGGATAACCGCCTCGAACCCAACCCATGGAATGCAGCTCGGTTTTGGCGCTTCTACGGCTAGACTGGTGCCGTCACCCTCATTAGTCTGTTGTTTCCTTCTCTTCTTAAAATTTTTTCCTTCTATTATTCAACTTGTGTTCGGCTAGACCGAGCTACGTCAAGTAGTCCTCGGAATACATCTTAGTATGTACCACCCAATTTTACCCGAGGGGCTTCCCTTTACGAAGCGGATAGTAAAATTCTAGTGCATTTATTCGTCTCTGACGTGTTTGCACCCTTCCTACATCATTTTAAGCCACTATATGCATCACTTTGACTTAAGTTTTGGCCGAGCTAGGTTGCCTTGCTCCTATGCTTACCCCCTACATTCCCTATTGTTCTGCTAGGGGGTAAAGGGAGAACCTCTATGATTGTTATGTTCGGATAATCCGGGTACGTACCTCAGACAGGTGCAGCCGAACGCTAGCATTCTTAAGAATATAATTGACCGACCATGATGGAAGTGAAACTACTTGGCGATACCGCCATAATCTGGGATTATTTGCTCGAGGTTACTGATGCGTGCATTATGTAGGTATCCGGTTAGAAGGTCTATGATAAATACGATGACCTGAAGAAAGGAACCCATGGATGAACTATTTTCTTTGGAAGATGTTTCTCACGTTAAAAAGTAATATAACATAACTCGCCTATCACGTTTCGTCTGTTCACACCAAATGGCCAGATTGCCTAATTCTTTCAGGTGAGTTCCTGAGGTTCTCGGATCACATAGTAAGGAACACTCCTCAGTTGATAGCAGGGGAGGAAGAAGCCGATGGCCGGTTAAGACAATGTATAGAAGCACGGGTCGGAGAATTTTTGATGTAAAGTACATAGATACATAGAATCAAATATCGGGCTCTCAGTTGAGATTATCTAATATAGTATCCAAGGCACAGCCTTCTTGGGAAATCCGAGCAACAGGCATCACTTGGTCGTATACGAGATGAAGTGGCACTTCTTGTCCGTCAGGCCCTACCGGTCCCACTTGAGCTAGAAGCTCCGTGATAAGCTCAGCGAACCGGGTCTTGACCATCGCCCATGCCTCACACGCTCCCTCCTGATAGGTTGATATTTTCCATAGCTCAAAGAAGCACCGAGCTCCTTTAAATTGGCTCGCCAGCTCGGCCATCCCTTCCGGAGGTGTCTCGTCCGGCCACAATGCCTTGGCCAAGATTTTCCTAGCTTCTCATGGATGGTTGTTAATTTCTAAGCAGGTTCCCTCTGAACGAGCTTGCCTCTTCTTCGAGACGTCTGGTAAGGAGAGCTACCAAAGAGACGGGGCATGATTCCTCTAAAAAATTGTTGAGTACATATAACTGATTTATTGAAATGTGGATTGTACTTACCGAACATGCCCCCTTTCAATCTCTGGTTCTCCTAGAGGGCCTGTGCTAGTTGAGCTTTCAAGTTTTCAATTTCCTTGGCCTGTTGATGGTTGTCCGATTTAAGTTCATCTCTCTCTTCGTGACTTCGGGTCAAAACTTGGTGGCCAGCTTGTTGTGGCGACTCCGCATACCTTTGCGATGCTCTGGCTTCATCTAGATCTTTCTGCAGTTGACCTATGGACTCACCTGCAATGAACCAACCTTTTGTTAAAAAGTCTCTCAAGAGTTTTCTCAATTCAACATACTAAGTCTTTTTACTCACCATGTGCTTCACTGGTGAACTTCTTGACCCCCTCTAGATTGGCCTTAACAGCCGTCAACTGTGTCTGGTTTAGCTCGAGGTCTTTGAACAATTTCTTATTTTGCTCTCTTCCAGCCTGCATCACATTGCACCATATACAAGTTCAGACCCTCAAGGCGGCCGCTCTGCCCAAATTTAGGCTCGGGGGCTACTGGATTAGGATATGTATTCGGTCAATATAAACTATCGTGTACCTGCAAGTCCGATGACAAGAGGCTGGCAACTCCCTCAAGTCCTACTCGGGCGGCTCCGAAATATGCATCTACCAAACTAAAGGCGTTAAACTCTTGTTCAGAAAATGCGGAGTGACGCAATGACTCCTTCCGCCGTCTGTGATTCATCACACTTTTGACTTCAGAGTTGGTAACTGAAATATCTTCTAGGTCCTCAAGAAGTTGGTCGGTGATGGGGGCCTCTGTGCCGGCACCAGCTGAAGGACGTGGCTCCGGACCATTCCCAGGTACCCTTTCAGTGCTCTCGGATGAAGCAATCCCAGCATTTCTCCTACAGTTCCCAGTAAAGATTATGAATTCTTGCAATGATTGTTGCGAAAACCAACATCGGACTATGTGTCAAACATATTACCCTTTGGTCGTGGGTACAGTCGAAGAAATTCCCGATGTTGAGCCATGTTTTGGCACCTTGCGGCTTTGCGACGTAGACGTAGCTGCCACTGCTCTCGTGGGTGCTCGGCGGGATGTGCCGCAACCCTTGGGGGTAGAAGTTAGCTTATTCAGATCGATTGGAGAAGAATGCCCTTTTCAGGAGAAGGCCTTCTTATCACTTACTGCGGAGGAAGGTAGTGCCCTAGGGTGATCGGCGAGAAGTGCCACTTTAGAGCCATCAAGACTCTCTTGATAAAAGAATCCATCCTTGAAATCAATTGATGTATCCGATCATCGTGAAATCCCGAGTCTTTGGTCCGGGAATAGTCCTCTGGTTGAGGATGTGGGCAACTGACGGTCTCGATCCAGCACCTCTAGGACTGTTTGGAAAACGTGGAAGTCCGGATCAGCATATATAGGTACAATATCCGAATTAGGAAGTATAACAAAAACTCATCCATTCATGGGGTTATAGCTTGAGTAGTTGTCCTTGAGCTTCAGTTCGGCAAACTCTTGATCTTCTCCTTTAAAAAGATCGGAAAGCATGGCTTCCATTGCCGCCTGGTTAGCGGGCCCTTGCCGCTTGTAGCGGGTTGCATCATTTGTCCCATTGTAGCACCATAAAGGATGCATCCGTTGTTTGAGAGGTTGGACACACCGAGTAACAGCAGCGGCCATCACACAAACAATGGTGAGCCCTCTCTGAGCCAATAGCCTCACTTTGGCAGGCAGGCGCTTTACTTCGGCACTTTCTTCTTGACAAGGGCCTTTCGGGCACCAGTTGAACCGTTTCTTCGAAGGAGCGAGTGAGTGTTCGGGCAGACCGCTCCGAGCTGGATCGCACAGGGGAAAGTCTTCAATATAAAACCATTCGGAGGTCCACTCTTTAGAATCCTTCTTTGGAGTTCTGACAGGGTACCCCGTACCGATGATATGCCATACCTGGGCTCCGCCGACCTCAAAGATTAATGCTCCCTGAGTGCGGGGGACGAGGCAGAAGTACTTTCTCCAAAGTTCAAACTGGGCCTCACAGCCCAAAAACATTTCACACAGAGCGACGTAACCTGAGATATGGAAAATAGATCCAAGGGTGAGATGGTGGAGTTGGATCCCGTAAAACTCTAATAAACCCCTTAGGAAGGGGTGAATAGGGAAACCCAAGCCTCGTAAAAGAAAGGATACAAAGCATACTCTCTCTTCCATGTGTGGGGCGGGGAAATTTTCTGTGAACGCTTCACCATTTGCGAAGGTTAATCCGGGACGGGTAGGGCCAGATTTGAAACAGGAACATACCCTTGCCTCTCAAGATTTCTGAGTTGGAGACGGGAGACGAAACAACTTGTCCAGTCCCCATGAAGGGGGGCGTGAGGGTGAGAGGAGGAGCCCGGGGCGCTTGCCATTTTTCAGGGATCTCTGGTTCTTTGGCTTGTCAATGGTTTGGAATGGGGTGTGTGGCTCGTCGCGCTCCTAGCCTGTTTAATAGGCTATTTCTCTCTAACCTATGAGCGGTGTTTCCGTAAAATACTATTGGACCGTCTGCCTCCTTTTTTGGCGCATGAGGATCGAGGGGTCTCATTAACCCTTGACCAAAAATATTGTGGGCCTGCTGCTGCTTTGATGGCATTGGAGAACAGTTAATGTTCAGATTATTGTCGACCGGACACAATGGGGGAAGAACTCGCCTCGCAAGCCAAACACTCTGGACGAAGTCACTGAAGATCATGGACCCCGACATTGGAGGCTAGCTCGGGGGCTATTGACGGTGTCCTGGATATGGGATCCTCCTCCTGCCCGCCTATCTCTCATGGGCCGGACTAGTGGACTAATCCGGATTCAGTTAAGGAAGGCCGAGCTTCAGATTACCCCATGTCCTAAAAGGAAAGCTCCAAAGACTTGGGGTGCACTTCAAGACAATATCAATGGCGTATGTGTGTCTATCCCATGTTAGTAACCGACTAGGTGTAACCCTAGATACCCCTAGTACCTATATAAACCAGAGGGTTTGGTCCATATAGGCTAGAAGAAGAACAATCTGACTCATCTAGGGTTTAGTTCATCTGATCTCGTGGTAGATCAACTCTGTAATCAACATACACCCATCAGTACAATCAAGCAGGACATAGGGTTTTACATCTTCGAGAGGGCCCGAACCTGGGTAGACATCGTGTCCTTCATCTCCTATTACCCATCAATCCTAGATCTACAGTTCAGGACCCCCTACCCGAGATTCGCCAGTTTTGACACCGACAGCGGGTGCACATGATGGCCTTGTAGATAGCTCATATCCTCGGTTGCATACATGTAACAGAGGGCTGAGCAGAGGCCGATGTGGAAGAAGAGGTCCAGACGATAGTGAACATCCAAAGCTAGTCATCTCATCGTGAAGTTTGTGTGTCAACTCGGCCTGAAATTGCCATGATGATTATTAAGTATGCACGACAAAGTATGTAACAACTAGATGCATTAGATAAAGAGAAAATATGTTACCGCGTACTACTTGGAAGCCGAAGCATCATAGCTCGGGTACATATCCAACATAGTAGGGGCCGGTATCTCATGTGGGTGAGAGTACTCAATGATCTGTATCCATGTTCCGCTCATGTACCGCTGCAAATAGTCATTGAATTCACGGGAGATCAAACCCTACATCCTCATGCTAGAGCCATGTCATTGCAGTCTCCCATTATGTAATGTACGGCTGAAGCCTCTACATCCATTGAGTATGTGTCCTACTCATTCCCATCCTTGTGATCCTAAATTTGTGGTGTGTGTTCAAAAATTAACTAATGCATGCTTCACTATGGAAAATTATGAAAGACAATTCAACATTGAATAAGTAGACAATACATGTGGACTACTACTGGCAGCGGGTCCTCTGTACGGGGAGGCTCGACCAACTACCGAAGACCAAATTGCCTCATAACCTCTGTTGGGCCATCTCTTCAACGAAGACATCGCAGATGATCTTCGTTCTCGTCATCTAGTAATCCTGATCTCTTGTGCATAGCTCAAAATTACCGTCGGCGTATCTTGCATCTATGGTTGATTGCATGTACGGCTGCCAGACCACCCCAGTGTACGTATCGAACTGCTCGTTTAATGTCATGTAGGCTCGCCTAGTCTGATCACTAGCATAGCGTCTCTGCACAAGACAAAAGTTAGTTTCAGCCATAGTGTACACAAAGAAGATGCATTAAATTTTAACACGAGACATACCTTGTGACATGTCCAACACAGGCCGAAAGTAGGCATGTCGATGCATTTAGCATCGAACAAGTGGCCCAAAGCCTCCTCCACACATATGTTCGATTGTCCTATGAGAACCTCTCCAACAACCATAGCTGTAAAAATAGAGGGAATCCAAGAAGGGTTGACTTATGTGTCGCAAGCTGGCAACTGTTTCACATACCCCGGTATATAGCCGCTAAGACCGTATAACCCCAACTCCTCTGTGTGATCTGATCAGGTGCCTCAACTCTCGCGATCTCTAGTGCAATAGGGATGTAGCACGCTCTAATAGTGGTGACATGGTTCTCTATGAACATCACCTTGCCGAGAAGCCACAGTAGGTATGCCTCTAGGCTGCGAGTGATCTATGTCGCATTCACAGGGACTCATGGATACCCCGGGAACTTCTGGATTTGTATTGAGTAAAGAGAAGGTATTAGTAAATAGAAAAGTACATGTAAAACCAGATGCATGACAAATGAAAGATATGAGGCAGGAGAACTAACCTGGAAATGGAGCAACAAATCATACTTAGATCCGTGATGCTCCGACGCAAGAGTTGGAGCACGATCATAAACACCATAGAAACATTGTGCAATATCTAGCTCCGAACTAGCCGGTACCTCCAATGGTCCTATGGCAGGACCCGCCAATGGTAGCCCCAACAAAAGTGACACATCCTCTAGAGTAGGAGCCATCTCTCCCCAACGGAAGTGAAACGTGTGGGTCTCGCGCCTCCATCGGTCCACTAAGTAGTTGAGCAAAGAGGCGTCAATGGTGAGTCATGCGGAGGTTTCCGTGGTCTCAACCAGACGCATGAAAGGTAAAAGACCAGCCCATTTCAACCTGCATGTCAGAACAATTCAGTTGTGTGCCCCATTAATATACATGCTTAAAATAAATAAATAAATCACATACCGATCAACCGAATATGGGAGTATCCTCCAGTTTCCCTTATGAGTGCGAGTGACTATGGGATCAAGCATGTGCTCACATAATATCGCAGCACGGTGCTTACTATCAATGTACGGATTAAGAAACCATATCCCCTCCATTCCTGCACTTATTTCAACATAGTTGCACGCACAATGCAAATTAAAAATATAGTGCCACACTTAATACAAAATTGAAATATAATGCCACACTTAATACAAATTTCAACGTAGTGCCATATTGGATACAAATTTCAACATAGTGCAACACTTAATACAAATACCAACATAGTGACATACTTAATACAAAATTCAACATAGTGCCTAGCTTCTTCCTCTCCCTCTTCCTCCTCTTCATCCTCGGTTGCCTCGTCCATGCCCAGTACCACTGGCATTGACGAAAGTGCGACAATTAGTGTCCCTATGGACAAATTCATTGCATAAAATGCATTGCCTAATGGGGGCTCCTCCTTTAGATTTATCCATATCATTTTGGATGCGCTGACACTGCCATCTACCTCTACTTCTACACATATTCCCTGGGTCTGGAATGTAACGCCTTTCAACATGGTTAATGCTGTTGAAGTTACCCATTGATCAAAATCCTAGCAACTCACATGTCGAGGTATTGAGGATGAACTCTTTCAAAAAATATGGAGGCACAAATGAGACCGGGTCCATTCCTAGTTGCCCACAAGCAACAAGTACATGGGAGCAAGGTGGGTGAAGCAACTCGGTTTGTTGCATGTCCACTCACACGTTGGCTAGACTTCATTTCGAATTTTCACCTCATGTGTCACCAACTCATTTGCACATCCAAATTTGTTGTTAGCTAAGGAGACCTCGAACCTTCTTTCTTGATTACCGATGGCGACTACAGTGTGTGACCTAGCTTTTTCCATCTTTTCATTCATGTACTTCATAACCCTTTCACAATAACTTGTGTTTGGATTCTTCATGATATGCAACTCTGCTCTTTGACATTTATCTCTGAAATACTTCACCGTGCCATAGAAAATACCCTCAACGATGGCTGTAAGTGGCAAGGCCTTATTTCCTCCGAGAACAAAGTTATATGTTTCAGTGAGGTTGGTAGTCATGACACCGTACCTTGTTCCATGTGTGTCATGCAACAAAGACCACCTCTCAAGAGACTAATGCTCTATCCACTGATCAAAGGTTTTAACTGTCCTCCCGAGCCTTCTCCTAGTACCCAGTGGTTCAGATCCTGGCAAGTCACAAAGCCCAACAGGCTCCTCCTCCACGGTCGATGTTCCTGTTGCTAATTGTCCATCTACTGCTTCAACGTGTGCCCTCACCGCTGCATCTCGTGCAGCTTTCCTGTCCCTAACATGTCTCTGTGCACACAATAGGTCTGTCATGTATAAAATTGTACTTCAATAGCTGGTTCTGCTTGTAGAGTTTCTTAATAGATTTGAGGTTCTTATTTCTGAACTACGAGATAAAATTAGCCCCCGGATGGCACATGTACCAATGACTCTACAAGTCCTGCCACAGAGTTTGTTCCTCGGGACCAAGGTTTGCCTGTTTCTTTATTGCACCAAGTATACCTGCATGTCTATCATGAAGGATGCACACATTCGGCTTATCCTTCACAACTGCTATTTTTAGTTGCCTGAAGAACCATGTCCAACTTTCAACGTTCTCGCTCTCCACATAAGCAAATGCGAGTGGGACTACTTGATTTTGGCCGTCTTGACCAATGG
Source organism: Secale cereale (assembly GCA_902687465.1). NCBI lineage: Eukaryota > Viridiplantae > Streptophyta > Magnoliopsida > Poales > Poaceae > Secale > Secale cereale. The sequence goes on from LR738713.1 coordinate 325,666,378, forward strand.
TTGTCATGATCTAACCCTTGTACTTGCTAGTGAGAAAATTGCCATCTACACATATCATAGGTTGACAATGACTGAAAGCTTCGATGCATACACTAAAAGAGAAGAACAATCGATGCAGCACCCTCACAATTGGGAACTCTAGCATGAAGAGGTCTTGGATGTCGACATAGGTGCCATGAATCTGGTAATGGAATGTGTGGAAGAGCCGGACAACAGAGTCATATGCATTAAAAGAAGAACCAAATCTGGTCTCAAGCGCCTATGCTTAGCCCTCCAAGCCTTTCCATGAGAAATTTTGTACTCGAACCTGATGAAGACTTTTGTCTGGATAGCCTTCACTTCCATCACTTTTCTCTCCACTATCTCACAATAAAGCAACCGACCAATAAGCATGGATGAAAGGTTGCCATGATCTTGAGGGATACAGGGACAAACACAAGTGTGATGAACTAAGTCATTGATCACTCAACTTGTGCCATACTTATGGAGATAGCCATGCACCCTGGCGGGACAATGTATGTCTTTCCATACCATTGTCAAGTATTTTGGAATTGACACCTGAGCTCTGAAAACCCTTTGCGTGGACATTGCCCATTTGATGATTACACACTTCAGAGCTTCCTTGTTGGGATACATAGCACCCATAGCAATGTTGTTCTGGTGATATTGCCAGGAAAAATCATGGCCATCTGACACGTATCCAACGTATCTATAATTTTTGATTGTTCCATGTTGTTATATTATCGTACTTGGATGTTTTACAATCATTTTATATCCTTTTTTGGGACTAACCTATTGACATAGTGCCAAGTGCTAGTTGTTGTTTTTTACTTTGCACAAAATCAATACCAAACGAAGTCCAAATGCAGCGAAACTTTACGGGGATTTTGTATGGACCAGAAGACACAATATGGGCTAGAGAAGCACCTGGGGGTGCTCCGAGGGGGGCACAACCGCCCAGGCGTGCCTAGGTGGGTTGTGCCCACCTCGGTAGCCTCCCGCGCTGCCTCTTTGCTCTATAAATGCCCAAATATTCCAAAAACCCTAGGGGAGTCGAAGAAATTTTGTTCCAGCCACCACATGCTTCTGTATCCACGAGATCCAATCTAGAGCCCTTTCAGGCACTTCGCCATAGGGGGAAATCATGACTGGTGGCCATTTTCATCATCCCAGCGGCCACCATGATGAGGAGGGAGTAGTCCACCCTCGGGGCTGCGGGTTTGTACCAGTAGCTATGTGTTTAATCTCCCTCTCTCGTGTTCTTGAGATGCACAATCTTGATGTATCATGGGCTTTGTTGGATTGAGTATTATGAATTTGAATATGTCTTGGTGTTATCTTAGTATGAATTCTTGATATATTGATCGGAAAGGATAACTTGATGTTATGCTAGTACGAACTCTTGATAGATCGATAGGAAAGAATAGCTACAAACAATTCCTTCTTATGTTATCCGTTAGATAGGAACTTTGGAGTGATTCTTCATCGCACGTTGAGGGATGGTTATGTGATCCAGTTATATTAGTATTGTTGAGAGATTGCACTAGCGAAAGTACGGACCTAGGCCTCATTTTCAAGCATTGCAATATCGTTTGTGCTCCGTTTTATCACTTGCTACATTGTTGTTTTTTATTGTTACTATTACAAAAATCAATATCTACTATCCGTATTACACTTGTATCACCATCTCTTCGCCGAACTAGTGCACCTATACAATTTGCCATTGTATTGGGTGTGTTGGGGAGACAAGAGACTCTTTGTTGTTTGGTTGCAGGGTTGCTTGAGAGAGACCGCCTTCGTCCTACGCCTCCCACGGATCGATAAACCTTAGGTCATCCACTTGAGGGAAAATTGCTTCTATCCTACAAAACTCTGCGCTTGAAGGCCCAACACAAGTCTACAAGAATAAAGTTGTGTAGTAGACATCAAGCTCTTTTCTGGCGCCGTTGCCGAGGAGGTGAGTGCTTGAAGGTGACGAGGAGGAGCTCCCTATTTAACCACTCTCATCAATAAGAAGCTTGGAAAAATTAATTAAACCCACTTATGATGTGGTGAAGAAGAAAAAGAAAAGAAGAAAGAGTAGAGGTAAAAAGGTATGCCTCCCAAATGATGTTGCTCCTATTATTGTTGTGCCTCATGAGAATGAATCAAAATAATTGTGGAAGATGGTGCACTTGATGGTGATATTGCTTCCTTGTCTTATGGCATAATGTTCGAGAGCACTATGGATGATGATTTTGTTATGCCTATAGCTTTTTGTGATGATTATGATTGGGAAGATAATGATACTTCTTATAATCTTGGAAATCTTTTTGGCACCAACTCGGGAAATTATGATGATAGCAATTGTTATACCGTTGGTGCTATTCACACTATTAATGATGAGAGTGATTATGCTTTTGATGTCCGAAGCCACAAGCTTGGGGGTGCTATGTTTGATGAGAATGACATGTTTGAGAATTTATTTGCTGCAATTAATGTTTTTTCCAAGCTTGGGGATGTTATGCTTGATGAGGATGATCTTTTTAGCCCCCCCTGCTTTGAATGATCAAATTTGCTATGATAATTCCATGCCTCCTATCTATGATGAGAACAAACTTGCTACTTATGATGATTATTGTGATGATACTTATGTTATAAAAATTAGTGATAATTATTGTCATAATTTTCAATATCCTTTTAATGAACATTACTCTTTTAATATGAAAACAATTTATAGTATTCGAGTTTCATATGATGCTCCCACTACTATTCATGAGAATAAATTTGCTTATGTGGAGAGTAATGAAATTTATATGCTTGTAGATCATGAAAAGAATGCTTTGTGTGATGGTTATATTAAAGAAATCCATTCATGATGCTGCTGATAATTATTATGAGAGAGGAACTTATGATTCATTATGCTCTCGTTATATTTCAATTCTTTACTTCTATGTGAGCATCATTGGTATCATCTTGCCTAGCTAAAGGGCATTAAAGAAAAGCGCTTGTTGGGAGACAACCCAACACTTATACCTACTGTTTTTGTGTGTTCACATGGTTTAGCTACTATAGTAATCATGTTTTACATGCTTTGTTTCAATGAAGTGCCAAGCAAAATCTTTGGTATAGTGCGGATGATAGTTGATTTGATTATGTACAAAAACAGAAATTTTTGCATCCAGTGCAGAAAATTCAATAAATCACTGAAACGTGATAATTAGCTGAAATTTTGACACATGATTGGTATACAAATTTCCTACGTTTTCCTAATGTTTCCGAATTTTTAGAGTTGAATAAGTATGGTGGTTGTCCAGATCATTACAGACTCTTCTGTTTTTGACAGATTTTGTTTGCAATGCATAGTTTGCTTGTTTTCTAGTTTCTATGGCTTATATTGATCAATATAAATTATAGCAATGATATGCTAAAGTAGGCATTGTGTGAGAACAATTATTAATCTTGTCTTTGACAGTACCCAAAGTTAATGATTTTTTTATCATACTAACCCATCTCATGAAGTTTTGTTAAGTTTTGTGTGATTGAATTTTTCAAGTTTTGGGTGAGATGTCGATATGAGGAGAATAAGGAGTGGCAAGACCCTAAGCTTGGGGATGTCCAAGGCACCCCAAGGTAATATTCAAGGAACAACCAAGCAACTAAGCGTGGGGATGCCCCGGAAGGCATCTCCTCGTTTGTCTCCAACATTATCGGTTACCTCACTTGAAGCTATATTTTTATTCGTCACATGATATGAGTTTTGCTTGGAGCGTCATTTTCTTTTGTTAGGATTTTCCTGATGGTATTTAGAGTAATTTTTTGTATCTTTTAATTCAATAAAATTTCCAAGGATAGCCTTTGCCATGCTTATTTTGCAAGTCTACATGTTGCTGTTTGAAAACAGAAAGTTTGTCGCTGTTCTAAAAATTCCCGAGAAAAGTTAGAATGTGATAAAAGGTTGAAATATTTTGCACAACAAGCTATGACACATTTTCTACAGTGTGTTAAATTTTTAGAATTTTTTGAGTTACAGAAGTATGGATCCTCTTGCATTCTTTATAGACTGTCCTGTTTAAACATATTGCTGTTATGTTTGCATTGTTTGCTTATGTTTGCATGTTTAATGATTCTATTTGAGGATGGGAGTATTAAATATGCAGAGTAATTTAGTATGCAATGTTAAATAATAATTTTCGTGATTTTCTACAGTAGAGAATGATAAGGTTTTCCATTGATTTATACTAACTTATTGTTGGGGAACGTAGTATTTTAAAATTTTCCTACGATCACGCAAGATCTATCTATCAGATGCATAGCAACGAGAGGGAAGAGTGTGTCTACGTACCCTCGTAGACCGGGAGGGAAGCGTCAAGTGACGCGGTTGATGTTGTCGAACTTCTTCGCGATCCAACCGATCAAGCACCGAACGTACGGCACCTCCGCGTTCAGCACACGTTCAGCTTGATGACGTCCCACGAGCTCTTGATCCAGTTGAGCTTCACGGGAGAGTTTCGTCAGCACGACGGCGTGGTGACCGATATGATGTGTTCACCGGCGCAGGGCTTCGCCTAAGCTCCGCGACGGTATGACCGAGGTGTGATTCTGTGGAGGGGGGCACCGCACACGGCTAAAACAATTCAACTTGTGTGTCTATGGGTGCCCCCCTGCCCTCGTATATAAAGGAGCAAGGGAGGGAGGCTGGCCGGCCCTTCCTGGTGCGGCTAGGGAAGGAGTCCTACTAGGAATAGGATTGCAATCCTATTCCTAGTAGGATTCACCAAAAGGAAGAAGGGGGAAAGGAATAGGAGAGGTGCCCCCCCCCCCAATCCTAGTCCAACTAGGAACCCTAGGTGGGGGCGCCGGCCAGCCCTATGGGCTGCCTCTCTCTTTCCCTTTAGGCCCACTATGGACCATCCCCTCTCGTAGGGGGTTCCGGTAACCCCCTCCGGCATTCCCGATAAATCTGAAACTTTTCCGGTATACTTCCGGTGTCCGAATATAGCCGTCCAATATATCAATCTTTATGTCTCGGACATTCCGAGACTCCTCGTCATGTCCGTGATCTCATCCGGGACTCCGAACTACCTTCGGTACATCAATACTCATAAACTCATAATACCGATCGTCATCAAACGTTAAGCGTGCGGACCCTACGGGTTCGAGAACTATGTAGACATGACCGAGACTCATCTCCGGTCAATAACCAATAGCGGAACCTGGATGTTCATATTGGCTCCTACATATTCTACGAAGATCTTTTATCGGTCAGAACCGCATAACAACATACGTTGTTCCTTTTGTCAAACGGTATGTTACTTGCCCGAGATTCGATCGTCGGTATCTCTATACCTAGTTCAATCTCGTTACCGGCAAGTCTCTTTACTCGTTCCGTAACTCATCATCTCGTGACTAACTCATTAGTATTTTGCTTGCAAGGCTTATTGTGATGTGTGTTACCGAGAGGGCCCAGAGATACCTCTCCGACACTCGGAGTGACAAATCCTAATCTTGATCTATGCCAACACCACGAATACTTTCGGAGACACCTGTAGAGCATCTTTATGATCACCCAGTTACGTTGTGACGTTTGATAGCACACAAGGTGTTCCTACGGTATTCGGGAGTTGCATAATCTCATAGTCATAGGAACATGTATAAGTCATGAAGAAAGCAATAGCAGTTAAACTGAACGATCATAGTGCTATGCTAACGGATGGGTCTTGTCCATCACATCATTCTCCTAATGATGTGATCCCGTTGATCAAATGACAACTCATGTCTATGGCTAGGAAACATAACCATCTTTGATCAATGAGCTAGTCTAGTAGAGGCATACTAGGGACATACTGTTTTGTCTATGTATCCACACATGTACTAAGTTTCCGGTTAATACAATTCTAGCATGAATAAAAGACATTTATCATGATATAAGGAAATACAAATAACATCTTTATTATTGCCTCTAGGGCATATTTCCTTCAGTCTCCCACTTGAACTAGAGTCAATAATCTAGCTCACATCACCATGTGATTTAATACTGATAGTTCACATCGTTATGTGAATAACACCCATAGTTCACATCGCCATGTGACCAACACCCAAAGGGTTTACTAGAGTCAATAATCTAGTTCACATCGCTATGTGATTAATACCCAAGAGTAATAAGGTGTGATCATGTTTTGCTTGTGAGAGAGAAGTTTAGTCAATGGGTCTGTCACATTCAGATCCGTATGTATTTTGCAAATTTCTATGTCTACAATGCTCTGCATTGAGCTACTCTAGCTAATTGCTCCCACTTTCAATACTTATCCAGATTGATACTTAGAGTCATCTGGATTTGGTGTCAAAGCTTGCATCGATGTAACCCTTTACGACGAACTCTTTATCACCTCCATAATCGAGAAACATTTCCTTAGTCATCCAGTTACTAAGGATAATTTTGACCGCTGTACAGTGATCTACTCCTGGATCACTATTGTACCCCCTTGACAAACTCATGGCAAGGTACACAACATGTTTGCTATACAACATGGCATACTTTATAGAACCTATGGCTGAGGCATAGGGAATGACTTTCATTCTCTCTATATTTTTCTGCAGTGGTCGGGCATTGAGTCTTACTCAACTTCACACCTTGTAATACAGGCAAGAAACCTTTCTTTGACTGATCCATTTTGAACTTCTTCAAAATCTTATCAAGGTATGTGCTTGGTGAAAGTCCAATTAAGCGTCTTGATCTATCTCTTATAGATCTTGATGCCTAATATATAAGCAGCTTCATCGAGGTCTTTCATTGAAAAACTCTTATTCAAGTATCCTTTTATGCTATCCAGAAATTTTATATCATTTCCAATCAACAATATGTCATCCACATATAATATTAGAAATGCTACAGAGCTCCCACTCACTTTCTTGTAAATACAGGCTTCTCCAAAAGTCTGTATAAAACCATATGCTTTGATCACCTCATCAAAGCGTATATTCCAACTCCGAGATGCTTGCACCAGTCCATAGATGGATCGCTGGAGCTTGCATACTTTGTTAGCACCTTTTGGATCGACAAAACCTTCTGGTTGCATCATATACAACTCTTCTTTGAGATATCCATTCAGGAATACAGTTTTGACATCCATTTGCCAGATTTCATAATCATAAAATGCGGCAATTGCTAACATGATTCGGACAGACTTAAGCATCGCTACAGGTGAGAAAGTCTCATCGTAGTCAACTCCTTGAACTTGTCGAAAACCTTTCGCAACAAGTCGAGCTTTGTAAACAGTAATATTACCGTCTGCGTCGGTCTTCCTTTTGAAGATCCATTTATTTTCGATGGCCTGCCGATCATCGGGCAAGTCAACCAAAGTCCATACTTTGTTCTCATACATGGATCCCATCTTAGATTTCATGGCTTCAAGCCATTTTGCGGAATCTGGGCTCATCATCGCTTCCTCATAGTTCGTAGGTTCATCATGGTCTAGTAACATGATTTCCAGAACTGGGTTGCCGTACCACTCTGGTGCGGAACGTACTCTGGTTGATCTACGATGTTCAGCAGAAATTTGATCCGAAGTTTCATGATCATTATCATTAACTTCCTCACTGATTGGTGTAGGAATCACTGAAACAATTTTCTGTGATGTACTACTTTCCAATCCGGGAGAAGGTACAATTACCTCATCAAGTTCTACTTTCCTCCCACTCACTTCTTTCGAGAAAAACTCCTTCTCTAGAAAGGATCCATTCTTAGCAACGAATATCTTGCCTTCGGATCTGTGATAGAAGGTGTACCCAACATTTTCTTTTGGGTATCCTATGAAGATTTACTTCTCCGATTTGGGTTCGAGCTTATCATGTTGAAACTTTTTCACATAAGCATCGCAGTCCCAAACTTAAAGAAATGACAGCTTAGGTTTATCGTCAAACCATAGTTCATACGGTGTCATCTCCACGGATTTAGATGGTGCCCTATTTAACGTGAATGTAGCTGTCTCTAATGCATAACCCCAAAAGCGATAGTTGTAGATCGGTAAGAGACATCATCGATCGCACCATATCTAATAAAGCACGGTTATGACGTTCGGTCACACCATTACACTGTGGTGTTCCAGGTGGCGTGAGTAGTGAAACTATTTCACATTGTTTTTACTGAAGGCTAAACTCGCTAACTCAAATATTTTATCTCTACGATCACATCGTAGAAACTCTTATTTTCTTGTTACGATGATTCTCCACTTCACTCTGAAATTCTTTGAACTTTTCAAATGTTTCAGACTTGTGCTTCATTAAGTAGATATACCCATATCTGCTCAAATCATCAGTGAAGGTCAGAAAATAACGATTCCCGCCGCGAGCTTTAACACTCATTGGCCCACATACATCAGTATGTATGATTTCCAACAAATCTGTTGCTCGCTCCATAGTTCCGGAGAACGGAGTTTTTAGTCATCTTGCCCATGAGGCATGGTTCGCAAGCACCAAGTGATTCATAATCAAGTGATTCCAAAAGTCCATCATTATGGAGTCTCTTCATGCGTTTTACACCAATATGACCTAAACGGCAGTGCCACAAATAAGTTGCACTATCATTATTAACCTTGCATTTTTTGGCTTCAATATTATGAATATGTGTATCACACGATCGAGATCCAACAAACTATTTTCATTGGGTGTATGACCATAGAAGGTTTTATTCATGTAAACAGAACAACAATTATTCTCTAACTTACATGAATAACCGTATTGCAATAAACATGATCAAATCATATTCATGCTCAACACAAACACCAAATAACACTTATTTAGGTTCAACACTAATCCCGAAAGTATAGGGAGTGTACGATGGTGATGATATCAATCTTGGAACTACTTCCAATACATATCGTCACTTCATCCTTTAACTAGTTTCTGTTCATTATGCAACTCCTATTTCGAGTTACTACTCTTTAGCAACTGAACCAATATCAAATACCGAGGGGTTGCTATGAACATTAGTAAAATACACATCAATAATCTGTATATCAAATATACCTTTGTTCACTTTGCCATCCTTCTTATCCGCCAAATATCTAGGGCAGTTCCACTTCTAGTGACCATTTCCTTTGCAGTAGAAGCACTTGTTTCAGGCTTGAGTTTAGCTTTGGGTTTCTTCATGGGAGTGACAACTTGCTTGTCATTCTTCTCGAAGTTCCCCTTCTATCCCTTTGCCCTTTACTTGAAACAAGTGGTCTGGTTAACCATCAACACTTGATGCTCTTTCTTGATTTCTACCTTCGCCGATTTCAGCATCGTGAAGAGCTCGGGAATTACTTTCGTCATCCCTTGCATATTATAGTTCATCACGAAGTTCTACTAACTTGGTGATAGTGTCTAGAGAACTTTGTCAATTACTATCTTCTCTGGAAGATTAACTCCCACTTGATTCAAGCAATTGTACTACCCAGACAATCTGAGCACATGCTCACTGGTTGAGCTATTCTCCTCCATCTTGTAGGCAAAGTACTGTCAGAGGTCTTATACCTCTTGACACGGGCATGAGTATGAAATACTAATTTCAACTCTTGGAACATCTCATATGCTCTGTGGCGTTTCAAAACGTTTTTGAAGTCCCGGTTATAAGCCGTAAAGCATGGTGCACTAAACTATCAAGTAGTCATCATATCGAGCTTTTGTCAAAACGTTCATAACGTCTACATCTGCTCCTGCAATAGGTCTGTCACCTAGCGGTGCATCAAGGACATAATTCTTCTGTGCAGCAATGAGGATAATCCTGAGATCACGGAACAATTCCGCATCATTGCTACCATCATCTTTCAACTTAGCTTTCTCTAGGAACATATAAAAATAAACGTGGAGCAACATCGCGAGCTATTGATCTACAACATAGATATGCTAATACTACCAGGACTAAGTTCATGATAAATTAGAGTTCAATTAATCATATTACTTAAGAACTCCCACTTAGATAGACATCCCTCCGGTCATCTAAATGATTACGTGATCCAAATCAACTAAACCATGTCCGATCATCACGTGAGATGGAGTAGTTTCAATGGTGAACATCTTATGTTGATCATATCTACTATATGATTCACGCTCGATCTTTCGGTCTCCAGTGTTCCGAGGCCATATCTGCATATGCTAGGCTCGTCAAGTTTAACCCGAGTATTCTGCGTGTGCAAAACTGGCTTACACCCGTTGTATTTGAACGTAGAGCTTATCACACCTGATCATCACGTGGTGTCTCGGCACGACGAACTTTCGCAACGGTGCATACTCAGGGAGAACACTTATACCTTGAAATTTAGTAAGGGATCATCTTATAATGCTACCGTCGATCTAAGCAAAATAAGAAGCATAATAAGATAAACATCACATGCAATCAAAATATGTGACATGATATGGCCATCAATATCTTGTGCTTTTGATCTCCATCTCCAAAGCACCGTCATGATCACCTTTGTCACCGGCGCGACACCTTGATCTCCATCATAGCATCGTTGTCGTCTCACCAACTATTGCTTCCTCAACTATCGCTACCGTTTAGTGATAAAGTAAAGCAATTACATGGCGATTGCATTTCATACAATAAAGCGACAACCATATGGCTCCTGCCAGTTGCCGATAACTTTACAAAACATGATCATCTCATACAAAACCGTATAACTCATCATGTCTTGACCATATCACATCACACCATGCCCTGCAAAAACAAGTTAGACGTCCTCTACTTTGTTGTTGCAAGTTTTACGTGGCTGCTACGGGCTTAGCAAGAACCGTTTTTACCTACGCATACAAAACCACAACGATGTTTCGTCAAGTATGTGCTGTTTTAACCTTCACAAGGACCGGGCGTAGCCACACTTGATTCAGCTAAAGTGAGAGAGACAGACACCCGCCAGTCACCTTTAAGCAACGAGTGCTCGTAACAGTGAAACCAGTCTCGCGTAAGCGTACGCGTAATGTCGGTCCGGACCGCTTCATCTCACAATACCGCCGAAGCAAAGTATGACATGCTGGTAAGCAGTATGACTAGTATCGCCCACAACTCATTGTGTTCTACTCGTGCATATCATCTACGCATAGACCTGGCTCTGATACCACTGTTGGGGAACATAGTATTTTAAAATTTTCCTACGATCACGCAAGATCTATCTATCAGATGCATAGCAACGAGAGGGAAGAGTGTGTCTACGTACCCTCGTAGACCGGGAGCGGAAGCGTCAAGTGACGCGGTTGATGTTGTCGAACTTCTTCGCGATCCAACCGATCAAGCACCGAACGTACGACACCTCCGCGTTCAGCACACGTTCAGCTTGATGACGTCCCACGAGCTCTTGATCCAGTTGAGCCTCACGGGAGAGTTTCGTCACCACGACGGCATGGTGACGGATATGATGTGTTCACCGGCGCAGGGCTTCGCCTAAGCTCCGCGACGGTATGACCGAGGTGTGATTCTGTGGAGGGGGGCACCGCACACGGCTAAAACAATTCAACTTGTGTGTCTATGGGTGCCCCCCTGCCCCCGTATATAAAGGAGCAAGGGAGGGAGGCCGGCCGGCCCTTCCTGGTGCGGCTAGGGAAGGAGTCCTACTAGGAATAGGATTGCAATCCTATTCCTAGTAGGATTCACCAAAAGGAAGAACGGGGAAAGGAATAGGAGAGGTGGCGCCCCCCCCCAATCCCAGTCCAACTAGGAACCCTAGGTGGGGGCGCCAGCCAGCCCTATGGGCTGCCTCTCTCTTTCCCTTTAGGCCCACTATGGACCATCCCCTCTCGTAGGGGGTTCCGGTAACCCCCTCCGGCATTCCCGATAAATCCGAAACTTTTCCGGTATACTTCTGGTGTCCGAATATAGCCGTCCAATATATCAATCTTTATGTCTCAGACATTCCGAGACTCCTCGTCATGTCCGTGATCTCATCCGGGACTCCGAACTACCTTCGGTACATCAATACTCATAAACTCATAATATCGATCGTCATCAAACGTTAAGCGTGCGGACCCTACGGGTTCGAGAACTATGTAGACATGACCGAGACTCATCTCCGGTCAATAACCAATAGTGGAACCTAGATGTTCATATTGGCTCCTACATATTCTACGAAGATCTTTTATCGGTCAGAACCGCATAACTACATACGTTGTTCCTTTTGTCAAACGGTATGTTACTTGCCCGAGATTCGATCGTCGGTATCTCTATACCTAGTTCAATCTCGTTACCGGCAAGTCTCTTTACTCGTTCCGTAACACATCATCTCGTGACTAACTCATTAGTCTTTTGCTTGCAAGGCTTATTGTGATGTGTGTTACCGAGAGGGCCCAGAGATACCCCTCCGACACTCGGAGTGACAAATCCTAATCTTGATCTATGCTAACACCACGAATACTTTCGGAGACACCTGTAGAGCATCTTTATGATCACCCAGTTACGTTGTGACGTTTGATAGCACACAAGGTGTTCCTACGGTATTCGGGAGTTGCATAATCTCATAGTCATAGGAACATGTATAAGTCATGAAGAAAGCAATAGCAGTTAAACTGAACGATCATAGTGCTATGCTAACGGATGGGTCTTGTCCATCACATCATTCTCCTAATGATGTGATCCCGTTGATCAAATGACAACTCATGTCTATGGCTAGGAAACATAACCATCTTTGATCAATGAGTTAGTCTAGTAGAGGCATACTAGGGACATACTGATTTGTCTATGTATCCACACATGTACTAAGTTTCCGGTTAATACAATTCTAGCATGAATAAAAGACATTTATCATGATATAAGGAAATACAAATAACACCTTTATTATTGCCTCTAGGGCATATTTCCTTCACTTATCTCACGAGTTCTTGTTGAGTTTTGTGTGGATGAAGTTTTTGAGATTTAGGAAACCGTGATATGAGAGGAATTAAGGAGATACAAAAGCTCAAGCTTGGGCATACCCAAGGTATCCCAAGATAATATTTCAAGAAGTCTCAAGCATCTAAGCATGGGGATGCCCCGGTAAGCATCCCACCTTTCTTCATCAACAATTATCGGTTAGTATCGGTTGATTCTAAGTTTTTGCTTCTTCACATGAGATGTGCTATTCTTGAAATGTCATTTTATTTTGTTTTTCTTGCTGTAAGAATAAAATACTTAGATCTGATTTTTTTAATAAAAGAGAGTCTTCACATAGCTACATATTTACATAACTACTTGCTTGATCTTCACTTATATCTTTTTGGAGTAGTTTGTCATTTGCTCTACTGCTTTACTTATATCTTTTTGAGCACGGTGTGATTTATTATTTTTGAAGAAAATCTCTCATGCTTCACTTAGATTAATTTGAGAGAATAAAATATTATGATCATGTTCTTCACTTATATTTGTTTGAGCTTATCAAAAGAAACACATAAAATATGTCCCAATATGATAAATATCCAAGGGGGATATAATAAAAACTTTCATGAAGATCATTGGACAAAATAAATTTGATTCTTTGTAATACTTTTGAGATATGATGATAGTGATATGTGAGCCATGTTCATGAGTAATTATGTTTTAGTAAGAATATTGATGTTAAGGTTTGTGATTCCCTATGCAAGCATGAAAGTCAATAGTTATGCAATGAAATTACATCCTACTTATGGTGCATTATTTGGTGTTAGTTATGCTCAATGCTCGCTTATGTAATTTTTCGTTCTTTGGTTGGTCACTTCTCAATCTATTTGCTAGCCTCCACTTGTACTAAGTAGAAATACTACTTGTGCATCCAAACTCTTTAAACCCAATTTTTCCACATGAGTCCACTATACCTACCTATATGCGGTATTACCTTGCAATTCTAAGCACATACATATGTGCCATCTCTAATTTTCAAAATAAACTTCTCTTTTGTGTGCCCGTACCACTCATAAGGCGGTGAGGGGTGGCCGATATTTTTCTATGCTAGATGTGTTATTCTCAAGATGAGTGTTTATTCACTTGTCATTGCAAGAGAGTACTGCAAAGGTATTAGGGATTCCTAGTCCTGAAATGAAAAATAAATTTACTTTATTTTGTCAAACAATAAATTCCATGGAAAGTGTTGGTATGAAGGGCACCCATGGATACAGTTAGCCATGGATTGTGAAAGAATGGTGGAAAAAAGAATAAACTTTAATTTTTGTTTGGGGACCGCCTATGATATATCTAGCATGGAAAGTATTGGGAACTCTAAGTCATTTTCGTTGACGGGAAAAGTATGCCTCTCAAGAAAATATCTCAATTTAAGCTATGAGCTCTGGCACCTCTACAAATCCCTACTTCCCTCTGCGAAGGGCCTTTCTTTTATTTTATGTAATTTTTTTATTTGAGTCTCCATCTTCCCTTATAAAGCACCAACTAAGGGGCACTATGATCGTACTTGAGCATTAGTTGTAGCTAATATGCTAGTGTGCTTCACGAATGGATCAATAATTGAGCATGGTGGGCTAGGGATAACTTGCTTTAGTATTGATATTTTGAAAAGACATGGTTGTTTGTTGATATGCTTGAGTATTAAAGTCCTCATGTCAAAAATAGACTATTGCTTTGAACCATATAAAAGCCCAATTGCCCATGATATAAAGAAAAGAATATGTGATGAACATGATAGGCAGCATTCCACATCAAAAATTATGTTTTAATCATTCACCTACTCGAGGACGAGTAGGAATTAAGCTTGGGGATGTTGATATGTCTCCAACATATCTATAATTTTTTATTGTTCCATGTTGTTATATTATCATTCTTGGATGTTTTACAATCATTTTGTAGTCATTTTATATCATTTTGGGGGCTAACCTATTGACATAGTGCCAAGTGCCAGTTGCTATTTTTTGCTTGTTTTTCACTCCGCAGAAAATCAATACCAAACGAAGTCCAAATGCAGCAAAACTTTATGGGGATTTTTCGTGGACCAGAAGGCACAATATGGGCCAGAGAAGCACCTGGGGGTGCCCTGAGGGGGGGGGGCACAACCCACTAGGGCGCGCCCAGGTGGGTTGTGCCCACCTCGGTGGCCTCTCGCACTGCCTCTTCGCTCGATAAATGCCCAAATATTCCATAAACCCTAGGGGAGTCGACGAAATTTTGTTCCAACTACTGCAGGCTTCTGTATCCACGAGATCCAATCTAGAGCCCTTTCTGGCACTCAGTCGGAGGGGTAAATCATCACTGGTGGCCATCTTCATCATCCCAGCGGCCACCATGATGAGGAGGGAGTAGTCCACCCTCAGGGCTGAGGTTTTGTACCAGTAGCTATGTGTTTAATATATCTCTCGCTCTCGTGTTCTTGAGATGCACAATCTTGATGTATCGCGGGCTTTGTTAATATAGTCGGATCATATGGTGTTTTCCCCTCTCTATCTTGTTGTGATGAATTGAGTTTTCCCTTTGAATTTTTTTTGGATTGAATACTTTTATGGATTTGAGAACACTTGATGCATGTCTTGCTATAAATTCCCGCGGTGACAATGGGGTATCATATTGATTCACTTGACATGTGTTTTGGCACTCAACTTGCGGATTCCCGTGGTGACATTGGGGTAATCTATGCATAGGGGTTGATGCATGTTCTTGTCTTTGTTCCTCCGGTAGAAATCTTGGGGCACTATTTGAGGTTCTTCGCGTTGGATTGAGTATTATGAATTTGAATATGTCTTGGTGTTATCTTAGTACGAACTCTTGTTAGATCGATCGGAAAGGATAACTTAGTGTTATGCTAGTACGAACTCTTGATAGATCGATTAGAAACAATAGCTACAAACAATTTCTTCTTATGTTCTCCGCTAGATAGGAACTTTGGAGTGATTCTTCATCGCACGTTGAGGGATGGTTATGTGTTCCAATTATATTTGTATTGTTGAGATATTGCACTAGCGAAAGTACGGACCCTAGGCCTCATTTTCAAGCATTGCAATATCGTTTGTGCTCTGTTTTATCACTTGCTACCTTGCTGTTTTTTATTGTTTCTATTACAAAATTCAATATCTACTATCCATATTACACTTGTATCACCATCTCTTCGCCGAACTATTGCACCTATACAATTTGCCATTGTATTGGGTGTGTTGGGGACACAAGAGACTCTTTGTTATTTGGTTGCAGGGTTGCTTGAGAGAGACCACCTTCATCCGATGCCTCCCACGGATTGATAAACCTTAGGTCATCCACTTGAGGGAAAAATTGCTAATGTCCAACAAAACTCTGCCCATGGAAGCCCAACACGAGTCTACAAGAATAAAGTTGCATAGTAGACATTACCATCGCTCATGATCATTGTAAATGAGAACTCCTGATTCCATGATGCAGGATTCGACACCTCCTCTGATTTCTCTTCTTCATCCAGCTCGTCCGAATCATCGGCATGACCACTATCAACATACGTATCTTCATCTTCCATCTGGTTTTGCATGTGCCCATCTACCTCGTCGATCAGCATCTACCACGCCATGTAATAACCATTGGCATTTCCTCCTTCTACCTGACTACTCTGCCCTAGTTCGTAACCATCATCTCCAGCATTTGACATAGATAAATGCATTCCTTCACTGCTCTAGCTAGGATCGTGACCACCCTTATTGGCACACCTAAATATTTGCCATCTAAATATATTATGGAATATTACCGGAGCAACTAAAAATATCCCCACACCTAAATATTTGACATCTAAATATATTACTGAATATTACCGAAGCAACTAAACATGCTCACACGCCTAAATATTTGACATCAAAATATATTACAGAATATTACAGGACCAACTAAAAATACTCACACACCTAAATATATGACATCAAAATATATTATGGAATAATACCGGACCAAATAAAAGTATTCGCACGCCTAAATATTTCACAACTAAACATATTACTGAATACTACCGGAACAACTATGACAGTGAAAATGGCAGTTCAACCTTACCCTTGAAGCGTGCGAAGCAATGACGAACAGCGGCCTTCAATCACCGGAGCTGGAGCCTCCACCACACTGTCAGAGCTTCATCGGAGCCTCCGCCACCTCCACCACCACCACGAGTTATCCCATCATGAGATCAAGGTTTTCCCTTCCTCCCCCAACCCTCTACAATGCAACCACGATGGAAAATGGGCAAGAAATCTACTAAGTTTCATGTAAAATAAGAGTGTTTTCAATTGGGAGCGAGAAAGAAAGAAGGAAAGAAGAAAAATAGAGGAGGAAGAAGGGGGCGCGGGGCGGCTGGTGGCTTCTCAGCCACCAGTCAGCTACACCGAGGCCGGCTAGGCCCTGTCGGCTAGGCCAAGCCGGCTGCATGCCCACCGGGCCGAGTGGCCAGGGGTGACATGGTTTAGCCTATTGTCGGCTCGCACGTGGATGATGGGCCACTTCTAGGCCTCGCCCAGGCCGATTGGGTCCAATCAGCCCTACCAAAACCGACAACAGGCAGTCGGCTTCCGTAAGGCCGAAGTTATCTTATTTAAAAAAATCAGTGTAATATTTCTCTAATTTATTAAAAAAGTGTATTTTAAAAAAAAACTAGTCATTTGCGTTAGTAGTTTTGTCTAGCCTCAAGCTACACTTTGTGGTTTTTTCCTCAAGCTATGCTTCGGGATTCTGGGATTTTTCATTCGGGCTAGTGATAACCCACAAGTATAGGGGATCAATTATAGCCTTTCTTGATAAGTAAGAGTGTCGAACCGAACGAGGAGCTAAAGGTAGAATTTATATTCCCTTCAAGTTCTATTGACCACCGATACAACTCTACGCGCACATAACGTTCTCTTTACCTAGAACAAGTATGAAACTATTTTGTAGGAGTGGTAGGATAGTTTGCAAGAATAAAACTAGATGTACTTAGCAAGAATAAAACTACGAGTAATTTGCAAGATAATAAAGTTGAGCGTTTAGTAGGAAGCTTTTTGTAACACAAAAAAGTTATTTGTCCCTAGGCAATCGGTAACTAGACCAGTAATCATTATTGCAGTTTTATATGAAGGGGAGGCATGAGCTAACATACGTTCTCTACATGGATCATATGCACTTATGATTGGAACTCTAGCAAGCATCTGCAACTACTAAATATCATTAAGGTAAAACTCAACCATAGCATTAAGTGTCAAGTCCTCTTTACTCCCATACGCAACAACCCCCTTACTCGGTTGTAAGCTTTTGTCACTCTAGCCACCCACCATAAGTGAATCATGAACATACTGCAACAGCCTACAGCGAGAATCCCTCATGCTTGCATGACACGGAGGGCACCATAGGACAGTACCAAAATAAAACATACAACTCAAACCAATCACGATCATCAATCAACCCATAGGACACAATGGATCTACTCAAACATCATAGGATGCCAGCACATCATTGGATAATAATATGTAGCATTAAGCACCATGTTTAAGTAGAGATTACAACACGGAGAAGAGGTGTTACACCACTGCATAGAGGGGGAGGAAGTTGGTGTTGACGGTAGCGAGGTTGTTGGCATAGATCGCCGTCACGATCCTTGCCCCGGTGACACTCCTGCGCCACCGGGAGAGAGGGGGAGAGAGCTCCCCCGATCCTTCTTATTCTTCTTCTTCTTCTTCCTCCTTGACCTTCCCCCTAGATGGGAGGGTTTTCCCTTTGTTCATGGTCTCCATGTCGACGTAGGGGCGAGATCCCCTCCGAGATTGGATCTATCTATATGTTTCTCTTCTGTTTCGCGAGCCTATTTTCTAGCCTTTCACCGTTTCTTAAATAACAGGGGATCCATAACTCTGATTGGGCTGAAATTTTAACATGATTTTTTTGGATATAAGCTTCCTTGCGGGCGTAGGACACCTCCAACCAACCTGCAGGGTGGCCACAAGCTTGCTAGGAGCGCCATGGGTAGGGGGACGCACCCCTTGAGCTTGTGGGCCCCTAGAGCATCACCTTGTGTTTATTCTGCTTCGCAAAAATCACATATATTCCAAAATAATTCTCCATAAAAATTTATCGCGTTTGGACCTCATTTGTATGGATATTCTGCAAAACAAAAAACATGCAACAAATAGGAGCTAGCACTGGGCACCAGATCAATATGTTAGTCCCAAAAATTATATAAAATGTTGCCGAAACTATATGAAAGTTGTAGAATATTGGCATGAAACAATAAAAAAATTATAGATACGACGGAGACATATCAGCTAGCTTATTTGTTTTCACAGAATTATCATGTTTCATTGATGTGGTGAAGCACTACGTTGAGAATAAATTTGAGAACTTTATTTACTTGTCGGTTGTGGGCATGCGCGGTTGCATTTTGTTAACATAGGAAACTTTAGTGGTGGCTCTCTCTCCAACACACATTACACATTTAACACAATAACGGCGCTAGTCGCGCCTAGTGAGTGAACACATTGGTGGCTAACGGGGGTCTATGGACCATAACTGGACCATGAGAAGATAGAGTTCATGCATGCAAGAGTTGGTAGACATTCAGGACCTTCACACTGGCTCATGGATGGTGGTAGGCGATTTCAACTTGTTGGTGAACCCCAAGGAAAAAAGCAATGATAGGATTAACAGAAGAATGTTGGCACGCTCCTGGTGTAAGATCAATATGCTGGAGTTGAAGTAGCTATATCTAAGTGGTAGAAGGTGTACCTAGTGCAATGAGCGGACTAGGGCGGCGGTGGAGAAGGTGGACCATATTTTTTGCACAACCTCATGGGAAGACATGTGCCCAAAATGTTGTCTCACATCGATTGGCACGATGATATCGGATCACTTCCCACTGCTATTGGACGTGGACGCGGATTTGTGCATGGGAAAGATATTCAAATTCGAAGCTTTCTGGGCAAAGGTGAATGGTTTTATGGAAACAGTGCAAGAGGCTTCGGATTACTCCCTCCTTTCCAGTTTACAAGGCTTATTTCAACTTTTTTGTTTTTTCCAATTTAGAGGGCTCATCTCCATCTCATTTTTAGTTTCCAATGCGCATTAAATCTTTGCATGCAAGAATTAAAGAGGAACACATCAATGCATGTAATGTTCCTACTCATCTAGTGGCCAAGCATGCATGCACTGCAATTAATTCAAATTAATGCATGAGTTTAATTGGGGTAGTTTTGGAAAGTACGAGATACATTCCTCCACTCACAAAATGCCTTGGTTGATGAGATTTGAGATTTGAGTCTTATAAACCGGAAAGGAGGGTGTATGTCCCAAGGCTTGGTAACCCATATGTGGTACTAGACAACAAGTTGAGAGCCAGGGCTAAGCGCCTAATAAAATAAAGTGACTTTTGGATTGGCAATATTAAGCTCCAGGTTGCAATCGCCCTAGAGGTAATTCTTCGACTAGATAAGTCTATGGACAATAGAGAGTTGTCGGTTCAGGAAAGAGAGCTTAGGAAAAGGCTCCAACACAAACTACTCAATCTATGTTCGCTTGAATGGTCCACCATGCGCCAAAGATCACGGATTCTCTATCTCAAAGAGGGCGAAGGAAACACGAGGTTGTGTTGGTGCAATATATGCCTACCTTGTGTTTTGGAGATTGTTGACAGAAACAGGTATTGCGAGGGCATACAGAGAGAAAAAGTCCATACACAACCAAAGAAAATGCTGGCTCCTTGCTGAGTTCGAGTAACTTCACTGAAGCTTGTCTGCGCTGTAGAGAAGAACGAGATATATCTGATGAAGGCATATGATCGAGGAGATTAAGGTGAAGAAATCATCCCCTCGAAAGTTTAATCCTGAAGCAAAGCATTTGTCTCGGTACAGTCGTCCGAAGAAATTGACTACAGTGAATGGAAGTCGAAGACAAAGTGAAGACGTAGTTTTCCTTTCATTGTTTTTCTTTCATTCTTTTCAGTCATAGGACCTCCGTACTATGAAGAGGGGTATAGGTTCTCGTAGCTTAGATCAACTATGATGCTTAGCCTACACCTATGCAAGTTGTGAGAGAAATCTCTTTGTGTTCCGAGCAAATACTTGCCAGCAAGAGACTGTGATCTTCTTCACTGCGAGAGATTTGCCTCAGACCGAGGAGTTAGCATTCCTTGCCCCGCAAGCAATGTTACCATTGTGCTCAAATCCGACCGTTGGAATCATGTCGTTCGGCTATTGGCTGAACTCGATGTCTAATTTGGTTTTTTCCCGTCAGGGAAGGTTCCGGCCCTAAATAGCCACCCCGCTCCAACCTTGACCGTTGGCTGCTCCACTTAAGATTTCTGAAGAAGATTGATTTCAGCAACCCCTCTCCGACTGACTTGAGTTTACATCCACTGAGAGACAAATCAAGAGACCAAACTTAGACAGTGGTTTAGCATCATAGTAGTTCTGAGTGAGAGTTCTTGTACCTATTACTCTTGAGAGTTCCGCACTCTCTAGACGGCTAGGTTTCGGCCTCGAGTGTTCAAGAGTTGTTGTCTTCACCGAGCCAGATCTTCAGCAACCAAGAGTATTGTGGTTTGTGCTGATCGATCGAAGGTTTCGAGATCGCTGACAAGGATCTACCACGAGTGAAATCAACCTGAGTCTGATCAGTTCTGTGTCGAAGGAGAATAGGGTGAAGAGAGTTTATCTTCTGTGTTAAGTCACAGCCCATCCAACCAGGCGTAGCCCTTTGGCAGAAGGGTGAATTGGTCTACCAAATCTCTCTGTCGCCTTCGAGCACCACTGGTTCTATTCACCTCTCTATATTTCTTTCAGCAATGAATGCTTGTGCTCTATGATGATAGATTTATTGATCTTCTGTTCTGTTGTATTTCATACACTTTGTCTGTATATCTGTTTTTCCCACTTCACTTGTTTGATCCACATGTATTGTCGCATGTTTTAAGTGGTTATTCTTCGTCAAAGTTTTTCTTATGTGCTAATTCCCAGTCATGTTTGTATGCATATTAGCTTACTGTCTTAGTATCATAGTCATCAAGTTCATCGAATATTTTTCTCGCTCCATTGTGGCCACTTACCTTGAAGAATTTGTTCCTTGGTAGCTTTTTTGTTCGTGCGTTTTTGTATTGCTTCTTTTCTCCACTGTTGTATTTGGGTTCAGGTCAAAATATTTGAAGAAATTTTGAATCTCCAATTCACCCCCCCTTTGGTCGATATACTCTGGGTCCTAACAATTGGTATCAAAGCAGGTACTCTCTGTCTTTGTTTATTAAAGGTCTAACGTCCTTGGAGTTTTGAGTATGCCATATGCAGGTAGATCCTCGCACTCTGAAAGATTTCATATCTTTGATGGAAATGACTATCTATACTAGAAGGAACGAATGAGAATCAGAATTCAAGCTATCAACTATGATATGTGGGAAATTGTGGAAGATGGCTATGCTATTCAGCAACCGAACAATCTAACCCTCGATGACAAAGCAAATTTGCAGATGGATGCTCAAGCTAAAGATATCATCTATGGCTATCTATTAAAAGACATATTCTTTCGATTCCACGGGCTCAACACAACTAAGCAAATTTGGGATGCTCTTAACAATGCTTATGAAGAACTTATTGCCAGATTAGATCCTCACATTCAAATGCTTCATGCTATGTTCGCTGGATTCAGAAGTCTTCGTAAAGAAAGTTTTATGGAACTCATTGATCCATTGAAAAACATAGTCGAAAGACTACATCAGCGAGGGGTAACGGATATCACTGATGGAGATGTAGTTAACAAGCGTCTGAGTGCTCTTGATAAATATCCCATAGTGGATGAAATCAAACAAAGACCAGACTATGTAGAGCTTCACTATGTTGAGGTCATGACTCTCCTGTCAATTCATGAAGAAAAGATGGAACTTGAGAATGCTAATCAAGAAACTTCTTCGGAAAGTGAACTAGAAAGTCTCTCACACTATGGCAGTTCTGATGAAGAAGAAGACGTCGAAAACCAACACACCATTACCACAGAACTTGAAATGCTCACACAAAGGCTTAGTGATCTCAAAAGACAGAACTTACACATGGTGAATAATGATGATGATGACATGCCGGAATCATCGAGAAGATTGCCTCCGAAGGGAATGAAGTGCTTCGAATGTAAACAATCCGGACATGTAATTATTGACTGTCCTTGTTGGGAAGGAAAACCTAGCAATCGATGGAAATATCTTCATTTTAGTGGATTCACTCGAGCCAATTTCCACACTAAGCTCACAAAGGAAAATGAGTTACCCTCATCTTCTTTAACGAGACCAATCGCTGACATGAATGCAAGAGCAATCATTGAATCAAACATGAAGAAGATATCCCAACTCAATAGAGCTTGTGCCGATCTGACCTTGGACTCCGAAGAAGAAGCCACTGACACTGAATCAGATGATGAAGAATTCTACATAAAGATTGGAAGAATCAATGCATATGTTGTCATTTAATCATCAAAGGATCTGAGCAAATCAGATATTGACAATGACACAAGTGATGATGAACAAGTCGCTTTCTATCCCATGGCAAAATCTTCAAAGGATCAGGTATCCATAAAATATCAAAGATCTATGAATGAATACTCTCCTGAATATATTTCCTATGCCAAGATGATTAAAATCGCCAAATCCCAACATGATGAACTTGAAATGCTTGAGAGAAATCTTAGGTAAACTAAAGGATTGTTGGTCGAAGATGTCGGATTACGAGCTCCGCAAACCCAAGAAGTTCGAACACAGGGGCGTGAATGAAGATCTCTCCCACTCACGTCTACCAAGCGTCTCGCCCTCATCCAGTGAAGAGATTCAAGCAAACAACAAGGAAAGAACACAAGAGTTTACCCAGGTTCGGACCACCTTGCGGTGCAAAACCCTACATCCCGCTTTGGTGGATTGGCCTCGGGAGGGCTTGAATATGGATGTGTATAGTGGTTCCTGAGCTCAGGAGGAGAGCTCAGGAGGGTCAGGAGGCAAGAGTTCTTGCTCCCTTATGCGAGGGCAGAGTTTCTGGATCTGATCGGGCTCCCCCCTCATAGTGGGGATCCTAGCTACTTATATAGGCGGCCAGGGTCCTCTTCCCCCGAAATGTTTAGGTGGGAAGGGATCCCACAATAGCCATTTGGAGCGGGAACACAAGGACGTTCCTATCCTGACAAAAGCAGTCTTCGCCTGCAAAAGGATCAGGCGGTGACGCGGTGGCGGGCTGGGTGGTGACATCCTCCCGGTCGTCCTTGCGGTCTTCGGTCTTGTTGCACCGAAGGGGAAATCTTTGTCCTGTTCCTCGGGAACCTGCGCCTGCGCTATCTCCTTTGCACCGAAATGGCAATTGTGCCGCTGGCACGCGCTGGCACCCGCTGGCGCGGTGCGTCACTGCTTGCATCACTGCCTCCTCCTGAGGCAGGCTTGGCCTTGGATTCTCCGCCCCTCCGGAGCTACCTAGCCGAGGCCGCTCCTGAGGGGGTCTTGATGTCGTTCTCCTCGCGAGGCCTAGCCCCCTCGCGACGGTCTTGGGCAGCTGGTCGATCAGCTGGGCCGTACCAGGCCGTGGTAGGAGCGCGTCGCGGCCAGCAGACAGGCAAGTCTAGGTACCCTGGTTCCTAGGACGCTGACAGTAGCCCCTGGGCCCAAGCGCACGCGGAGTTGGCTTCGGGGCGAAGCGTTAGC
This sequence comes from Secale cereale, assembly GCA_902687465.1. Taxonomy (NCBI): domain Eukaryota; kingdom Viridiplantae; phylum Streptophyta; class Magnoliopsida; order Poales; family Poaceae; genus Secale; species Secale cereale. The sequence continues at coordinate 325,690,902 of LR738713.1, forward strand.
CGAGGACGAAGCGCTGCAGGCCCCAAAAAGGCTGCGGGCCCGGCTGGCGCATGACGGTTGGATGGGACGTGGGCGACTCTGCTCCCCACGCAGTCTCGGCAACTGTGTAGCTTGACAAAAGGGGACCGTCTTTGCTGCAGAGGAGTTATCGCCTCCCTTCCTTCCTACTTAGATCCCCTTCTCCTTCGCCTCCGGCCTTCCTAAATAGCTTGCATCCTCCGGCGCCTCAGCAATGGCGAAGAAAAGCAAGGGTGCCGCGTAGGCGTCCGGATCAGCTCCTTCCCTTGAGGCGGTGCTCGAGGAGTCCACCATCACCAAGGAGGAGGACTACTCGGAGGTCCAGCCTTTCTTGTCGAGCGTCCACAACGAGCATGGCCCGATGGGGATTTGGGTCGGATCCACCACGGCGCGGATCTTGCCGAAGTCCTGCTACCCCTTCTTCCTCCATAGCATCTCCGTCGGGCTCGTGCCGCCCTTCTCAAAGTTCTTCTATGCCATCATGGACCATTACCAGGTGCACGCTCTCCACATCCAGCCTCGCTCCATCTTCGTCCTGTCGCTCTTCACCTTTTATTGCGAGGCGCTTGTGGGGATGAGACCGACTGTCGCCCTCTTCCGCCACTTCTTCTCCATGCGGCGGTACGACGAGGGTCCGTGCTCGGGCTGTGTCTCCTTCGTCTTCCAGCGCCAGGGCTGTCGGCTGATGACAGCCGGGAAAAAGATAGACTCCCACCGGAAGAGGTGGGTCTATCTGGATGCCCAGCGCGTCCATCCGCTGCTGGCGCTGCCTACCGCCTGTCCGGCGAAACGCACCGGCTGGAGCTACGCGAAGCTCACCGACCCCCTTGTCGAGCCTGTCCTGGCAAGGATTGAAGCCGACCTGGGCTCGTGGCTTGAAGGGGCCCAGATCGTGAAGGAGTTCCTGAGGCAGCGTCTAGCACCGCTGCAGGCACACTCGCGCCCCATGTGGGAGCTGATGGGAGATGATGACGGGCTCCAGCTGCGCTCGAGGGCGCTAGCCGAGGCCGACCTGAACTTTGCCTCAGTCACCTTCCTGGGGATCGTTCCCGAGGACCTCTCAGGGGCCCACCTGCCGCTGTACAGCCGTCCTGACAAGGCCGAGCTGCTGAAGGCCGTTTCGGGTTTTGGGGTGCCCGCGGCTGCTCCGCCCACGGTTGACGTGTCCTCCCGTGCTGATGATGGGAGCGACGAGGAGGACTCGGAGGAGACCCTGGGCGACGAGGACCGGGTTGATGAGGGGGACTCCTCCGAGGCGTCCGCTGAAGAAATGGCGTCGGGCGCAAGTGCTGCCGGACGGCCCCAGGCAACCACTCCGCGTCGGTCCGGACGCGCTGCATTTGGGGGAAGCAATGCGGCGACCCCGCCGAGGAGCACCATGCTAGCGAAACTGGTGACCACGGCTGCGCCCAAGTACGTGGCCTCGCGCCTTGCCAAGATCCGGACTGCCGGCACGCCTGCAGCGCCAGCGGCTGCGGTCGGCCTGCTGATGAAGAGGAGGGCGCGCCTCGCCTCCGATGAGTAAGTGTGTAATCTCCTGTTATCCCTCAGTCGTTGTGTTCCTGACGTACTTTTCTTGGCGCAGCAGCCTGGGTGGCATGATGAAGAAGGTGAAGGGGGAGGTTACGTCGCGGTCCCCCGCTCCTCCTGCCGCTGCCGTGGCCACGGAGAAGGGTGCCACAGCTTTGCGCGCCGCGGCCAGCCGGGCCACCGAGCATGCGGTGGCGGCGTCGCCTGAGGGCGTTGTTGCTATTTGCGAGGCCTCGGCGGCTCCCGCTCCGGCTGCTCCAGCGAGGGGAGCCGGAGCCCCCGAGCCCCTGGTCGAGCAGCCGGTCTCATTGGCGCCCGTCCGCCAGCCGGTGCAGCCTAGCCCTGAGACCTTGGAGGCCGCCTCCGTTGTGCTGGGTCGGCTTCATACCAAACTTCAGGGTGGTGACAGCCGCGCGATGGAGGGACGCCTGGGGCTGATCTCTGGGTAGCTCCTGGCAGACAAGTCCGCGCGGGCCTCCTAGAGCCAGGCCTCAGCGATCGCTGTCAAGGGTCAAGAGGAAGCTACGGCAGCCACACGGGCACGCGACGCCGCGCGAGCCGACACTGCGTCCTTCAAGAAGCACTGCCTCCAGGCGAAGGGCGAGCTGGGATCCCTTCGCGAGGAAGGCGCCAGGCGCGCCCTGGAGCTTGAAGGGTTGGAGAAGGTGCTCAAGGCGCAGAAGGCTGAGACGTCCCGGCTGCAGCAGGAGCAGCTCACCGATCGCGCGAGCTTGGAGAAGCTGAAGGTCGAGGCCGAGCAGGCCAGGGCGACCCATGCTGCACGCGAGAAGGAAGATGCCCTTGCGGCCTCGACGGCGGTGAGTCGCGAGGCGTGTACGGTGCTGTGGGCAGCTTATGGGGAAGGATTCGAGAAGCCACTGGCTTCCCCGGAGGGTGGCTCCGCCGGGCTTCTTGTCGCGCTTGTGAAGTCCTTGCGTGAGGTTGCGGCCGCAATCGGCCAGTTAGCAGACGTCGAAAGCCGCGCGCTCCTTACCTTGGTCCTGACGCATGTGTGCGGCCACCTAAGTCTACGTGATCCCGCTCTTGACCTGGCCTCGCTGTCCGAGCCCGTGACCGCGAGCATAGAGGGCGCGGCTGCTAAGGCCCTGGAGGCGAAGGTCACGGAACTGGTGGAGGCGTTCCTCCAGGCTACTGCTACCGCAGCCGAAGAGGCGGAGACTGGTGATGACGCGCTTGGTGATGCCTGACTTGTTCCTGTTCAGATGAGAGAGATGCGAGTGCCTCGGGGAGGCGTAAGAACTTGTTTGAATTTGAAGGACTTGGTATTATTGTAATAACTATACTGAACTTGATGATTTCCGTGCTTGCTTCCTTTCATGTTTGCTTACGTGCTCTGCGTCGGCAGGGCCCAACCCCGCGCATACCTCGATCGCCATTGACCCCTCTGGGTGACCGGGGTTATCGTAATAACTAGACTCAAGGAATGAGGGGCTATGTGGCTAGTGAGGCCCTTGGGTCGCGATGCCCAGGGGCCCCCCTTGACGTTCAAGCGATCCTGTTTGCGTTCTGCGTCGGCAGGGCCCAGCCCCGCGCATACCTCGACCGCCGTTGAGCACCGGGCTCAAGGAGTGAGGGGCTACGTGACCAGTGAGGCCCCAGGGTCGCGATGCCCAGGGGTCCCCCTTGACGTACGAACGGCTCTCATGAGGGAGAACGAGCACCATACCTTGCTCACGATCCTTCGCCTAGGATGGGGTGCGGTAAGGCCAGGTGTCTGGGCACCTGGTAGGGTGGCGTCTGCCAGGCGTGACCTGAGCATAGCCCCCGTGCCTAGCCCCCCTCGCGACACCCATCCAAGGAGAAGTTGTGAGCGTCGTGAGCTGAAAAGCTCCCTGAGGTTGGTGCGACCGCTGGGGGCCGCCCTCAGTTTTTTTATAACTAGCGCGGAGCATAGAGCTACCAAACTTGCGCAGAGTGTGGGCATAACCGCGCCTCTGTCGTAGCGGCCAGCGCGGAGCTTGGTGCTTCCACTGGTTCGTGGGCATAACCGCTCCTCGG
>LR738713.1:325694478-325714991 GCA_902687465.1 Secale cereale
GGTCCCCCTTGACGTACGAACGGCTCTCATGAGGGAGAACGAGCACCATACCTTGCTCACGATCCTTCGCCTAGGATGGGGTGCGGTAAGGCCAGGTGTCTGGGCACCTGGTAGGGTGGCGTCTGCCAGGCGTGACCTGAGCATAGCCCCCGTGCCTAGCCCCCCTCGCGACACCCATCCAAGGAGAAGTTCTGAGCGTCGTGAGCTGAAAAGCTCCCTGAGGTTGGTGCGACCGCTGGGGGCCGCCCTCAGTTTTTTTATAACTAGCGCGGAGCATAGAGCTACCAAACTTGCGCAGAGTGTGGGCATAACCGCGCCTCTGTCGTAGCGGCCAGCGCGGAGCTTGGTGCTTCCACTGGTTCGTGGGCATAACCGCTCCTCGGTTGGTTCTGCCAGCGCGGAGCAAGGCACTTCCACTGGACCGTGGGAGGGAGCCTCCCACCGGGAAAGACTCCGGGGCGTGTACAGCCCCGTCCTGACACGTGGCTTGCACGGCAGGACAGCCAAGGTGTATATGGTCCCTCCTCAGGACGAGCTGAATGACTCTAAGGAAGTTATCGTGAGCTTATGCATCACTCACGAGACCCTACACTGAGGCGGGTTGCGCCTGAGTCTTCTTCTGCAAAATGTGAAAAGAGAGGTGTTGTGTCGACCTGTGTCGAGTGCATCTCTATAGGGCATCACATGAGAAGGCCGCAGCACCAACGACACCAAGAGGTGACGTTAGCAGGACCGGCCCGTAAGACAGAGCTCAACCGCTGGATTTATCGACACTACAGGGATGGACCCGAGCACAGACGTCGTGCCCAGTCTTCTCATGCAACAATCCAAAAGAAAAACAAATGGCGCGCGGTTCCCGCGTGAGCGAGGCACCTGCCACGGGCCCCTACTTACCCATCCACGATTAGCCCATGCGAAAACAAGGCACCAAGGAGCACGGGAGGTGACGTCACGGGAATGGCTCGCGAGACAGAGCTCAGCCCTTGGGTTTAGCGACGCTACAGGGATGGACCCGAGCACAGATGACGTGCTAGTCCTTAATCATGGGGCGGTCGCGAGTGGGCTTGCAAGGGCTCATGACCTTAGTGGCGGTGAGAACGCCGAGCATATAGATAATGCAAATAGGAAGAAGTTGTCGGCGTCCTGGGAACCAGGGTACCCAGACGTGCCTGTCTACGGGCCGCAACGCGCTCCTACTACGGCCTGGTACGGCCCAGCTGATCGACGAGCTGTCCAAGACCCTCGCGAGGGGGCTAAGCCTCGCGAGGAGAACGACGTCAAGACCCCCTCAGGAGCGGCCTCGGCAAGGTGCTCCGGAGGGGCGGAGAATCCAAGGCCAAGCCTGCCTTAGGAGGAGGCAGTGATGTCAGCAGTGATGCACCGTGCCAGTGGATACCAGCGTCCGCCAGTGGTGCAGTTACCATTTCGGTGCAAGGGGGACAGCGCAGACGCAGGTTCCCGAGGAGCGGGAAAAGGTTTCCCCATTGGTGCAACAAGACCGAAGACCGCAAGGACGACAAGGAGGATGTCACCGTCGAGCCCACCACCGCATCACCGCCTGGTCCTTTTGCAGGTGAAGACTGCTTTTGTCAGGGTAGGAACGTCCTTGTGTTCCCGCTCAAAAAAGGTCGTTGTGGGATCCCTTCCCGCCTAAACATTTCGGGGGAAGAGGACCATGGCCGCCTATATAAGTAGCTAGGATTCCCACTGTTAAAGGGATCGATCCATACACTCTGCCACCATGCAAAGAGCAAGAACACTTGCCTCTCGACCCTCCTGAGCTCACCTCCTCAGCTCAGGAACCACTGTACTAGCTCATATTCCAGCCCTCCCAAGGCTAATCCACCAAAGCAGGAAGTAGGGTCTTACACCACACGGTGGCCCGAACCTGGGTAAACTCTTGCATGTTATATCTGTTGTTTGCTTGAATTCCTTCACCTTGACGAGAGCGAGGCGCTAGGTAGACGCGAGCGGGAGAGATCTTCGTTCGCGCCCCTGTGTTCCAACTTCTTGGGTTTTGCGGAGCCCTAATTCCGACATTTGGCGCGCTAGGTAGGGGGCGTGTCGAAATCTTGCCTCTCCGACGACCTCGCTTCCCCTCTCCGGTTCAGTGCCGCTACCATGACTGCGGCCTGCCACATCCGCGCGGGGGCTGACTCCCTCCCCGTCGACCGAGCAGTACCAGCGGACCGTGCCACCCATGGGCGCTCCTCCTCCTTCCTCGACAACGCTCATGCCGGCCAGGCCACCGGGGGCGGCCTGCACCGCCACTCCCGCCTCCTGTGGCCTCGCCGGTCATGCTCTTGATGGCGCGACGGCTGAGCTAGCACCGGCCGTCTGCCGGGAATCGCGGCACGCGGACGGCCCGCAGCTGTGAGCTACGGGGCATCGCCAGCAGGGAGCGGCCCTATCGCGGGGTCGCCTGCATCCTCGGTGGGTCCCAAGCGCCGGCGTCTGCCCGGCACGTCAAGTCGCACTTTCGGCACGTTGGGGCTGCCGCCCAGCCGCGGGAGGCCTTGCGGGCACAGAGCGAGCGGGGGCCCGCCATCACCTTTGGCCCCGGCGACCTCGCCTCAGAAGCGGCTAGCACTAGCGCTCTCCCCATGGTGTGCACGCCCACCATCTGTGTGGTGGCCGTGACGAGGACCCTCATCAACGGCGGCGCCGGCCTCAACATCCTATCCCCCGAGGCCTTCGGTCATCTGCCTGTGTCCTACAGGCAGCTCCTTCCCACCAAGCCCTTCTCAGGGGTCGCGGGCTCGGCCGTTCCGCTTGGTTAGATCCGCCTCCCGGTCACCTTCGGCACACCGGCTAACTACCAGACTGAGCTCATCGACTTTGATGTTGCGCCCATCCACCTGGCCTACAACGTCGTCCTCGGTTTCCCAGCCTTGGCAAATTCATGGCAGCGACTCACCCGGGCTACAACACCGTCAAGATGCCCGGGAGCAACTGCGTCATCACCGTCAAAGGGGACCCCAAGGCCGCCCTTCAGATCCTCGGGCACGCCTTCAGGGCCGCTGATGCAGCTCACCCAGGGGCGAAGGGGGCTCCGGAGGCTCCGGAGGCTCCGGAGGCCGCACCTACCAAGAAGAAGCAGCTCTTTTCTCAGGACCCCGCCGAGACAAAGGAAGTGCCCGCCGATGAAGAAGGCTCAGGAGCCACCTTCACCATCGGTACGGGCATGGATCCAGAGCAAGAGGCGGCGCTGATCAGCTTCCTCATGGCCAACAAGGACGTGTTCGCCTGGAAGGCCGCATATTTGGTCGGTGTGCCTAGGCATGTCATCGAGCGTCACCTCACGGTGTGCCCCAATGCGCGCCCTATCAAGCAAAAGGCACGCAGACAAGCCCCGGAGAAGCAGGCCTTCATCGTTCAGGAGGTTAGGAAGCTGGAGCAAGCAGGCGTCGTACGGTAAGTACGGCACCCGGAGTGGCTAGCCAACCCCATCATAGTCCCGAAGAAAGGAGGCAAGGAACGCATGTGCGTCGACTTCATGAGCCTCAACAAGTTCTGCCCTCAGGACCCCTTCCATCTTCCGCGCATCGACCAAATCATGGATTCAACGGCTGAGTGCGACTTGCTCTGCTTCCTTAACACTTTCTCGGGCTACCACCAAATCAAGATGGCGGTGGAAGACATGGAGAAAACGGCGTTCTTGACTCCATGTGGGGTCTACTACTACACCTGCATGCCTTTTGGGCTGAGGAACGCGGGCGCCACCTTCCAGCGCCTGATGCACATCACCCTCGACCCTCAGCTCAGGAGGAATGCAGAGGCCTACGTCGACGACATCGGGGTTAAGACCAAGGAGGCCATGACCCTCATCCAGGACCTAGAAGAAATATTCGCCAACCTGCGCAAGGTGAAGATGTGCCTCAACCCGGAGAAGTGCGTGTTCAGTGTACCCTCCGGCAAGTTGATAGGGTTCCTGGTTTCGCACAGGGGCATCGAGGCTAATCCGGAGAAGATCAAGGCCATCGAGAGAATGAGGCCGCCTACAAACCTGAAGGAAATGCAGAAGCTCGCCGAATGTGTGACAACCCTGGGGCGCTTCATCTCTAAGCTTGGGGAACGCGCCCTTCCGTTCTTCAAGCTCATGAAGAAGAAAGGGCCCTTTGAGTGGACTCCGGAGGCCGATGCCGCCTTCCGGGACCTCGAGGAATACCTCACCAGCTTGTCGGTTATGGTAGCACCACGACCCCTAGTCGTGGAGCGCGAGGAAAGGCCCCGAAGCCCAAGACCACCGGGTGGCTCGGCACCTTCAGGGCCCGCGCCGCCCCTGATGCGGCCTCAGGGGCAGATTCAACCACGGGCACTGACAGCCCCACCACTCAGCAAGAGGGTCCTAAGGTTCGTGAGACGCCCACGGACCCTGCTGCGCCGACCCTCATGGAGCACCCGGTGTACTTCGTCAGCACAGTACTACACGACGCACGCTCGCGCTACCCGATGCCCCAGAAGCTGCTCCTGGCGCTCCTCGTCGCCTCCAGACAGCTGCGCCACTACTTACAAGGACATCCCATCAAGGTTGTTTCGTCATATCCTCTCGAGAAGGTACTGCGGGGCCCGAATGTCGTCGGGAGGGTCGCCGAGTGGAACATCGAGCTTCAAGCATTCCAGTTGGAGTTCAGCACCACACGGGTGATCAAGGGAGCAGCTCTGGCAGACTTTGTGGCGGAGTGGACTGCCGCACCAGAGTGGGGGGGCCAGCGAAGACCGCTCGCTAGCCCCCGGCGATGAAGCCCCAGACGGATGGGTAGTATACTTCGATGGCACCTTCTCACGCCTCGGCGCGGGGGCTGGCGCCGTGTTAGTATCTCCCACCCAGGATAAGTTGTACTATGCTGTGCAGCTCTGCTTCCAGCAAGGCGAGAAAGTCTCCAACAACATCGCAGAATACGAGGGCCTAATTGCCGGGCTCAAGGCCGCCGCTGCGCTAGGGGTCAAGCGTCTCACCACTAGGGGAGATTCGCACCTCCTCGTCGACTTCTCCAACAAGAAATACAAGCCCAAGGACGAGCACATGGAGGCATATGTGGAGGAGGTGCGTAGGATGGAGAAGCGATTCCAAGGGCTGGAGGTACAGCACGTACCAAGAGGCATCAACAAAGAAGCGGACGACATCGCCAAACGAGCCTCCAAACGAGAGCCTCTGAGTCCGGGCGTCTTCGAGGAGCGGCTACTCAAGCCGTCGGCAGCACCGCCAGCCCTGAGTCGGCCTCCCCTCAACAGGGGTTACCAGTGGCGCCTCCGGATGGCGCCCCGCCCTGCAGACCACCCTCCGGAGCCCGCCTGCTGCTCGCCGTGGAGCCCGAGGAGGGTTGCTGGACCCAAGAACTCAAGATGTACCTGCAACACGATACCCAATCAGACAAGGAAGAAGACGCAGAGCGCATGGTCCGACAGGCCTCAGCTTACTGCATCCAAGACGGTGAACTCTATAGGAGGCGCCCCAACGACGTCTCGCTAAAATGCATCTCGAGGAAGCAAGGGCGCGAGCTGCTGGCTGACATCCACGGTGGAGACTACGGCCATCACTCGTCGTCCCGCACCCTCATGGGCAAGGCCTTCCACAGCGGCTTCTACTGGCACACGGCGCTCAACGACGCCACGGAGCTCGTGCGGGCTTGCGAGGCGTGCCAGTTTCACGCCAAGCAGATCCACCAGCTAGCGCAGGGCCTCCAGACAATTCCGCTCTCCTGGGCCTTTGCGGTCTAGGGATTGGACATCCTAGGTCCATTCCCTCGGGCAGCAGGGGGCTACCGCTTTTTGTACGTCGCCATCGACAAATTCACCAAGTGGGCGGAGGTGGAGTATGTTCATGCGATCCCAGCCGGGTCGGCTGTCAAGTTCATCCAGGGCCTCGTGAGGCGATTCGGGGTCCCCAGCCGCATCATCACGGATAACGGTTCGCAGTTCACAAGTAATCTCTTCATGTCATATTGTGCTAACCTTGGAACACAGATCCGCTACGTTTCAGTAGCTCACCCCAGGAGCAACGGCCAGGCCGAACGCGCCAACACGGAAGTCTTGCGTGGCCTCAAGACGCGCAGCTTTAAGAAGAAGCTTGAGACTTGCGGCAGGGGCTGGATCGACGAACTCCAGTCCGTGTTGTGGTCAATCCGAACCACTGCCACCAAACCTATGGGGGAAACTCCCTTCTTTCTCATCTATGGGGCGGAGGCGGTCCTCCCTCACGAGGTCAAGCATCGCTCCCCACGGGTCTTGGCTTTCAATGAGGAATGCCAGGACGCCGCCTGGCGGATGGACCTCGTGCTCGGCGAGGAGGGCCGCCGCCGAGCTGCCCTCAGGGCGGCACATTATCAGCAGGCGCTGCGGCGGTACCACTGCCGCGGCGTCCGCGTGAGAACACTTGAAGTTGGTGACTTGGTCCTGAGGCGAGTCCTCTCCCGTGAGGGGTTGCACAAGCTCTCGTCCATGTGGGAGGGCCCGTCCAGAATCGCCCGAGTCTCTAGGCATGGTGTTGTGCGCCTGGAGACACAGGATGGGATACCAATCCAGAATTCCTAGAACGTCGAACACCTCAGGAGGTTCTATCCGTAATCAAGGCTCCGTGCCCGTGAAGGTCTCCGCCCGTGACACTCTCACGTAATAATGAGTTGGGGTTGTACACGCCTCGGAGTCTCCTGTGTGTTGCCTACGGGCCCTCACACGGGGCTCCCACCCACGCCCCAGTGGTAGTCCTTAGCTCCGCGCTGGGAAGAAGACGTAGTGTAGGGGTCGGACGCGACCTTTTTTCGTTTTTGCTTGGTGTTTGGCTGTCAGCCTTTTCTACTTCCTTGGCTATCAGCCCTTCCTCTACCCCATGCTATGAAGTTTTCGTGTTTCTCGCACTTCCTGCATTTGGTTGAAAGTCTTGTTTGGGATCTTTCTCGCCAGTTTTGAGTTCAGCTGCGCCCCTCGCTCTGCTTCGCGCGCCTCGTGTGTGGAGGCTGGGGCACGGTCGGTCACCGGCCCTCGTCTGCCGTGGCCGCATGACCTCGCCTGGCCAAGCCTGCTCAGGCTCTGACACCGGGCTTCTCAGTCCGCGCAACCTATCTTACCGAGCCGCTCAGGCTTTGGTGCTCTAACCCGCGCTCGGCACTCTCAGCAGATCTCAGCGGCTCGCCCTAGCTTGGGGGCTGTACGAGCCCTTCAGATTCGGCCACCTCGTCACGACCCGATGGGGCTCATGATGCCGGAGTCAGGAGGACTCCGCCTCAGGACAACGCGACGCATAAAAGCTATGTGATTTCACCCAGGCAACAAAAAAACATGACAGCGAGTTCTCGCTTCTTACATATATCACAGCCCATTACATGCCCCCTCGAGGCAACTTGAAATTTTGACGCAGAAAGGACACGAAAGAAAGGAAAGGAGAAGAAGCAGAGGCCGCTCCCACTCAGTCGCAGTCTTCCAGTTCCTCCGGCTTCACCGAGCCACATCGGCGCGGCAACCCCCTCCCCTCGTCGGGCCGAGCTCGGCGGCGTGGTGGTTCGTTGTGGCCGCCACTGCTGGAGGAGCTGCTGCTGCCACAGAGGGGGGACCCACGGCGCCCTCCAGGACTGAGATCGTCTTCGGAGGAGGAGCCACTCCTCCAGACGCCGTCCCCGTCGTCCTCTTCGTCATCAACCTCGGGACAGCACCCAAGGTGCCTCCCTTCCTCCGAGAAGACCCTGACGAACAGTGTGGAGACACCATCGTACCTGAAGTGGAGCGCACACCTCCCTTGCAGCCGGCGTGCGCGAGCAAACAGTTGCCAGCCGCGCTCCAGGAACACATCGCCCGAGGGAGCCACATCAACCTCCACCCAGGACGCACCACTGCAACAACTGTCAGCCTGCAGCCAGATGCCGCCGATGCCTCCGGCTAGTAACATGTCGCCGAACGAGCGGGGAAGCCGGAGCCATGGGCCACTAGGCTTCTCCGCCCACACCATGAACTCCAACGACACGTCTAAGGAATGAAGCTGCAGGGGTGGAGTACGCGCGACCAACAGGCGCCGTTGCGTGCCTCCTCTCCCTCTGCGGCCGCGACCACCTTCACCACGGGAGGACGCCCTGCGCCTTTCACCAACGGCCGCGACAGAACTCAGAAGGCCGCGCCCGCCTCCCCGAGAAGTCGCTGCAGGCGCAGCGGCATGCTTGCGGGGGCAACCGCGGCCTGTCAGGACCCCGATCCTAAGTCACACCGATCTAGCTTGTAACACATCATATCACTTTGCGGCCTCATGCACGGTATCCCCACGGGTGCCACCTTACCTGGCCCGGGACCGTTTGCACATTTTGGCACACGTATATGATATTGTCGCTAGCATCCATATGACAGAGAACCCGGGCCGACATGGCTAGTTATAAACCAAAAGTGGCACTAAATTACAGAGACAGGCATCCATGACCCACCAACGAATGTGTTGGTCATCAACGTATGAACCCAAGTCGTAGCAAGCTACATGGACTTAAAGGAACAACGTGTGACATTTCCCCTAAGGGATAGACACAGGAACGAAGAAGGACACATGTCGGCCAACCTACGTGTTCCGGAGCAGTAGCAAGCTACCAAGGCTCAGTGGAAGCACTAGGAGGCATTTCCCTGTAAGATAGGCTACCAAAGGTAAACAACTAGGTGTCGGATCCCACACATACCAAGCATTTCAAACATACACACAATATGCTCAATATGTGCAAATACAACATTGCATCACAACAAAACTCTATGACTCAAAGTACTTTATTTAAGAGGCTCCGAAGAGCCATACATAACATATCCATACAGATAGGGGTCACATGACCCAACACTCAAGTCATACAAACATACAAGCACAAGCGGAAGCTAACATGTCTGAGTACAGACAACTTGGAAATAAAAAAGGCTTGGTGTAGCCTGACTGTCTACAAGGCCCTTCACAAGCTCGGGATCTCCGTCTGGGTAGCAAGCTACTCGTCGACGTCAACGTCTATGTAAAACCCATCGGAAGGGGCAGGGTTCTCCTCTGCAACAGTTATTAAGAAAACATGAGTACAAAGGTACTCAGCAAGACTTACAACAGAACCTATCATACGTGCATCATTATCAACAAGGGTAGTGGAGTTCATAGCAGCAAGCCAGCTTTGACTCTTGGCTAACCTATACTACAACTCTCAGCAGACTGCAAGATGAGACTACGCACACGAGTCCTCTACTCACCACAACAATACACTACCGTGGATCCTCTTCCGTCATCCTACGGAAGGGCCATCCACGGCACTCACACTTGTCTTGATGCTTTTAGTAGTATCCATCAACTTGTCTATGAACTGTATAAGCAACCAAGTAGTCCATACCGCGAACAACGGCTATTCGAATAGATTGGTAACCCTGCAGGGGTGTACTGATTCACACACGCTTCCACCACTTATGGCCGTTTACTCGAAATGTACTCGGCAACCTTCAAGCGGAAGCCCAGCGAGGGGGCCACGACCTGACTAACTACACAAGTCCCTAGTCCAGGTTTATCGCCTATTTGGGTTCCATCCGTGGGGAGATCTGGCCGGGGTGTCGCTCATGGCCCCAAACGATGTGTACAGGGTTCCGGAGTCACCAAACGGGCGCTCGGTACACCCGGCCATGTACCTGCCGCATCACAGCCCACCCTGAGGGTCAGCGTTGTGCACGACCACCAGTATACTATAAACACCAGAAACTAGTTGCAACTCCTGGACAGAGGACAAGGGCAGTTAATAAGTCGAGATAGCTTGGAGTGCCCGGAGCCGAATGTGTGGTAGTAGCTGTAACTTGAAACACACATACAGATCTTGGGTCCTATGGACGGTTCCAATGAAACAACCCGCCATGTACTCCTACGTGGCCTTTCATCGATACCTTTACCAAACATGTTGCACACTACCCTCTCTTTATTGAGCATGATCATTTCACTCTGATCCATCACCTAGATGAACCAGACCTGACACAACCCTAAGCATAGCAGGCAACATAAACAAATAGCATGGTAGAACACACATCACATGGCTCAATCAACTCCTACACATGCTAGTGGGTTTCAACTATTTACTATGGCAATGACAGGTCATGCAAAGGAATAGGGTTCAACTACCGCAGCAAGTAGCAGTTCACACGATGTTGCCTTAATGCAGTAAAAGAGAGCAGGAGCGAGAAGATGGGTTTTTATCGGAATGATCAATGGTTGCTTGCCTGACAGATTTGTTGTCGGGTACTGCTCTTTAGTTGGATACGCAGTTGTATCCTCGGGAGCAGGACCTACCACGGAGAACACCGATGATACAATCAATATACAAACAAATGCAACAATATGATGCATGCTCATGACATGGCAAGATGAATGTGTTTTGGGCTAATGCAACTATGAACAGAAGGGTTTGATCCCATTTGAACCAAAGATTCAAACTTATACCCAAACTATTATTTATTGAAGTGCATTATCATGTTTTGATGTGAACAGCAAGGTTAACTTGCTCAAACATGCATGAAACCAGAGCCATTGGAAAGATTGGATTTTTCGGATCAATTTTCATATATAAATCTTTTCCATCTGAGCTACTGTTGAATTTATATTATTTTTTGAAGTTTAAAGCATTTTCTGGAATTTCCTGAATTGTTTTAAATCAAATAATCCCAGAAAACATTTACTACGTCAGCATGACATTATGCGGACATCAGCAGGTCAACAGACCTGGTCTAGGTCAAACCTGACTGGTGGGTCCCGCGTGTCAGTGTCATTAGCTTAACTAATTAACTAAATTGCTAATCCTAATTTAATTAGCCGCCTGGGCCCACTTGTCATAGACTCCAGGGGGTCAACCTGGGCCCACCCGTGGTCAAACGGGGTCAAACTGACCGGCGTTTAGCCGCCGATGAGGCCAGACGCGGCGGTGCAGGGCGGAATTCGTGCTCCGGCGACCAAATCGACTGCGGAGCACGTCTACGTGATGCTGGGGAAGTGCCGCATCGAGTGGTGGTGGTGGTTGGCCTCGGGGTCGCCGGAAAAGGCGCCTGCGACGACCTTGGCGGCTGCCGGAGCTCGGGTGAGCTCGGGCTAGTCGCTAGGAGGCACGGCGAGGCTCGTGGTGTGCCATGTCAGGCTCCTGGAGGTGCGGTGGAGCTGATGGAGAGGGTGGCGCGGCCGTTGGGTGGCCGGAGCCTCGTCGGTGACGAGCTCCACAGCGGTGCATGCAGGTGAGCTACGTGCAGTCATTACATAGCTCGAGGGGAGAAACGGAGAGGATGGGGAGGTAGCCAAGCTCACGGCAGTCGCGTAGGAACTGACGGCGAGGTCGGGGACGAGCTGCTGCGACGGCGAGGTCGCCGGCGATCTCGACGGCCGAATGGGGGAGAAGTGCTCGGGGATGGCATGTTGGAGCTTCCGCCGATTCGTGGCTCATCGGGGAGGCGTAGCAGACGGTGGCAGAGCTTGCGGACACGACGGCGAGGCGAGGGGAGCTCAGTGGCTACGGCTATGGCGGCACGACGGCGGCGGCTGCATCGGCCATGGCACGGGGAGGGCGAGGGAGAGAGGCAGGGGAGGAGTGGATGTGTCCAGCGGCTTCGAGGCGCGACGTGGAGGTCGTCCAGGCCGTTCCCGCGGCGAGGCAGCGGCCAGGCGGCAAGCAGCTGCCGCGGTGGCGCGCGGCCGTGCGCCGACGTCACCTGCCTGCCTGGCTGCCAAAGCAGCTGGCTGGCTCGGGCCAGCACAGTGCTGGGCCGCCAGGTGGGCCGGCTAGTCCAGGTAGGTGGGTTGTGCCCTCTCTCTCTCCTTTTTCTATTTTTCTTTCTATTTTGTTTCTTTTTCAACTTGTTGAATTAATAAAAATGCTAGAGCATTTTTATGAATTATAAAACTAGTCATGCCCACTGTATATAATATGAACAGCATGGAACATTTTAGTTTATGATTATTTGGGCACCTAAAGTATTTTAAAGCATTTAGATGCCCAAATGCAAATACAATATGAATTAATCCAGAGACCTTTGGATGTCCTAGAAAATTGTGCACCATTTTTGTCACAGGTTTAAGACCAAGGCAAAGATGATGAACATTTTTGAAGGGCATTTTGGGTACATTGGAAAATATTTTATTAAACCCTAGTTGTTAGAAGAGGGGTGCTGGGGTTTCTATCATCCCCATTTCAAGTTTCTGCAAAAAGTAAACATGATGCACACTCTAGATAGTCCTAAAGCATGCACTGACTAGGGATGTGACAACTCACCCCCACTCAAAAGAATCTCGTCCCGAGATTCAGGTTCCTTCGGAAAAAGGGTGGGGTACTCAAGTCGAAGACGATCCTCCCTTTCCCAAGTAGCTTCGTTCTCGGAATGATGTGACCATTGAACCTTGATAAACATGATATTATGACGTCGAGTGGTACGCTCGGTTTGATAAAGAATACGAACGGGGTATTCTCGATATGTAAGATTATCTTGGAGGTCCAGTGTTTTGTGGTCCACTCCACGGATAGGATCCGAGAAGCAACGCCTGAGTTGAGAAACGTGGAAGACATCATGACCTCTGGGCAGGTGAGGAGGTAGTTCCAATTGGTAGGCAACTTCTCCTCGTTTGGCAAGAATGCGAAAAGGACTGATGTAACGAGGAGCCAATTTACCTTTGATACCGAAGTGGTGGGTTCCCTTAAGAGGAGTACACGAAGGTAAGCCTTATCGCCGACTTCATAAGTCACAGCCTTATGATGACTATCATATTGGCTCTTCTGGCGAGACTGGGTTGTTTTCAATTTCTCACGAACGATGCGAACTTGCTCTTATGCTTCCTGGATCATATCCGGACCAAAGAATTGTCTTTCTCCAGTTTCTGACCAGTTAAGAGGCGTTCGACACCTTCGTCCATACAGAACTTCGAAGGGAGCCTTGCCCAAGCTGGATTGATAACTATTGTTATAAGCGAATTCGGCGAATGGAAGACACTTCTCCCAATCCATACCGAAAGAGATGACAGAGGCTCGATGCATATCTTCCAGAATTTGATAGACTCATTCTACTTGACCACTTGACTGAGGACGAAAGGCGGTGCTAAAAGAAAGACGAGTCCCCATAGCATTTTGGAAACTTTCCCAAAATCGAGAGGTGAAAAGACTTCCACGGTCTGAGTTAATCTCCAATGGCACACCATGAAGAGATAATATCGGAGAGATATACAAGTCTGCTAGCTGGCTA
This sequence comes from Secale cereale, assembly GCA_902687465.1. Lineage (NCBI taxonomy): Eukaryota > Viridiplantae > Streptophyta > Magnoliopsida > Poales > Poaceae > Secale > Secale cereale. The sequence goes on from LR738713.1 coordinate 325,707,667, forward strand.
GCAGTTATACTCTCTCGAATAGGCAGGAAATGGGCTACTTTGGAGAGGCGGTCGATAACAACGAAGATAGCATCATTCCCTTTCCTGGTCCTGGGAAACCCGGTAATGCAGTCCATACCGATCTTGTCCCATTTCCATTCAGGAATAGCTAAAGGTTGAAGGGTGCCAGCAGGCCGTTGATGCTCTGCTTTAACTCGACGGCAAATGTCACAGTTAGCAATGAACTGAGCGATTTCTCTCTTCATCCTAGTCCACCAGAACCTCTGGCGTAGGTCCTGATACATTTTGGTGCTACCGGGATGAATCGTGAGAGGAGATTCATGAGCCTCCTTAAGGATCAACTGCCGTAGATGTTGGTTCTTGGGAACCACTAAACGGTTCTCGAAGAAGACAACACCTCTGTTATCAATGGAGAAACAACCTGCAACTCCTTTATGAATGTTTCACTTGATTCGGGAAATCCCTGTATCTTGCTTCTGGGCAACAATGATTTGATCCGTAAGGGTAGGTTTCGCCACCAAGGTGGAAAGGAATCCTTGAGGAAAAATGTGAAGGTTAAGCTTACGAAATTCCTCGTGGAGAAGTGGTTGCCCTTGTTGTAACATCAAATTGTTACAATATGACTTACGACTTAGTGCGTCAGCCATGACATTGGCCTTCCCAGGGGTGTAAGTGATTCCGAAGGCGTAATCTGTGAGCGACTCAACCCAACGTCATTGCCTGATATTCAGATCCGGTTGGGTGAAGATGTATTTCAGACTTTGGTGATCAGTGAAGATTTCACAGCGATTACCAAGAAGGTAATGTCGCCATGTTTTGAGTGCGTGGACTACGGCTGCAAGCTCTAGATCATGGGTAGGATAGTTATCCTCATGTGGACGCAACTGCCGAGATGCGTAGGCAATCACTTGACGATCTTGCATGAGTATGCAACCTAGTCCTTGTCGCGAGGCGTCGCAATAGATAGTAAAGTCCTTGGAAAAGTCTGGTGGTACCAGTACGGGTGCAGATGTCAGGCGTCTTTTCAGTTCCTGAAAGCTGGACTCGCACTGTGGGGTCCACTCGAACTTTTTATCTTTCTTGAGGAGTTCAGTTAGAGGTTTAGCAACCTTGGATAAATTCTCAATGAAGCGTCGGCAATAGCTCGCTAGGCCAAGAAAACTCCTAACTTGCTTGACCGATTCAGGTGGAGTCCAATCAAGGACGGCCTGAACTCGCTCGGGATTGACAGCAATACCCTTACCAGAGATTACATGACCCAGATAAGTCACTTCTGGCAACCAGAATTCACACTTGGAGAATTTGGCATAAAGGCGGTGCTCTCGAAGTTTCGTCAACACCAGCCTTAGATGCTCGGCATGATCTTCCTTGTTCTTGGAGTAGATGAGTATATCATCGAGGTATACCACAACGATTTTATCCCAGTACTCCATGAATATAGAATTCATTAGCCGGGAGAAAGTGGCTGGGGTATTGGTTAACCCGAAGGACACCACGATGTACTCGTATTGGTCATAACGAGTAACAAAGGCCGTCTTGGGAATGTCCCCGTTCTTGATTTTGATTTGATGGTAGCCCAACCTCAAATCCATTTTGGAAAATACTGAGGATCCAGCGAGCTGATCATACAGGTCGTTGATCCTGGGGAGCGGATACTTGTTCTTTATGGTGACCAGATTGACAGGTCGATAATCTACAACCATCTGCTCCGTTCCATCCTTCTTCTTGACGAAGAGGACGCGACAAGCCCAAGGGGAAGAACTAGGACGGATGAAACCCTTTTTAAGGATTCGTCGAGTTGTTTCTTAAGATCAGCTAGTTCTAGGGGTGCCATCTTATTGGGTCTCCTAGAGATTGGACAGTTCCTGGAACAAGATCTATCACGAACTCGACATCTCTGTCAGGTGGAACACCTGGCAGTTCTTCTGGAAAGACATCCGGAAAGTCACGGACTACCGGGATGTCTTCGAGTTCTGGTAGAGGGCTGGCATTAAGGGAGTAGAGCTGACGCTCAGCCATTCAGGACAAAACATTGACTGTCCTGCCGGATGGGTGTGTAAGTTGAACAGTCCTAGTGTAGCAATCAATCTTGGCGTAATGAGCTATCATCCAGTCCATACCCAAGATGATGTTTATGTCCGAGGACTTGAGAGCTATTAGTGATGCAAGGAAAACAAGTCTATCGACAAGAATTTCATTCCCATGGCTTACCCTAGAGGTTTGCAATCTAGAGCCAGGAGTTTGAATTTCCATGGTGGTGGTGTAACACCCCAAAATTTTGAGCTGGTTTTTCTTGCAAACTTTTGGCCCTTTTGAAAAGGGAATTATTTGATCCTTTCTTTTGCCCTTCTAAAATTCCTTTTTGCCAAAGTTTGTGTGTCTTCTCAAGCTTGGTTTTTGGCCTTGAAGTTCTCCTCTTGTGTTTGGCTCAAGCACAAGTTGAGATTCAAAAGGAGTTGTTTGAGTTCACCACTTCTTGTTTTAAATTCTCAAGTTTAACCTTGACTTATCTCCCCTCCAACCTTCATCTTGCCATGATCCCAACAGGAACAATCTACTCCAAGACTCTCTTCACACCATGGGACAAGCATTTCATCAATTCCAGCAAGTTGTGAGCTTATTGGGATTTTTCTTCTATTTATTCCATTCCAAAAACAGTTCTGTCTTTTATAGTGGACCTTGGTGATTTACAAAGGAACCACATTTTCATCTACCTATTTGGCTCCAAACCAACTCTCCTAAATGGCCTTTAGTACCCACAACCTAGAACCATCTTGTTTCACTGGTCCATAGTTCAAAATTTTCAAATTTCACCTCCTGCAAGTTTGGACCAGATTTGCAAAATTTGGTGAAATTCATATTTATCTTCATCCAAAAATTCTGTGAAAAATCATGCAGCCTCTAGATACATCAAGAGGCCACTCCACCAAAAATCAGCCCCTGAATCATTGCACACATACCAGAATCATTTCATCAAACACTTAGCCTACATAGAATTGTTAGCTGTTAACTGAAACTGTCGACAGTGCAACACTTCGTCAGTTTCGACAGTCGTCGGGCGCGGCGACAAAACCTCGTCTGTATCTCCCTTGGCTTGACGCTGCACTGCAGCTTCTTCTTATCCATGCGCCGCACGGCCGCTTGGCCGTTTCTGGGCGTCGGTGGCGCTCTGGCCTGACCGCGCCGGCGGCTGCCACGGCCACAGCGCCGCCCATGGCGGCTGACAGAAGCAACGCCGCAGCTCCACGCCATTTTGCGCCGCCCAGACCATCCCATTGCTCCGCGTGTCCCTCCCCACAGCCAACGCACGCCTGGCATACCGTCGCCGTGGCCTGGCACGCGCAGAGCGCCATTTCTGCCGCCGACAAGCCGCGCGGCCGTTCCGTCGAGGGCAGGCCGTAACACCACCTCTACTGCTAAGTCAAGCGCGGGAATGGAGCTCCTGCAGATCATAGATGATGCTCAAGCCCCTAGCCCCGCCGTCCGACCACTGCAGCGCCGTAATTGGCTCGCCGGACTTATCCGTTCGCGGCAGCCACCTCGAGCCGCCTATAAAAGGCACCCCCGAGCTCGTGCTCGAGCACACACGCCTCCACTACTTCCCTAGACCACGCCCAACCTCTGGAAGAGCCCCGAGAGGCTTTTCTTCCCCGGCCCCGGCCAGCTACCTCCGCCTCGGGCTCCAGCTCCGTTCACTCTGGTGAGGGCTCCTCCGCCACCGTGAACTTGAACGTAGTACCCTGGCATCCACCTAGTCCTAACCCTCAACCCAAAATCTCTCCAGAAACCTTCTCCGATGAGGTCCACGAACACGCGAGCCGCCATCGGCCAGAGATAAGCTCGCCGTCGACGTGGGGCTCGCCGGCACCCAACTCCACCACCGTTCGACGCGGAAGGACCCCGTGAAGCCAGAGGTACCACTCCCCTCCCCTATCTCGCCGTGGATCGACGCCGGTGATCACCACAGCACCGGCGCCGGCGCGGCTCTGTTTCTCTTTTTCAAACCTGGCCGGTGGGGTCCTCTGTCAGTCTCTCACATCTCTCCCTCGAACCGTTTTCTGTTGGCGTATTTTAGCAAAGTGCGTCTTCCCTCTACGGGTGACGTACTGCGTACCGGTTCGTTTCGTTACTTTCTGTTCTAGCCCCTGGATCTTTTCTGTTTCATTACAGATGGGTCCCTGGACAGAAACCTTAATATCTTTTAAACTAAAAGTGATTTTGAGTTGATTCTTTTTCTGTCCACTTTGGTTTTCGGTCTAGTTTTTTGTCATATTTATGTGGAAATATTTTGAGAAACTTTATTTGCACGCGCGGTATTTATGTTAGTATATATTTTTGTTTGAATACATAGATACCGGAGGCCGTGACGGAGGCGCGAATCACGCCGAGTTAGGCTCCGACTTTTCAGAACCAGGCAAGCATGTTTGAACTCTTGATATGATGAGTGTGTTCCATGTTTGCTCAAGTAGCTCATTCATAAGCATGATCATATGGGCATATGTGTATGGCATATTTCATGCAAGTAAGCTTCGGGTGAGTCCCGAAGGAGAATGTTGAACCACCTCGATCATATGGTGATATGATGGGGAGGAATGCTGGTATTGTTGGAGCATGCCAGTAGTTGGTCAATTCAGTATTAACGGAGATCATGTCCCGATCCCGTTCATCTCCTTTTTCAGTACTATCATAGGCCGTCCATTGGGATTACGGTCTAGTCGGTTGTAAACCACTTTTTGAGTACACACCAAGTAGAGGGGCCGGGACGAGGGTTCCATGGCCCTGGATTAAAGCCCGTCATCCGGTCAGGGGGCATGGGTGTTTCCGGTTGGTACCGAGAGGGGGGCACCCCTTAGAGCGCGCATATATAAATTTGATCCCATGCTATTCGAGGTTGTAGCCTCCCCGTCTTAAAGTTTTTCGTGAATGTTGTCGCGGATGATTCCGGACGACAGGATGTTAAATGGGTGTGTACTGGTTAGTTGGGTTTCTACTAAAACACCGTAGATGGGACTAGCCCACGTGGCTAGTAGGACCCGTTGGCTATGAGTTATTGGTGCAAGGTCTGCAGAGTTAAATTCCTTCAGTAGCCATGTTCATGGCCTAGGATCAATATTCATGTCAACCCGGTGATCGTCTCTAGTATATTCTTGTGAATAACCAAAATAATGTTGTCATCAAGTTCATTTGGTAAATGAACTCACCACTATCTCTGCATTGATTTTTCTTTCCGAAGTATTTCATCATTATATACTGTTATTTATAAGCCCTTTTGTGATGTCGCTTAGACGTCCGACTGTGGCATTCTTATTATTTATTTACGTTATAAGCCCTCTATGTGATGTCGCTCAGACGTCCGACTGTGGCATTCTTTTCTTTTGTAAGCCCTTTATGTGATGTCGCTCAGACGTCCGACTGTGGCATTCTTGTTATTTATTTTGTTATAAGCCCTTTATGTGATGTCGCTTAGACGTCCGACTGTGGCATTCTCATTATTTATTTATGTTATAAGCCCTTTATGCGATGTCGCTCAGACGTCCGACTGTGGCATTCTCGTTATATTTGCTATAAGCCCTTTATGTGGTGTCGCTCAGACACCCGACTGTGGCATGTTATCATTTATTATTTTTCTACGAGGCGTCACTCAGACCGTCGTTTGGTCTCGCTATTTTTATCTTTTGGATTTCGGGAGGATTACCACCCGACTTCCATTCTTTACCTTCAGCGCATTCATATTTTATTCCGGTCACATTTTTGCTGGAATACTCATATGCATTCATGTTGGCATTTGTTATATCTTAAGTCCGAACTGTCTTGCGAGTACATTCAAAGTACTCACCTGGCTTGTTGATTTGGCCAGATGTGGACGAAGGCGATCTCATGGATGAAGAGTTCGATAGCGAGTCTGACGCTTAGAGGAGTCCCAGTCAGTCTCTTGCGATCCTGGAGTTGATCACTGTTTTATAACCGCTTCCGCCTACCACCAAATAAATTCATCGGGTCTCACTCCGACACTCGATGAACTATAGAATATTGGAGTCACACCACCCACTTCACTGTGACATATTCCACCGCCTTTTATTACGAGTCGGTAGTATGCCACCCTGCCTTGTGCCATATCCGCCTCTATGTAATATATTGGCGCGCTTGTAATAAAATTTGTTGAGCCACCCCTAGCTCAACCTTGTATGATATTCAGTGTACTGGAATTCTGTATCAAGGAATTGTCTACCAGCAGGAATATGATTTCTCGCTGGTTTAATAAAGAGATCGGTCTTCTGGTAATTATTTTACTAAAGGACCGGTCGCGACAACCTTGGTATCAGAGCCAGGCTGACTGTAGGAAGCCACTAGGTGCGCTCGCTAATCGGTTATCAGCGAAAAATCTGCTTTTCAGCATTTTTACATCTGTAGCAATTTTCTGTTGGTCAGCATAAATTTATGGCCTGACTATTTGGAATTTTTGTCTACTTTTGTAGATGGCCAGCAACGACTGTGATGCACAGGTGTTCGCCAACATTCCTGAGCGGTTCGTCAAGCTCCTCATCGCCATCACCAAAGTCGCAATCGGGCCATCCACACGTCCCGAATTTACACTCTATCGTCACAAGCTCAACGACAGCGTGTCTATGCATCAGGCTGTGGTACACTTCAAAGGTGGGCGTTCTGAAGTGCGCCGCCTTCTATTTGTGGGCAGAGCCATGCCTACGGAGAGGCATGCTATGCAGATGGCTGCCCGTGAGGCGATAGCTCATCTCCGGGACATTCTGCCTTCGATGAAGACTCGTCGCTTTCGTTACCTCCCATGCCACGTGCCCTATACGTGCCACTATGCATTTGCATGCGCAAATGGGGAGCGTGACGAAGCCATTGAATCAATGGTTGAATACCTCAAGTCTCTTGAGGCAGCCTTTGATAACCTGGTGGACGACCTGGTGGCTGCCCGTATGGAGATGGTCCAGAGTGGCTCGGCCAACAGGAGGGAGCTGCTCCATACCGCACCACCGATGACTTTTGTCTCATCCGCCGCATCCTATGCACCTTCCATTGTAGCCACCGCTCGCCGTCTGCCTATCACTGAGGAGTTTGACAAAGTCATTGCTCCTACTCCAGTCAGAGCTGCACCGCCTGCTGCAGCTACTTCGACACCTCGTACTCATACTCCGCGCCTGGAGTCCATCAGTGAGGAGGAAGTTGAGTCTCCAGCACCACTGGGCCTTACCCTCGGCAGGCCGAGGGAAATCTTCAACATCTCCGACTAGCGCGTCATTTCGCGACGCGCCGCGCTCGCTTGTAATGTTTGTGTGATATGTAAAATACGTTGATGG
>LR738713.1:325715001-325781452 GCA_902687465.1 Secale cereale
GTATGGAGATGGTCCAGAGTGGCTCGGCCAACAGGAGGGAGCTGCTCCATACCGCACCACCGATGACTTTTGTCTCATCCGCCGCATCCTATGCACCTTCCATTGTAGCCACCGCTCGCCGTCTGCCTATCACTGAGGAGTTTGACAAAGTCATTGCTCCTACTCCAGTCAGAGCTGCACCGCCTGCTGCACCTACTTCGACACCTCGTACTCATACTCCGCGCCTGGAGTCCATCAGTGAGGAGGAAGTTGAGTCTCCAGCACCACTGGGCCTTACCCTCGGCAGGCCGAGGGAAATCTTCAACATCTCCGACTAGCGCGTCATTTCGCGACGCGCCGCGCTCGCTTGTAATGTTTGTGTGATATGTAAAATACGTTGATGGGAGTAGTCTGTTTGCGCATCATGTAGGACCTTGGAGGAGTGCACTAGTTTCAAATAACATGTCAGGATGTGTACACACACCCTGAGTGAAGTATGTATAATTAGGATCTGCGTGTAACATATGTACTAGCAGCCTTCTCCGTGCGCAATCGACCAGTTTATTTCAAAAATCTTTTTCAAGCTCGTGTTTGACCGCCTTTGCAAAATCTTGGTTTATTTTGCTGCTCGGTTCTTCTCAGGTTTTCTGCTTTGTTACCCCAGAGTAAGAAATGACTCGTCCCTGGACACGTTCCATGCCAAGTCCGCCGGAGGAAAATTATGGCACACAAACAAACAACAATTTCTCACAGGGGCAGTCAAGTCAGCACGGCAGTGAGACAGCATTTTCCCAAGTATACCGCCTTTACGAGCAAAGTCAGCAAAAGCACCAAGAAATGATGAACCATGTCATTAACATGGGAAATCACCGCGAACCATACCAGCAGCACTCAAAATTGTCTGAATTTCAGAAGACGCGTCCAACAACATTTTCACACACAGACAAGCCTCTTGAGACCGATGACTGGCTTCGAGATATTGAGAGGAAATTAATTATGGCACAATGCTCAGACCGTGAAAAAGTGTTGTACGCACCGCATTATCTCACAGGAGCAGCCGCGTCATGGTGGGAAAAATTTCTGCTTATGCATCCCGACATAAATAATATCACCTGGGAAGATTTCAAGGAAGGCTTTCGTGGGGCACACATCCCTAAGAGTATCATGAAAATCAAGAAAAGAGAATTTGATGATCTCAAGCAAAGAGGCATGACAGTACAGGAGTACAATAGTCAGTTTGCGCAATTATCATGTTATGCCAATGAAGAGCGAATGACAGAAAATAAAAAGATGGAGAAATTCCTGGACGGACTGGCACCAGCACTAAAATGCCAGTTAATCGTACATACTTTTCCAGATTTCAAGACACTGGTAGAGAAAGCCATTACACTTGAAAATGAACGTCGCAGTCTGGAAGACATCCGCAAGAGAAAAAGGGATCAGACCAACCACCCCCACAACAACAAGAATAAAATGAATTTCCAGAGGAACGTTGTGAACAGACCCACGACCAACGACACACATCCAAATAAGAATTTTCATGCAAGAGACAAGGATTTCACCTATCGCCTGGGTCTTACCTGCTTTGCATGTGGAGAAGAAGGACACTATGCTAAACAGTGCCCTAAGCCAAGAAACTCAGCGCCAAAGCCGAACAACAACGGGAACAATTCTGCGCCCAAGTGTAACAATTTCAACCCCAATAACAATCACAGGAAAGGCCACCTGAACCATGTGACCAAGGAGCAGGCACAGGATGCACCGGATATCGTACTCGGTACGTTCCCTGTCAACACAATATGCCACGGTTTTGTTTGATTCTGGAGCTTCTCATTCGTTCATTTCGAAGAGTTTTGCTTTGCAAAATGGTTTTTCAATGCTTCCTTTGGGAAAATCAATGACCCTCAAGTCCCCCGGAAGTAAGCAGATCACTCAGAATTACTGTCAAGGCTTGACCATTGAATTGAGGGATTAAAATTCCACGCGAACCTCATCGTGTTGGAAAACAAAGGACTGGATGTTATCCTGGGTAGGGACTGGCTAACCACCAATAAAGGATTTATCGACTGCTTCAATAGAACAGTGATTCTTACTCATCATCATGGAAAAACAATAAGAGTCGCAGCTCAGGAGAGACCAGTATCTCGGCAACCAAAATTAAACAAAGTTGATGCATCTGAGTTAAGCAAGGTTCCAGTTGTATGTGAATTTTTGGACGTATTTCCCGAGGAATTACCAGGCATGCCGCCAGACAGAGAAATAGAGTTCATTATTGAGCTAGCACCAGGAACCACACCCATATATAAGAAACCATACAGAATGGCGCCATCCGAGTTGGTTGAATTAAAGAAACAGATAAAGGAACTGCTGGACAAGGGATTTATACGGGCCAGCTCCTCACCGTGGGGCTCGCCGGTATTATTTGCCAAAAAGAAGGATGGGACCATGAGGCTGTGTATAGACTACCGAGCGCTCAACATGGTCACAATCAAAAATAAATATCCGATGCCACGGATAAATGATTTATTTGACCAGCTCGCACAAGCCAAAGTTTTCTCAAAACTTGACTTAAGGTCAGGTTATCATCAACTAAAAGTACGCACAAAAGATATCCCGAAAACAACATTCACCTCAAGATACGGACTTTATGAATTTACAGTGATGCCGTTCGGACTAACCAACGCCCCCGCATATTTCGTCCACCTCATGAACAAAGTATTTATGAAATTCATGGACAAATTGGTGGTGGTATTTATCAATGATATTTTGGTATATTCCAAGACACCGGAAGAACATGCTGAACACCTCCGCATTGTACTGGGAGAATTAAGGAAACACCAGCTTTACGCCAAATTCAGCAAATGTGAATTTTGGTTGAGACAAGTGGGTTTCCTAGGACACGTATTAACGCAAGAAGGAATTGATGTGGACCCAGATAAAGTCAAGGCTGTACTTGGCTGGAAGTCGCCAGCCAGTGTGACGGATATACGCAGTTTCCTCGGTATGGCCGGATATTACAGAAGGTTTATTGAAGGATTTTCCACCATAGCCAAACCAATGACCCAGCTACTCAAGAAGGATAAGAAATTCGAGTGGACCGAAGCATGTGAGAAAAGCTTCCAAGAGCTCAAAAAGAGGTTAACGACAACCCAGTATTAATTGTGCCAGACAAACACAAGAGCTTTGAAGTATATTGCGACGCATCCCGGAAAGGCCTCGGATGTGTACTGATGCAAGAAGGCAAAGTAGTCGCCTACGCATCCCGGCAACTGCAAAAACATGAAGAAAATTATCCTACTCATGATTTGGAGTTGGCAGCAGTCATTCATGCACTCAAGGAATGGAGGCACTTCTTACTTGGAAATTGATGTGAAATATATACGGACCATAAGAACCTCAGCTATATTTTCACACAGCCAGATCTAAATTTACGACAACGACGATGGTTGGAACTGGTAAAAGATTACGACGTTGGTATCCACTATCACCCCGGGAAAGCAAACGTAGTAGCCGATGCTCTCAGCTGTTACCCCAGCCCGAACAGCGGCAGCATACAGAACCTGAGACCAGAATTTCAGCGAGAATTCGCCAGACTCAACCTAATGATGGTCACAGAGGGCGAAGTGTCCAAGCTAGAAATACAGCCTACATTGATAGAGCAAATAAAGAAGGCTCAACTCGGACACCCCAGCATCGAAGGAATAAAATGAAGAGTAAGTCAAGGCAAGGCTTCAGAATTCACCATAGACCGTGAAGGAACACTATGGTTCGGAGACAGACTTTGCGTACCCAACAGCAACGACCTCAAACAAAAAATTCTAGCGGAAAGTCATACCGCTCCATACTCCATCCACCCTGGAGGTACGAAAATGTACAAAGATATTCAGGAAAGATTTTGGTGGCACGGCATGAAGAGGGATATAGCCACATTTATTGCATGCTGCGATTCATGCCAACACATTAAAGCCGAGCACCAAAAACCCGGAGGGCTATTACAGCCAAACAAGATACCAGAATGGAAATGGGATGATATCGGAATGGATTTTATTGTTGGACTACCACGATCACAACACGGTAACGATGCCATATGGTTCATCAGAGATAGACTGACCAAGGTGGGACATTTCATACCCTTCAAGACAACACACACCACTCAAAAGCTCGCCAAGCTTTACCTCGCCCGGATAGTATGCCTACATGGTGTGCCCAAGACTATAATATCCGACAGGGGCACTCAGTTCGTCTCGAAATTTTGGGACCAGTTGCAGCAAGCCCTCGGAACACAACTAACTGTGACGCCCGAAGACCGACGTCCCAGAAGATTCCAGAAGATTCCAGATGTTCCGGGTTCTCCCGTGTGTTTCAGTTGTGCTTGCTTTATTTATTTTGCATTGCATCATATCATCATGCCATCATGTCATTAATCTTTGCATCTCAACCAAATAAATTGTGTGGACCTTCGGTCCATTTAAATCGAGGGAAGAATGACTTCTCTTTAAAACATATCCTCCTAGTATTATGGAGCTATTAATAAATATTCCATTGCTTCGGAATAACCCAACACACTTGCATATATTTCCACATGCCTTTTCTTCTCAATTCCTTGCCTTAAACCCTCCCTATATTCTTTTCCCGTTTATCGAGGTTCTTCCAAAAACCCTCCAACAATTTTAATTAAATTCCTTACATTTTTGTGAGTCCAGGGAATTTTACCCTATGCCCTAAGCCTATTCTTAACTCCTCCTTCCTTTTCTTTCTTCTTTGCTGTTTTCTATTTTTTTTTGGAAAACAGCAGCAGTTAAAAAAATAAGAAGACCAGCCGGCAGTCCAGCCGCAGCCCACCTCCCTCCTAGGCCAGTGGGCCTCAGCCTTCCCTCCCCGCGGCCCATCAGCTGCAGGCCCGACCCCGGCGGCTAACCCTAGCCCGCAGCAGCGCAACTCCCTCTGTTTCCCTTCGTCCGCCGCCTCCTCTCGATCCCATCTCTACCGACCGCTCGACCCCCTCGTCCCCATCTTCCTTCGCAGCGCACCCCTCGATCCCGAGCCCTCGAGCCATCTCTCCCTCGCCCTTTCTCCCACAGCCCCGTGCGCCCGTGGCCTCCCTCGCCCGAAGCCGCCCCTGCGTTCCCTCGATCTCTCCCCGCGCCGGCCTCCCCTCCGCTGGACCTCCAGCCGCTTCCCTCAGCCCCTCGAAGAAGCCCCCTCGAACACGCCACCTCCTCGTCGACGCCAGGCCGCCGCGCGCCCGCGGTCGGGGCCAGCCTCCTCCTCGAAGCTCCCTGTGTGCCTCCCTCCGCGCATGGCGCCCCACGGGCCGGCCAGGAGCGCCTCCTCCCGTGCGCCCGAGAACCTCCCTCGCCTCCTCCAGCGGCCACCTCAGCGCGCCAGCCGGGCGCCCGAAGCCCAGCGACCGCGCCTCGTCCTCCCGCGCCGGAGCAGTCCGGCCAGAAGCCCTCGCAACCCTGTGCCTCGCCACCTTGTGTTGTCTCCATGGAGCCCGAGCAGGGGTTTTCTTTTGCTAGTTTCGATTCTGCCAGGTTGCTGCCAAGTGCTCGGAGCCTTCGGTTCCACCAAGTTCCACTGCGTCCCAAGAACCAAGACCGACCCCGACAAGTACCACGACGACCCGAACGGCTACGAAATGTGAACGTCTACCGTCGCAAGAACGAGGACCCCCAAGTACCACGACAGCCCCGAACGCCTACGAACCGTGTACGACTACCGTCGCCGAAGGCCGTCGAGTGAACAACTACCGTCGCCCTGAAGATGTTGGTTTCATCAAGTACCTCTCCGAACGTGAACGCCTACTTCCTCTACGAATCGCGAGAATGGCTACATAACGAGTACCTCTGCGGAACGACTACTTCCTCTACGACCCGTGTACCACTACTTCCACTACGTCCCTCGACGACTCGATCCGCTTCGAGAACAAACGCTTCGAAGGTATAACCCCGAGATGACCCGTGTGATGCATGTGTTGTATGAAATGTTCCCTTGTGTGCTCCGTGCCCGTTTCGTCCTTGTCATGCTCCTCGGTTGCCTCGTCGCCGACCCGTGGGAACCCGGTGACGGGATCACCCCACCTTTCATCTTGTTTCGCTCGCTCACGCCACCTTATCTTTTGCACTGGTCTCTCAACGAGTTACCGGAACCGAGATGTTGCCGTTGCATCATTTTCGGATCGTTGCCGTGGCACCCTTTCTTTCCACCACGGTGACAATACTTCATATCTCTTCATGTCAACTTTTAATTAATTGCATAAAACTTGATCATATCATCCGCATCATGATTAACAACATTAAAATGTGTGAATTGTTGTTGCTTAAAATTGCTAAACATGCTCATGGGGATTTTCCGGAATTGTTGTTGTTCTTCCGGCCTCATTTAAAATGCCTAAATAGTGTAGTTTTATTGTGCTTCACCTCTTGCTATGTTAACCAATATTTAATCTTGTCTTGTAAATAAACGAGAGTCAATTAAATAATTAAAATGTGGTGTTTCGTCAATATGCAACTCGTTGCATATTGAGCTCCACTTAACTTGTAGTGTTGTTTGTGCACATTGCCATGCCATGCATAATTAAACTGGGCATGCATCATACTTGGATGTGCATCGTATGCCATGTTTATGCTTGTGTGTTTATCGTGTTGTTTGCTTCTTTCCGGTTGCTTCTCTTGTTAGCTTCGGTTTCGTTCCGGAGTTGTGAGGATTCGCTCGACTATGTTGCTCCGTCTACCTCATGGATTCGTTCTTCTCCCTTGCGGAATCCCAGGCAAGATGATCATACCCTTGGATACCTTTACTACCATTGCCATGCTTAGTTGTCTCGATGCTATCGTTACATGTCGCGCTACCCATCTTTTATTGTCAGCCTCTCCTTGTTGCCATGAAACCTCTAACCTTTGACACCTTCCTAGCAAAACCATTGTTTGGCTATGTTACCCGCTTGCTCAGCCCCTCTTATAGCATTGTTAGTTGCAGGTGAAGATGAAGATCGTTCCAGGAGGGAACTTGTTGTTATATCACAATATCTATAATTATTATTAACACGCCTATATATTGGGCATGGGTGGAAGGCTTGGCCTTTTGCTCGGTGTTTTGTTCCACTCATGCCACCTTAGGCGCCGATAAACCGGCATTATGTTCCTTGATTTTGCGTTCCTTACACGATGGGTGGATGGGGACCCCTTGACAGTTCGACTTTGAATAAAACTCCTCCAGCAAGGCCCAACATTGGTTTTAATTTGCTCATAATAACAACTTAAATAATTAATTAATTGCATAGGGGGTCATGTCCCCGGGTTCTTAATTCTACATAACAGGGGGGCCAGTGCTGATGGTGTTGGTCCCAAACGGGGGTCCTGCGGGGCCAGCACGGGGAAACTCGAGGATTGGTTTTACCTGTAGCATCACCCATCAGGACGTGGCCTGAGACGAGATACGCGCGGCTACTATCAGGGTGTCGGCACGCCGAGAGGTCTTGCTGGACTTGTTTTACCATTGTCGAAATGTCTTGTGCACCGGGATGCCGAGCCTGATCGGTTTTCCCTAAGATAAGGAGTGATGAAATTATATTTATCACTTCAGCTAATCGTGAGAGCTTGTGATGGGCTAAGTTGGGACACCCCTGCAGGGTTATGATCTTTCGAAAGCCGTGCCCGCGGTTATGTGGCATATTGGAATTTGTTAATGTCCGGTTGTAGAAAACTTGACAGAGGATCCGAATTAAAACACACAAATGTGTGAGTAACCGTGACTGTCTCTTTTCACGTTGAGAAGAGAACACGGTGGGGTTATGTTTGATTCGTATGTAGTTCAGGATCTTTAGCGATCACTAGTTTGCGACCGTTTGCGTAGATGCTCATCTTATTCTTGTACTCGTAAGCTAGCCACCATATTTTGCTTAGCCGCTGCTGCAACCTCACCACTTTACCTCTTCCTACCCATAAAGCTTTGCTAGTCTTGATACCCATGGTTATGGGATTGCTGAGTCCTCGTGGCTCACAGATACTACAACACCAGATGCAGGTTCAGCCGAGTTTGATGCAGGAGCTGGTTCAAGTTCTACATCGGGAGTTCCATGAAGAGAGTGGCCGTTTGCTTGTGACGTTTTCGACGATCAGTAGTGGTTTCCACTAGGGGCGATTCAGACCTGTGGCTTTATGTTTTTGGTATCTTTCTTTTGGATCTTCGCCCGTAGTCGGGTTGTGATGTTTTGAATGATGTCTTGCTTATGTAATGTATTGTGTGAAGTGGCGAGTGTAAGCCAACTATCTCCTTTTGCAATTTAATTCCTCTTTTACATGAGTCGTGCAAAGATACCAAACTTGAGATCATTCCAGAATGGGCTTATACCTTTAAGTCGTGCCTCGACACGTAGGAGGTATAGTCCCATCCTGGGCATTACATGTTGGTATTCAGAGCCTTCTCAGGCCTAGGAGCCCCCACTGATTGATCGAATCGTTGACGGTTGAGTCTAGGCACACACTTGAAAATGTTTTGAGTCATATATATATCGGAGAGTAGGAATTCTTTTGCTCCTCATCTCTTTTCACTCTGGTGAGGACTCCTGACGATTACTCTTATCTCTTCTACTCTCAAAAATTGCACAAATTTATTTTTGGATCACGCGAGTATTGTTTGGATTGCTCCGATGTCTTTGTGACGAGAACATTGTTCTCGATGCCTCCTGTCATTAGGGGTTGTGGCAGTGTCCCGGGGAGTTGAGCTCCGAGGTGTTGTCGTCACAAATATATCGCATCAGTACTAGAATACTTAAGACGGCCGACATCGAAAACTCTCCTATGCGGTTAGTGGCAAGATAACCCCGACATCACCCAGTACTGGGGAGGTAGTTCGGGAGTATTGCCATAGCTTGTATAGTGGATGCGTTTCGAAGGTCCGAGGTAAACGGTTTCCGAGAAGGACTGGTTATGTGTTGAAGGATGGATACAGCTGGATGTAGGATTAGAGTTGAGTGCGCGATGCTTCCCCTGTATCCCCAACACCTGATTGCATTACTGGAAACTTTCGGAAATTAATAGGTGGGTTCATCTAGTAGTTCTAGGCATTCTTCCAACGAGTGCATGATATGAAGTTCGGGGTTCTACATTGAGTGAAGTGGTTTTATGGACTTGTTCTGATCGGGAGTTGCATCTTAAAGGGTCCTTGGCTATGCTGATCCGGGGATTGCAAAACCCTTTTGTAACACGTTCCATGAGCTTTCAGCACGAAGATGTGGAATGAAGCTTCTATCGTGTATTTGTTCTATCTGCTCCTTGTTGCTTTTATTTATCTTTTGTTCTCCCAAGTGGCTTCTCGACAAGCTGATGTACCTACGGAATTCATTCGTTCAATTCTCTGTTCGGATAGATATGTTGCAACATAATCTTCTTCATAAACATATCTATCCATTGTTTTTGTTTTGATTCTGGTATTCGAGTTGCTTCGATGTCAAATGTTGATTCCATACCTTTCCTAATCAGTGTTCTCATATTTCTATGGGAGTGCTAATTCTTCTTGACCTTCGAGATCTTCATGTTAATCCTTTTCAACCGGTGTGCCTTCTCTACAAGTTATTCCATAAGGACGCCGTTGAGAAATCTGACGAGTTGTCTGTTTCATTCATCCCAAGTTGTTTTTGTTTTCCCCACCCTCCCACCCTTTTCTTATGGAGCCAAAAATTCTCAAATGAAGTATCCATTTTATTCATGATGTTTCTTCGTTATTTTCCTTCAATGTTCTTATCCGGTGATTTATCGTGAAGATGCTCAAGAGCTTCAAGTTCATCATTCTTTTGTTCTCAAATTCTGCCGGTGGATGTAATTCAAGCTTCGGTCATGGTCATATCTCTTCCTTTTTGTTCACATGTTTTCACATGTTGGAATTCTTATCCAAAGTCTCTCTTGATTATTCAACTCCATAGAATTCTTATTCGGAGTGTTCAAGGTATCTCAGAAGATTCGCGTTTCCATTCTTAATCCGGTTAAGCTATTAGAGGATTATCATCTTATTCAAGCCATTTAATTCAACCGGTGCAATATCTCTTAAGCTATCTTTCCCAACGGTGATTTCTTGAGTGGGCCATAACCCACAGGTCTTTTCTCCAGGATCTTACCTGACTCTTCTAATCTTTCCGGAGTTATTCTAAAAAAATTCTTTTTGAATTGTGACGTAAGTATGAGTCCCATCAGTCATATACCTTCTCCAAGATCGCTTTCAAATTCTTTTTCATCATTGGTTCAACCTTTTAATTATTCATTCCGGAGTGCTCAACAATTCTAATGACATTTCTCGTCTTCATTATCAGCATTTGGAGACAGGAGAAGAGTTTCTCTTAAATTTTGAACCGTTCTCTTGATGAGTTGTAGTTCTAGATTCATGCCATCCTCATTATTGTTCCGATCGTGAGGAATTCTTTTTATACCCGTCTGAAGCATTTCATGAATTCTTCCTATTGTGATCCTCCGAAGGCCATCATTTCAGAAGATTTCTTCGTTCTCAGTTTGCAACTTCGTCCTCCAAATATTCTTCATTGATGTCTCTTCGTTCGTCTCCATATTTTTACGGTGGTTCTTTCAAGTTTACTCTTCCGTTGTTATCGTTTTAATTCATTTGTTCTTTTCATAATCCTACCGGTGAGTCGTTCAAGATCATTCTCAAGTTTGGCTCTATATCTCTCCAATCCTTTTCAGCGAGAATAAGTAGTATGCCAAATCCATTGCTTATCGTCAATTTAAATTGGTGAAGGATATGCATAACATAATTCTTATTCTTATTTCATCCAACTGGATTAATCCCTTTGTTTAGAGTTTACTCATGAGGAATAAATTCTAGGCTTCAAGTTGTTCATCTTGTTTTCCGGAGCTCCAAGTTATTTCAATTGTATCATTCCAAAGCTCCATCTAATTCATCGCAGGCCTTGAATCTTATTCTTTTCATCTTTCACTTCTCATGCTTTCATTACCGGAGTTCTCATGGTGGTTCATCATGCTTTAATTCATCCTCGAAGTCTTCATCAAGATTCTTGTTGGAGCTCAAGCATTCTTCATCATGCTTTCCAATTGCAATCCTTTCTACCTTATCTTTTCAGATGGTGGTATGCCATTTTTGACAATTTTCCTTCATGTTTCATGATTCACAAGTTGTCAGGAATGAGATATTTAAACCATCGTTTTCCTTGTTCAGCAGATATTTTCAACTCTTCAATTATTCGTTGGAGTAATCTTGGGTTGTATTTCACTAAAAGCTTTCCCTAAGGATTGTTTCTATTATGGTGCTTATAAATGACCCAAGTTCTTCAGTTATCATTCCGGTGAAATAAGTTTTTCATCTCCTTGTTGATCTCAATCCAAGCAATTCGTTTCTGTTGATCGCCGGTTGTCACCGTATAATTTTGCGATGTTTTCCATAAGTCCACAACGAACTTATTCTTTTGCTGTTGATTTTTTCAACAAATCCGTTCAACCCTTCTTCGTAAGGATGTTTTTCATATTCATTCGTGGGAGAAGTTGTCATTTTCTTCTCCATTCATTTCTTTCGTTGATTTGTATACTATTCTTTCATTCCGGAGGCATTGTGATGTTGCTCTATCCAAACCATCATATCGTTTTATCGAGATCATGTTCTTTTCCTTGCTTATCATTTAACCGGAGTGTTGCATTCTTCATTCAAGTTCCCTCATCTTATCAAGTTTGCCTCTCTTTTCAACCGGAATGTTGTCTGAATCCTTCTTACCCCTTGTGCCTTTCTTTCAATTGTTTCGGAGGCAATATGCTGTCGATTTCATCAAGTATCATTCCATCTCCTCAAGTTCATGTTAATTCCTTCCATTTTCAGACGGAATGCTGTCCAAATTATTTCGTTCTTATTCCTTCTCTAGCTTTATTCAACCAGAGTGGTTTAATTCTTCGTCATCCGTGAGCTCTTGCTTCATGTCTTCTAACCTTCAAGGTTCTCATAATGCTCCTTGTTCCTCTTTTCTAAAGGAGTGCTCTTATCTTCGTTCATCTCCATTGTATTCTGTATTCAACTTGTTTAACCTCTCTAGGCTCGTGGTTTCACTCGTCTGTCAAAGAAGCAACTTTGTTTTACCTCTTCTTTTTCGTTTTTATCCGGTGCCATCTCTAGGATCTCGGGGCGAGATCCTCTGTTAGTGTGGGAGAGTTGTGACGCCCGAAGACCGACGTCCCAGAAGATTCTAGAAGATTCCAGATGTTCCGGGTTCTCCTGTGTGTTTCAGTTGTGCTTGCTTTATTTATTTTGCATTGCATCATATCATCATGCCATCATGTCATTAATCTTTGCATCTCAACCAAATAAATCGTGTGGACCTTCGGTCCATTTAAATCGAGGGAAGAATGACTTCTCTTTAAAACATATCCTCCTAGTATTATGGAGCTATTAATAAATATTCCATTGCTTCGGAATAACCCAACACACTTGCATATATTTCCACATGCCTTTTCTTCTCAATTCCTTGCCTTAAACCCTCCCTATATTCTTTTCCCGTTTATCGAGGTTCTTCCAAAAACTCTCCAACAATTTTAATTAAATTCCTTACATTTTTGTGAGTCCAGGGAATTTTACCCTATGCCCTAAGCCTATTCCTAACTCCTCCTTCCTTTTCTTTCTTCTTTGCTGCTTTCTGTTTTTTTTTGGAAAACAACATCAGTTAAAAATATAAGAAGACCAGCCGGCAGTCCAGCCGCAGCCCACCTCCCTCCTAGCCCAGTGGGCCTCAGCCTTCCCTCCCCGCGGCCCATCAGCTGCAGGCCCGACCCCGGCGGCTAACCCTAGCCCGCAGCAGCGCAACTCCCTCTGTTTCCCTTCGTCCGCCGCCTCCTCTCGATCCCATCTCCACCGACCGCTCGACCCCCGCGCCCCATCTTCCTTCGCAGTGCTCCCCTCGATCCCGAGCCCTCGAGCCATCTCTCCATCGCCCTTTCTCCCACAGCCCCGTGCGCCCGTGGCCTCCCTCGCCCGAAGCCGCCCCTGCGTTCCCTCGATCTCTCCCCGCGCCGGCCTCCCCTCCGCTGGACCTCCAGCCGCGTCCCTCAGCCCCTCGAAGAAGCCCCCTCGTCCACGCCACCTCCTCGTCGACGCCAGGCCACCGCGCCCCCGCGGTCGGGGCCAGCCTCCTCCTCGAAGCTCCCTGTGCGCCTCCCTCCGCGCCTGGCGCCCCGCGGGCCGGCCAGGAGCGCCTCCTCCCGTGCGCCCCTCCCGTGCGCCCGAGAACCTCCCTCGCCTCCTCCAGCGGCCACCTCATTGCGCCAGCCGGGCGCCCGAAGCCCAGCGACCGCGCCTCGTCCTCCCGCGCCGGAGCAGTCCGGCCAGAAGCCCTCGCGACCCTGCGCCTCGCCTCCTTGTGCTGTCTCCATGGAGCCCGAGCAGGGGTTTTCTTTTGCTAGTTTCGATTCTGCCAGGTTGCTGCCAAGTGCTCGGAGCCTTCGGTTCCACCAAGTTCCACTACGTCCCAAGAACCAAGACCGACCCCGACAAGTACCACGACGACCCGAACAGCTACGAAACATGAACATCTACCGTTGCAAGAACGAGGACCCCCAAGTACCACGACGGCCCCGAACGCCTACGAACCGTGTACGACTACCGTCGCCGAAGGCCGTCGAGTGAACAACTACCGTCGCCCCGAAGATGTTGGTTTCATCAAGTACCTCTCCGAACGTGAACGCCTACTTCCTCTACGAATCGCGAGAACGGCTACATAACGAGTACCTCTACGGAACGACTACTTCCTCTACGACCCGTGTACCACTACTTCCACTATGTCCCTCGACGACTCGATCCGCTTCGAGAACAAACGCTTCGAAGGTATAACCCCAAGATGACCCGTGTGATGCATGTGTTGTATGAAATGTTCCCTTGTGTGCTCCGTGCCCGTTTCGTCCTTGTCATGCTCCTCGGTTGCCACGTCGCCGACCCGTGGGAACCCGGTGACGGGATCACCCCACCTTTCATCTTGTTTCGCTCGCTCATGCCACCTTATCTTTTGCACCGGTCTCTCAATGAGTGACCGGAACCGAGATGTTGCCGTTGCATCATTTTCGGATCATTGCCGTGGCACCCTTTCTTTCCACCACGGTGACAATACTTCATATCTCTTCATGTCAACTTTTAATTAATTGCATAAAACTTGATCATATCATCCGCATCATGATTAACAACATTAAAATGTGTGAATTGTTGTTGCTTAAAATTGCTAAACATGCTCATGGGGATTTTCCGGAATTGTTGTTGTTCTTCCGGCCTCACTTAAAATGCCTAAATAGTGTAGTTTTATTGTGCTTCACCTCTTGCTATGTTAACCAACGTTTAATCTTGTCTTGTAAATAAACGAGAGTCAATTAAATAATTAAAATGTGGTGTTTCGTCAATATGCAACTCGTTGCATATTGAGCTCCACTTAACTTGTAGTGTTGTTTGTGCACATTGCCATGCCATGCATAATTAAAACGGACATGCGTCATACTTGGATGTGCATCGTATGCCATGTTTATGCTTGTGTGTTTACCGTGTTGTTTGCTTCTTTCCGGTTGTTTCTCTTGTTAGCTTCGGTTTCGTTCCGGGGTTGTGAGGATTCGCTCGACTATGTTGCTCCGTCTACCTCATGGATTCGTTCTTCTCCATTGCGGAATCCCAGGCAAGATGATCATACCCTTGGATACCTTTACTACCATTGCCATGCTTAGTTGTCTTGATGCTATCGTTACATGTCGTGCTACCCATCTTTTATTGTCAGCCTCTCCTTGTTGCCATGAAACCTCTAACCTTTGACACCTTCCTAGCAAAACCACTGTTTGGCTATGTTACCCGCTTGCTCAGCCCCTCTTATAGCGTTGTTAGTTGCAGGTGAAGATGAAGATCGTTCCAGGAGGGAACTTGTTGTTATATCACAATATCTATAATTATTATTAACACACCTATATACTGGGCATGGGTGGAAGGCTTGGCCTTTTGCTCGGTGTTTTGTTCCACTCATGCCACCTTAGGCGCCGATAAACCGGCATTATGTTCCTTGATTTTGCGTTCCTTACACGATGGGTGGATGGGGACCCCTTGACAGTTCGACTTTGAATAAAACTCCTCCAGCAAGGCCCAACATTGGTTTTAATTTGCTCATAATAACAACTTAAATAATTAATTAATTGCATAGGGGGTCATGTCCCCGGGTTCTTAATTCTACATAACAGGGGGGGCCAGTGCTGATGGTGTTGGTCCCAAACGGGGGTCCTGCAGGGCCACCACGGGGAAACTCGAGGATTGGTTTTACCTGTAGCATCACCCATCCGGACGTGGCCTGAGACGAGATACGCGCGGCTACTATCAAGGTGTCGGCACGCCGGGAGGTCTTGCTGGACTTGTTTTACCATTGTCGAAATGTCTTGTGCACCGGGATGCCGAGCCTGATCGGTTTTCCCTAAGATAAGGAGTGATGATATTATATTTATCACTTCAGCTAATCGTGGGAGCTTGTGATGTGCTAAGTAGGGACACCCCTGCAGGGTTATGATCTTTCGAAAGTCGTGCCCATGGTTATGTGGCAGATTGGAATTTGTTAATGTCCGGTTATAGAAAACTTGACAGAGGATCCGAATTAAAACACACAAATGTGTGAGTAACCGTGACTGTCTCTTTTCACTTTGAGAAGAGAACACGGTGGGGTTATGTTTGATTCGTATGTAGTTCAGGATCTTTAGTGATCACTAGTTTGCGACCGTTTGCGTAGATGCTCATCTTATTCTTGTACTCGTAAGCTAGCCACCATATTATGCTTAGCCGCTGCTGCAACCTCGCCACTTTACCTCTTCCTACCCATAAAGCTTTGCTAGTCTTGATACCCATGGTTATGGGATTGCTGAGTCCTCGTGGATCACAAATACTACAACACCAGATGCAGGTTCAGCCGAGTTTGATGCAGGAGCTAGTTCAAGTTCTACATCGGGTGTTCCATGAAGAGAGTGGTCGTTTGCTTGTGACGTTTTCGACGATCAGTAGTTGTTTCTACTAGGGGTGATTCAGACCTGTGGCTTTATGTTTTTGGTATCTTTCTTTTGGATCTTCGCCCGTAGTCGGGTTGTGATGTTTTGAATGATGTCTTGCTTATGTAATGTATTGTGTGAAGTGGCGAGTGTAAGCCAATTATCTCCTTTTGCAATTTAATCCCTCTTTTACATGAGTCGTGCAAAGATACCAAACTTGAGATCATTCCAGAATGGGCTTATACCTTTAAGTCGTGCCTCGACACGTAGGAGGTATAGTCCCATCCTGGGCATTACACTAACATTCAGCACGGCTTACCACCCCCAGACTGGAGGGCAAACGGAAAGAGTAAATCAAATACTCGAAGACATGCTAAGGGCATGTGTCCTCACCTATGGGGCCAGCTGGGATGAAAGTTTACCGTATGCAGAGTTTGCATATAACAATAGTTACCAAGCTAGCCTGCAGATGGCACCTTTCGAAGCCTTGTACGGACGAAGATGCCGTACTCCATTGAATTGGTCGGAAACCGGGGACAGCCGCATATTCGGCCCCGATATGTTAAAGGAAGCTGAGGAGAGAGTAAAAATGATACAGGATCGACGCAAGACCGCCCAAAGCCGACAAAAGAGCTATTACGATCAAAGGCATCGGGAAATAAGTTTTGAACCCGGTGACGACGTATACCTGCGTCTGTCACCGATGAGAGGACTACAACGATTCTAAGTCAAAGGAAAACTAGCACCACGATTCATCGGACCCTTCCGTATAGTTGCACGAAGAGGCACAGTAGCTTACCAACTGGACCTTCCCAAGGAACTGTCCGACGTCCACGACGTGTTCCACGTCTCGCAACTACGGAAGTGTGTAAGCAACCCAGAGAAACATGTGTCACATGAAAATCTTGACGTGCAACCAGATCTTACATACCGAGAACACCCAGTGAAGATTTTGGAGGAGTCTGAAAGGAGGACCCGTCAGAAAACTATTAAATTTCTCAAAGTTCAGTGGAGTAATCACACAGAGGATGAGGCAACATGGGAAAGGGAAGATTTCCTACGGACAGAACATCCACACCTATTTGAGGATCATCTGAAATCTCGGGGACGATATTTTTCCTAAGGGGGTAGGTGTTGTAACACCCCAAAATTTTGAGCTAGTTTTTCTTGCAAACTTTTGGCCCTTTTGAAAAGGGAATTATTTGATCCTTTCTTTTGCCCTTCTAAAATTCCTTTCTGCCAAAGTTTGTGTGTCTTCTCAAGCTTGGTTTTTGGCCTTGAAGTTCTCCTCTTGTGTTTGGCTCAAGCACAAGTTGAGATTCAAAAGGAGTTGTTTGAGTTCACCACTTCTTGTTTTAAAATTCTCAAGTTTAACCTTGACTTATCTCCCCTCCAACCTTCATCTTGCCATGATCCCAACACGAACAATCTTCTCCAAGACTCTCTTCACACCATGGGACAAGCATTTCATCAATTCCAGCAAGTTGTGAGCTTATTGGGATTTTTCTTCTATTTATTCCATTCCAAAAACAGTTCTGTCTTTTATAGTGGACCTTGGTGATTTACAAAGGAACCACAATTTTCATCTACCTATTTGGCTCCAAACCAACTCTCCTAAATGGCCTTTAGTACCCACAACCTAGAACCATCTTGTTTCACTGGTCCATACTTCAAAATTTTCAAATTTCACCTGCTGCAAGTTTGGACCAGATTTGCAAAATTTGGAGAAATACATATTTATCTTCATCAAAAATTCTATGAAAAATCATGCAGCCTCTAGATACATCAAGAGGCCACTCCACCAAAAATCATCCCCTGAAACATTGCACACATACCAGAATCATTTCATCAAACACTTAGCCTACATTGAACTGTTAGCTGTTAACTGAAACTGTCGACAGTGCAACACTTCGTCAGTTTCGTCAATTTCGACAGTCGTCGGGCGCGGCGACAAAACCTCGTCTGTATCTCCCTTGGCTCGACGCTGCACTATAGCTTCTTCTTATCCATGCGCCGCATGGTCGCTTGGCCGTTTCTGGGCGTCGGTGGTGCCCTGGCCCGACCGCGCGGGCGGCTGCCACGGCCACAGCGCCGCCCGTGGCGGCTGACAGAAGCAACGCCGCAGCTCCACGCCATTTCGCGCCGCCCAGACCATCCCAGTGCTCCGCGTGTCCCTCCCCACAGCCAACGCACGCCTGGCATACCGTCGTCGTGGCCTGGCACGCGCAGAGCGCCGTTTCTGCCGCATACAAGCCGCGCGGCCGTTCCGTCGAGGGCAGGCCGTAACACCACCTCTACTGCTAAGTTAAGCGCGGGAATGGAGCTCCTGCAGATCATAGATGATGCTCAAGCCCCTAGCCCCGCCGTCCGACCACTGCAGCGCCGTAATTGGCTCGCCGGACTTATCCGTTCGCGGCAGCCACCTCGAGCCGCCTATAAAAGGCACCCCCGAGCTCGTGCTCGAGCACACACGCCTCCACTACTTCCCTAGACCACGCCCAACCTCTGGAAGAGCCCAGAGAGGCTTTTCTTCCCCGGCCCCGGCTAGCTACCTCTGCCTCGGGCTCCAGCTCCGTTCACTCCGGTGAGGGCTCCTCCGCCACCGTGAACTTTAACGTAGTACCCTGGCATCCACCTAGTCCTAAACCCCAACCCAATTTCTCTCCAGAAACCTTCTCCGATGAGGTCCACAAACACCCGAGCCGTCGTCCGCCAGAGATAAGCTCGCCGTCGACGTGGGGCTCGCCGGCACCCAACTCCACCACCGTTCGACGCGGAAGACCCCCGTGAAGCCAGAGGTACCACTCCCCTCCCCTATCTCGCCGTGGATCGACGCCGGCGATCACCGCAGCACCGGCGCGGCGCGGCTCTGTTTCTCTTTTTCAAACCTGACAGGTGGGGTCCTTTGTCAGTCTCTCACATCTCTCCCTCGAACCGTTTTCTGTTGGCGTATTTTAGCAAAGTGCGTCTTCCCTCTGCAGGTGACGTACTGTGTACCGGTTCGTTTCGTTACTTTCTGTTCTAGCCCCTGGATCTTTTCTGTTTCATTACAGATGGGTCCCTGGACAGAAACCTTAATATCTTTTAAACTAAAAGTGATTTTGAGTTGATTCTTTTTCTGTCCACTTTGGTTTTCGGTCTAGTTTTTTTTCATATTTATGAGGAAATATTTTGAGCAACTTTATTTGCATGCGCGGTATTTATGTTAGTATATATTTTTGTTTGAATACATAGATACCGGAGGCCGTGACGGAGGCGTGAATCACGCCGAGTTAGGCTCCGACTTTTCAGAACCAGGCAAGCATGTTTGAACTCTTGATATGATGAGTGTGTTGCATGTTTGCTCGAGTAGCTCGTTCATAAGCATGATCATATGGGCATATGTGTATGGCATATTTCATGCAAGTAAGCTTCGGGTGAGTCCCGAAGGAGAATGTTGAACCACCTCGATCATATGGTGATATGATGGGGAGGAATGCTGGTATTGTTGGAGCATGCCAGTAGTTGGTCAATTCAGTATCAAAGGAGATCATGTCCCGATCCCGTTCATCTCCTTTTTCAGTACTATCATAGGCCGTTCGTTGGGATTACGGTCTAGTCGGTTGTAAACCACTTTCCGAGTACACACCAAGTAGAGGGGCCGGGATGAGGGTTCCATGGCCCTGGATTAAAGCCCGTCATCCGGTCAGGGGGCATGGGTGTTTCCGGTTGGGACCGAGAGGGGGGCACCCCTTAGAGCGCGCATATATAAATTTGATCCCATGCTATTCGAGGTTGTAGCCTCCCCGTCTTAAAGTTTTTCGTGAATGTCGTCGCGGGTGATTCCGGACGACAGGATGTTAAATGGGTGTGTACTGGTTAGTTGGGTTTCTACTAAAACACCGTAGACGGGACTCGCCCACGTGGCTAGTAGGACCCGTTGGCTTTGAGTTATTAGTGCAAGCTCTGCAGAGTTAAATTCCTTCAGTAGCCATGTTCATGGCCTAGGATCAATATTCATGTCAACCCGGTGACCGTCTCTAGTATATTCTTGTGAGTAACCAAAATAGTGTTGTCATCAAGTTCATTTGGTAAATGAACTCACCACTATCTCTGCATTGATTTTTCTTTCCGAAGTATTTCATCATTATATACTGTTATTTATAAGCCCTTTTGTGATGTCGCTTAGACGTCCGACTGTAGCATTCTTGTTATTTATTTACGTTATAAGCCCTCTATGTGATGTCGCTCAGACGTCCGACTGTGGCATTCTTTTCTTTTGTAAGCCCTTTATGTGATGTCGCTCAGACGTCCGACTATGGCATTCTTGTTATTTATTTTGTTATAAGCCCTTTATGTGATGTCGCTTAGACGTCCGACTGTGGCATTCTCGTTATTTATTTATGTTATAAGCCCTTTATGCGATGTCGCTCAGACGTCCGACTGTGGCATTCTCGTTATATTTGCTATAAGCCCTTTATGTGGTGTCGCTCAGACGCCCGACTATGGCCTGTTATCATTTATTATTTTTCTACGAGGCGTCACTCAGACCCTCGTTTGGTCTTGTTATTTTTATCTTTTGGATTTCGGGAGGATTACCACCCGACTTCCATTCTTTACCTTCAGCGCATTCATATTTTATTCCGGTCACATTTTTGCTGGAATACTCATATGCATTCATGTTGGCATTTGTTATATCTTAAGTCCGAACTGTCTTGCGAGTACATTCAAAGTACTCACCTGGCTTGTTGATTTGGCCAGATGTGGACGAAGGCGATCTCATGGATGAAGAGTTCGATAGCGAGTCCGACGCTTAGAGGAGTCCCAGTCAGTCTCTTGCGATCCTAGAGTTGATCACTGTTTTATAACCTCTTCCGCCTACCACCAAATAAATTCATCGGGTCTCACTCCGACACTCAATGAACTGTAGAATATTGGAGTCACACCACCCACTTCACTTTGACATATTCCACCGCCTTTTATTACGAGTCAGTAGTATGCCACCCTGCCTTGTGCCATATCCGCCTCTATGTAATATATTGGCGCGCTTGTAATAAAATTTGTTGAGCCACCCCTAGCTCAACCTTGTATGATATTCAGTGTACTGGAATTCTGTATCAAGGAATTTTCTACCAGCAGGAATATGATTCCTCACTGGTTTAATAAAGAGATCGGTCTTCCGGTAATTATTTTACTGAAGGACCGGTCGCGACAGGTGGGCATGTCACAAAAAGTCATGTTGTGCATTCAAGCATAGCTCTCAGATATGAACGAATGAGATGCTCCAGTATCGAAAAGAACAGATGCCAGATGGCAGTTAACAAGAAGCGTACCAAGGACGATGTTAGGATCCTCATAAGCTTCCTCAGCAGAGACATAGTTTACATGACCACGTGTAGTGGGGATTGGTTTGACATAGTGCACCTTGCCCGTTGGCTTACCACGGCCAACGAGCCTTCCTGGCTGGTTCTGACGACACTCACGCGTGTAGTGCCCTGGTTCTCCACACTTGAAGCATGTCACAGTGCCAGTGCATGGAGCAAAGTTGGCAGGTGGTCCTCCATAAGTCTTGGCAGGTGCATACTGTTGGGTTGGGTGAGGCGCCTCATAGGATAGCCTCGGAGTGAAGTTGGGTGGCAGAGCAGTGTTAGGAACCCACACACGGCGCTTGTGGGAGCCAGAGCCGGATGAGGCACCAAAATCACGAGGATGCTTGCGTGTGGCTTCGAAATCAGTCTGGCCCGTCTCAGCACTGATGGCTTTGTTCACCAACTTCTGGAAGGAGGTGCCCTCGTGCAGACGTAGATCTCGGCGAAGTTCAGGGCTGAGTCCCTTGCGGAACCTCGCCTGCTTCTTGGCATCGGTGGACACTTCCTCGGGAGCATAGCGTGCCAAGTTGCCAAACTCGCGACTATAGCCATCCACGGTTAGCCGTCCCTGGGTGAAATTGCAGAATTCCTCCCGCTTGTGATCCTTGAGACCTTCCGGAATGTGATGTTCACAGAATACCTCATTGAACTCTGCCCAAGTAGTGCTTAGGCCAGCAGGACGCATAACCTCAAAGTTTTCCCACCAGAGGCTGGCAGGGCCCTCAAGATGGTAGGCGGCGTAGGTAACCTTGTCAGCTTCGTCCACACGGGCAGAGTGTAGCTTGTGGGTGATACTGCAAAGCCAGTCATCCGCATCAAGAGGTTCAGCGGAATGATGGAACTTCGGTGGGCAGATCTTGATAAAGTCATTAATTGACACCACATCATTCCTCTGGCGAAAGGCAGTATTCTGCTCTATGCGTTCCAGTAGACGGTTGGTCTCTCTCTTGTTCCTTTCTACTTCGGGCATAACTTCAACCAAGGAGGGTGGTTGGGGCAGATTCTCATCTCTAGCCCCACTGGCCTCACCCTGCTCCTGAGCAGCAGGAGTGCTACGAGTGTTGACCATCCTAGGAAAACAAAACAATGGTTTAGACAAGGATGGAAAAACTTGACATAGGAGTGCAGAATGTAATGGATGACAAGGAATGCAGAGATGTTCATCTGTACGACATGGTAATATAGAAACTGCCATATATACACTAGTGGTCATACACACCATACATATTTTAGTACAAGCCAAGGCTAAAGTACAACTGCGGTGAAAGACGATACATCTCATCAAAGGCATTCCAAACTCCTATACATTATTTAACTACGCCTCCGGAACTCAGTACACACTAAGTCATATTCCACAAGATGCGCGGGACTGTGGAAATACAACTACTACGATACTACTACTGCCACGGTCTAGCTCAGACATTTCCGTAGTAATCTTCATAAAGATTACCACCATAGCCTGGAAATAGAACATGTGGATCTGGAAACTCTCGAGCACTCGAAGGCTGTGGACCAAAGGGACACGGATGCGGTCTCGGTCCCGCTGCTGGTGGTAACCGACGCCCACTTGGAGGTGTAATACCCCCAACGTCACACCAATCCATATGATCGGGTAGACGAGTCCGCACGGGGTACAAATCCCGCATATCCAGATATCCGGCGTGCACGGCAGGTGCAAGCCGTGTCAAAGTAGTCCAGTGGGCGGCTCGAGTGTTATAAAGCTCCATCCAGAGGGCACGAACCTCACGGTCCCTATCCTCCAGCATCTGAGTAGTAGTCTGAAGCAGTGGCTCCTCATGAGCAGCATCAGTATACAGACCAGTGTAGTAGCCTTCCTCTCCAGGAAGTGAGGCTGGCATGTAGCAGAACTCAGTGTTCAGCAGCAGGGCATGCCTAGCCCGGATGATGGTCATCATCGAGTAAGCGGCATCCTGCACTACCATCTCGATGGTAACCCCGAGCCCATAAGACCAATGGATGGGGTCGGTAGCTCCGGGATACGATGGGTATATCCGGACTGTGCAGAAATACTGACTCTGGTTGAAATCCCGGTACTGTTCCTCCACAGTGTACTCAGGATACCAACGGTAGCCGGTCTCAGTCAACACACGGACTAGCATGGCCGTGTGACCTGGCACATTAATGCACCGGGTCAAACGGACCAAGTGGTGAGGTGTCCGATCAGACATCTGAAACACGAAATAATGCAAAGGCATTAGAATTTCTGGAAGAAATCGGGCAGCATAACAACTGTAAATGCTCAAAAAAGATTATGAGACATCATACAAATGATAGCATAGCCACGCAACAACATCATATCAAGGTTCCGGGTCCAACTAATCAACATACTAGAAGGGTAGAAACTGAACTGAGGCTTCAAACCAACAATCCTAAGGGTCTACGGATTAGTAACACGTGAGCCTAGTAAAGATGAGAGACCTAGTCCTAAACCCCCGTAGAAAGAATAGGCTGACTCAGATCAGAAGGGCATAAGGTAAAGAATTAAAAAGAGCCTTACGTTCCCTTCCACAATCAATTCCCCTACATATAACTAAGAATTTTCTAGACTCAACATCGACCAGTTTGTCTAGAAGAACCTACAGGCAGTCCGGCTCTGATGCCAACGCTGTCAGGACACCGATCCTAAGTCACACCGATCTAGCTTGTAACACATCATATCCCTTTGCAGCCTCACGCACGGTATCCCCAAGGGTGCCACCTTACCTGGCCCGGGACCGTTTGCGCATTTTGGCACATGTATATGATAGTGTCGCTAGCATCCATATGACAGAGAACCCGGGCCGACATGGCTAGTTATAAACCAAAAGTGGCACTATATTACAGAGACATGCATCCATGACCCAGCAACGAACATGTCGGTCATCAACGTATGAACCCAAGTCGTAGCAAGCTACATGGACTTAAAGGAACAACGCGTGACATTTCCCCTAAGGGACAGACACAGGAACGAAGAAGGACACGTGCCGGCCAGCCTATGTGTTCCGGAGCAGTAGCAAGCTACCAAGGCTCAATGGAAGCACTAGGAGGCATTTCCCTGTAAGATAGGCTACCAAAGGTAAACAACTAGGAGTCGGATCCCACACATACCAAGCATTTCAAACATACACACAATATGCTCAATATGTGCAAATACAACATTGCATCACAATAGAACTCTATGAGTCAAAGTACTTTATTTAAGAGGCTCCGAAGAGCCATACATAACATATCCATATAGATAGGGGTCACATGACCCAACACTCAAGTTATACAAACATACAAGCACAAACGGAAGCTAACATGTCTGAGTACAGACAACTTGGAAATAAAACAGGCCTTGTGTAGCCTGACTATCTACAAGGCCCTTCACAAGCTCAGGATCTCCGTCTGGGTAGCAAGCTACTCGTCGACGTCAACGTCTATGTAAAACCCATCAGAAGGGGCAGGGTTCTCCTCTACAACAGTTATTACGCAAACATGAGTACCAAGGTACTCAGCAAGACTTACAACAGAACCTATCATACATGCATCATTATCAACAAGGGTAGTGGAGTTCATAGCAGCAAGCCAGCTTTGACTCTTCGCTAACCTATACTATAACTCTCAGCGGACTGCAAGATGAGAGAGAGTCCTCTACTCACCACAACAATACACTACCGTGGATCCTCTTCCGTCATCCTGCGGAAGGGCCATCCACGGCACTCACACTTGTCTTGAGGCTTTTAGTAGTATCCATCAACTTGCCTATGGACTGTATAAGCAACCAAGTAGTCCGTATCACGAACAACGGCTATTCGAATAGATTGGTAACCCTGCAGGGGTGTACTTCTTCACACACGCTTCCACCACTTATCGCCGTTTACTCGACATGTACTCGGCAACCTTCAAGCGAAAGCCCAGCGAGGGTGTCGGCCACGACCTGACTAACTACACAAGTCCCTAGTCCAGGTTTATCGCCTATTTGGTTTCCATCCATGGGGAGATCCGGTCGGGGTGTCGCTCATGCCCCAAACAATGTGTACAGAGTTCCCGAGTCACCAAACGGGCACTCGGTACACCCGGCCACGTACCTGCCGCATCACAGCCCACCCCGACGGTTAGCATTGTGCACGACCACGAGTATACTATAAACACCAGAAACTAGTTGCAACTCCTGGACAGAGGACAAGGGCAGTTAATAAGTCGAGAGAGCTTGGAGCGCCCGGAGCCTAATGCGTGGTAGTAGCTGTAACTTGAAACACACATATAGATCTCGGGTCCTATGGAAGGTTCCAATGAAACAACCCACCATGTACTCCTACATGGCCTTTCATCGATACCTTTACCAAACATGTTCCAAACATCCCTCTCTTTATTGAGCATGATCATTTCACTCCGATACATCACCCAGATGAACCAGACCTGACACAACTCTAAGCATAGCAGGAAACATAAACAAATAGCATGGTAGAACACACATCACATGGCTCAATCAACTCCTACACATGCTAGTGGGTTTAAACTATTTACTGTGGCAATGACAGGTCATGCAAAGGAATAGGGTTCAACTACCGCAGCAAGTAGCAGTTCACACGTTGTTGCCTTAATGCAGTAAAAGAGAGCAGGAGCGAGAAGATGGGTTTGTATCGGAATGATCAATGGTTGCTTGCCTGACAGATTGGTTGTCGGGTACTGCTCTTCAGTTGCATACGCAGTTGTATCCTCGGGAGCAGGACCTACCACGGAGAACACCGACGATACAATCAATATACAAACAAATGCAACAATATGATGCATGCTCATGACATGGCAAGATGAATGTGTTTTGGGCTAATGCAACTATGAACAGAAGGGTTTGAGCCCATTTGAACCAAAGATTCAAACTTATACCCAAACTATTATTTATTAAAGTGCATTATCATGTTTTGATGTGAACAGCAAGGTTAACTTGCTCAAACATGCATGAAACTAGTGCCATTGGAAAGATTGGATTTTTCCGATCAATTTTCATATATAAATCTTTTCCATCTGAGCTACTATTGAATTTATATGATTTTTTAAGTTTAAAGCATTTTCTGGAATTTCCTGAATTGTTTTAAATAAAATAATCCTAGAAAACATTTACTGCGTCAGCATGACATCATGCTGACGTCAACAGGTCAAACCTGACTGGTGGGTCCCGCGTGTCAGTGTCATTAGCTTAACTAATTAACTAAATTGCTAATCCTAATTTAATTAGCCGCCTGGGCCCACTTGTCATAGACTCCAGGGGGTCAACCTGGGCCCACCCGTGGTCAAACGGGGTCAAACTGACCGGTGTTTAGCCGCCGGAGAGGCCAGACGCGGCGGTGCAGGGCGGAATTCATGCTCCGGCGACCAAATCGACGGCGGAGCACGTCTACGTGGTCCTGGGGAAGTGCCGCATCGAATGGTGGTGGTGGTTGGCCTCGGGGTCGCTGGAAAAAGCGCCGGCAACAACCTTGGCGGCTGCCGGAGCTCGGGTGAGCTCGGGCTAGTCGCTAGGAGGCACGGCGAGGCTCGTGGTGTGGCGTGTCAGGCTCCTGGAGGTGCGGTGGAGCTGATGGGCAGGGTGGCGCGGCCGTTGGGTGGCCAGATCCTCGTCGGCGACGAGCTCCGCGGTGGCGCGTGCAGGTGAGCTACGTGCAGTCGTTACAGAGCTCGAGGGGGGAAACGGAGAGGATGGGGAGGTAGCCAAGCTCATGGTGGTCGCGTAGGAACTGACGGCGAGGTCGGGGATGAGCTGCTGCGACGGTGAGGTCGCCGGCGATCTCGACGGCCGAACGGGGGACAAGTTCTCGAGGACGGCGTGTTGGAGCTTCCGGCGATTCATGGCTCGTCGGGGAGGCGTAACAGACGGTGGCGGAGCTTGGGGACACGACGGCGAGGCGAGGGGAGCTCGGTGGCTGCGGCTATGGCGGCAGGACGGCGGCGGCTGCGTCGGCCATGGCGCGGGGAGGACGAGGGAGAGAGGCAGGGGAGGAGTGGATGTGTCCAGCGGCTTCGAGGCGCGACATGGAGGTCATCCAGGCCGTTCCCGCGGCGAGGCGGCGGCCAGGCGGCAAGCAGCTGCCGCGGTGGCGCTCGGCCATGCGCCGGCGTCACCTGCCTGCCTGGTTGTCGAAGCAGCTGGCTGGCTCGGGCCAGCACAGTGCTGGGCCGCCAGGTGGGCCGGCTGGTCTAGATAGGTGGGTTGTGCCCTCTCTCTCTCTCTTTTTTCTATTTTTTCTTTCTGTTTTGTTTCTTTTTCAACTTGTTTAATTAATAAAAATGCTGGAGCATTTTTATAAATCATAAAACTAGTCATGCCCACTGTATATGATATGAACAGCATGGAACATTTTAGTTTATGATTATTTGGGCACCTAAAGTATTTTATAGCATTTAGATGCCCAAATGCAAATACAATATGAATTAATCCAGAGGCCTTTGGATGTCCTAGAAAATTGTGCATCATTTTTGTCAGAGGTTTAAGACCAAGGCAATGATGATGAACATTTTTTAAGGGTATTTTGGGTACATTGGAAAAGATTTTATTAAACCCTAGTTGTTAGAAGAGGGGTGTTGGGGTTTCTATCATCCCCATTTCAAGTTTCTGCAAAAAGTAAACATGATGCAATCTCTAGCTAGTCCTAAAGAATGCACTGACTAGGGATGTGACACGGCCCCTCTTCGGCGGCAGCGGGACTGGATCCTTCGGGGCCTTCCCCTTCTCCGTGGCGGACGGCTTCCTCGACGGTGCCATGGAGATCTCGCGATAAGAGACAGAGCGAAGAATAAGCAAGGGGAAGATGGCGCTGGCTTGAAAACGGCTTGGGGGCTCCCCCCTAGTCCCACTTATAGGGTGGAGGAGCCCAACCGCCGGCCACTAGCGTCGCAGCCATTACGCCCCTGTCGCCTGTGCCAAGGAGTTGTCAAGTCGCACAATCACCGAGACTGCGTGGGAAGCAGAGCCGCCACGTCCCATCCAATAGTCGCACGCCGGCCTGGCCCGCAGCCTTTTAGGTCCCTCAGCGCTTCGTCCTCGACTAAGGCTTCTCCCCGAAGCCAACTCCGTGCGCGCCTTGGGCCCGAGGGCTACTTTCGGCGTCCTGGGAACCAGGGTACCCAGACTTGCCTGTGTGCAGGCCGCAACGCACTCCTACTATGGCCTGGTACGGCCTAGCTGATCGACCAGGTGTCCAAGACCCTCGCGAGGGGGCTAAGCCTCGCAAGGAGAACGACGTCAAGAACCCCTCAGGAGCGGCCTCGGCAAGGTGCTCCGGAGGGGTGGAGAATCCAAGGCCAAGCCTGCCTCAGGAGGAGGCAGTGATGTCAGCAGTGACGCACCGCGCCAGCGGATGCCAGTGTCCGCCAGCGGCGTAGTTGCCATTTCGGTGCAAGGGGGACAGCGAAGCCGCAGGTTCCCGAGGAGCGGGACAAAGGTTTCCCCATTGGTGCAACAAGACCAAAGACCGCAAGGACGACAAGGAGGATGTCACCGTCGAGCCCACCACCGCGTCACCGCCTGGGCCTTTTGCAGGTGAAGACTTCTTTTGTCAGGGTAGGAACGTCCTTGTGTTCCCGCTCAAAAATGGCCGTTGTGGGAACCCTTCCCGCCTAAACATTTCGGGGGAAGAAGACCGTGGCCGCCTATATAAGTAGCCAGGATTCCCACTATGAAAGGGATCGATCCATACACTCTGCCACCACGCAAGGAGCAAGAACACTTGCCTCCCGACCCACCTGAGCTCACCTCCTGAGCTCAGGAACCACTATACTAGCTCATATTCCAGCCCTCCCGAGGCTAATCCACCAAAGCAGGAAGTAGGGTCTTACACCACACGGTGGCCCGAACCTGGGTAAACTCTTGCGTGTTATATCTGTTGTTTGCTTGAATTCCTTCACCTTGACGAGAGCGAGGCACTAGGTAGACGCGAGCGGGAGAGATCTTTGTTCACGCCCCTGTGTTCGAACTTCTTGGGTTTTGCGGAGCCCTAAATCCGACATAAGCAACTAGCCTTGATTCATGTGCAAAAAGAGACAGCTGCAGGGGGATAGCCCCCAGTAGCTCGAGGATGGTGCAGCCCGGGGGGCACCCTCTATTGAATACCTGAAGCATCACCTGATACTTGTCGAAGAAGAGTTGGGGTAGCTGAAGATGCAAGTCGTGCGGGTTGCTCCTGAGGATCATCGGGCTCCTGAGGCCCAGGGGCTCCGGAGGCCCTCAGTGGTTGCGGGGGTCCGATTCTCTCTCCGTCTGGACCGCCTGCCACTGAGCCTCCCGAGCCCCCAAAGCCTGCCGCGCGAGGTGCTGGAACGTGGCAGCTACGTTGCGAAATCCGAAGAGCGTGCGGACGTAGCTGCAGGGGATGGCCCTCCTCCGGCCAACCGTCGTCGGCCAGAAGGGCTCCAAAGAAGCGGCTCGGTTGAGACCCGTGATGTCGATGCAAACGCAGAAGTGGCCGCTCGGGTTGCGGGTAGGTGAGCTTGGCGCCTTGCGGTTACGCCCACCGCGGATGAGCCTTGCGTACTGAAGTTCATCGGTAACCTGGTCGATGAAGTCCTGAGCCCCCAGCGCCGTACGGCTCGCGCTGGGCTCAAACAAACGCGCGTCGAGACACGCCTGCAGGTAGTGCCCGAACACCTCCCTCAAGACGCTGGTCAAGCCGGAGACACTCCAGAGGAGAGCCCCTGAGCCCGTCCTGAGAGGGGCGTCGGGCACGCCCCCCTATGTGAGGGTGGAGGGCGCCTCGTCGGCAGGCGCGAGTCCTGAGGCGGAACCATCAGGAGCCCCTGCGTCCTGAGGTCCGTTGGCGGGCAGGTTCTCATCTTCTTGGGGCGGTCTGCAGGGAGAGGATAGCTCCATCCTCATCGGAGTTGTCGACCGCCGCGGTCTGGTAGGCGCGCTCCAGGGAACGCACCGCTTCCTTCTCGTCGAAGGCGATCGTGATGACTCCGCTACTCCCGGGCATCTTGAGGACATTGTAGCCGTGATGGGTCGCTGCCATGAACTTGGCGAGGGTAGGACACCCGAGGATGGCGTTTTACGGGAGGTTGATGTTGGCGACGTCAAAGTCGATGAGCTCAGTGTGATAGTTGTCGCGGTCACCAAAGGTGACGGGGAGGCGGACCTGCCCCATCGGGAGTGTGGAGCCATCCGTGACTCTGTAGAATGGCTTGCTCGGGAGGAGCTGATCATAGGGGCCCTGGAGTATCTCGAAGGTCTGGACGGAGAGGACGTTGAGCCCTGCTCCGCCGTCGATGAGGCTCTTGGTCACGAGGACGTTGCTGATGGTCGGGGTGCAGAGCATTGGGAGAGCGCCTGGGGCTACGGTGCACTTGAGTTGGTCCTTGGGGTCGAAAGAGATGACCTGCTTGGTCCACCTGATGTTGTGCGCGGCTTCAGGCCTGGGAAGCGCCGCGTTCACCTCACGAGCGAACTGCTTGAAGATGCGATGGGAAGCCGGAGCATGGGCTCCCCCCAAGATGCATGCAAACGCACGCGGCTCCTGAAAGCCCCTGCTCCGTCTCCCTGGCGGTCATCGTCATTCCTTCTTGGCGGTGGTGGCAGCGGAGGCAGACCTCAGTTGCCCTGAGGGCGACCCTCACGAGGCTAGTCGCGCCAGGGGGCGTCACGAGGCTGCTCCTGCTAGTGGTCTTCATGAGGCTGTTCACGCCACCCTTGGCGTGAGTTCCTGTCGTCCCAACGTCCTCCACCTCGGCCTCCTCCGTGGCCGTAGCCGCGGTTGTCGCACTCAACGCACTGCCCGATGCGCCCGCCGCGCATCGCCCTGAGATCCTAACAGTCGTAGGTGTTGTGGTTGTGGACATTGTGGAAGACGCAGTACGGATGGTTGTCTCTGGGGGGTCGTCGTAGCCGCAGTCGCGCTTCACTTCTGGCTCTACAGCCAGCACGGTGGGCCCCTTGCACTTTGCTTCTTTGGCCTTGGTCTTCTTGTCGTCAGCCTCCGCCTCAGGCAGCTCCTGGAGGGAGAGGCGTCCTTCCTCTGCCCTGGCGCACTTTACAGCAAGCTTGAACATCTCGAGGGTTGTGCATAGGTCCTCGTGGATGGCGAGCTCCTCCCTCATCCTGACATTGCGGACGCCGTCGGAGAACGCCGAGATGATGGCCTCGTCCGAGACCCTGGGGATCCGGAGGCGCATGGTGTTGAAGCGTTGGATGTACTTTTGCAGGGTCTCTCCCGACTGCGCAGATCCGCGGCCGCCGGGGCTCGATCGCGGGTGCCCTAGAAGTGGGTGACGAAACGCTCACGAAGCTCCCCTAGGAGGAGATGGATCCCACGGGGTGGTTCAGGAGCCAGGAGCGTGCGCCATCCTTGAGAGCCATGGGGAACCAGTTCGCCATGACCTGCTCGGTGCCATTGGACGCCTCGATGCTCAGCTCGTAGAGCTGGAGGAACTCCGTGGGGTCGGTGGTGCCATCGTAGCACGGAGGCAGATCCGGCTTGAACTTTCCTGGCCAGACGAGGCGCCGTAGTTCAGGAGCTAAGGCGTGACATCTAGCCACGCTCATGATTGTAGGCGCCCCCTGCGCCTGCGGTGCTGGTTCTTAGGGCGCTGGCGCCACCACCTCCTGTGGCGCGCGGTCTTGGCGCTGCGGGACAGGGGGCCCGCGAGCTCCTACATGATGAGGGGTCACCTGGCAGCTCTCCTCGTCGCGTGCATGGGCCCTGCGGGGCGGCTCACGCCGTGGAGCCTCGCGCCAAACCTCCTGGCCGGCGCCGTAGAGTGGAGGTGGAACCGGGTCACCGTGGCCCTCGTTCCCCGACATGGGCGACGGGGGACGGGAGGATTGAGTTGGTGCAGGCGCCTCCTCAGCAGCATTAACGAGCTCGATGATGTGGTGGAGCCACTCGTCGTACAGGTCATCCGTCGGGCGGTAGCGCAGGAGCTCCCGCGCCATCAAAAGCGTAGGCTGTTGGTAGACCGGCCCGCGGCGGACAAGCGAGGACGACGCCGTGGCCGGCGAGGGTGACGGCGTCGCCGTGCGGCCATCACACCGCACGGAAAGCGGCAGCGACGAGCCCTGCTGCTCGTCGATGGCCGGGTCGGTGGCGGCTTTGGCGACCAGCGAGTTGGGGCGGAGTGGCGCACCGTTGCCCGCGGGCACCGTCTGAGCGACGTTCGCGGTGCGGCGGGCAGCGTGTGTCCACCATGGCTGTGGAGCGAAGTCGACGATGAAAGCGGGACGAGGTCGTCGGAGAAGCCAGATCTCGACACGCCCCCTATATGGCGCGCCAAATGTCGGATTACGGGCTCCGCAAACCCAAGAAGTGCGAACACAGGGGCGTGAATGAAGATCTCTCCCACTCACGTCTACCTAGCGTCTCGCCCTCGTCGAGTGAAGAGATTCAAGCAAACAACAAGTAAAGCACACAAAAGTTTACCCAGGTTCGGGCCACCTTGCGGTGTAAAACCCTACTTCCTCCTTTTGTGGATTGGCCTCAGGAGGGCTTGAATATGGATGAGTACAGTGGTTCCTGAGCTCAGGAGGGTCAGGAGGCAAGAGTTCTTGCTCCCTTATGCAAGGGCAGAGTTTCTGGATCTGATCAGGCTCCACCCTCATAGTGGGGATCCTA
Source organism: Secale cereale (assembly GCA_902687465.1). NCBI lineage: Eukaryota > Viridiplantae > Streptophyta > Magnoliopsida > Poales > Poaceae > Secale > Secale cereale. The sequence goes on from LR738713.1 coordinate 325,747,906, forward strand.
GCTACTTATATAGGCGGCCAGGGTCCTCTTCCCCGGAAATGTTTAGGCGGGAAGGGATCCCACAATGGCCATTTTGAGCAGGAACACAAGGACATTCCTATCCTGACAAAAGCAGTCTTCGCCTGCAAAAGGATCAGGCGGTGACGCAGTGGTGGGCTCGGTGGTGACATCCTCCCGGTCGTCCTTGCGGTTTTCGGTCTTGTTGCACCGAAGGGGAAACCTTTGTCCCGTTCCTCGGGAACCTGCGCCTGCGCTGTCTCCTTTGCACCGAAATGGCAATTGCGCCGCTGGCACGCGCTGGCACCCGCTGGCGCGGTGCGTCACTGCTTGCGTCACTGCCTCCTCCTGAGGCACCCTTGGCCTTGGATTCTCCGCCCCTTCAGAGCTACCTAGCCGAGGCGGCTACTGAGGGGGTCTTGATGTCGTTCTCCTCGCGAGGCCTAGCCCCCTCGCGAGGGTCTTGGGCAGCTTGTCGATCAGCTGGGCCGTACCAGGCCATGGTAGGAGCGCGTCGCGGCCCACAGACAGGCAAGTCTGGGTACCCTGGTTCCCAGGACGCCGACAGAAGAGATGGAGAAAATCAATTGTTGATCGAAGAGCAAGATGATGTTTCATCAACTGTTGATGATCTCACCATTCGATGTGATTCGCTTTCAGCTAACTACAAAAGTTTATCAAATGAACTCCTTAACAGGAATCAAGAACTCGTGTCACTGAAAGAATCTCATAACGAACGGGCTATGGAGAAAGCTTCTCTCTTCGCCGATGTAATGCCCAGGATGGAACTATACCTCCTACGTGTCGAGGCACGACTTAAAGGTATAAGCCCATCCTAGAATGATCTCAAGTTTGGTATCTTTGCACGACTCATGTAAAAGAGGGATTAAATTGCAAAAGAAGATAGTTGGCTTACACTCGCCACTTCACACAATATATTACATAAACAAAACATCATTCAAAACATCACAACCCGACTACGGGCGAAGAACCAAAAGAAAGATACCAAAACAACATAAAGCCACAGGTCAGGATCGAATCCTAGTAGAAGAACCACTACTGATCGTCGAAACGTCACAAGCATACGGCCAAACTCTTCAACGAACTCCAAGTGAAGTACTGATCCAACTCCTGCTTCATCTCGGCTGAACCTGCATCTGGTGTTGTAGTATCTGTGAGCCACGAGGACTCAGCAATCCCATAACCATGGGTAACAAGACTAGCAAAGCTTATGGGTAGGAAGAGGTAAGGTGGTGAGGTTGCAGCAGCGGCTAAGCATAATATGGTGGCTAACTTCCGAGTACCAGAATAAGATGAGCATCTACGCAAACGGTCGCAAAAGGTGATCGCTAAAGATCCTGAACTACATACGGTCAAACATAACCCCACCGTGTTCTCTTCTCAAAGTGAAAAGAGACAGTCACGGTTACTCACACAGTTGTGTGTTTTACTTCGGATCATCTGTCAAGTTTTCTACAACCGGACATTAACAAATTCTAATCTGCCACATAACCGCGGGCACGGCTTTCGAAAGATCATAACCCTGCAGGGGTGTCCCAACTTAGCCCATCACAAGCTCTCACGATTAGCTGAAGTGATAAATATAATATCATCACTCCTTATCTTAGGGAAAATCCGATCAGGCTCGGCATCCCGGTAGCACAAGTCATTTCGACAATGGTAAAACAAGTCCAGCAAGACCTCCCGGTGTGTCGACACCCTGATAGTAGCCGCGCGTATCTCGTCTCAGGACACTACCGGACGGGTGATGCTACAGGTTATACCAGATACCTCGGGTTTCCCCAAGGCGGCCCTGCAGGACCCCCGTTTGGGACCAACAACATCAGCACTGGCCCCCCCTACTATGTAGAATTAAGAATCCTCGGGTAGCGCTAACTCCCTATGCAATTTAATTAATTAATTAAGTTGTTATTATGAGCAAATTAAAACCAATGTTGGGCCTTGCTGGAGGAGTTTTATTCAAAGTCGAACTGTCAAGGGGTCCCCATTTCACCCATCGTGTAAGGAACGCAAAATCAAGGAACATAATGCCGGTTTATCGGCGCCTAAGGTGGCATGAGTGGAACAAAACACCGAGCAAAAGGCCAAGCCTTCCACCCATGCCCAGTATATAGGTGTGTTAATAATAATTATAGATATTGTGATATGCCAACAACAAGTTCCCTCCTGGAACGAACTTCATCTTCACCTGCAACTAACAACGCTATAAGAGGGGCTGAGCAAGCGGGTAACATAGCCAAACAGTGGTTTTGCTAGGAAGGTTTCAAGGTTAGAGGTTTCATGGCAACAAGGAGAGGCTGACAAAAAGATGGGTAGCGCGACATGTAACGATAGCATCGAGACAACTAAGCATGGCAATGGTAGTAAAGGTATCCAAGGGTATGATCATCTTGCCTGGGATTCCACAAGGGAGAAGAACGGATCCATGAAGAAGACGAGAAGAAGCCTCACAACTCCGGAACGAAACTGAAGCTAACAAGAGAAGCAACCGGAAAGAAAGAAACAACACGGTAAACACACAAGCATAAACATGGCATACGATGCACAAACAAGCATGATGCATGTCCGGTTTAATTATGCATGGCATGGCAAAGTGCACAAACAAAACTACAAGTTAAGTGGAGCTCAATATGCAACGAGTTGCATATTGACAAAACACCACATTTTATTTATTTAGTTGACTCTCATTTATTTACAAGACAAGATTAAATGTTTTTAACATGGCAAGAGGTGAAGCACAATAAAACTACACTATTTAGACATTTTAAATGAGGCCGGAAAAATAACAACAACATATCCGGAAAATCCCCATGAGCATTTTTTAGTAATTATAAAGCAAACAACAATTAAACATTTAATGTTGTTAACATGATGCGGATGACATGAACAAGTTTATGCAATTTTATTAAAAGTTAACAAGAAGAAGACATGAAGTATTGTCACCGCGGTGGAAGGAAAGGGTGCCACGGCAACGATCCGAAAATGATGCAACGGCAACATCTCGGTTCCGGTAACTCGTTGAGAGTCTGGTGCAAAAGATGGATGGCGTGAGCAAGTCAAGCAAGAAGAAAGTGGGGCGATCCCGTTGCCGGGTTCCCACGAGTCGGCGACGAGGCAACCGAGGAACATAACAAACGGACGAAACGGCACGGAGCACACACGGGAAACATTTCATACAACACAACAAGCATCCACGGGTCATCGTCTCGGGGTTATACCTTTGAAACACTTGTTTCGGGGCGGTTCGAGACGTAGAGGAAGAAGGCGTTCACGTTCGGAGAGGAAGTAGTCGTTCCGTCGGCGGTAGTTGTACTCGGGCGACGGTAGCGGAAGTAGTGGTACACGTTCGTTTTCGGAGAGGGACTTGGTGAACCCAACATCTTCGGGGCGACGGTAGTGGAACTTGGCGACGGTAGTCGTTCACGTTCGTAGATGTACTTGCATCGGAGGGGTACTTGTCGCGTAGTCAAACTTGACGGATCCGAGCTCTTCGAGGGTCGTCGTGGTACTTGGCGCTTCCGGCGACGGTAGTGGTACTTGGTCGGGTCATGTAGATGCTCCAGTCGTCATACACGGGTCCACTGTCAATACACAGTACAAGGCAACACACAAAACAAACAAAACAACACGGGAGGGCGACGCGGCCATGGCAGCAGCACGGCGAGGCGCTGCGGGACCAGCCGGCGAAGAGGAGGCAGCAGGCCTCGGGGTCTTGGCGCGGAGGGTGCGGTCGCGGCCGGATCGCGGGCGTTGGCCTGCTGCAGAGACGGAGGAAGAGGCGATCGGGGCCTGGCCTTGGCGATGCTGAGGCAGGGACGGCCGCAGGCCGGCGCTGGAGGACGCGGCGCGGGGCGGTCGCAGGAAGGGAGGTCAGCGGCGGCCTTGGGGGCTTCTGGCGCGGAGGGACGCAGACGAGGCCGGCTGCGGTGCTGAAGGCGCACGGGGCGACCTCTCGTGCCAGAGGAGGAGGGGCCGACGCGCTGGGCTCGGGGCCAGGCGGGCTACTGGAGGCGAGGGCCATGGCCTGGAGGAGAACGGACGCTGGAGAGGGGCCGCACGGGAGGCGCTCGTGCTGTCGCTGCTCCTAGCGATGCGGGCGACGGGAAGAGCGAGGAAGGCAGGGGGAGAGCGAGGCTACGGGACGAGCCAGATGGATCGAGGGGAAACTGGCGGCGCGAGGGGAAACAGAGGGAGGAGCGAGGGAGTTGGGGTCGCACGCAGCAGGCCTAGGGTTTGGGAATTGGAGCGGGCTGAAGGCCAGATGGGCCTGATGGCCCGCGGGAAGGGAGTTGCGGTCGGGCTAGTAGGTGGCTGGGAGCCTGGCTCGGGCCAGAAGGTGCGGCTGGGCCTTAGGAGGGATGGAGGCTGGGCCAAGAGGGAATCGGGCCGGCTGGCCTAGAAGGCTGCGGGGGAGATGGCCTCTGCTTTTTCTTTTAACTGACCCTTAACAGAAAACAAAAGAGAGAAAAAAAGAAATAGGAGGGAGGTTAGGGCAAAAGTTAGCACAAGGGAGTATTTTTCTCGGGCAGCATAAAAAGAGCACGGTCCGAGAAAAATAGAAAAGGCGTGATTGGAAAATAATTCAAACATATTTGAATTTAATTCAAATAGTTTTGAACTAAGACTTGATTATTGAAGTGTCCAAAATGTTCGAATTTTTGGAGGAACCTCGATAAATAGGAAAAGAATTATGGGGAAGGTTTTGGATGGTGAAACTTGAATTAAGAGGCATGGAGAAAAATATGCAAGTGTGTTACGGTGATCCCAAACAATTGGAATATTTTTAAATATAGCTCCCTAATTATTGAGAGGCTTTTATATGTTATAAAGAGAAGTCACCTTCCCTCGATTTAAATGGACCGAAGGTCCACACGGTTTATTTAGGTTGAGATGCAAAATAAATATGACATGATGGCATGATGACATGATGCAATGCAAAAATAAATAACGCAAGCACAATTGAACACACGGGAGAACCCGGAACATCTGGAATCTTCTGGAATCTTCTGGGACGTCGGTCTTCGGGCGTCACAACTCTCCCACACTAACAGAGGATCTCGACCCGAGATCCTAGAGATATCACCGGGTAAAAACGGAAGAGGAAGAGGTAAAACAAAGTTGCTTCTTTGACAGACGAGTGAAACCAAAGAACCTTGAGAGGTTGAACAATCTTGAAGGAAAGGATACTACGGAGATGAACGAATATGAAAAAAAACTCCGGTAAAAGGAAGAACAAGGAACACAATGAGAACCTTGTAGGTTGAAAGACATGAAACAAGAGCTTACGAGCCAAAAGAATATGAAACCACAATGGTATAGCCAAAGAATAAGAATGACAGAATTTGGACAGCACTCCGTCTGAAAATGGAAGGAATTGAACAAGAACTTGAGAAGATGGATGATACTTGATGAAAACAACAACACATAACCTCCGGAACAATTAAAAGAATGGCACAAGGGGGTAAAGAAAGATTCAGACAGTACTCCGGTTGAAAATGGAAAAACTTAGATAAGATGAGAGAACTAGAATGGAGAATACAACACTCCGGTTAAATAGATAAACAAGGAAAAGAACATGATCTTGACAAAAACGAGATGATGGTCAAAGAGAGCAACATAACAATGCCTCCGGAATGAAAGAATAGAATATAGATCGTTGGAAAGAAAAGAACGGAGAAGAAAAAGACAACTTCTCTCAATATTGAATTTGAGAGAGCATCCTTACGAAGAAGGGTTGAACGGAGTTGTTGGAAATTCAACAACGAAAGAATAAGCTTGATGTGGGCTTATGGAAAACATCTCAAAAATTATGAGGTGACAACCAGCCACTAACAGAAATGAATTGCTTGGATTGAGATCAACAAGGAGACGATAAACTTATCTCACCGGAATGATAAATGAAGAACTTTGGTCATTTATAAGCACCATAATAGCAACAATCCTTATGGAAAGCTTTTAGGTGAAATACAACCCAAGATTACTCCAACAAATAAATTGAAAGGTTGGAAAGGTCTCCTGAACAAAGAAAATGATGGGTTTAAATATCCCATTCCTGACAACTTGTGAATCATGAAACATGAAGGAATTGTCAATAATGGCATAACACCATCTGAAAAATAAGGTAGAAAGGATTGCACTTGGAAGGCATGATGAAGAATACTTGAGCTCCAACAAGAATCTTGATGAAGACTTCGAGGATGAATTAAATCATAATGAACCACCATGAGAACTCCGGTAAAGAAAACATGAGATGTGAAAGATGAAAAGAAATAAGATTCAAGGCCTGCGATGAATTAGATGGAGCTTTGAAATGATATAATTGAAATAACTTGAAGCTCCGGAAAACAAGATGGAGAACTTTGAACCAAGGATATGATATGATGAACAAGCTCCGGAAAACAGAGATTAAATCACCTTGAAGGAATAAGAATAAGAATTATGTCATGCATCTCCTTCACCAATTAAATTGATGACAACCAAAGGATTTGGCATACTACTTGTTCTCGTTGCAAAGAATTAAAGAGAGATCTCGCACAAGCTTGGGTAAATCTTCAACGAACCACCGGTAGGATTATGAAAAGAACAAATGAATTAAAACGATAACAACGGAAGGGTAATCTTGAATGAACCACCGTAAGAATATGGAGACGAACGAAGAGACATCAATGAAGAATATTTGGAGGATGAAGTTGAAAACTGAGAACAAAGAAATATTTTGAAATGATGGCCTTCGGAGGATCACAAAGAAAAGAATTCATGAAATGCTTCGGATGGTATATAAAAGAATTCCTCACAATCGAAACAATAATGAGGATGGCAAGAAGCTAGAACCACGAATCTTCAATAGAACGGCCAAGATTTAAGAGAAACACTTCTCCGATCTTCAAATAAAGAGAATGACGACGAGATACACCACCATGAATTGTATAGGCACTCCGGAAAGAAGAAATAAAAGGTTGAACCAACGATGGACAGAATTTGAAAGCGATCTTGGAGAAGGCATGTGACTGATGGGGATCATTCTTACGTCACACTTGAAAGGAATTTCCAAATAACTCCGGAAAAAGAAGAGTCAGGTAAGATCCTGGGGAAAAAAACCTGTGGGTTAGGGCCCACTAAAGAAATCACCGTTGGAAAAGATTGCTTAAGAGATATTGCACCGGTTGAATTAAATGGCTTGAATAAGATGACAATCCTCAAAAAAATATTTTGAACGGATTAAGAATGGAATTAGGAATCTTCTGAGATATCTACAACACTCCGGATATGAATAGCAAGAGGAGAATGATTAATTGGAGCACCGGAATAAGAAAGCATTGTGAAATGAGGAAAAGGATAAGATCAACACCGAAATCTTGAATTACATCCACCGGCAGAATTAGAAAACAAAAGAATGATGAACTTGAAACTCTCGAGCATCTTCACGATAAATCACCGGATAAGAACATTGAAGGAAAAGAATGAAGAAAAATATCACATGAATAAATGGATACTTCATTTAAGAATTTCTGGCTCCATAAAGAGAAGGGTGGGAGGGTGGGGAAAACAAAGACAACTTGGAATGAATGAAACAGACAAATCGTCAGATTTCTCAACGACGTCCGTATGGAATAACTTGAAAAGAAGGCACACCGGTTGAAAATGATTAACATGAAAAACTTGATGGTCAAGAAGAAGTAGCACTCCCATAGAAATATGAGAATACCGATTAGGAAGGTATGGAATCAACATTTGACATCGAAGCAACTCGAATACCAGAATCAAAACAAGAACAAAGGATAGATATTTCGCAGCATCATCTTCACAATATCATCCGAGCAAAGAATTGAACGAATGAATTCCGCAGGTACATCAACTAGTCGGGAAGCCACTTGGGAGAACAAAAAATAAAAAGGAACAAGGAGCAGATGGAACAAATACAAGATAGAAGCTTCGTCCGACATATTCGTGCTGAAAGCTCATGGAATGTGTTACAAAAGGGTTTTGCAATCCCCGGATCAGCATAGCCAAGGACCCTTTAAGATGCAACTCCCGATCAGAACAAGTCCATAAAACCACTTCACTCAATGTAGAACCCCGAACTTCATATCGTGCATCCATTGGAAGAATGCCTAGAACTACTGGATGAACCCACCTATTAATTTCCGAAAGTTTCCAGTTATGCAATCAGGTGTTGGGGATACACGGGAAGCACCGCGCAATCAACTCTAAACCTACATCCAGGTGTATCCATCCTTCAACACATAACTAGTCTTTCTCGGAAACCGTTTACCTCGGACCTTCGAAACGCATCCACTATACAAGCTATGGCAATACTCCCGAACTACCTCCCCAGTACTGGGTGATGTCGGGGTTATCTTGCCACTAACCGCATAGGAGAGTTTTCGATGTCGGCCGTCTTAAGTATTCTAGTACTGCCGCGATGGATTTGTGACGACAACACCTCGGAGCTCAACTCCCCGAGACACTGCCACAACCCCTAATGACAGGAGGCATCGAGAACAATGTTCTCGTCACAAAGACATCGAAACAATCCAAACAATACTCGCGAGATCCTAAAAAAAATTGGTGCAATTTTTGAAAGTAGAAGAGGCAAGAGTAATCATCAGGAGTCCTCACCAGAGTGAAAAGAGAAGAGGAGCAAAAGAAATCCTACTCTCCGATATATATATAGGACTCAAAACATTTTCAGTGTGTGTCTAGACTCAACCGTCAACGATTCGATCAATCAGTGGGGGCTTCTAGGTCGGAGAAGGCTCTGATACCAACTTGTAATGCCCAGGATGGGACTATACCTCCTACGTGTCGAGGCACGACTTATAGGTATAAGCCCATCCTAGAATAATCTCAAGTTTGGTATCTTTGCACGACTCATGTAAAAGAGGGATTAAATTGCAAAAGAAGATAGTTGGCTTACACTCGCCACTTCACACAATACATTACATAAACAAAACATCATTCAAAACATCACAACCCGACTACGGGCGAAGAACCAAAAGAAAGATACCAAAACAACATAAAGCCACAGGTCAGGATCGAATCCTAGTAGAAGAACCACTACTGATCGTCGAAACGTCACAAGCATACGGCCAAACTCTTCAACGAACTCCAAGTGAAGTACTGATCCAACTCCTGCTTCATCTCGGCTGAACCTGCATCTGGTGTTGTAGTATCTGTGAGCCACGAGGACTCAGCAATCCCATAACCATGGGTAACAAGACTAGCAAAGCTTATGGGTAGGAAGAGGTAAGGTGGTGAGGTTGCAGCAGCGGCTAAGCATAATATGGTGGCTAACTTCCGAGTGCCAGAATAAGATGAGCATCTACGCAAACGGTCGCAAAAGGTGATCGCTAAAGATCCTGAACTACATACGGTCAAACATAACCCCACTGTGTTCTCTTCTCAAAGTGAAAAGAGACAGTCACGGTTACTCACACAGTTGTGTGTTTTACTTCGGATCATCTGTCAAGTTTTCTACAACCGGACATTAACAAATTCTAATCTGCCACATAACCGCGGGCACGGCTTTCGAAAGATCATAACCCTGCAGGGGTGTCCCAACTTAGCCCATCACAAGCTCTCACGATTAGCTGAAGTGATAAATATAATATCATCACTCCTTATCTTAGGGAAAATCCGATCAGGCTCGGCATCCCGGTAGCACAAGTCATTTCGACAATGGTAAAACAAGTCCAGCAAGACCTCCCGGTGTGTCGACACCCTGATAGTAGCCGCGCGTATCTCGTCTCAGGACACTACCGGATGGGTGATGCTACAGGTTATACCAGATACCTCGGGTTTCCCCAAGGCGGCCCTGCAGGACCCCCGTTTGGGACCAACACCATCAGCACTGCCCCCCCCCTGCTATGTAGAATTAAGAATCCTCGGGTAGCGCTAACTCTCTATGCAATTTAATTAATTAATTAAGTTGTTATTATGAGCAAATTAAAACCAATGTTGGGCCTTGCTGGAGGAGTTTTATTCAAAGTCGAACTGTCAAGGGGTCCCCATTTCACCCATCGTGTAAGGAACGCAAAATCAAGGAACATAATGCCGGTTTATCGGCGCCTAAGGTGGCATGAGTGGAACAAAACACCGAGCAAAAGGCCAAGCCTTCCACCCATGCCCAGTATATAGGTGTGTTAATAATAATTATAGATATTGTGATATGCCAACAACAAGTTCCCTCCTGGAACGAACTTCATCTTCACCTGCAACTAACAACGCTATAAGAGGGGCTGAGCAAGCGGGTAACATAGTCAAACAGTGGTTTTGCTAGGAAGGTTTCAAGGTTAGAGGTTTCATGGCAACAAGGAGAGGCTGACAAAAAGATGGGTAGCGCGACATGTAACGATAGCATCGAGACAACTAAGCATGGCAATGGTAGTAAAGGTATCCAAGGGTATGATCATCTTGCCTGGGATTCCACAAGGGAGAAGAACGGATCCATAAAGAAGACGAGAAGAAGCCTCACAACTCCGGAACGAAACCGAAGCTAACAAGAGAAGCAACCGGAAAGAAAGAAACAACACGGTAAACACACAAGCATAAACATGGCATACGATGCACAAACAAGCATGATGCATGTCCGGTTCAATTATGCATGGCATGGCAAAGTGCACAAACAAAACTACAAGTTAAGTGGAGCTCAATATGCAACGATTTGCATATTGACAAAACACCACATTTTATTTATTTAGTTGACTCTCATTTATTTACAAGACAAGATTAAATGTTTTTAACATGGCAAGAGGTGAAGCATAATAAAACTACACTATTTAGACATTTTAAATGAGGCCGGAAAAATAACAACAACATATCCGGAAAATCCCCATGAGCATTTTTTAGTAATTATAAAGCAAACAACAATTAAACATTTAATGTTGTTAACATGATGCGGATGACATGAACAAGTTTATGCAATTTTATTAAAAGTTAACAAGAAGAAGACATGAAGTATTGTCACCGCGGTGGAAGGAAAGGGTGCCACGGCAACGATCCGAAAATGATGCAACGGCAACATCTCGGTTCCGGTAACTCGTTGAGAGTCCGGTGCAAAAGATGGATGGCGTGAGCGAGTCAAGCAAGAAGAAAGTGGGGCGATCCCGTTGCCGGGTTCCCACGAGTCGGCGACGAGGCAACCGAGGAACATGACAAACGGACGAAACGGCACGGAGCACACACGGGAAACATTTCATACAACACAACAAGCATCCACGGGTCATCGTCTCGGGGTTATACCTTCGAAACACTTGTTTCGGGGCGGTTCGAGACGTAGAGGAAGAAGGCGTTCACGTTCGGAGAGGAAGTAGTCGTTCCGTCGGCGGTAGTTGTACTCGGGCGACGGTAGCGGAAGTAGTGGTACACGTTCGTTTTCGGAGAGGGACTTGGTGAACCCAACATCTTCGGGGCGACGGTAGTGGAACTTGGCGACGGTAGTCGTTCACGTTCGTAGATGTACTTGCATCGGAGGGGTACTTGTCGCATAGTCGAACTTGACGGATCCGAGCTCTTCGAGGGTCGTCGTGGTACTTGGCGCTTCCGGCGACGGTAGTGGTACTTGGTCGGGTCATGTAGATGCTCCAGTCGTCATACACGGGTCCACTATCAATACACAGTACAAGGCAACACACAAAACAAACAAAACAACACGGGAGGGCGACGTGGCCATGGCAGCAGCACGGCGAGGCGCTGCGGGACCAGCCGGCGAAGAGGAGGCAGCAGGCCTCGGGGTCTTGGCGCGGAGGGTGCGGTCGCGGCCGGATCGCGGGCGCTGGCCTGCTGCAGAGACGGAGGAAGAGGCGATCGGGGCCTGGCCTTGGCGATGCTGAGGCAGGGACGGCCGCAGGCCGGCCCTAGAGGACGCGGCGCGGGGCGGTCGCAGGAAGGGAGGTCAGCGGCGGCCTTGGGGGCTTCTGGCGCGGAGGGACGCGGACGAGGCCGGCTGCGGTGCTGAAGGCGCACGGGGCGACCTCTCGCGCCAGAGGAGGAGGGGCCGACGCGCTGGGCTCGGGGCCAGGCGGGCTGCTGGAGGCGAGGGCCATGGCCTGGAGGAGAACGGACGCTGGAGAGGGGCCGCACGGGAGGCGCTCGTGCTATCGCTGCTCCTAGCGATGCGGGCGACGAGAAGAGCGAGGAAGGCAGGGGGGAGAGCGAGGCTGCGGGACGAGCCAGATGGATCGAGGGGAAACTGGCGGCGCGAGGGGAAACAGAGGGAGGAGCGAGGGAGTTGGGGTCGCACGCAGCAGGCCTAAGGTTTGGGAATTGGAGCGGGCTGAAGGCCAGATGGGCCTGATGGCCCGCGGGGAGGGAGTTGCGGTCGGGCTAGTAGGTGGCTGGGAGCCTGGCTCGGGCCAGAAGGTGCGGCTGGGCCTTAGGAGGGATGGAGGCTGGGCCAAGAGGGAATCGGGTCGGCTGGCCTAGAAGGCTGCGGGGGAGATGGCCTCTGCTTTTTCTTTTAACTGACCCTTAACAGAAAACAAAAGAGAGAAAAAAAGAAAGAGGAGGGAGGTTAGGGCAAAAGTTAGCACAAGGGAGTATTTTTCTCGGGCAGCATAAAAAGAGCACGGTCCGAGAAAAATAGAAAAGGCGTGATTGGAAAATAATTCAAACATATTTGAATTTAATTCAAATAGTTTTGAACTAAGACTTGATTATTGAAGTGTCCAAAATGTTCGAATTTTCGGAGGAACCTCGGTAAATAGGAAAAGAATTATGGGGAAGGTTTTTGATGGTGAAACTTGAATTAAGAGGCATGGAGAAAAATATGCAAGTGTGTTACGGTGATCCCAAACAATTGGAATATTTTTAAATATAGCTCCCTAATTATTGAGAGGCTTTTATATGTTATAAAGAGAAGTCACCTTCCCTCGATTTAAATGGACCGAAGGTCCACACGGTTTATTTAGGTTGAGATGCAAAATAAATATGACATGATGGCATGATGACATGATGCAATGCAAAAATAAATAACGCAAGCACAATTGAACACACGGGAGAACCCGGAACATCTGGAATCTTCTGGGACATCGGTCTTCGGGCGTCACAGCCGAGTAATCTGTTCGACTTCCTGATGGTTTTATACCTCCTTGTTTGAAATGTCTTGAATGCAACAATGAAAATTCTCATACTGAGACCTCTAATTCAATCACAAAGAATTTTGCTACTACTGAAACCCATTCTACTAACACCTCCCCTAAGGATTTGGCTGCTATCTCTGAAGAAAATTGCAGGTTAAAGGGCTTACTTGAGACTGGGATGCTAAGGAGCCTAAAAGGGCATCAAACCTTATGTGACATTATCAAGAAGTCCATTATTCATAAAAATCCTCAAAAGGAAGGATTGGGTTTCGAAAAGAAACTCAATGTAGATGGTTCCTATTGGACTCCAGAGCAATATCCTTGAACTACCTGGATTCGTGCCATTGGTAAAATCCTCGAACCTGAGACTATATCTGGTTATTACTCACCCATTCATGTTGAATCTAACGACTCTATTGACTCAAATTATAAATTCTTCAAACAACAGAATGGAAAGATTTTCGCTCGATATGTTGGAACTGTGGGTCAGGCTCACCTAGGAAGCAAATATGGGTGAAGAAGTGCGTGATCAAAAATTTACCTATCGCTCCTAACATGAATGTGCATGATAAGTATCGAGGAGGAAATAGATATCATTCGCAAAGTTCCTCGGGACCTCTGTCGAATGATTATCATCATAACCTGAGTCAAAAGGAGTATATGCATACCTCTTCATATAATTATACTCATGTCTCTATAAACAACTTCAATGCCTACACTTACAATTACTCTCAGGAAGTAGAGGTGTCGCATTGGCTCGCCGGAGGAATACACATACCAAGTTCAAGCAGATGAGAACCTCACCCCCCACTCAAGTGTGGGTTGTGAAGAAAAACTAATCTTTTGCAGGAAACTCTCTCAGGGATATCTCTTGTGTATCTCAAGCCCTGAGATTAAGTATTGTTGTTGCATGTCCGTTCTGAATCTTTATTCGAAGTGCTTTGTGTTTTTCCCTTGGTAGTTTTTGATTGCCATGAGTTATTCTCTCTTTTTACTCGATGCTTTTGTGTCACAAGCATGCTTCTCAATTTGAGGCTAATTTCACTCCGATGTCTGTGTTCGTGAATGAAATTAGACTCGAAGTGTTTCCTGCTTTAGTGCTTGCGCTTCCTCAAACCTTTCTTCTCTGAGTTCAGTTACCGAGATTTTCGCAGGAAACAGCTGACACGTGCCCACGATCTCACGATCGTGATCCAGCCGATGAATGCGGAACTTCCTAGTTTTTTGGCTGTAGATATCGGAGAGGGCAATTTTCCCTCGGGCTATATAAACCCCCTCTCTAGGTCTCTTCTTCCTTTGCTCCTCCCTGTTTGGTCTCAGACCTCTCTCTCTCTTTCTTCGTCCGAGCCCGAGATCGAAGAAGCGTCGATGAAGCGCCTACCGTGCAACTCCGACGAAGCTCCGTCACTTTGGTTGCCTCGGAGCGGTAACTCTTCTCCACCGCACTATTGTAGTTGATCTACAGTCGAGTTAGGACGTGTAAATCCAGTTCTTGCCCTATCCTTCTTCTGTTCTAGGGAAGTTCTTCCCGATCCATTAATCATGTTTAATCTTCTCGATGTAGATCTTTAGGCTTCACTAAGATTTGACTTGTGTGGTTTGTAGTTGTTCCTCGCACCAGTTTCATTGGATCTAGGGTTCACTGTTATATTTCGAAAAACTAGAGGAGTTGTTTCTCTGTCTTTAGGCATTACAATTCCTTTAATGATATCTTGCAAAGTATATGCTCTGAATTCCTTTGCTTTCTCCGAAAGAAAATATCTATTTTTGATTAAAATTTGTCTATGCATGTTTGTGACCTCTCCTTTGCGCATTTGGATTTGTATTTTTATCTCAGAAGTGGTAATGGAAAAAAAGTTTAAAAGAGCATTCTAGATCAGAGGAAGAAATCCATTTGCAACAACAAGTGGCTGTAGAAGCCAAGGTGACAAAGAGAAAATATGCTAAACCTCCAAAAGTCCCGAAGAAAAAGCTCGAATCAGAATCAGATGAAGAAGATGATGATATTCCCTCAGCACACAGTCAGCCAGAGGATGAGCTAGTCATAGACTCCAAAACCATGTTCTCAGATGGAAATCCCAAGAAGGGTGGCCGCGGAAGAGCAAGACATACTGCTACTAAGATGTCAAATGTCGAAACATACAAGACTCCTCCTGGTGTGGAAACTGCAACTGAAAGAAATAATAGATTGCAGAAGATTCACTGTCATTGGGCGAAGAAGTGGTTCAATTTTGAGAACGTCCGTAGAAAATATCAGATCATGCGTGCCTTCAATCCACCATGGAATGATTGCATTGCAGAGGGTTTCCTAGGCCAGGATGATGTAAAAGCTAGGCCAGCTCCTCCTCCAAATGCCCATGCCCATTCATTGAAAACTGTCGCTGACATCCCAGAGGAAGTGGAAAAGAGGGAAAAGGCCAAGGCTAAGCGATAAGCAAAAGCCTCGAAGAAAAATCAGGTGGAACAATGAAATGTTGCTTTAACGCAACAAGATGTTCAGGAAAAGAAGGAAAGGGCATCTTCCCATAAAGAAAAGAAGAGGAAGTATGTTTCTCCTCGTGCCTCGAAGAAAAAGTCTATTGCCAGAAAATCAAGAAAAGTTGCATTTGAGTCAACTGATGATTCTTCTGATGATGCTGACGAAGAAATGCCAATGTGCGATCAAAAGGCTTTGCTTGATAAACCATATAAAACTCCATCTCCAGCGAAGGCCTCGCCGCCATTGAGATCTTCTCCTATGATTGATCCAGTTCCCTGGGATAAACCTTTGGGTTCTGCTGCTCCTGTAGCGAAGATAAAGTTGATGACTGATGAAGTTGCTTCTGGTCCTTCCAAGAAGGCAAAGGAAGTTCTTCCCATCACTATTGAACAATATGGCTTTGATTTCATGTTCGGCATCATTGAAAGTGCATCTTATGATGCAAACCCCTCTGAGATGTGCAATGTGGGTATGCCTGAAGGTTTAACCAAGATGGTTGCAAAACACTTTGCTGCTCTAAAAGAAATAACTTCTGAACTAAACCAAGCTGTTGAGGCCAAAAGATTGCTCGAGAATATGAGAAATGAAGGGAAAGATGCAAACAAAGGAATTCTTGAGATCACCAAAGCCATCACTATCATGAGAAACAACAAGATAGAGTGGCATTCCAAGCTGAGAGCAGATGTGTCCAAACTCTGGGATCGAAGAAATGAAGAGATTAAGCGTCAAGCAGATCTTGCTCGATGTAGAGATAAAGAAGAAAAATGTCAGAAAGCCCAGGCTAGAGCTAATCAGTTGAAGGCCTCTAAGGATCGCCTTATCCAATTTGTATCAACTGAGGTGCTTGTTGACTCAAGTGTCCCACTGCAACAGATACCACCATCTCCTCCTCACGGAGAAGAAGCCAGACAGCCTGCTGAGCCAGTAGTCATGTCTTCGGCTGCTGATCAAGAAGAAGATGTGGTGAATATCTTTCTGAATGACAATGATGAAGAGGATGCAGTACCCAAGCAAAATGCTCCTGAAGAAAGAATTGATGAAGAGATTGAGATGGAAAAGGCAGATTCATCGCCTTTGAGGAAGAGTCAAGTTGTTCCCTCTGAATCTTTCAAGGAAGGTGAGAGGTTGATGGCGAGCAAGTTGATGCCCAAGGAAATACAACCCCGAACTCCTCATCTGGTGCCCCTAACCAGATGAAGGTCAACCCTGCTCCTGGTTCTTTGGCGTCACAGCCAGAACAGGAAGAGAAGAAGTTGGAAGAGACCATGGCTCCCGAAGAAAAACAATCTACAGTGATACCACCAGTGTTTCCCCAGGAGACTGAAGGAGAATGTGTTGTGTCTCAAGAGTCTGTAGAAGTTGTAATTCCACCCCGGTCGAGAACTCTCTGATGGAAACGGCCCTAGTGCCTGAGAATCAAGTTGTTGCCGAAGGAGTACCAACTAAAGAATCTGTGAATCAAGAGACAGTTACCGTTCAAGGAGTTCCAGCGAAGATTATTGATGGTTAGTCCAGTGCTGCTATGCAAACCGATTCTGAACAAGTTGTTGTGCCCCCTGCTCCAGTAAAGCCAATTGATGAGAATGCGTCAGCCTCTGAAGATGTTCAGCCAGGAAATTAGCGAGGAAGAACGTGAGAAAAATCCTCAGGAATCATTTCCATTATTTCCAACTGAGTATGGTCCCAAAGGTCCGGCTTTCAAGGAACAACTTCATTCTGCGAAGCTTGCCTTCTTTGGGATCAGCTCGTATGATGGAGAAAGGACATAATTGTCTCTGAGGTTTTGGATCGACGAACAAGTAGTATATTATGCTCGAATCTTATTTGACAATCAAAGGATTTTCAATCATAAGATATTAAACTTTGCCAAGCTCAAAGAAATGACTTGCTTCCACACTGCTATCGAGCATATAGAACATGCTCTTCTGAAGGGATTCATGTGTTTCAATCATGGCTGGTACAAGGAAATAAGTCTTCAGTTCTATGCCACCTTGTATATTTCAGGAGTGCTGGAAAACATCTCAACCTGGACACTTTAATGGATAATTGGCAGGGAAAGGATCAAATGTTCGGCCGATCATTTTCTGTCTCTGATAAATATTCCATACTGTGAGTTTGCAAAGGATTGTGAATCAAGGTTGCATTTCTGGGAAGTGTCCGAAGAACAACTCCACGTCCTGATGGATCCCACCTTGGTTGGTGACGAATGCATTGATATTGACCCGAGAAAGTTGGCTTATGACAACAATGTTTTATTTCATATTATGTGCAATACCATCACACCAACATATAGGCCAACATCCATCAAAGGCATTGTGAGGAATGCTCTTGTGGTTGTATCTCAAGGAATCAAGTTTGATGTTCCTGATCTTTTTAGTCGAAACCTAGCTTGTGTTGCAGATAGTGCACAGTCTCTAAAGCCATATGCCTCATGGATAATGTTCGTAATTGAGCAGCTGACAAATGAGATATTCTTCTGGGCTTACTCACCGAAAGTTTTCATGCCTCCAATACGTGACACTCTGCGCATAGTGAAGAATAATCGCAAAGGAAAAGAACCAATTGACTCTGCAGCAAATGTCACCGAATCTGAAAATGCTCCAAAAGTGAAGGAAGCCAGGGTTGAAATTCCTCACGAGGAAAATCCAACTCTATATGACATTTGTATTCGTACACAGCAAACTTTGGAAAGAAACATCAAGATGGACAGAAAGGAAAAGATGGAAATGATGATTGAGCTGAATCTGATTCATAATCACACTTGTCAAATTCTTCTAACTGAGAAAGAATCAAGAAAGCATTCATGGACTTTGTTGAGAAGAATTATTCTCACAAAGTCTTAGCCAAGAAGGGCATGTTCAAGGATTATGACTATCTCGAATTATTTGTTGTTACTCATGTCCGTAGACAAACTCCAGTACTTTGACAGTGTTCTGACTCTACAGATCTGTTGTTTGTCGATCATGATGATGAATTTGCAGATACAGTAGCTACTATTGTCTACAAGGTAGACGTCCCCAACTCCAAGCCTGTCAAGTCAAAGAATGCTACTCCTGCTTCTGCTTCGATTATTCCACATTCTTCCGATACAAATTGTTCAAGTGATTTTAATTCGGATTCTGAAGACTCTCCAACAGATTAATTCCTCGTATGGCGTCTGTCAGGGATATCACTACCAGGTATAAACCGGCCAGGAGGGCCCGGTTTAAGTTAACAAGATTGTATTACCAGAAGCCCAGCTCAGTATAGAGAACAAGGTTATAGCCTAGAAGGCTTAGAGCCCATACGATAGGGCCCATAACTTGTTAACCGTCATATTATGTAAACTTGGGATGTAAGGTAGAAAAGGTAGAGACCGAGGCGGACATGATTATGAGCCGGCCTCGGGACTCTGTAAACCGGACCGGGCGTCACCTCTTATATAAAGGGACGACCCGGCGACAGTTCAGGACAAGAAACAACAGCTCGAGACACAGGCAAAGCGGATTCGCTCCCTGGTCATCGAAGCCCAAGTAATACCACACCAAACTAGACGTAGGCTTTTACCTTCATCGAAGGGGCCGAACTAGTATAAAATCTCTGTGTCCTTCGTCCGCTTTAACCCCTTTAAGCTAACCCGTAGCGATGGCCTCACGACTAAGTCTTTTGCTAGGACATCTGCCGTGCTAAATCCATGACAGTTGGCGCCCATCGTGGGGCTATCGCACGATGGTTTTGAGTTCTTGAAGGGTAGCTTTGAAGGGCTCAAGGGCTATGTAGTGGGCCGGATGACTAAGAGTCATCGCGGCCGGATCTACATCGACGATGCAGGCTGGGGCCCCGAGGCCGATTCAATCAAATACGGGTACCGGGTCCCCTTCGGCGGCATCCATGTCTTCATCGGCAAGATCGGCGAACCGGGCCCTGAGCCGGACATCTTCCCCAACATCGTCGAGTCGGCTCAGCGTGCGAGACCTGCCCGGTTTCAGCCCGCCGTGAAGCACGTCTTCATTGGAGCAGTGCATGGAGTACAAGCCGAGGACGGATCAGATTCTGGCGGCGAGACCGTTATTTATTCCAGCGATGAATCTTCGTCCGGAGAGACCGAATCTTTGTATCTGTTGCAGGACGGCCGGTCTGAGGGTTGTTCCGATGGTGATAGTATTCCGGACCCCTTCGATCCGCCAAACAGGGTTGCTGTTTTCATGGCCGGATCACAATCCATGCAGCAGCCCTCAACGACAGGGGCACTAAACTCAGAGGCAATGGGGGCCAGAGCATGAGATCTTACCCCGTCGCCCTCTGATGCTCTATCCACCTTAGTTGACACTTTGACAGTGCTTGCAATCGCAGAACTAGCTCAGGCCGACAAGGAGCAGCACGATGCAGAGATCGCTTAGGTGAAGAGCCGGATTGAGCAATCCAAGTTGGATCTGGCCGCTGAGAAAGCTAGGATGGCTACAAGGCAGGCAGAGCTGGATTCTCAGGCTTATCGGCTCAGGTTAGATTACAATGTCGCACAAGAGGTAATGTGGAATAGACAACAATCTCGTTTGCCGCTGGTTTATGAGGCGAGGAATCTTTTTAGCACGCCTGGCGCAGGGACCAGTAACCATATAGAGATAAACCGGGGAGGAGCACCAGAAACAGGCGCGTCGGTTCAGCCACCGGCCGCAGAGCCAAATCGCCAGGTTGTGCCGACCCAGCATGTGCCCACCCCTCCTGGTCATTATTCTAATCCGTTGGATAACATAGTTGCTGTCGATTCATGACTGGCCGCCCTTCCCATTGAAGGTACCTCCCCCATAGTAGTGGAGGGGTGACGGGCCAGGGAGTTGCTGGACACGGCATTAACTCAGCAGCAAGCTTATTCATATAGCCGAGAGAGGATTCATTCAACCCCTCGTCCGAGCTAGAGTTATACGAGGCATCTGGATGAACCGGCTGTATCAAGTAGCACACGGAGGCGTCATCGGCAGAGGCAAGATAATCCGGCAGGAGAAGAAGTGGCTAGGCTTTTGGCTGCAGGCTTTATAGTCGAGGTGTTTCATCCAGATTGGTTGGCTAATCCGGTGCTAGTGCTGAAGAAAAACGGAACTTGAAGGATGTGTGTTGATTACACAGATCCGAAAAAGGCTTGCCCAACTGATCCTTTAGCTCTCCCCCGTATTGATCAGATCATTGATGCTACGGCAGGATGTGAGCGGCTAAATTTTTTGGATGCATATTCAGGTTATCATCAGATGAAGATGGCAGTTAAGGACCAGGAGAAGACAACTTTTATAAATCCCTTTGGAGCCTTCTGTTATGTATCTATGCCATTTTGGCTCAAGAGTGCCCAGGCAACCTACCAGCGTTGTGTGCAGAACTGCGTGAAAGGGCGGATTGGGAGAAATGTCCATGCATATGTTGATGACATTGTGGTGAAATCCAGGAAAGAAGATACACTGATAGAGGATCTGAAGGAAACCTTTGACAATCTCTGAGTCTACAAAATGATGCTTAATCCGAAGAAGTGCGTTTTTGGTCTTCTGGCAGGCAAGCTCCTGGGGTTCTTAGTGTCAAATAGAGGGATTGAAGCAAAATCGGAGAAGATCAAGGCGATCACATCCTTGGCTAAACCGGCGTGCATCAATGATGTCCACCGCGTGGCGGGCTGTATTGCAGGACTGAGCCGGTTTATCAGTCGTTTGGGGGAGAAGGCAATTCTGCTCTATCAGATGATGAAGAAGACGGACCAGTTTGTCTGGAGCGATGCCGCGGATGCTGCGTTCGAGGATTTGAAGAGGCAATTGGCAGAGCCGCCAGTCCTTGCTGCCCCGGTTGACAATGAGCCGCTGCTGTTATACGTGGCTGCCAATGCCCGTGCAGTAAGCGTGGCCATTGTGGTAGAGCGCAAGGAAGCAGGCAAAGAATATCCGGTTCAACGGCCGGTTTACTACATCAGTGAGGTGCTCATTGAGTCAAAACAGAGATATCCACATTGGCAGAAGTTGGTATATGGAGTGTTCATGGCAAACCGGAATTTGAAGCTCTATTTCCAGGGCCATCCAATCATTGTTGTCAGTTTAGCTCCGTTAGGGGATATAATCCAGAACAGAGAAGCCACTGGTAGGGTTGCAAAGTGGGACATTGAGCTTAGCCCGCGCGGATTAAAGTATGTGCCCCGTACTGCTATAAAATCCCAAGCACTGGTGGATTTCATTAATGACTGGACGGAGTTGCAAGCACCTGAGGAGAAGCCGGATCATACGTACTGGACTATACACTTTGACGGTTCAAGGCAGTTGGAGGGCTCGGGGGCTGGAGTCGTGCTAACTTCCCCACGAGGTGATAAGTTCTGTTATGTCCTTCGTTTAATGTTCCCTTGTACCAACAATGCTATTGAGTATGAAGCTCTCCTCCATGGTCTGCGGATGGCCAAGGAGATGAACTCGAGCCGGGTTAAATGCTTTGGTGATTCAGATCTGGTGGCACAACATGTATCTGGTAAGTGGGACTCCAAGGATCCGCTCATGGCAGCATATCGACGACAAGTAGACGCTGTTGCTGGATATTTCAAAGGTTATCAGGTGGATCACATAGACCGACGAAAGAATGAAGCAGCTGACGCGTTAAGCCGGTTGGGTTCCCAGCGTAAACCGGTTCCACCTAATACCTTTTTGGATCAGTTGCATAATCCGTCAGTGCAGGTACTTTCAGAGGAGGATTTGGTTGTTCCTGATCCGGAAGCACAATTGGTTGCAGCACTTCACGTCATTCCGGATTGGACACTCCCTTACTTGGCATACCTGAACCGAGGTGAGTTGCTAGAGGACGAAGTTGAGGCCCAGCAGATAATCCGGCGGTCCAAATCTATGGCTATCGCCAATGGAGAACTTCATCACCGCAGCGTTTCTGGAGCGTTTCAGCGGTGTGTATCATCAGAAGAAGGATGTGATATTCTTCGAGAGATTCATGAAGGGGATTGTGGTCATCACGCCGGTTCAAAATCTTTGGTAGCTAAAGCTTTTCGTCATGGGTTCTACTGGTTGACGGCTCATGCCGACGCAGAGGACTTGGTCAGAAAATGTGATGCTTGCCAGAAATTCTCACGGCGCGCTCATATACCGGCACAGGAGCTGAGGATGATTCCAATTACTTGGCCGTTTGCAACCTGGGGGCTGGATATGGTCGGACCCTTCAAGAGATCCCAGGACAAGAAAACCCACCTGTTGGTAGCAGTGGATAAGTTTACAAAATGGGTTGAAGCGGAGCCTGTCAGTAAGTGTGATGCAGCAACAGCGGTTCATTTCATCAAAAAGGTGATTTTACGGTTTGGCTTTCCACACAGCATTATAACTGATAATGGCACCAATTTATCCAATGGGGATATGGAGGAGTTCTGTCAACGAGAGCATATTCGCCTTGATGTATCGTCAGTGGCTCACCCTCAGTCTAATGGCCAAGCTGAAAGAGCCAATCAGGAGATCTTGAGAGGCATCAAACCACGGCTTATGGTTCCTTTACAGAGAACACCGGGTTGTTGGGTGGAGGAATTGCCTTCTGTCCTATGGAGCATCAATACTACACCTAACAGATCCACAGGGTACATGCCTTTCTTCATGGTATATGGAGCTGAAGCGGTCCTCCCTAGTGATATCCGGCACGACTCGCCGCGGGTGGAGGCTTATGTTGAAGTGGACAACGAACAAGCAAGACAAGACGGCTTGGATCGGCTGGACGAGGAACGAGACACGGCAGCAGCTCGATCAGCAATTTATCAACAAGACATGTGCCGGTACCACAACCGCCGAGTTAAGACCAGGACGTTTCAGGAAGGAGATCTGGTACTTAGGCTCATCCAGGACCAGACATATATGCACAAGTTATCCCCACCTTGGGAAGGATCCTTTGTGGTCAGCAAGAACCTGCACAACGGATCATACTACCTCGTCGACGTTCGAGAACATAAGGACTCACGTACGGCAGAGGAGGAGACCAAGCGGCCGTGGAACATCGCTCTTCTTCGACCTTACTATACTTGAGCCATTGGCTCCGATTTATGTACAATGTATATATTATGATTAATAAAATAAACCGGCGCCCCCGGTAAACCGGGTAATCAGCCATCTTTTTCACAAAAGAGTATCACATGGGGGCTTCCAAGGAAGCGTTCCATGGCCTCTTAAACCGGCTCCCTTGATAAAATCAAGGAATCAGCCGTCTTCTCTACACAAAAGAGTATCACATGGGGGTTTCCAAGGAAGCTTTCCATGGCCTCTTGAACCGGCGGCGATATGAAGCCCATCATAAGAGCACTGCTCTGGTTGCTTCGGCAATTTCCACATGATGATGAGGGGTAAAAGAGGGTTTGATGCCTAGCACAACTCAAACATATGCCCCGACGAGCTATGCTCACACACTACCTGGGGGCTCTCAGCGAGTTGAATACCCTTGTAGTGAACATGGCTTGGAATCCCGGTGTATACACCTAAAACCCCGGATTAACCTGTCTGCATCAAGTAAATCACGCCATCCAGGTAAACCTGGTATGACCCGTCGAACGTATCGCAAGTCAATCCTTCGGGACCCTAAACTTGGTCACGTTAAATTGACGATCATCGAGTGATTACCCAAGCCAAAATCCTTATGAGATTTTGAAACATTGGGTAGCTGTTGACATCGGTGATTTGGTCAAAGATTGCGGATCATCTTGACAGGCTTTGCTAAAATGGTTAATGACAGTAGCCTGGCAGCTCATAAAAAGCCTCGAATTTGGAGCCTGGCAGCTCATAAAAAGCCTCGACTACATGGTCTTATTTGCCCAAAAACTTTATTTTTCATTTTTTTTATGTTTTCACAAATCTTTATCTTCAAGGTCATTGGTTCTTCAACCAAGTCCATTGATTCAAGACCAGACACCTACAAGGTCGTCATTACATATATAGTTTGGGTCATGAACACCAGTGCTAGTCTACGGTTGAACCGGCGTTCATTGTAACCCGGATTAGCTTCATAAGCCAACAGGAAGCCAAGGGAGTCATCAACACTCATGTCTTGGATTACCTGTGCCGGATTAAGGTTTTTCAAATACACTTAATCACAGGTATGATATATGATGGTATCTTACATAGTTCAAGTTATTAACTTCGAATCATGTGCTTGGGTAGAATAACCCGTCCGGTGGTAACCCGCCAGGACATTCTTAGCATTGTTTATTGCAGATACAGGTAAACATAAATTGTTGACACATTGCAAGCAGGAGATAATCTAGGAATTGCCAATCAAAATAATTCCATGAAGGATAACCGTGGGACAAAGACAGTATCTCAACTATTCTATTACAAGGCACTTGCAGGCCCAAAAGAATATCAGTTTCTTGCAAAGTATTCAGCACATAAGGTTAAACCGGAGACGGTTTAAGATTCTTCTTCGGCTCGCTGTGAAGACTGAGGGTCAGCGTGCTCCGGGTCTTTGTTGACTTCTGGCAGTTGTGTGAAATTAGGAGTGCTCCAGTCAATCTTGGCAAGGGCGCGGAAATATACTTCATCGTTTATGAGTTCTGACGGTTCAATGTCATGAGCGAAGGTATGCTTACGAACGGGCAGAATCGGATTTTCGGTGTCATAAATTGGCCGCTCCACCCGCGCATTTTCTAGATCATAACCCGGATGATACCTTGTTAAGTCCGCTTCATCAGCAAGCTTACTGGCAAGAGGGCGCATATCTTTGGTTAAAGCGCGAAGATCTTCAGCAGAGAAGGCTGGCCCGTCTTCTTTCATGCTGGGATAACCATTCATGGCCTCCGCCGGATCAAAATCGGGAACCCATGCCTTGGCCCGGGTTAACGCCATGAGAGAGCCAGCTCTTGCAGAAGATTTCTTTACTTCAACAAGTCGGGTAGGCAAGATGGATAACTTCTCCAGAGTACCTTGGATAGTGGTCGGCGCCGATTTATTGTGCGACATGGCACTGATGGTCCTCTGAGCACCGGAATAGAGTTGTTCCACCAAGGTATAAGCAGCTTTCGTTTCCTCCGTACATCATCTCCAAGATGAGTTACGTGCCTCCCTGTATACAAGTGATGAGTTAAATCGGAGCGGTATAAGATTGCAAGGATAAAATCATATGAAAACAAGTACTCACCAAAGATGGCAGATGTCATATCGTCTATATGTTGCTTTAACCCGGATAACTCCTCCGTCACCGGGTTAAGAGCAGCCTCCGCATCCTTGGCTCTTTTCTCTAAAGCAGCCCTCTGTACCTCCCAAGTGGACCGCTTCACTTCAAAATCTTTTTTGAGCTTCTCCATACTCGCTAAAGCAAGGGAAAGCTCCTCTTTGGCTTTAGTTGAAGCAGTCTCTTGAAAGGCCAGGTTATTCCGGAGTTCAATTGTCTCTGAAGCCCTCTAGTTCATGTCAGACTGCAGAAGACAGAAAATGTTAGAAGAACAGTTCAATCAAAAGCCTCAAGCACATAACAAGTTATGCACTCGACACTTGGGGGCTAATGTACAATTAAAGTGAAAGAAAGCAACTGTTTCAAACAAGTCCCAAGCACATAACAAAGTTATATTCTTGGCACTTGGGGGCTAATGTAAGGTCATTCTCAAACATGGAAGAAGTCCCAATTCACCCGCAATGGAGTAAACCGGCCCTTGGGGGCTATATATGCAAATCAAGCTATTTCAGTTAATCTATCAAAGTCCCGGTTCATCCTAAAGGCTAAACCGGCACTTGGGGGCTACTATGGCCTAATGGTACAATTGCAAGATACAAGCAGAAAGGAAAGGCGAAGGGAAAGAAGTTACCTCATATTTTTCCTTCATCATGTTTACCAAACCGGCCTCATGGTCGCGGCTGGTGAAGAGCCGGTTCAGATACCCAGAGTGGAGCTCTTGGGCACTGGGCTGGGCATAACTAGACAAGTCAGTGCTCCACTTGCCTTTATCTTTTTGGAGAACCTCCTCCTTGGCAGTATGTCTGGCCAAGATAACAGGTTCCGCGGGAGCAGAAAAACCTATTCCGGTAATCTCAACATCTTCTATTGAGGCAGTAGTTGGCCTTGGGGGATCATCGGTGCACGTCGGACTAACGGGAGCCGGGCTAGCCCGAGGAGGACTAACCCGGACAGGGTTGACCGGTTCAGCAGCGCTCTCCATGGTGTCGCCCCCCGGAGTAGCAAGATCCTCTTGGTCCATTGGGGAAGGATCATTGAGCGGAACCTCGGTGTTCTCTTCCAGAGGATTGGCAGCTTCAACATCCTCTGTCGGTTCAGAAGTGTTTCAAGCCGCCGGTTTATTTAATTTCGCCTTCTTACTAGGCTTGGGCATATTGAAAGATTAAGAGAGTAATGAAAATCACAAAGTCAAAACGGAAAGGTAAACCGGACATTTGGAAAGATGACTTACCCAGGAACGGTCTTAAGCACCGGGACTTGGGTGGCAGTTGACTCGCCGGAAGAAGACAGAGGAGTTTCTTGATAGTTGGGATCAGACGGTTTAAGAGGTCTACGAATAAGACCTGCTTTTGGATGAAGAAGGGGTTGGAGTAAGCAAAACCTCTGAGCGGCGCCTGTGAGCTGGCATGTGGGGTAATCCGGATGATTCAACCACGTGACCACTATGGCGTGTGGTCCGGCGAGCCTCATGCTGCTGTTTCTTCAAAAGAAAGTTGGGATCCAATTGAGCATAAGGGTGAGAAAATGGATACTTTCGGGCTACCCGGCGAATCTTGGGTGGCAACGGTTCTGAATCAGATGAGAGAGAAATTACCTCAACTTCATCCGCTTTACTCCCTTCCGCCGGATCCTGGGAAAAGACATTATTGACATAAATGCAGACAAAGGGAAATCAAAGGACATAAGAGTCAAGCAGTACATCAGAAGCTGGATCATCTTCTTCGGGGTTTGAACCGGAAGCAGCGGCAGGTTTCTTCTTCTGTTTCTTTACGGCTTAGCTCTTCTTGTGAGTTGGCTTCGCCGGTTTGTCTTGAGCCTTCCTCTTCTAGAAGGGATCATTGGCCTAAGTAAAGGAGTAAAAACATATTGAGGACAACCAATATGGATGGATTAAAGTAAAAAGAAAGGGACAGAAGAATCTTACGGATGGCGGTTCATTGTTTGCGCCGAAAGGAGCTAAACCGGTTCGGATGCACTCCTCCAAAGGAATGTTCAACATCTTTTTTGCAGATTCAATAACTTCTTTGTCGGGAAGCACTATGTTTGTGTGACGCTGAGGGTCTTTCGGATTGCCAGTATATTCGCACATTAAGCTTGAGCGCCGGCTTAATGGGAGAATACTCCAAGAGAGCCAGCAGCGGACAAAGTCAACCCCGGTTAAACCGTTAGCTATGATAGCCTTGAGCTTGGAAAGTTGGGGGGCATATTGAGCCCGGTCTTGGGCACTCAGACGCTGCGGGAAAGGATGATCCGGCGTCAGGCGGTAAGGACGGTAACCCGGCAGCGGATTTTCTCCCTCTGAAGAAGTATCCTTGCAGTAGAACCAAGTCTGGTTCCACTCCTTGGGGTGGCTGTGAAGAGTGGCGTGAGGAAAGCTGACATCTTTCCTCTCCTGGATGCTCACACCACCAAGTTCAGTATGGGGCCCGTCAGAGAATTCAGTCCGGCGGTTCAGATGGAAAAATCCCGGAACAGCTCTACAGATGGCTCTTCTTGCAGATATGCTTTTGAGAAGACTTGGAAGTTGCATATGTTTGATACGGAATTGGGACCTATATCTTGTGGATGGAGTTGAAAATCGGCTAAAACGTCGCGGAAGAACTTTGAACCGGGAGGGCT
Source organism: Secale cereale (assembly GCA_902687465.1). NCBI lineage: Eukaryota > Viridiplantae > Streptophyta > Magnoliopsida > Poales > Poaceae > Secale > Secale cereale. Next base: position 325,776,241 of record LR738713.1, read on the forward strand.
AAAACCCTGGGTCAGATGATCGAAAAAGACTATGGTCTCTCGCTCCTTAGGCTTAGGAGGACACTCTTTCCCTGGGGCCCGCCAGTGCAGAACCTCTTTCGGACCCAGAACGCCAATTGAGGCCGCCTCTACTAAATCGTCCTCAGTGATCCGGGACGGAACCCAGTTGCAGGCAACAAACTGTTTCGCCATGGAAGCCATCTTTTTCAAGGAAGGAATGCTGAAAGAGACAATACATGATCCAGTTTATGATTTGCGCTACAATGAACCGACACGTTCTATAAAAAGCATTTGATCTAATTGACGGTTTAAGCAAGGGACTATGGTATCTACTAATTCGGAGCGACTATGAACGAGACAGCTACCGGTTTATGAATATAGAAGGAGAAAGTTAAACCGCCAATTATAGGATGCAGGTCTAAATCTAAACCGTCAGTGCAGGCACATAAGGCGCAGGTTACAATTGAACCGGTGACATAGGAAGACGAATTACAGATCTAAAGTGTGAGAAACAACTTTCACATCTAACCTAAAAGGTTCTACATCTACAGCTAAAGAACGGCCTACGGTGATGAACTGCGAAGAACAAGGGTTCGTGGGCGAGCTACACAGAAACCCTAGAGCTAAGATCTATGGGGAAAAAGAGATAACGTACCCGAGGAAGCAAAGGACAGCGACGAGTCTCTGGACGCGTTCAGGTCGATGCAGCGGCCGGGCTTGATGACGACGACGAGCTCGAAGAACGGTGGCGGAGCTTGGGCGCTCGAAGACAGAAGAATACGAAGCAGAGGGGGTAAAGAGATAGCCCTCGGCCCTATTTATAGGCCGAAGATATAAAACGGCAAGCACCGGAATCGAGGAGACAAAAATCGGATATAGATTGAGCTGTCACCTCGATCTTCGGAGCGGTAATAAGTAAAGGTAAAAAGCAGGTGCAGGCATTGAATGTGCAGATGATGTCACGGCGGTTTAAAGCGGCACAGAGGGATGACGTCATGCCGGTTTACCAAAGTATACTGAAACTGCAAAAGCGAAAAGCTGTACAAGACTTTGGAGATTGACATGAACAGGTTCAAATCAATCTGGGGCCTAATGTCAGGGATATTACTACCAGGTATAAACCGGCCAGGAGGGCCTGGTTTAAGTTAACAAGATTGTATTACGAGAAGCCGAGCTCAGTATAGAGAACAAGGTTATAGCCTAGAAGGCTTAGAGCCCATACGATAGGGCCCATAACTTCTTAACCGTCATATTATGTAAACTTGGGATGTAAGGTAGAAAAGGTAGAGACCGAGGCGGACACAATTATGAGCCGGCCTCGGGACTCTGTAAATCGGACCGGGCGTCACCTCTTATATAAAGGGACGACCCGGCGACGGTTTAGGACAAGAAACAACAGCTCGAGACACAGGCAAAGCGGATTCACTCCCTGGTCATCGAAGCCCAAGCAATACCACACCAAACTAGACATAGGCTTTTACCTTCATCGAAGGGGCCGAACTAGTATAAAATCTCTGTGTCCTTCGTCCGCTTTAACCCCTTTAAGCTAACCCGTAGCGATGGCCTCACGACTAAGTCCTTTTGCTAGGACATTTGCCGTGCTAAATCCACGACATCGTCCCCTTACTTTTTGACACTTGTTGACAAAAAGGGGGAGAATTACATCGAGTGATAGTTTTTGGGGTTGCAAGATGTTCTTATTCGCAATTTTGTTTTCCCTTGAACAATTTGGAGCTTGAACTTATCGCACTACGTGTGGTGTTTGAAAACTCGGACATCATGTTACGTTAATAACCCCCGCCTGTAATATCTTTTGCTTCGCACTCTTTGTCTGCAGGTGTTATAATTGTGTTTTCCCATGAATGATTTTCATCGACAATCCTTATACAGGGAAACATGTCTGCTTCTCGAAGAAGAACAGAAAATCATCTTATGATGATGTTTAGTTGGAGAAGTGTTGTTGTTGGATATGCCTTCATGTTTCTTTTCCCATCATCTAACCATGTAGGAAGAGAGAGATAAACTGCCTTCGAAACATACACACTGTGTATAACATGTGTTTTCTTGCTCAGATCATATCTTATATCTGATATGCAGGAAAACTGCAACTTGTATGGATTCAAATTGTGTTCTGAGAGAACCTTCATGTGTTATCCTTGTCACTTATATCTAAATAATTATCTTACTCTTTTCTAAGATTTTGTGACAGGTATCGCCTCAGACACCGTCGAGTGCTTTGAAAGAAGGCAATCTTCGAATCAAAACTCAAGGTCACTCATACGAAGTTTAATCTAATATCCTTCCCGCTCTTCATGCTCCGTGGCATATCTTCAAGGGGAGAATAATTCATCTTCGTACTTTTCTCTTGACACTCTTTATTCTTTGCATTTCATTCCAATCCTTAAACTATCCTTCAATGTGATCTGTTTTGTCAACAACCGTCCAAAAAGGGGGGAGGTTGTTGGTGCAATATCTGCCTACCTTGTGTTTTGGAGGTTGTTGATAGAAATAGGTATGGACTAATTTGTTTGCTATGGCATACAAAGAGAAAAAGTCCATACACAACCGAAGAAAATGTTGGCTCCGGTGCTGAGTTTGAGTAACTTCACTGAAGCTTGTCTGCGCTGCAGAGAAGAACGAGATATATCTGATGAAGGCATACGGTCGAGGAGATTAATGCGAAGAAATCATCCCCTCGAAATTTTAATGCTGAAGCAAAGCATTTGTCTCGGTACATTCGTCCGTAGAAATTGACTGCAGCGAATGGAAGTCGAAGACAAAGTGAAGACGTAATTTTCCTTTCATTGTTCTTCTTTCATTCTTTTCAGTCATAGGACCTCCATACAAGTGCACCGCCTCTAACGGTATCCGCGCATGCAAGAGGAACATCGTGCGGCAAACTGCTAGGTCCGATCACTCAACCGGCGGCGAGTGGACGTGGCTAGTTGCAACACATGCAAAGCCCTAATGACGGCGCCGAAGCGATCAACCAAATGAGTGTGCCGCACCTCCACTATTTATAGGCATCCGTTGCTGGCTCAATACTTGGGCCTCGCATGGACCCTAAAGCCCAAAGTTTGTTCGGTCTGTATCCGAGTCCGAGTAGGACCAAGTCTGACTCGTGGAGTCGGATCCAACCTCACAGGTTCATTCCCTTAAGTGTGCGACCCCTTAGGTTCAAGTCGACTTGGTCGCAGGTCGGATCACCTCCGACCTGTACGGTCGGTAGTGGCCTCTAGCAAGGCGTGCCGACCACCAAGCAGACTATGAAGCTGGCTAGCGAACCTATACAACATGTTACACTTCCATTCCCTTTGACACACGATATATGTTGTCGGGATCAAGGCGAGTCTGTCATCCTTGTGCTAGCCGACCTCTTTCTCGTTCCAGTGATGCTGACCCAAACCGGAATATCTCATAATCCTTATCGCATGGTCATGCTTATCCTGGTCGGATCACACGAGGGGCCCAGAGTATATCTCTCCTGACCAGAGGGGCAAATCCCTTCTTGCTCGACCACCTCTCGCGGCATGGGTCTGGACAAGCCCGAAACCTACATTTGTAACTACCCAGTTACGGATTAGCGTTTGGTCAGCCCAAAGCAAGTCCGTCACCATCCCGAGCACATGCATCAGCTCAGGTCTTAGGACATAGAACGTATGTTGTACTAGAGACTCGCAGATGGCATATCGTTGCGTCTCATAGTTGGGTCTGTCCGACTCGGACCTTATCTCGACTCAGATCCGACTATGTCGAATCCGAGTAGATCTTTCCAAGTCCATATTATCCGGTTAGCATCCAATGCCCCATGGCTAGTGCGACCGAGCCATCCACCGTGTCATATGCTAGTCTAGTCCGACATGTGTCCACACATCACTTACGACTAGGGACCATTTAGGATGTATCATACAGCACAAGATCTTACAGACAAGTCACGTACTTGCTAACAAGCATCATTGATTACATCCAAGGACTATCTTTATTCATAAACACATAGGAAATATCATCATACATGATTACCTCTAGGGCATATCTCCAACAGATGTTTACCAAGGAAGAGGTCGAGAGACAATCAAGTCAACGCCACTTGATAAGGCCCTGGGTCCAGACGGTTTGATAGGTAGATTTTTTGCCACATGCTGGGGAGTGATCAAACAGGATATCATGTGGGCTCTGGATTGTTTCTAGTGGAGACATGCGTGGACTTTCGGCAATCAACAAAGCCATCGTCTCACTCCTGCCTAAGGTGGATGATGGCATTCGATATAAAAGACTTTCGGCATGTCAGCTTACTGCATGGAGCCATCAAGATTTTTGTCAAGGTACTTGCGAATCGGCTGACTTTGGAACTCCCACAACTCGTTGGCATGCATCAAAGTGCATTTGTCAAGGGAAGATCAATTCATGGCAACTTTATGTTGGTGCAATGTATGGCACGTCGTCTTCGCTCACTCAAGGAGCCCACAATGATGATCAAATTGGATATAACAAAGTCTTTTGATACAGTACATTGGCATTTTCTCGTGGAGGTTATGAGAGCAATGGAGTTCAGTGAGAAGTAGATTCAATGGATATGTGGCCTTCTTGCGAACTCCTCGACAAGGATGATGGTCAATGGTACCCCAAGAAAACCCATCCTAAACTGTTGTGGTCTCGGCCAAGGGGATTCCCTCTCCCCAATGTTGTTCCTGAAGGGAACGTAGCATGCAATTTCAAAATTTTCCTACGCTCATGCAAGATCTATCTAGGAGATGTATAGCAACGAGATGGGAAGAGTGTGTCCACGTACCCTCGTAGACCGAAAGCGGAAGCGTTAGATTAACGCGGTTGATGTAGTCGAACGTCTTCGCGATTCAATCGATCAAGCACCAAACGTACGGCACCTCCGAGTTATGCACACGTTCAGCTCGATGACGTCCCATGAACTCTTGATCCAGCAGAGTGTCGAGGGAGAGTTCTGGCAGCACGACGGCGTGTTGACGGTGATGGTAAAGTAGATCACGCAGGGCCTTGCCTAAGCACTACGACAATATGACCTGAGGTGTAAACTGTGGACGGGGCACCACACATGGCTAAGAAACAATTGATCACCCTTTTAGGGGTGCCCTCCCCACGTATATAAAGGAGGGACAGCGAGGAAGGCAGCCATAGGGGGCGCGCCAAGGGGAGGGAGTCCTACTAGGAATCCTATTCCTAGTAGGATTCGCCCCCC
>LR738713.1:325781523-325818947 GCA_902687465.1 Secale cereale
CCCCCCCTCTTTTTCCTTCTCATGGAGGAGGAAAGGAGGAAGGAGTGGAGGAGAAGAAGGAAAGGGGGTGGCGGCCACTCCCCTACTCCAATTCGGCCTCCTTCCATGGAGGGGGCACGCCACCCCTACGTGGGCTGGTGTGCCTCCCTCTTATGGCCCATAAGGCCCAAAACTTTCCCCGGTGGGCTCCAGTAGCCCCCCGGAACTCCGATATGTACCCGGTACCCCTCGGAACCCTTCCAGTGTCCGAATACTATCATCCAATATATAGATCTTTACCTCTCGACCATTTCGAGACTCCTCGTCATGTCCGTGATCTCATCCGGGAATCCTAATAATCTTCGGTCACCAAAAACACATAACTCTTAATACAAATCATCATCAAACGTTAAGCGTGCGGACGGTACGCATTCAAGAACTATTTAGACATGACCGAGACACTTCTCCAGTCAATAACCAAAAGTGGAACCTGGATGCTCATATTGTTTCCCACATATTCTACGAAGATCTTTATCGGTCAAACCGTAATGACAACATACATTATTACCTTTGTCATCGGTATGTTACTTGCCCGGTATCTTCATACCTAGTTCAATCTCGTTACCGACAAGTCTATTTACTCATTCTGTAATGCATCATCTCACAACTAACTCATTAGTCATATTGCTTGCAAGGCTTCTTATGATGTGCATTACCGAGAAGGCCTAGAGATACCTCTCTGATACTCGGAGTGACAAATCCTATTCTCGATCTATGCCAACCCAACAAACACCTTCGGAGATACTTGTAGAGCATCTTTATAATCACCCAGTTACGTTGTGACGTTTGATAGCACACAAGGCATTCCTCCGGTATCCGGGAGTTGCATAATCTCATATTCGTAGGAATATGTATTTGACATGAAGAAATCAATAGCAGTAAAACTGAACGATCAAAAATGCTAAGCTAACGAATGGGTATTATCCATCACATCATTCTCCTAATGACGTGATCCCATTCATCAAATGACAACACATGTCTATGGTTAGGAAACTTAACATCTTTGACTAACGAGCTAGTCTAGTAGAGACTTACTAGGGACACGGTGTTTTCTCTATGTATCCACACATTGTTTCAAATTTCCGATTAAAACAATTCTAGCATGAATAATAAACATTTATCATGATATAAGGAAATATAAAATAACAACTTTATTATTGCCTCTAGGGCATATTTCCTTCCGTCTCCCACTTGCACTAGATTCAAAAATCTAGTTCACATCGCCATGTGATTTAACACCGATAGTTCACATCGTCATGTGATTAACATCAAAAGGGTTTACTAGAGTCAATAATCTAGTTCACATCACCATGTGATTAACACCCAAAGAGTACTAAGGTGTGATCATGTTTTTCTTTGTGAGAGAAGTTTAGTCAACGGGTTTGTCACATTGAGATGTGTATGTATTTCGCAAATTTCTATCTCTACAATGCTCTGCATGGAGCTACTCTAGCAAATTGCTCCCGTTTTCAATACGCATCCAGATTGATACTTAGAGCCATCTGGATTAGTGTCAAAGCTTGCATCGACGTAACTCTTTACGACGAACTCTTTATCACCTCCATAATCGAGAAACATTTCCTTAGTCCTACAGTTACTACGGATAATTTTAACCACTATCCGGTGATCTACTCCTGGATCACTATTGTACCTCCTTGCCAAACTCATGGCAAGGTACACAACACGTTTGGTACACATCATGGCATACTTTATAGAACCTATGGCTGAGGCATAGGGAATGACTTTCATTCTCTCTCTATTTTTCGGTCGTGGTCAGGCTTTTGAGTCTTACTCAACTTCACACCTTACAAATCAGGAAGAACTCCTTCTTCGACTAATCCATTTTGAACTACTTCAAAATCTTAATAAGGTATGTACTAATCAAAAGTCGTATCAAGCATCTTGATATATCTCTATAGATCTTGGTGCCCAATATGTAAGCAGCTTCACCAAGGTCTTTTATTGTAAAACTCCTTTTAAACAATCCTTTATGCTTTCCAGAAAATTCTACATCATTTCTGATCAATAATATGTCATTCACTTATACTTATCAAAAATGTTGTACTGCTCTCACTCACTTTCTTGTAAATACAGGATTCACCGTAAGTATGTATAAAACCATATGCTTTGATCACCTTATCAAAGCGTATAGTCCAACTCCGAGATGCTTGCACCAGTTCATAAATGGATCGCTGGAGCTTGCACACTTTGTTAGCACATTTAAGATCGACAAAATCTTCTGGTTGCATCATATACAACTCTTCTTTCAGAAATCCATTATGGAATGTATTTTTGACATCCATTTGCCAGATTTCATAAAATGCGACAATTGCCAACATGATTCGAACAGACTTAAGCATCGCTATGGGTGAGAAAGTCTCATCGTAGTCAACTCCTTGAACTTGTCGAAAACCTTTTGCGACAAGTCGATCTTTGTAGATAGTGACATTACCATCAGCGTATGTCTTCCTCTTGAAGATCCATTTATTCTCAATGGCTTGCCGATCATCAAGCAAGTCCACCAAAATCCACACTTTGTTCTCATACATGGATCATATCTCAGATTTCATGGCGTCAAGCCATTTATCGGAATCTGGGCTCATCATAGCTTCTTCATAGTTCGTAGGTTCGTCATGGTCTAGTAACATGACTTCTAGAACAGGATTACCGTACTACTCTGGTGCGGATCGTGCTATGGTTGACCTATGAGGTTCTGTAGTAACTTGATCTGAAGTTTCATGATCATCATCATTAGCTTCCTCTCTAGTTGGTGTAGGCATCACGGGAACGGTTTTCTGTGATGAGCTACTTTCCAATTCGAGAGAAGGTACAATTACCTCATCAAGCTCTACTTTCCTCCCACTCACTTCTTTCGAGAGAAACTCCTTCTCTAGAAAGGGTCCATTCTTAGCAACAAAGATCTTGTCTTCGGATCTGTGGTAGAAGGTGTACCCAACAGTTTCTTTTGGGTATCCTATGAAGACGCACTTCTCCGATTTTGGTTCGAGCTTATCAGGCTGAAGCTTTTTCACATAAGCATCGCAACCCCAAACTTTAAGAAATGACAACTTTGGTTTTAGACGGTGTCGTCTCAACAGATTTAGACGGTGCCCTATTTAACCTGAATGCAACTGTCTCTAATGCATAACCCCAGAACGATAGTGGTAAATCGGTAAGAGACATCATAGATCGCACCATATCTAATAAAGTACGGTTACGACGTTCGGACACACCATTACGATGTGGTGTTCCAGGTGGCGTGAGCTATGAAATTATTCCACATTGTTTCAATTGAAGACCAAACTTGTAACTCAAATATTCGCCTCTGCGATCAGATCACAGAAACTTTATTTTCTTGTTACAATGATTCTCTACTTCACTCTGAAATTCTTTGAACTTTTCAAATGTTTCAGACTTGTGTTTCATCAAGTAGATATGCCCATATCTGCTCAAATCATCTGTGAAGGTCAGAAAATAACGATACCCACTGAGGGAGTCCTAGATTCGGGGGTCCGCAGGCGTCCGGGTTGATGAAGCTGGGCCGTATTGATGGGCCACAAAGATGGAAGCAGAAGACTCTCCTTCGTATCCGGTCAAGACTCATATGTACATAGAAAGGCAGGCATGATGTCCGGATGTAGCTATTACTACCTCCCCAAGTCACCTTTGTACCCCTAGGCCTCCTCCGGCGTGTATATAAGCCGGAGGGTTTAGTCTGTAGAGGCTAACGATAGAATCATTACATCCTCATAGGCTAGGCTTTAGGGTTAGCCATTACGATCACGAGGTAGATCAACTCTTGTAATCATATTCATCAAGATCAATCTAGCAGGAAGTAGGGTATTACCTCGATCGAGAGGGCCTGAACCTGGGTAAACATCATGTCCCCAGTCTCCTGTTACCATCGCTCCTTAGATGCATAGCTTGGGCCCCCCTACCCGAGATCTGCCGGTTTTGACACCGACAATGGTGCTTTCATTGAGAGCTCTGCTGTGCGCTCGCAATAAGTGATCGATAGCTCGTCTCGTCATCAACGATGAGATCACCCTCGGAAACAACTTGGCCGCTGGCCAGGTTCTCCAGCTTGGCGGGTTCGCTGTACGCGCCCTCATGGCCTCTGGGCCGGCCACACTCCATGCGGTCATTGAGTATCAACCTTATGTTGACTCCGGCCACTCCGATGACGCGACCTCGACAGATCTCTCGCCCTTAATCGAGCTGCTAGATCGCATAGCCGCCCTGGGGCTTTCATTGCCAGGAGGTCCAATCGGACCTAAATCCGGTGAGGATGAGATTGATCCCATCCCGATCACTCATCTAGTGGCGACAGTCGAGGATGGAGCCGAAGATACTCCCCCTCTTGAGACGGAGACCGTCACAATTTGGATCTCTGAACCCATCGAGCCGAACACGCCCCTGTTGGGTGGCACCTTGTGTTCTTCAAGCTCTGGGATTGATGCTAGGCCCACGGAATGATCAGATCCTGTCGAGCCCAGATCATCCACACCGGAGGTTGTCAAAACCCCGAACACCACGTTGGGTAGGGACTTAAAATTACCAACACCCACCCACCCTAGGAAACACTCTCCAAGTAAATCCGGATCCCTGGACATAAATGATCTCGCGAACATACAGCAGCAGCCCGAGGAGACAGTCAACCACTTTTGGGCCAGATTCCTGCTTGTCAAGAACAAGATTAAGGACTACTGCGACGATGATGCGGTCCACTTATTTCACCACAACTGTACAGATGAGGGAGTTTTGAAGCCCTCAACCGACGTCGTGTTCCGAGTTTCACAGACTTGTCGCACTTAGTACGAAAGTACTGCGCAATGGAAAACGCTTGGAAAGCCCATAATACACCTCTGGAACAGTCCATATTCAGACAACACATTGTTAAGGCTAAATGGACATACCCTAGCAGGTCACCCGATAATATGCCTATTGGAAAGAAGAACAAACCTTCTACAGGACACAGGTCCATACTAGACGAACTGCTCGATAAACCTTGCCAAATACATGCAGCCCCGGACAATATCCCAAACCACTGCCTTAGGGCATGTTGGGTACTCCGACAGGTAGCAAAGAGTGGTGCAGCGATCCTCGCCACTGCAGTATCAGGGGAGAAGGACGTCGGTGTTTTCACTGTCTTCAAGACGTTCTCCTCAAACAACCGCCGCAAGAGAGCAAATTGCAAACTTGCTGAGGTCTATCAAATTAGCTCTGCAAGCCTATGGAGCGACACGGCAATTAGTTTTTCTGCCGAAGATGAACCTCGAGTCCGGCCGGTCCAAGCAACAACAGCTCTTGTACTAGATCCAATAGTAGATGGCTTTCGCCTCACTAAAGTACTTATGGACGGAGGAAGCGGACTCAACCTCACATACGAGGAAACGCTTGCAAAAATGCAGGTTGACAAATACCACATTGAGCACACTAGCACAACCTTCAGAGGAATTATTCCAAGCCGAGAAGCCCGGTGTTCGGTAAGCATTAAGTTCGACTTAGTATTCGGCACATCCAATAACTACAGGTCGAAGGAACTGCTCTTCCACATTGTCCCCTTCAATGGCGGATACCACGCCCTCTTAGGACGGGACGCTTTTTCACGCTTTCAAGTCATACCCCATTATGGGTACATGAAGCTTAAAATGCCAGGGCCCAATGGAGTAATCACATTAACAAGTGATCCGGACAGAGCACTCCGCGCCGAGAACAAAATGGCATCTTTAGCCTTAGAGGCATTATCCGAAGCCCTCGCGGCTGAGGAATTAACCACCTTACGATGCACGATGGACAAGGACGATGTAATCCTTGCCATAAGATAGAAATCTACCTCCTTCAAGCTAGCAGATGAAATTACCAAATTCCAAGTGAACCCAGCGGACCCTAATAAGACAGCGTCTATCGGGGCACAGCTGGATCCAGCGGTAGACAGCGCGTTATGCGCCTTCCTTCGTGAAAATTGGGATATATTCGCCTGGCACCCTTCAAATATGCCAGGAATCCCACGCTGGCTAGCCGAACACAGCCTCAACATTATCAAAGGGTTCAAACCTGTCAAGCAGTCACTGCAATGATTTTTTGAACCCAAAAGACAAGCAATGGGAGAAGAGCTAGCCAAGCTATTGGAGGCCGGATTCATGAGAGAAATTAAACATCCGGACTAGCTAGCCAACCTAGTCATGGTACCGAAGAAGGATAAATTCGGGCGCCTCTGTGTCGACTTTATAGACAACGCATGATTCAAACATGCTTAGAAAAACAAATTGGCAAGACAGTGGAGGCATATGTTGACGATGTAGTCGCTAAGACCAAACACGTCGAGACATTGGTGGACGATCTCCGCCTTATGTTTGATAACCTTAGAGCATATGACATAAGGCTTAATCCGGAAAAATGCGTCTTCGGTGTTCTGGCCGGAAAGCTATTAGGGTTCATCGTAACCCATAGAGGAATCGAAGCTAACCCAGCTAAAATCCAGGCATTCTCACAGGTCAAAACGCCAACCGATCTCAAACAAGTGCAAAAACTAGCAGGCTGCATAGCAGCCTTGAGCCGCTTCATCTCCAGGTTATGAGAGAAAGCATTGTCACTTTATAGATTGCTACGACGCACTGACAACTTCGAATGGACGGACGCGACCACAGCTGGATTGGAAGAAATAAAAACTCTACTAGCGAGCAACCCAATCCTAGCCGCCCCGGGCGTTGGCGAACCAATGCTGCTGTATATATCAGCCACTCACCAGGTAGTGAGTGCCGTGCTCTTCGTCGAACGAGCCAAAGAGGGACATAAGTTCCCCGTTCAAAAAACCGTATACTACGTATCCGAGGTTCTCACACCGTGTAAATCACGGTACCCCCACTATCAGAAAATTGCCTATGCGGTCTTCATGTCATCTCGAAAACTCCGACACTACTTTCAAGAGTGTTCGATCACAGTGGCATACGAAGTACCACTTAACGATATCATCAACAATAAAGACGCCACTGGACGCATAGCCAAATGGGCCATCAAGCTCTTACCGTTCGAAATATCACATAAGCCGCGCCAGACTATTAAACCAGGTGATGGCTGACTTCATCGCAGAATGGACTGAAGTCGGACTCCCTAAAAAGTACGGCGCATATTCCAACTGGACAATGTACTTCGACGGTTCCAAAATGCTAGCCGGATTGGGGGCCGGCGTCATCCTCATATCTCCAACATGGGATACAGTCCGGTATGTACTACAAATCATGTACATGGACTCAAACAATGCAGCCGAATATGAGGCACTATTGCATGGTCTCCGCCTAGCTATATCCATGGGCATATGACGCCTCGAGGTACGTGGAGACTCAAACCTCACTATCCCCCAAATAAACGGAGATTTCGACGCGAATGATTCAAAGATGACAGCTTATCACAATGCCATATTGAAAATATAGGCTTGATTTGAGGGGTTGGAATTTCACCATGTCGCCCGGGATAATAACCAGGCGGCCGATATACTCGCTCGTATGGGCGCTAAACGCGACCCAGTCCCGCCTAACACCTTCCTGGAAAGGCTGTTTAAGCCATCAGTAACATGGCAGGACGAGAGCGGCGATACTAATCTAGATCCGAACACACCCCCAGCCGAACTTAACACAGACGTCATCAGGGACTTAGACATGGAGATAACATATTCGGCTCATGAGATCATGGCTGTCATAGCCCCCTGGACGGAGCCATTTTTAGCCTACCTTAATAGGCAAGAGCTCCCGGATGACCAGAACGAGGCCCGCCGCATAATTCGGCGCTCTAAAGCCTATAAAGTTCACGAAGGTGAACTATATAAGAAAAGCACTACTGGTGTTCTCCTAAGGTGCATCTCCGAAGAGGAGGGACGGCAACTTCTCACTGAAATACACGTTGGAATGGGCAGCCATCAGGCCGCAGCCCGGGCGCTTGTAAGCAAAGCTTTTCGAGCTGGCTTTTTTCTGGCCAACTGCCCGAGCAGATGCCCAGACATTAATCCAACATTGCATTTGCTGCCAGCTTTTTGCAAATCGAAGTCACATGCCTCCCACCGCTTTGAGAACCATCCCCATTACTTGGCCTTTTGCGGTATGGGGGCTTGATATGGTCGGACCTCTTAATGGGGGAAGCCATAAAAAGAAATATTTGCTGGTGATGGTGGATAAATTCACTAAATGGATAGAAGCCAAGCCAGTAAAAACAGCTGAGGCAGGGCCGGTGATAGATTTTATATCCGATGTAGTACACCATTATGGTGTCCCACATAGTATTATCACAGATAATGGTTGCAACTTTACAGTTGATGAGGTAAAAAACTGGTGCGCAAAGTTAGGCATTAAACTTGATTACGCTTCTGTGTACCACCCTAAAACGAACGGTCAAGTCGAAAGAGCCAATGGTCTGATTATGAGCGGCATTAAACCCCGACTACTGCGCTCCCTACGGGAGTCTGATAAACATTGGGTTGAGGAGCTTGTGATGCGGGGTCAACCCGTTCTAGGCCGATCTTTCACGAAGAGGAGGGAAACCCACGATGAACACGAAGAACACAAAGGGGAATCACGAGGGAAAACACTCAAGAACAAGTCCAATCACACATCCACTAGACAATCAAACACACAAGATCACAAGGTACATGAACAACAAAAGGAAAGATACAAGGTAGAGTTCATCTCCAAGAGGAGGTCTTGAATCCGTGAAGGATCTTCCCGTTAGGCGTCTTGAATCCAAGGTGGATCTTCTCCGTAGAGGGGCCGCGGTCTCTCTCGTGGAGTAGATCCGTAATGGATGAGCAAAGCTCTAGTCTAAAATGAGCTATCACATTTGCTAACCCTATAAATGAGGTGGGGGAGGAGTATATATAGTCTTAGCCATGAGGGGGTAAGTGGGAGAGGATACATGGGCCTCTCGCCCGACTCTGCGCGCAGGCAGGCGCCGGATGTCCGAGCTGGGGGCCAGATGTCCGGCCGTTCGAGGGAGGCCGGATGTCCGGGGCACGGGCCGGATGTCCGGCCTGGTGGTGGCCATTCTTCGGGTGCCTTTTGTTGCCCTTGCCGGATTTCCGGGGTGATGCCGGATGTCCGGCCTCTGCTGAAGTGCCAGATGTCCGGGCTGGTCGTCGGATGTCCGGCTGCTGATGCGCCAGCAGCTCCATCTTCTTCCGTTGTCGCTTCCAAGCTTCCCTCGCGGATGGTGTAGGTGTTTCTCGGCGCTTGCACTCCTCCTCGTCGCCCGTGAAGCTCTTACAGTACCTATGCATGCACACGAGTCGAGTGTCAAGTAGTATACCATCCTCGAAGGGGTCAAGTGAACACGTGTAAAGGAGATGATTCACCTTTATGTATGAGAAGTAGAGGTCGCAAGTGTCACTTGCCAAACGGACTCTTGACATGGTGATGTCCTTAGGATGCTCCGCATGATCCCCTCCCCCTTGGAAAAGATCCGACCTCGGATCGAAAGCCAAATCACCATGGGAAAGAGATGGCGTCGCCATGTCGAAGCGGTCGATCACCAAGCACTCATCATCTTGAAGCTTGAAATGGGCACTCTCCAATGTCGCACCATCTAGTGATTCCTTCAAAAGGAGCAAGGACAACAAACACTTGGAAAAACAAATGTGGTTAGCGGTAGTGCAAAACCAAGCATTCAAGAGGTGATTTACCCAACAAGTGTGGTCATCAAGCATAGCATGTGGTGTGACAAAGGATTGTGACATGGCATGTAAGCATATGAATTGAGCACAAGCAAGGTCATCATGGAAACAAGCATGTAAATGTGAGGTAGAGATGCACATATGTGTGACAAGAGAGTAAGTATCTACCTCAAAGTCGTAGCAAGCATGCATAAAGTGCTCAATGAAAGTTCTATGGTAGGCATAGGAATCATTCACAACACCAAATAAAATGAAGTGTCTACACACATGAGTCAAGTGCAAGACAATCCAAGCATAACGTGCATAGGGTGTAGTGAAAGTCGTGTGGCACTCAACACAATAGAAAGAGCAATTTTTCAACATGTGTGAGGCAATCAAGTGAAGCATGTGACAAACAATGGGACATGGCATATGTGAAGAGATGACATTGTTGCAACCAAGCATATGATAGGGACAAGTAATACACAAGTCGGATGCAACACACAAGGCATATATATCATGAAGCATGGCAATGTGGTGACCATGAATGAAAGCAATATCACTAACATGTGCGCGATCAAGGGGTCCAAGATGACAAATAAGTCTCATGGTGCGAGCAACACATGTAGTATGATCCACAATATTCATGCTCATGGTTTTTGGGTTCTCGAAAGAGAAGGATATCGCCTTGAAAGCATGTCCTTGTGCATTCTTTACAATGCCAAAGCACAAGCAAGTGCAATGTAGAAGCGTCGTGGTAGAAGGTGGCTCACTCTCAAGAGCTCGAATGGTCAACTCACGTGAAGTGGAAGTCGACACGAAGTCCAAGTATCCTACACATGTGCACAACAAAACAAAGAACGTATGTGCATGGTAGATAAACACATCATCCATCATGATGGTTCTCTTGTCTTGCACATAACCATTAGAAGCAAAAGTGCATGAACAAGATGATGCAACAATGGCTATATTCATGGCACTAGTCATATGGTGCAAAGAGGTAAGACAAGCATGCTTCACAAGAAATATGTCAAAATCTCCAAATAAATCCGAGAATGCTATGGGGGCAATGGCAAGACTAAAATCATGGTTGCGCTCAATGCATGGACAATCATATAGCATGAGAGAGGCAACATGTGGAGACATATGACAACAAGCAATATCAATCATGTGCAAAGCATGGCAATGGTTGACATCAACCGCATGAAAGGAGCAAGTATGAATGATCGGTGATGCAACATAAGAAAGCATGTCAATCATGTCATGCAAACTAGTGGAGCGAAGATGCAACACACTAGATGAGTTCATAGCAATCATGTCATGTGAGCCAATAGTGGGCATAAGCAATGCACACGACATATCACAAGCATGAGCACATAGCATGAACAAGGTATCATCATAGGCATTTGGCACAAAGCAAACATGCCAATAACAAGCAATATCTCCATCAAGCTTGCAAATACACATACAAGCATGAGAATCAATCATCATGTGTAATGCGAAGCATGGGTCACAAATGCATGGCAAAGGCATATAAACGAGCATATCATGCAAAGTGAACATGGCAAGAGGGGCATAAGAGATATAATGGACAATAACCCATAACCATGTGAGTGCCATGTATAAGGAATGCGCGAAGTGTTTGCACAAAAGGAGCGGTGGGAAAGACAATCCACGATATCTCAAGTCATCGTTGCTCTCTAGAGCTTGTTTCGTCAACTCGTGCTCTTGCGAGGTTGACGAGTAAGTATGGGGACCTACACAAAAGACACACAAACCAAAGAAAGTGTGTGCGTGGTAAATGTACACATCATCCATCATGATGTGTATGTGCACGTTAGAGTTAGCACAAGATAAACAATGCTCAAAAAAATTGAGGCACGATAGAGAAATATGTCATCCATCATGAAAAGAATAGTTGTCATGTATAGCACGATGAGGACACAAATGCATTCATGGGGAGCATATTGTGCACACAAGTATGGGGATCATGCAATGGATGGGATGTATCAAAATCTCCTAAAATGTATGAGGAAACTATGGGGGTCTCCTCATGAGCAATATCGGAAGCATAATGTGGAGAAGTGGAACAACCTCCAAAACAATGCATGTCCAAAGCTAGGTAATCATGGCATGGCATATGATGGATATGATGCAAAGGAAGCATGTCAATATCATCACACGAAAAACAAATGTCAATAACCATGGGCTTGTCATCTATGCCATAAGTGCAAATTGGATTTATCTTAATGGCATATGCATAGTTACTACGATGAGATTGCAAATATGACATATGGTTGATCTCATTCATAGCATATGACAAGTCAAGCGGATTGTCAATCATGATGTGAACGAGAGAATTATCACATGAAATCCTATGCAACATGGCATCACAACTAATAGACTCCACATGGCAATCATCAAACTCATTATAAATGGGTAAATCATCGCATGGGGAAATCATACTAGCACGAAGCATGGCAATAGGTGGATCAACATCATGCAAGCAAGCAATGTTGACATAATCCACTAGTGGGACGAGATCATCACCTTCACCTTTGTTACCTTTCTCATTCCACTCATGTGGTGTAGGTGAGGTGGGAAAGACCAAATGGTGGTCAGCATCTTCATCTTGATGGAACCATGTGGGGGTGCATCATATTCCACCATGGCCATCGTCTTGTCCAAAGGAAGGACGAAGTCGTCGAGGATCGGCGCGTCATCATATATGGGACCTAGCACCAAATGATAAGACACAATAGAGGTAGAGGTTAAGTCGTTAGTGTTGAAAGTGGCCTCACATGACCTATCAACTATCTCACTCTCTCTATGTGGTGGCTCACTCACTCCCTCAAGGTAGGTGCACTCAAACTCACATATGGTGGAGTCACTCATCTCACTCAAGTAGTGGGGGTTGTGGCTCTCCTCACATGTGAATTGTGGCAGCTCATCATATATGGGGCTAGTGGTGAACTCGCCCTCACTCTCAATATGGTGGCACAAGTCACTCAAGTCATCATACGACACCGTGGTCGAAGGGAAAATCCCATGCTCAACCATCTCGTCATCGTTGCCGTTGATGAAGGCCGAAGATGGCACATCATCACTCTCGCCTCCAAATATGGAAGCATCATCCTTGCTCATCACCATGTCGGTCGCCTTCAAAGCTTGGTCCTCGAATGGCTCTGTAGTCGTAGTCATCGCCGCACCGTCTTGAAAAAGAGTCGAAGTAGACTCGACATCATCAATGCCACAAAGAGGGATGGCGACGAAGTCGAACTTCGTAACATCGTCTTGGAGCTCGTTGGGCGTGGATATCATGCTGGTACTAGCCTCATGCTCGTCGTCTTGGATCTTGGTCTTCGAGAAGTGTGCTTGTGGTGGAGAAGCCTTGGCCTTCATGAGTTCTTGTTCAGCCTTGAGAGCACCAATGTAGTTGTCGTCGAGGGACTTGTAGTTCTCGAGGAAGATAGTCTTGGAGATGTCATTGTTCAATCCCATCATGAAGTGAAACTTCATCAAAATGGGGTCATCCACGCCGGCTCGTTGCAAGGCAATCTTCATGTCCTTGAAGTACTCGTCGATGGACTTGGATCCTTGGATGGTGTTCTCCAATTGGCGTACAAGTTGTTCCGTGTAGGTGGGAGGCACGAACTATCGCCGCAAAGCTCGCTTCATCTTGGGCCAATTCACGTTGAAGCTCGTCGAAGGTGTGTGAAGCCACCATGTTGACGCGTTGTCGTGGAGGTGTCTTGTGGCGCACTTCACTTGATCTTCATAGGGAACTTGATGTAGCTTGAGGTAGTCGTCCATCTTGCGCTCCCACTCGAGATACTCCTCGGGGTCTTGAGTCCCATAGAAAGGAATCTCGTGGTCGTTTTTGAGGTCGTAGTAGCTCGTGGAAGTCGCGGACTTGAGCTTGGGAAGCTTCTCGTGAGAATAATCTTGCGGTGCTTGTGGGCGAAGATGCCGCATATCCAAAGGCGAAGATGCCTTGAAGTCGCTTGGAGAAGATGCCAAGGTGTACGGTGAAGTCGTTGAGCGGTTCTTGGAGTTGAGCTCTTGACCTTCACGTTCTTGTCGTTGATGGTGTCGATGCCGCTGAGATCTTGCCGGAGATGGTAGCTCAGAAGGATGTGCACTTGAGCGTCTTCTCGAAGATGAGGGAGACCTCTTACGGCTCTTGATGAGGGCTTTGAGCTCCTTCATTTGAGCATCCATGTTGGCGCATAAGTGGTTCGTCCTGGCATCGAACTTGTCATTGTTGTTGTAGACCGAAGTAGATGAAATGCTTTGCCTATCCATCACAAGACTCGAGCAAAGGTGAGTAGGAGATGAGATAAACAATACCAAGTTACCTTTTCCCAACATTGAGGATGTATCCCGTTTCACTCAATGTGAAATGAAAGAATAGTGGAATTGGTACCAGACTTGTTCACTCACACCTATCAAGTAAAGCTTATCGAGTGGCTTGGTTAGGATAAGTGGCACAAAAATTTGATGCAAAATGTTAGCAAGAGTCAATAAAGTTGAAAGAGATTCACAAATTCGCAAGTGAAACAAGTAGACCAATAGCAAAGAGTGGCACACGGAAACACACGCACGGATAGATAAATGTGGTTGTGCAACCAAGGATTGAGCTGAAAATGTGGAATCCACGGAAAATGCTCTTGTTGCACAACATTAGAGAGACGCTATCCGATTGCTCAATAGGCGGATACGAACTTGAGCACTACCTATATGAGACAAAATGTAGCGACTTCCTATCACAAGTATGCTATGTGTATGATGTTCCGGTGCTTTTAGCACAAGATGATCCAAGATGATCGGATATGGCAATCTTATATGCAATGTGGTATGATGCTATGGCTCTTGCTTACAAGCTCTTTGTTTTTCTCTTTTTGCTTAAAAGCTTATTCTATCTCTTCTTTTTTTTGTATGGCCACTATGCGAAATGCACAAACCAAGATAGCAATTGTGTATATGCGGGAACAATCTTGTGACACAAGGGATGATATGATGATACCAAGATGATATGGTATGTATGCAATGGAAGGGCGGATCGATGATCACTAATGTGCACAAGTAACGTTGCCGGCAATACTCAAAGGCTAGTCTCGATAGGTAAGTGATGCAAAATGGGCTAGGGGTTAACAATGCAATTGCAAGGGGAATATACAAAGATGTCGTCGAAGTTACCGTCCGATGATGATGATGAGAGGCAGTGCACTTGATGTAGACCCGTTCCTAATTAGCCGAAACACCTTAGGAAACGGAAAAACCACAACTCAAAATCTCAAGGACAAATGTCAAATGGTGGTAGCGGACAAGCGATGGTGGTTGCGGAAATGTTGGTGGAAACCCGGTCAAAATGGGTTATGGTGGTGGAAGTGTATGATGGGCTATACATGGTGTCGGAGTTGAATTCATGGTCCCTAAGTAGCCGAAACACCTTAGGAGACACAGGCCACAACTCAAACAAGCACAAATGCTATGGGGATCAAAATGGGTTAGGTTGCGGAAGTCGATGGTGGTATAGCGGATGATGTGGTGGAAGCCCTAGGCAAAGATGCCAAAATTCCAAAAATATGATGGAGTCAAATGATTATGGTGGTATTTTTTTGTTATGGGGGATGTCAAGAGCTTCAAAACGATCTCAAGAATGTCAAAATCGGAGTTCGGATGAATTAGTTATGGACAAAACGGTGAAACACGGGTGGCTGAATTCCCAGGGGCCGCACATCCGGGGTCGGGTTCGGAAATCCGGGACCTAATGTCGAGAACCGCGCGGGATTTTTCTCTCCAGGGGCCGGATGTCTGGCCCGATGGCCCGGATGTCCGGCCTATGGCCCGGATGTCCGGCTCGAAGATTCTAGATCTGAATTGGGACGAAAAAATTCAAATTGGGGGCGGAATTAGATGATTCCAAGGACAAAATTGAAGAGATTTCGTGGAGGAAAGATGTGGAAACTTGGGGAAATGCTATATCCACTTGAAACACAGCGAATACATGGATCAAAATCAACAGAATCTCATCAAACTAACATATCACAAAAAAAATTGGGGCTATTTTTGGTGGGGAATTTTTGAATTTGGGGAAGAACACAACAAAACAAGGCTAGAAAACGGTGGGGAGGCTCCAAATTCATGAGAAACCGTGGCTCATGATACCATATGATGCGGGGTCAACCCGTTCTAGGCCGATCTTTCACGAAGAGGAGGGAAACCCACGATGAACACGAAGAACACAAAGGGGAATCACGAGGGAAAACACTCAAGAACAAGTCCAATCACACATCCACTAGACAATCAAAGACACAAGATCATAAGGTACATGAACAACAAAGGGAAAGATACAAGGTAGAGTTCATCTCCAAGAGGAGGTCTTGAATCTGTGAAGGATCTTCCCGTTAGGGGTCTTGAATCCAAGGCGGATCTTCTCCATAGAGGGGCCGCGGTCTCTCTCGTGGAGTAGATCCGTAATGGATGAGCAAAGCTCTAGTCAAAAATGAGCTATCACATTTGCTAACCCTAGAAATGAGGTGGGGGAGGAGTATATATAGTCTTAGCCATGAAGGGGTAAGTGGGAGAGGATACATGGGCCTCTGGCCCAACTCTGCGCGCGGGCAGGCGCCGGATGTCCGAGCTGGGGGCCCGATGTCCGGCCGTTCGAGGGAGGCCGGATGTCCGGCCTGGCGGTGGACATTCTTCGGGTGCCTTCTGTTGCCCTTGTCGGATTTCCGGGGTGATGCCGGATGTCCGGCCTCTGCTGAAGCGCCGGATGTCCGGGCTGGTCGCCGGATGTCCGGCTGCTAATGCGCCAGCAGCTCCGTCTTCTTCCGTCGTCGCTTCCAAGCTTCCCTCGCGGATGGTGTAGGTCTTCCTCGGCGCTTGCACTCCTCCTCCTCGTCCGTGAAGCTCCGACAATACCTATGCATGCACACGAGTGGAGTGTCAAGTAGTATACCATCCTCGAAGGGGTCAAGTGAACACGTGTAAAGGAGATGATTCACCTTTATGTATGAGAAGTAGAGGTCGCACGTGTTACTTGCCAAACGGACTCTTGACATGGTGATGTCCTTAGGATGCTCCACATCAGCTTGACTCCGTACTCTAGGGGTTGCGAACCACACCTAATCGGACGACCGGATACACACCTTTTTTCATGGTGTACAGTGCAGAGGTTGTTCTGCCCTGCGACATTATTCATGACTCACCTCGAGTGCGCATGTACGAAGAACGAGAAGTCAAACTAGATCAGCAGGACGACCTAGATGGACTTGAAGAGGAGCGTGATACAGCACAGGCCCGTTCCGCATTCTATCAACAACAGGCCAGGCGGTACCAGAGCAGAGAAGTGTGGGCTAAGACATACAATGTCGGCGAAATTGTTTTACGCCTCCCGGAGAAGAAAAAGGACAAGCTCAAACCAAAATGGGATGGCCCCTTCATTATAGACAAAGTACTCACCGATGGGGCCTACCACCTTCGGAATGCGCAAGACAGCCGCCTGGAGCTGAACCCATGGAACGCTGCCAGGCTCCGACGATTCTATGGATAGTTTGGTAGCATTTTTCCTCCTTTTGAGTTAGGTTTTGTCTTTTTTTTTCTCTCCCCTTCCTTTTTTTGTACTTTCCTTTTCATTGGTAAGTATTCGGCTGACCCGAACTACCACAGGATAGTACATCTTTGAATGTATCTACCTCAAATATACTTGGGGGCTTCTTTGACGAAGCCCATTATCAAAAAAGCTTATTGCTTATAATGTCATCTGTTTCTATAGTCTTTCCTTTCCATTATGTGCACTAATATGACTAAAGTTTTGGCCAAGCTGGATTGCCTGGCTTCTGTGCTTACCCCTACGTTCCCGATTGTTCGGCTAGGGTGTAAAGGGAGCTCATCTGCGATTGTTACAACCGGGTAATCCGGACCTGTACCTCAGACTGGGTGAAGCCGAAAGCTAGCGTTCTTAAGGGAATAATTGGTTGGTGGATACAAGACATATTTCTTTTAATGCATACATTTTAAACTATCATAGGATATGGCGTCCTACAATCCTTTTCACAGGATCAAAATACTAGGCATGCATATGTACACATGCTGACCCAGGGAAAGGAACCCTTAACGGAACTATTCTCTCTGGAAGATGTTTCTTACGTTAAATAGTAATATAACATAACTCCCCGAACATAGTTTGTCTGTTCAAGCAATTATGACTGGATTGCCTGGTTTCCGAACATACCTCGTGTTTACGACATGTATAGTATTCGGAAACACTCCAGCCTTTGGGTTTATGGAGGTTAAAGCGGAACGTCGGCCATGACAATCTTTTTATAATTTCGGCCAGAGAAAAGTTTGATGTTAAAGTACATCGCTACATAGAATCAAACGACTACTCTTTCTCTATTCCCTCTATAAGGATGTCTAGTTTACAGTCATGTTGGGAAAACTTGGCAGCTATCTTCACTTGGTCATATACCAAGCTCACGGGAATTTCTTGTCCATCCGATCCTCGGGGTCCCACATGGACCATATGATTCGGATCAAGGCTGCTGTAGCGTGTCTTCACCATGGCCCATGCTTGTCGAGCACCCATGTGACATGCTGACGCTTTTCACACTTTGAAGCGACATCGAGCCCCTTTGAACAAATCCGCCAAGTCCTCCATAGTTTCTAGAGGAGAATCGCCCGGCCATAAAGCCTTGGCCATATTCTTCATGGCCTTCCGAGCTTGCTCGTGTACTCTGGAAAGCTCTTGCAGCACGTCGCCCTGAAAACCGGACACTTCCCCTTCGGGCTGCCCAGTTAACAAACCTGCAAGAACAATTCTATGAAGAACGTTGGAAATAAGGGACTATAGGGAGAGCTAGGTTTAAGGACATACTGAATGTGCCGCCTTTAAGCATCCGGTTCTCTTCCAAGGCATCTAAGAGTTGGGCTCTTACGTCCTTTAGCTCCTGTTCTAGCCTAACATTTTTATCATGCGCTTGGTTTCTTTTATGTATGGCTTGTGTCAATACGCATTTCCCAGCGGCCGTTTCATCTTCGACATATTTTTTATCCGCCAGAGCAGCCCTTAGCTTCTTATCCCATTGGTCGGCCGGCCCTGTTGCTGCAATATGTAGTTATTGATTGGCACAAATATCATACTATCCGGACACTATTGTTCTTACCATAAGTATCCTTTTCGGATTTCTTTGAATTTTCCAATTCGGTGGTGACAGTCGTCAGCTGGATCCGGCATTTTCCAGCTCCTTGGATAAGATGTTATTCTTTTCTTGGAGCACCTGCAAAATACAACGATCCTCAAATCAGTTGGACCAACTACTTTAAGTCTCGGGGGCTACTAGCATGGGAACACTAAATTATCACTTACCCGCGTATCCTTTGAAAGCTGGTGAGTGGCTCCAGCGAGTCCGTCTTGAGCAGCTCGGATATAAGCATCCGCAGAACTGAGGGCGTTAAACGCCTCCTCAGAAAAGGCTGAGTCACGCATGGCTGCTTTTCGCCGCCGGTGAACCATCGCGACCTCCGCTTCGAACTTAGTGACAGACATTTCATTCGAATCCTCTTGAAGAGGACAATCCGGCGATGTATCTGCATTAACCCTTGTCCTCTTAGACGGGCCGGATGTCGGATTGGTTAGAGCTTGATCTACAGGATTTCCGGACATAGTCTGGTGTACGTTCCTCCTAAAAGGAAAAACAAGGCAGAAAGTTGTAGTACCGGCTTCACCACCCAGTATATGTTAAAACAAACATACCTCTTCGAAGGTTCGGTGGTGTTCGCGGTCCTCTTTCACTTCAAGGCCTCACCCGATGCAGGCGTCGCCCTCTGGGATGATGGTCTTCGCACAGTTCGGCGTGAGGAGCGCCGCCCCTTTTGAGCATAAAAAAGTGCGATGGGTAAGGCGTGCTGGGAATCATCTCTTTGAGGAGGTATGTCCTGGGTACTTACATGAGAGGAAGGAATGAGGCCGGGATAATCGGTTACGATAGCCACCACGGCGCCATCACGACTGGCTTGATAGAAGACTCCATCTTCTAGCTCTACGCCTATGTCTGGATCTTCATTATATCTAGGGCCCGCGTTTCGAAAGTGGCCCTCTGGCTGTGGGGCGGGACTATTAATCCCCTCAACCACCTTCCTCCACTCCTATTGGGAATAACCGAATTCACTTCGGTCAAGACATCATACAATGAAAAACGGGCGAAAATAGCGGCCAAGAGAAAGACTTACCCAGTCAGGAGGATAATACATAGAGAAACCCTCCCGGCACTTCAAGCGGAGAAAGTCTTGCTTCTCTCCCTTGTAAAGACTCGCTAGGATGGCGGCTAGAGCGGCAGGGTCGTCCGGACCTAGGCGTAAGCAGCATGAGGCATCATCCTGGCCATTATAATGTCACATAGGAAATCCTCTAGCTTGGAGCGGTTGCACGCATCACTTTATTGAGATCGCCATCACTTCAATTATTGACAGCCCTGAACTGGCAAGCAATCTGATCTTGTTGGCTAGTCTTTTGACCTCCGCACTCTCCTCTTCTGTGGGACTGCGGGGACGCCAGTTGAAAAGCTTCTTTGGAGGAGCATTGGAATATTTGGGGAGGCATTGCCGAACTGGA
Organism: Secale cereale; assembly: GCA_902687465.1. Taxonomy (NCBI): domain Eukaryota; kingdom Viridiplantae; phylum Streptophyta; class Magnoliopsida; order Poales; family Poaceae; genus Secale; species Secale cereale. The sequence continues at coordinate 325,801,821 of LR738713.1, forward strand.
TCCAGCAGGTCAACGTCCTCGATATAAAACCACTCCGAAGGCCACTCTTCGGGTGCCTTCTTTGGAGTGCCGGACAGATAGTCTATCCCGGCTATGCGCAATACTTCGGCGCTGCCAACCTCAAATATGGATCCCTCCTCGGAGCGAGGGACAAGGCAGAAGAACTTCCACCACAACTCGAAATGAGGCTCGCAGCCCAGAAATAATTCGCATAAAGCAACGAATCCCGCAATGTGCAGGATAGAGCTCGGCGTGAAATCATGCAGTTGAAGACCATAGAACTCCAGGAGCCCCCTAAGGAAGGGGTGGACGGGAAATCATACGCCTCTTAGAAGGAAGGAGACAAAGTATACCCGCTCTCAGCAACTTTCCCAATCATCCGCTGGAGGGCCGTGAGGGCGCGAGGAAGAGCTGGGAACGCCGGCCATGTTTGAAGATTTTTTGTGGCAAGTACTGGGGATTTTCCGCGTGGAATGGAGTGGAATGGCATATGAGATCTAGTCTCCTTATATAGGCGCCTTCCCTACACAGTCAAGCGGCTAATTGCAAAAATACCCAAACGGTTCGCATTCGTTGGACATGAGGAGGCAAAGGCGACGGCGGCGAGGAATTGTTGGAAAACAATATTAAATGAAGCCGAACTATCATCCAGAAGGACTCACCTTGCAAGACCGAAGACATGAAGCTGGACACAATCTCGTCCTTGAAGGCAAGTCCGGGGGCTACTGAGGGGGTCCTGGATTCAGGGGTCCTCAGGCGTACAGGTCGATGAAGCAGGGCCGTATTGATGGGCCACGAAGATGGAAGCAGAAGACTATCCTCCGTATTCGGTCAGGACTCATATGTACATAGAAAGGCAGGCATGATGTCTGGATGTAGCTATTACTTCCTCCCCAAGTCATGTTTGTAACCCTAGGCCTCCTCCGATGTGTATATAAGCCGGAGGGTTTAGTCTGTAGAGGCTAACGACAGAATCATTACATCCTCATAGGCTAGGCTTTAGGGTTTAGCCATTACGATCTCGAGGTGGATCAACTCTTGTAATCATATTCATCAAGATCAATCTAGCAGGAAGTAGGGTATTACCTCGATCGAGAGGGCCTGAACCTGGGTAAACATCGTGTCCCCAGTCTTCTGTTACCATCTGTCCTTAGACGCATAGCTTGGGCCCCCCTACCCGAGATTTGCCGTTTTTGACACTGACACCCGCGTGAGCCTCAACACTCATCGGACCGCATACATCTGTATGTATTATTTCCAATAAGTCATTGGCTCGCTCGAGTTTTAGTCATCTTGTCCATGAGGCATGGTTCGCAAGCATCAAATGATTCATAATCAAGTGATTCCAAAAGTCCATCAGTATGAAGTTTCTTCATGCGCTTTACACCAATATGACCTAAACGAGAGTGACGTAAGTCTGTTGCACTATCATTATCAACTCTACATCTTTTGGCTTCAATATTATGAATATGTGTACTACTACGATCGAGATTCAATAAACCATTCACCTTGGGTGTATGACCATAGAAGGTTTTTATTCATGTAAATAGAATAACAATTATTCTCTAAATTAAATGAATAATCGTATTGCAATAAACACGATCCAATCTTGCTCATGCTCAACGCAAACTCCAAATAACGTTTATTTAGGTTTAACACTAATCCCGAAAGTATAAGGAGTGTGCAATGATGATCATATCAATATTGTAACTACTTCCAACACACATCGTCACCTCACGCTCAACTAGTCTCCGTTTATTCTGCAACTCCTGTTTTGAGTTATTAATCTTAGCAACCGAACAGGTATCAAATACCCAGGGGCTACTACGAGTACTAGTGAGGTACACATCAATAACATGTATAGCAAATATATCTTTGTTCACTTCGCCATCCTTCTTATCCGCCAAATATTTGGGGTAGTTCCGCTTTTAGTGATCATTTCCTTTGCAGTAGAAGCACTTAGTTTCAGGCTTGGGTCTAGCTTTGGGCTTCTTCTCGGGAGTGACAACTTGCTTGCCATCCTTTTTGAAGTTCCCTTTCTTTTCCTTTGCCCTTTTCTTAAAACTAGTGGTCTTGTTAACCATCAACAATTGATGCTCTTTCTTGATTTCTACGTTCGTTGATTTCAGCATCACGAAGAGCTCGGGAATTGTTTTCGTCATCCCTTGCATATAGTTCATCACGAAGTTCTAGTAGCTTGGTGATAGTGACTATAGAACTATGTCAATCACTATCTTATCTGCAAGATTAACTCCCACTTGATTCAAGTGATTGTAGTACCCAGACATTCTGAGCACATGCTCACTAGCTGAGCTATTCTCCCCCATCTTGTAGGCAAAGTATTTGTCAGAGGTCTCATACCTCTCGACATGGGCATGAGTGTGAAATACCAATTTCAGCTCTTGGAACATCTCATATGCTCAGTGGCATTCAAAAATGTTTTTGAAGTCCCGGTTCTAAGTCGTAAAGCATGGTGCACTAAACTATTAAGTAGACATCATATTGATCTTTGCCAAACGTTCATAACGTTTGCATCTGCTCCTACAATAGGTCTGTCACCTAGCAGTGCATCAAGGACATAATACTTCTGTGCAGCAATGAGGATAATCCTCAGATCACAGACCTAGTCCGCATCATTGCTACTAACATCTTTCAACTTAGTTTTCTCTAGGAACATATCAAAAAACATAGGGGAGCTACAACGCGAGCTATTGATCTACAACATAATTTACAAATATTGTCAGGACTAAATTCATGATAAATTAAAGTTAAACTAATCAAATTACTTAAGAACTCCCACTTAGATAGACATCCCTCAAGTCATCTAAATGATCACGTGATCCATATCAACTAAACAATGTCCGATCATCACGTGAGATGGAGTAGTTTTCAATGGTGAACATCTTATGTTGATCATATCTGATATCTGATTCACGCTCGACCTTTTAGTCTCCGGTGTTTCGAGGCCATGTACGTACATGCTAGGCTCTTCACGTTTAACCCGAGTATTCTGCATGTTTGTACCATGTCTTACACCCACTGTATGTGAACGTAGAGCTTATCACACCCGATCATCACGTGGTGTCTCAGCACGATGAACTATCGCAACGGTGCATACTCAGGGAGAACACTTGTACCTTGAAATTTTAGTAAGGGGTCATCTTATAAACTACCGTCGTTCTAAGCAAAATAAGATGCATAAAAAGATAAACATCACATGCAATCAAAATATGTGACATGATATGGCCATCATCATCTTGTGCTTTTGATCTCCATCTCCAAAGCATCGTCATGATCTTCATCGTCACCCGCTTGACACCATGATCTTCATCGTAGCGTCGTGGTCGTCTCGCCAGCTATTGCTTCTACTACTATCGCTAACTCATAGTGATAAAGTAAAGCAGTTACATGGTGTTCGCAATTGATACAATAAAGAGACAACCATAAGGCTCCTGCCGGTTGTCGAAAATTTACAAAATATGATCATATCATACAATAACGTATAAATCATCACGTCTTGACCATATCACATCACAACATGCCCTGCAAAAACAAGTTAGACGTCCTCTACTTTGTTGTTGCAAGTTTTACGTTGCTGCTACGAGCTTCTAGCAAGAACCGTTCTTACCTACGGCACAAAAACCACAACGGTGATTTATCAAGTTTGTTGTTTTAACCTTCAACAAGGACCGGCTGTCAAATCCGATTCAACTAAAGCAAGAGAGAGAGACACCCGCCAGCCACCAATGCAAACAAGTTGCATGTAACGGTAGAACCGGTCTCATGAACGCGGTCATGTAATGTTGGTCCGAGCCGCTTCATCTTACAATACCGCCGAATCAAAATAAGACGTTGGTGGTAAGCAGTATGAACATCACCGCCCACAACTCCTTTGTGTTCTACTCGTGCATATCATCTACGCATAGACCTGGCTCATGATGCCACTGAAGGGATGGTAGCATGCAATTTCTAAAATTTCCTACGCTCATGCAAGATCTATCTAGCAGATGTATAGCAACGAGACGGGAAGAGTGTGTCCACGTACCCTCGTAGACCAAAAGCGGAAGCGTTAGATTAACGCGGTTGACGTAGTCGAACGTCTTCGCGATTCAACTGATCAAGCACCGAACGTACAACACCTCCGAGTTCTGCACACGTTCAGCTCAATGACGTCCCATGAACTCTTGATCCAGCAGAGTGTCGAGGGAGAGTTCCGGCAGCATGATGGCGTGTTGACGGTGATGGTGAAGTAGATCGCGTAGGGCTTCGCCTAAGCACTACGACAATATGACCTGAGGTGCAAACTGTGGAGGGGGGCACCGCACACGGCTAATAAACAATTGATCTCCCTTCTAGGGGTGCCCTCCCCATGTATATAAAGGAGAGAGAGGGATGGAGGCAGCCATAGGGGCGCGCCAAGGGGAGGGAGTCCTACTAGGAATCCTATTCCTAGTAGGATTCTCCCCCCCCCCCTCTTTTTCCTTCTCATGGAGGGGGAAAGGAGGAACGAGTGGAGGAGAAGAAGGAAAGGGGGGTGGCGCCCACTCCCCTACTCCCATTCGGCCTCCTTCCATGGAGGGGGCGTGCCACCCCTACATGAGTTGGTGTGCCTCCCTCTTATGGCCCATAAGGCCCATAACTTTCCCCGGGGGGTTCCAGTAGCCCCCCGTAACTCCGATGCGTACCCGGTACCCCTCGGAACCCTTCCGGTGTCCAAATACTATCATCTAATATATCGATCTTTACCTATCGACCATTTAGAGACTCCTCGTCGTGTCTGTGATCTCATCCGAGACTCCAAACAATCTTCGGTCACCAAAAACACATACTCCTTCCGTTCCTTAATATAAGGTGTATTATTATTATTTAAAGTCAAACTTGTCTAACTTTGACCAAGTTTATAGACAAAAATATCAATGTCTAGAATACCAAACCATTATCATTAGATTGCCCATGAAGTATATTTTTATATTTTATATATTTAGTGTTGTAAATCTTTATATATTTTTCTATAAAGTTGGTCAAACATAGGTTACGTTTGACTTTGAAAAACTAATACACCTTATATTTAGGAACGGAGGGAGTAACTCTTAATACAAATCGCCATCGAACGTTAAGTGTGCGAACCATTGTTCGAGAACTATGTAGACAGGACCGAGACACTTCTCCGGTCAATAACCAATAGCGGAACCTGGATGCTCATATTGGTTCCCACATATTCTACGAAGATCTTTATCGGTCAAACCGTAATGACAACATACGTTATTCCCTTTGTCATATGTATGTTACTTGCCCGAGATTCGATCGTCGATATCTTCATACCTAGTTCAATCTCGTTACCGGCAAGTCTCTTTACTCATTCTGTAATGCATCATCTCACAACTAACTCATTAGCCACATTGCTTGCAAGGCTTCTTATGATGTGCATTACCGAGAGGGCCCAGAGATACCTCTTCGATACTCGGAGTGACAAATCCTATTCTCGATATATGCCAACACAACAAACACCTTCGGAGATACATGTAAAGCATCTTTATAATCACCCAGTTATGTTGTGACGTTTGATAGCACAAAAGGCATTCCTTCGGTATCCGGGAGTTGCATAATCTCATAGTCATAGGAATATGTATTTGACATGAAGAAAGCAATAGCAGTAAAACTGAATGATCAAAAATGCTAAGCTAACGAATGGGTCTTGTCCATCACATCATTCTCCTAATGATGTGATCCCGTTCATCAAATGACAACACATGTCTATGGTTAGGAAACTTAACCATCTTTGACTAACGAGCTAGTCTAGTAGAGGCTTACTAGGGACACGGTGTTTTGTCTATGTATCCACACATGTACTCCCTCCGTCCCAAAATAAGTGACTCAAAAGTGACTCGATTTTGTACCAAAGTTAGTACAAAGTTGAGTCATTTTTGAGTCACTTATTTTGGGACGGCGGGAGTATCAAGTTTCCGATTAATACAATTCTAGCATGAATAATAAACATTTATCATGATATAAGGAAATATAAAATAACAACTTTATTATTGCCTCTAGGCCATATTTCCTTCGGTTCCTACTAGTCAAGGAGCCAATGCAAAAGGTGTTTCAGATTGCCAGGATGGATGGATTGCTGGAACCGCTAGCACAAAGAGGACTATCACAAAGAATGTCAATGTTTGTAGATGATGTAATGATCTTCCTTAAGACAAAGCTCTTGGATATCCATACATGTGCATCACTGTTGCAGATATTTGGAGAAGGCTCCGGTCTCAGGGTCAATTTGATGAAGAGTGCAGCCCTGCCAATTCGGTGCACCGCTGATGACATGTATCTAATAACACAGATCCTTCACTGTCTGGTTGGCACCTACTCATGCAAATATTTGTGCCTCCCCTTTATGTCGTCAAAACAGTCAGCGGCTCAATTATCTGGCATGGTGGAACATTTGGCAGTGTGCCTGTCAAGGTGGAAGCCCGCGAACATGCCCAAAAGTGGCAGGTTGATCCTAATCAAATCAATGCTTACTGCCATACCCCTCCATGCAATGATGGCACTGGGTATTTTGATGAAAACGATCAAGTCCATGGTGAAAATATGTCATGGTTTTCTGTGGTACGTGAAAAGAGAAGCGAGTGGAGGAGAATGTTCAGTGGCCTAGGATGAGGTATGCACGCCCACATGGGCCAGGGGACTCGGCATCCCAAATCTAAATGGGTTGAATGAGTAAAGGCAGGCTAGATGGTCGTGGCTGAGCATACTGACCCCTCGCGGCCTTGGGAGGAAGTTGACATAACAGTGCCAGAGGAATCAACTCAGCTCTGTAAAGCGGCGATTGGGACAATGGTCAATAATGGTTAAAAAGGCGCTCTTCTGGGAGGACAGGTGGCTCCAGGATTGCAGGATATAAGAAGTAGCACCCAGCATATACGCCAAGGTTAGGCAAGCAATCTGGGCAACATGCACAACCCACCAAGGCCTGACAAATGACACTTGGGCGCTAGACATTGGGCCCGAAGTTACGGAACAAATGCTACGGGAGTACTTTTCGCTTGGGACTTGCTCACGGCCGTCCAGCTTCATCTGGACCTCCATCATTGGACATGGGACAATACACAACAAGATCGGCTTATGCAGTGAGGTTCTGGGGAAGAGAAGTGGTGTTGGCAACAGGTTTTACTTGGGAGAACAAAGCCTCATCGAGATGTCATTTTTTGCGTGGCTTCCACTATGCAACAGGTGTTGGACCTCCGATCGATTAGCGCTGAGGGGCTTCGACCACCAGCAAAGATGGTCGTTTTGTGATCAGGAGCAGGAAAGCATGGTGCACATTATGCTACGGTGTATTTTCACAAGGGAACTGTGGACCAGGGTATGCCTTGCACTAAACAAACCGAACTAGATCCCGACCGGCGGGTCAACCTTAGTGGAATGGTGCAATGAAAAATATGGAGGCAACTTACACAGGAAGGATATCAGTACGCTCACGATTCTGGTAATGTGGGAGCCATGGAAACACCGGAATGGAATTGTGTTAGAGGGAGCTACACCATCGACCGGATATGTAATTCAGAGAAAAGTGCGTGAGGGGAGAGCATGGCGAGTGGCGGGTCTGTTTAAAGAGGGTGTTGATGACTTTCTTGTGGCACTAACGGTGGAACAATAGTGCGTATTTTGTAATATGTAACCACCAACGGTAGGGGCTCTTCACCCCCACTTCTTCTTCAGTATATAGTACGCATACTCGTGTGTGTTCGAGAGAGAAAATTCATGTTTCATACTATGCTTGGGCATGTTCATGTTTTTAGGGAAATTATCATCAAATAAATATGAAGATACCCTACAATATACTTATTTTTAAAATTTTCGTACCATACCATCAAAATTCAAATAGACATGTATTTATTTATTTATTGCTTACTATTTTTCACTCCACAATCCATCTTCTATGCAATGCTGCAAATTCCCGCAGCAAAGTGCGGGTTATCATCTAGTATATCTAAATAATTGATCCCCACTTACTCAATTATCGTGACATGTAATTATTTAAACTCATCATGCCACCATGCACGCACCACTAAATTTAATTCTCGCAACATGTAATATGCCAACTCACTATACCACTATGCATGGGAAAAGAACCACCTTAAAATGCATCATGCATGTTACTTATATTAAATAATTTTTCTGCGACAATATAATAATCAAATATATTAAATTATATGTGCTTAAGTTTTAATTCTCGTATTGCTAATTGGAATGCAATGGTTCTATACCGCCAAATCTCATAGAAATCACTGCATCCAATTCCTGCTCCAATTCATGTTGCAACGCATGGGAATATCTCTAGCATTCCTAGTAAATTAGTAATATTTTGGCAAAAGCCATGCAAGAAACACCCTTACATGGTGTAGAGCCTTACCAGAAACACCCTTACAATTTTTGAAAAATAAATCCTTGGTGCTTCCAAAGTCTTCTTCCACATGCATCCACCACAACAACAACGGGAGCAAAGATTGTTGCCGCCTCCAGGCCTCCATCTCAGCATAGAAAAGTTTGTAGAAGTAGCAGTGACGATGTCATTGATGTAGATAAGAAGAGGCAACAGTCATGATCTCCCAGAAGGAAAACATTAAATAGAGCTTGTAGAACACCCCGGTCCAGCCATGTGGAATCGAGGAACACAAATCTCATATGCTCCCTGACGAGGTCGAAGCTAGCCAACCTTCATCGGTCAAAACTGGAACCGAAGAACCAAGACAACTTCCATAATGTTTGCTCCATAGGACAACCCACCGACAAACCTGCGAAAGAAAAAGGCAGACCTGGAGAACCAAATCTAGAGGCATGATCTCATCCACGGCCTTCCAACGATGCAAAGAAGCACCACCGGAACGAGGCATGCGCAGATGATCGATGACTACTGATAAAGCCTACATTTTGTTGACCCGACATTATGATGCTTTACAAAATGCTCTCCCACACATTTTACTAAGTCATGACATAAGGCATTAGGAGTGAGTATCTCCTAATTTCATCAGATTATACTCCCTAGTGCTGCAAGATCTACTCCCTTTCGAAGATTATCTTCAAGATGTCATACTTAGCAATTTTAAGTTCACACTAATGGTTTCATCCTAACTTCTTGAAATACCCATCAATTTTGCAAAATTCGTTACAACACTTACCATGATGGTCTTTAATTTACTACTGTAAATTAATTATCTCTGGTTTGCCCCTATAAGTAATCGATGGCTAAATAATTTGAGGCTCTTGTCGTCAATGGCCACAACTTACTTAAGCGGGTCATGGACATCAAGATCAGTCTTGCATCCCATGGGATAACACGTGCAATCCAAGCCACGCCACCGGGATGCGAAGAACCTCACGGGGTAAAGGTTTGAAACTCACTTCAAAATTTCAACATGACACCATCATGGAAGTCAGTTGTTTGCATGATGTTCTTCTAGAACCGAGCAATAAAATGACTATCTAGCTGTCACGGGACCCTATGAGCATGGAGAACATGAAGGTTGAATATGCAACAACTGACATGTTTGGAGACTACATTTAGTCCCTCAATCTCCTTAGTGATCTATTTATGTATGTCCATTTCTGATGTTCTAATATGAACATGATTATTGTTGTCATCATATATTGTATATCACAATATATTGTATCAGCACTTTGGTACAAATACATTTGTATGTATTCTATGTATCTGACAGTGATTTTCTTGAGAATCTTCATGTCTATATATAGATTTCTATGGGGCTCAATCCGATGAAAGATGATATGTGCCTTGTGGACATATGCATCACGAACTCTATACTCAGGCAAGTGAAATGTTTCCACTCTTTTTGAGATAAAGGAGACATTTTAAAATCTCTAGACGCGATGAGGTATTTGTTGGCTCAACTCGAGTCATATTTACAATTCATGTGGGTACTCGAGTAATGTCGGGATGCTTTATTGCTTCCCGGTTTAACTCGTACCCTACTAAACTATAGAGGTATCCGTCAAAATTGTTTCCGTAGCGAAACTTATGATGACAACAAAGAGGAATATCTTCTCTTTACCATATGCAACGGATATGGCAGGCACATTCTCTATGTACCATTTGGGTTGTACTACACATACTACAAAACCTGTAGCACATGTCGCGTACGAGATAGTTTTCCAGAGTGTTTTTTGCATGACAAACTTGGCATTCCTGCTTTGGTCATCATTGACACTGGGTTAAAACTGAAACTATCAGCAATTCCAATGGTTTGTGATTATTATGATGCTAAATTCTAACAAACTTTGGATTTTGTGTGCACTACATGTGACACGGGGAGGCAAATTTTAAGGCTTGCACACCGTAAAGTCTATGTTGAACCACTCAGACTCCTTGAATGCATCAAGCCGAGGTAAGTGGCTCTTCCAAACCATTGAGTAGACTATTCGGGTATTTCATGGTTCTAAAAGACATATCTACATGGTGGTCTTAAGTGTGTGATTTATTCACACAAAACCATTGGCTCATTATCCTGACATCGATTTCAAGCAAATCGAATGGATAACATTGCAGAATTCTCCTTGAGTGCCTTCTCTATGGCCTCAGATTGAAGTTTAGCAATTTGTCCTAATGTCTAGACTCAAAATGGTTTGGTAGAATCTCATCCAAAGAATTGAGCTCATTGCATGATCTTTACTTTGAAATTGCAACTTGCCAACTTTACGTTGGAGTCATGCAGTCTTACACGCTCATGACCAAACTGCATAATATTATTCCCCTCTATGTTTGATACGTGAAATCTACCAAGTATTTCCCATCTACAGTAATTCGATTGCATACCGATATCACCACCCGGCATACATCATTGGCCCCTCAACATATAGTTGGGATCTATGTGAGGAACAATTGTATTACCGTCAATACCTCAAGCCCCTCACATGGGGAGTTATTTAAGGCCGGTATGTCGATTCAATGAGGAACATTTCCAGGCATTAGGGGGAGATTTCAAGTACCATAAAGAACGCCATGAAATTGGTGGAATGTTCAACACATTTCTGCCTCAAATCCACGTACTCAAAGATCTGAACCATGTGTTCAGAAGATTTGCAACACATTGCAAATAACCTATCAGATTCATTTACTGACTAGAACGGTGTCAGACGATCCTACAATCCTACAAAAATGCCTGAAAGAATGAAGGTACCAACAAAATCCACTCCACTCCCCGTTCGGAGGAACAGGGGGAGATGTATGGCAAAAGTACATCAGGATTCAGCTTCTCGCAAACAAGGATACCAAGGCAAGTCAACTTTACGTTAACAGACGCCTGATGGGTAGTATACACCCAGTGGATGGGAAACCTCAACCAACCTAGGTCATAGTGATCACAATGACCGGGACATCATAATACCCGACTCAACCGCATTGGCAGATCGCGAGCAGTCACCATGGGTAACGATATTTCCATCAACTATATATAAATATATAGATTCTAGAGAAACATATAACTGGAAGTCTACAATTGTCGATATACATTTCTCAACTAGATTGCAAAAACTTTTCAAATGATTCATGTCCAAAGACCATGGCCATGGCAAAGTGTGGACAACGCTCGGACTGAACTCAAGCAAAGGATGCAATCCTAGGTAGAAATGATCTTGCTCAATAATGGGAAGGTATTCATAAGCAATACATAAACCAGTTTTCTTTTGAAAACAGAATTGAGAACAACGAGGCACTGTTCAAGATATCTTTCGATATTCCGATAAATCTGCCAATTTTTCGCTTACCTGTGTCTGACCGATAAGATAAATCGGCTGATAAATCATCCGATATGGCACTAAATCGGCCGATATGACGATAAATCGGCCAATATGACGATAAACTGGCCGATTTACCCCTTATCATGGGGCGACCGATAAGTTCCCGATAAGCGATATCCCCAACATAGCAACGAGATGGTGAAACAAAGAGCAAGTATTGTAGCACAAGGGTTCACGCAGATACCCAACTATTCTCCAGAGGTGGAATCTCATTCCGATAACTTATTTCATTGGCAGTTCAAGATCATCTATCTCCGCAGTTGATAGATGTAGTGGATATAGATGATTCTCGACGGAACCTCAATTCTGAATCGAAGTACAAAATGCAACATCATTGTGTAAAGTCAATAAGTCACCATATGACTTATTATTATCGTCGGTACATTTGGTACAACCGACATAGTGAGTTCCTTATTCACAAGGATTACTCCTACAATGATGATTATCCATGTTTGTGTGTCTGCAATGACGACACATGTAATCATCTAAATGACGGAGTTTAAAATGAATGATTTGGGTAAACCAAAATACCGCTCGTTACTACAACCTAAGCGCCTTCATTCATACATTATGGTATACTATGTTGTCTATATCTGAATATATTGAAGAAATTCATTGTGGACAAATCTTATCCATCAATAGATAAAGGTCTATTTAGACCAAGAGATGATGGAAATGAGATATTGGGACTCAACGTTCCATAATACCATTGGATCCACCAAACATAATTGGTTGGTACTCAAGAATATCTTTCAATATCTCCAAGGCATCAACATCTTGTCCTGTTTTTCCAGCTTCACAGAAATGTGAATACCGATATCATTGGATACATCGATCAGATCCCCACTATGTCAGATCGTAGACAAGCTTAGTGTTACTACTAGGTGTGGTAGCCCTCTCATGAAGAGTCTTCAAAACAGACCTCATGGCTACATCCACCAACCATTATCTCAAAAATAATGTTACATGTATTGCCCGGATGCAAATAGGCTACTAATAAGCAATATCTTTATATTGCATATCTTGCAAGTCAAATCATGCAACTGATTTGTTCACCAAGTCTCTACCAACTTTTACATTCCAGAAACATGTTCATGGAATTGGTATGTGACGGCTTTAGAATTTGCAAGAATCAGGGGGGTATCTTCCTAAATTGTTCATGTTCAATGCATCATATTATACTTTTTTTTCCTTCATGAGTTTACTATACAGATTCTCATAAAGATTTTTAATGAGGTAATATCAACATGAGATCATATGTCATACTTTCTGTTTTCCCCACCGGGGTTTTCGAGAAAGTATATACGACATATTTATTGCCCTATGAACTCTATGGGTTTTCTCATATTAAGTTAAAAGAGACAATAACCATTATATGTTGCATCATTTTCTCCTTATTTTTTCCACCGGATTTGCAGGAGTTGTTGCAACATATCAAACACTATACTCCTCATATTTTTTCCCACTGGGTTTGCAAGAGTTTTTGCAACATATCAAACACTATACTCCTCACATTTTTTCCTACAGGGTTTTTGAGGAGCTTTTATTTAAGATGATGATGTCTACAAGGATAGTGTAGATTAGGTGGGGTGTTGAGTTTAATTAACACATGTGCTAATCATGGAGAATCTCCACTATTCCTAACCGCCATGTACGAGGGACACGACTGTTCGCTCGTGTCTCTCCAGACCATCGCGTCTGTTGGATGCATCCCCTCAGAGCTATATATGTTTTTACTCAATCATCAATGAAGATAACTACTCACTTTTACATATGTCTCGATTGTCTCTCGATCTCAATTCTAAACATTACTGATGCAACACACGGTTCATCACTTACACCTTACAGATTGGCGCAAAAGCAGTTGCTTTGTACTGACGGTACATGCCATGGCTCAGTTAAAACTGGATCCAACGCGCTTTATGCATTCAAGCAAGCCAACAACCCAAACTCGTTTAGGGCTCGAGCTCTAGTGCTCATAGCATCTCCAACAAGTTGGGTAAATCCGTTCGCTATCCCAAAAAAGTGAAAATATTTAAAACGGTGTTCCAGCAGATTTGGTTTATGATTCGCCATGCCTTCTATTTACTCCCTCCGTTTCTAAATATGTGTCTTTGTAGACATTTCAAATGGACACAACATACGGATGTATATAGACATATTTTAGAATATAGATTCACTCACTTTGCTCCGTATGTAGTCACTTGTTGAAATCTCTAGAAAGATAAATATTTTGGAACGGAGGGAGTCGATCATAGCTTAACTTCGTACCACCAAACCAAATACGTGTTTGCTACCATTTTTTTAAGGGTAACTCCAACGCACGACCCAAAATGATAGGGCCGCGTCCGTTTATGGGTACACGGACAGACCATGCAGCCCAATGCACTAGAGCAAACGGACCAATGTCCATTTTCGACCCATTCCTGACCTAACTTTGGGCCGCGTTTGCGGTTAAATGGACATGCGTGGACGGGCGCGGCGCGTGCCCTTGTCCTCACCTGACCCGCCTGTCGAGGACACACACGCTCCTTTTCCTATTCCCCTCCCCCACTCCAGCCGCACCCCCTCCCCACTCCTCTCTCGTCCCTAGCCGTGACCGCCGCCATTTTTCTCGGTTGTGTCGTTGTCCAGCACGACGGCACGCTCGCCCCTACCCTTGTCGCAGCCCTGTTTTCTCCGGGAGCCTGATTTCAGGGCATTCGACGACCTGATTTGGAGTGGACCCGGCCGGATTTGAGCTCACCCGGCTGCCGGAGGCCACGCCACGTGGACTAGCCGAGTACCGGACCGCACAACCCCGGCAACACCCTCAGGCTACATGCAAGTGTTGACTCCGCCTCTAGCCGCTCGAGTCTACCTCGTCGTCAGTTCGCCGGCAAATACACCAACGGCCTTCGCCCGGGCTCGGTGCTAGCCCAAAGGCTCGTGGGTGCACCGTTGCCACTCATAAAGTGCAACGACTGTCCGCGAAAGGTCATGCGATGCATGTCTACAATGCCGAAAACATCCCGGATGGGTGTTTGTCAAGTGCAAAACAAATAGGGTGTGCTAGTTTAGTTTCGGTTGTGCTTCCCGATTCAACGCATTTTGTTTATACTCACTTTTTTATTGTATAGGAAGGATGCAACTTTTGGTATTGAAAGAAGCGTACATCGATCTACTGATAGAACAAAATTTGATAGATGTTCGTGCACTTGTTGCTAGAATATAGGCTAGAAATTAGGCTAGAGCAACGTCTACTTTTTTAGACTCGAAGAAAAAAGAAACATGCAAGATCGAGAATCCACAGATTAACAATGAAAGCATCGAGAAGATACTAATCCAACTTGCGGGATCAAGTTATGAAAGTTGAATGTCTTTTAAAATGTATTTTGTGGTTCTTGTTTTCTTTAGTCTTGCTATTCTAGTCAAGATTTGGTAATGTACTTCAATGTATCAAAAAAATCGCTTATAAAAATAATAATAAATACGGCAAAAAAAAATGTATGCAGACGAGATGTGGTCGTGCGTGCGTTGGACGCACGGCCGGCACATCCAGATATCCGGATGGACACGGCCCGTTGCCACCCCTAAAAGAACGGAATCCAGACAAAATGAATGTGAGGGTTCAAGTTGCCCTAACTCCCGCCTTCTTTCACACCGCAGCACTATAACCTCCTCCCGATGCCCACCACAACCTCTCGTGCTTTGCTTTGCTCTTTCTCACACCCGCGCGGGTAACCCCACAATGGGTCAAGACATCTGGCGACTCGCCATGCCCGACTTTCCTACCTCAACACTACCGCTGCAGTGCCCTCGAAGTGTTTAACAGAATGCAACACTACGTCAACTCACCTGAATTTGAGAAGGAGCATGGACGAACAAATCGGTAGGGTGTTGTTTAGCCGCCGAATCGGATGAGGAGCTAGCCCAGCACTATCAATGCCAACATCATGGCCCAGTAGAGATTTCACCCTCCAACAAGAATGATGTTCGTCTGTCTCTTGTTTGCTTTATTAGAACATGTTGGATTAGTTAAGAACCATCTATATTGTATCAAGTTTGGAACCATCTAAGTTGGGTTATCATTGAGCTTATGTCATGTTTGTGTCATTCAGAACTACTATGTTCAATATGGACTCGAATTTCAAATACTATGTGTAAAATTATGTAATGCATGACCATAATGTTTAAATCATTTTATGTGACGGAAGTTACAAATTGTTTCAAGTGGAAAAGCACCGTACAAAGAGAGATAGAAGGAAGCTAAGCTTTATGTAAGGCTAGATGTTCAAGAAGAGAATAAAAAAGATTTTCCACTAATTCTCTCCAATATCTAGAACTTCTTTTTTGGTCACCGTATTCACCTAACTCTATTGGAGATGCTCTTACAATTCACAACGCGATAATCGCTAGCTACAAAGTCTTACAAATAACTCAAAATGAGTTCATAACCGAATTTTTTAGCAATACAACAAAGATACCAAGGAAAAAAACTAGTATTCATAACAATGCTACATAAATAAATTTGTACATAGTACGTCAGATGATAAAACAGGGGAACACAACATTATTTTTAGCCATGGATAGTGATACTCAAGAGCATTGCATTTACCAACACTAGACATAAGTGTTTTTCAGGATTTCAGCGCATTCACTGTGAACTCCCAGTAGGGTGCTACAATACTTCAAAAGTTGTACCAAACGATATGATAAATCTAGGAAAGTGATCACATACCACTTAGACACTAAAAGCAAAGCATGCTCCTTGGCTGCCCAAAGTTTTGAGATAATCCGTAAATATAATTTGCAAATCTACCACAAAACATCATGTAGTTGCCCACTATTTATGTGGTCTCCTGATTTGTTACATACGGGGCATTGTAAATGTATTGTAGCTTATGACAATTGCGAATAAAAGTCCAGTAGGTGGAGAGTTTCCAGCTAGGCTTTCATTTGCAATTTTAAGGTTTTCCAATTTCGTACACAACAAAAAAGACATATTTTCAATAATGTTGGTTCGTTTCCAAACTGAACGAGATGCATGCCATTTGGTACATTTTAAAATATGGGACACAAATATCACAAAATAAACAAAAAACTATTGCATCAAACGTTCAACTATAAAAGTATAAAGTGTGTAGTTGATCGCCATAATTTTATGTGATTATACTAAATAATGGGGGAGGGGGGATTAAGGCAACAAAGAGTTGCACATAAATAGCCATTGAACCTATTTAAATAAGTCGTTATCAAACTTGCATTCAGACAATAATGTTGGTTCGTTTCCAAACTGAACGAGATGCATGCCATTTGGTACATTTTAAAATA
>LR738713.1:325818957-325853992 GCA_902687465.1 Secale cereale
ACAAAAAAGACATATTTTCAATAATGTTGGTTCGTTTCCAAACTGAACGAGATGCATGCCATTTGGTACATTTTAAAATATGGGACACAAATATCACAAAATAAACAAAAAACTATTGCATCAAACGTTCAACTATAAAAGTATAAAGTGTGTAGTTGATCGCCATAATTTTATGTGATTATACTAAATAAGGGGGGGGAGGGGGGATTAAGGCAACAAAGAGTTGCACATAAATAGCCATTGAACCTATTTAAATAAGTCGTTATCAAACTTGCAAGTCAAACAAAGTTAAGTATACTTTACAGCAACTTGGTTAGAGAGTTGGGGCTATTAGAATTGTTGTCGAATTTTGCTCCACTTAAGCAAGTTTGAACTTTGTGGCTAGGCATATGATGCACAACCACAATAGTGGCTTGCCGTGCTTCCTTAGGACCCATCTTAACTTATATAAAAAATAATTTTCTAGACAAAATGTACCACATAAGTAGGACTTGTTGGACACTATAACAACCCCATAGAACACAGGTGATTCAGAAGCTTGCCTAAACACCCCTAAAAAAAGATGCTTGCCTAAACAAGCACTAAACTCGTAATGGTAATCTCTATAACAAACTTCTATGTCTACGCGATTAGCTAGTCCAAGCCAAGTTTTACAAGTACACTAAGGTGTAATTTCCATGCAATATCATGCCATGTCCTACAACTACAAAGATCTTAAAGCACAACACACATCAAAAAGCATTTGTTTAAGAAATTAAGAAACAGAGACGAGCATAATCAGTTCATATATATTTAAGCCACAAATCTGTGAAAAAATTAAAGCACTTTATAAAAAAAGTTTAATGCATATCTATCCTTACCGCCTTCAGGAAAGAATGCAAGTATGATCGTATGAACGTGGAACCCTCGCATGGAATTTCTTAAACTTTTCAATTTCTGCTTAGTAAACAGACAACAACAACAAAAACATATCATTCAATATTCACATTGGATGAAACACATCCAGAAAAGGCTATTGCCAAGGAAACTTATTGTATGACAATAGTTGACCATCATATCAAAAACTTAAAACGATACTACTAAGGGCGCCTATTATCCGTAAGTTATAAATAGCATTCTCCACACATAGCTATGATAATCGGACCAAGAACACGCCTCGCTATTTTTAAGAACGGAGCAATTATCTACAAATAACTGTTCTTGTATTTGTATCAACAATTCTACATATAACCAAGCTAGCTAGCCGAATATACCAATGCCCATATCATAACCAAGTATACGGGTCTCGTGTTTGTTTTTTGTTTCTTTAGTCTTTGAGCTGCAATGCCCACAAATGTTAGGTGTGAATCCTTTCAATTAGACCACCCCCAACATGCATTCATGCTAATATCCGGTATCTGTATTATGTCACATGTCTGCTGATTACGGAATTTGCACGCCAACCAATCAACAAAGTGACACAAGGCTAATTCAACACTTCAATTAATAATGTAGCGGGCTCTCCAATAAGTGATTACCAATTAGCAAATTCCTAATATATCTAACAAATTAAAAATGATACCTATGGTTAGGTCAATATTCCAAATAATAATCAGCAGTTCACAAACCCCACTATTTAGTGTTTACAAAATAAACGGGGATACACACTATTTAAGTACGAGTCAGATAATTATATTCATACTTATATAATGAAAAATAAGCATCTAAAAGATCATTCATCTAAAATCTAAAAATTCAATTCCCAACAATCGGCCATTGAAGCAGCATAAGGGGGAGATTGGCTATTCTATGCTTGTTAAATGTTTCAACCTAAGATCTTCCATGCTACAATTTGTGGTGGACTGGGGGTACAAATATTTCTACTAAACAATGCCCTACACCATATTCAATATCTATATAAGCTGTCATTTCTACCAGCCTGGCCTTTAAATGCGATTCCACAAAGGCCTTTATTTGGAGCAGTGCCTATAACCTTAGGGTTCATTTCAATAGAAGATGATGGTATCTTCTAGAATTTAACATAAGCAAACCGGTGGCAATTTTACATACCAGAGTGCCATAAGAGTCTTATATTTCTACAAAATACAGTATTACCTTTTAGCATTTTTGTAACAATTCTATGTGATATTTAGGCTCCAGCAAGAACGACAAAACTCACGTCTACCTAGTGGATATACATGGAAGTCAAGTACCCCTTCATTTCAAAATACAAGGCCAACAGTGTTAGCAATATCCTTTCAAAAATCAAAATACGAGGGATTCATGTAGAAATGATGACTTCACATCTATGGCTACGAAATATTCTCTCATATTTCAAGACAATAACACCATGGCTAACATGGTCATTTCCTCTAACTATTAATTGCTTCCTAAATCTCATGCTAGACCAGCATGCACCTTAGAAAATGAAATGGAGATAGTACACTATTATCAACTATTATCACACATGCAAAACTGGAAGGCTGCACGCTTGGAAATAGAAGCATCCTCAGAGTCAGAATACAGGAATTGAATATCCAAAATAGCAACAAAAAGTGCCATAAAAGCATGAATAGTCTGCAATACAATATAATAACAGAAGTTTGGGGCTACTAAATATTCCATTCCAAGCATGCAGAACTACCTTAACCCAAATGCATGAACAGGTCTCAGTTGAGTGGTCGCAAATAGATCCAAACAGCACTAGCGACCTGGCAAAGGACGGGGGCAAAGCAACTAACTGAACTACTGAACTTAGCTTGCACTTGAGGGGGGAAATGCAGCCACCATGCCTACCTTGAAATCTCATCGAATGCTGAACTATGTAACAGGAGGTCTAACGCCTATTTCCATGGAAGTTGCCCTTCATGGCTACTTTTTTGTTTAATGACTTGGGGCCTCCAGGATTCCTGAGAAATGGGCGAGAGTTGCAAATCAAGGAAATGTTTCACCTAGGATGTTCTAATTCAAATTAGTGCAAAAATATACTCACATTTTCTGTCGCTTCGCAACATCATGCTTCATCTTCAGAACAATGTCCATTGCATGCTGCTGATGTTCTCTTGTATGCACATGTAGGCCAAGGTCCTCTGCACTCCCACAGTTAAACATGCATACCCGGCACCAACCAACATCTCCACTACTGAAGAAACCACCCTGGACAATACAACAGCGGTTCAGTGATTAATAGGTACTCCTACATCAAGTATATGGCATATAGAAACTCATAATGCATCAGGAATAAACACAAAAACGAAAATAAATTTATTAATTTAATATCGATAACCCACCGAACTGAAGCGGCCAGATTCTTGTGGAAAACCATGTCGAGAATAGTCATCAAAATTTGGATCATCTGGATGTATGTGTCCTTGTAACCGGTGGCCAGAAGGTTCAATTCCATGCAATTGACCATGCCCAAGGGGTTCAGAACCATGAAGATTTCTTGGAAGAAAAATATCAGCAGGGTGGAAATGTGTATGAGGGAACCCTAGATTGTCAAAATCATGCTGTCTACTGCCTGGAAGGTTGCCAGGGCCTAGTTGGTCCTTACGAAGACCTCCAGGACCAGCTGTCATCCCTTGAACAAATGAACCTGAAAATCATTTGAAGCTATTACAGAACCATTGAAAAAATGTGAAAAGGATCAAGTAAGCTCCTCTTCATTCATTAAACCCATGAAGACTTGCTGACGATGAAGTTTGAAATCAAGCCTTGAATCATCTTATAATCCTTACCTGGGTTTCTAGGCATTCCATCAACCCTGTGATGGCCAAATTCTGCACCAGGTGACACAAAGTCAGGATGACCAACAATTGAATGGGGCTTCCTTGACAAATCTTCAGGGAAGCCTATAGGATATGGGCCTGGCTTGTTTGGGAATGGAGGCCTTCCAGGTAATGAATCGAAACCATCAAAAGGCCTTGGGCCTCTCTGAAAACTGTCATCATCAAGATGAGTTGGCCCTGGAAATTGCTTCATGTTCTCTTCAATATCTTTAGGGTTGAGATTGTATCTGCCAGGATATGGTGGCCCCAACGACCTGAAATGTTCCCGTGAAGAATTGAACCCTTCTTCGTGGAAAGCCCTGGAATTTCCTAGCTGCTCTCCACCAACACCATTTCTCATTCCTGAACAGAAGGAAGTTTTGGTCAAGATGCTTACAATAAAGAAAACTCAAGTGTCCCTAAAATGGAAAACTCAAAAGTGTTTGCATTTGATTCAAGAGAATTACCAACAGGATGTGGTCGGCCAACATTTTCTGGAGCAAAAGGAGGCATACTTGTGTCATGAAGTCCAGGCAAGGGTCCAGCCATGGGCGGTCGAATCATGCCATCATCAGGTCTGGTGGGTGCAGGCCGCGGAAGGTTCGGTGCAAGCCCCCTTGGTGCCATTTCAGATTGATATACACCATATGGTTGTTGCTGCACTGTAGGCCGGACATTTTCAGGAAAACTATGACTAGGTGGCCTCATTTGATTCGTCTGGGCTTGCGTACTTGGCACAGGACCAGGATGGAGCATATGCTGAGTAAGCATGGTATCAGGTCCAGAAGGACGCTGTCGGCCCATGCCTGGGGGCACATAGGAACCCAGTGCTCCCTGGCTTTTCTGTGATGCCTGCTGCAATGATCCTCCTTTCTCAAGATCATTGGATATATTTGAAGCTTCAGACTGTGAATTACTTTCCTGGCCACCAGACTCGTCCTTTCCTTTGCCTCTGTCCAAACCATCTGCAACGCCCAATGCAATGCCAGTTTGTACCGCATTTTTCCTGATATTACTAAAATCATTCTGCTCCCCATTCACATTTTTATCACCCAGAGATTCTGGCTTTATGCCAGAATATTCACCGCCTCCATTTGTATTATCACCTACTTCAGCATTGCCAGTAGCATTAGCTGCACTTTCTGACTTTCCTGATTCTTGGAACTGATGCGGTGTTGCAACATAACTCGTAGACCTGCTAGTCGAGGTTGGAACATGCTGCTGCTGCATATATTGTGGACCATGGGTCTGGAAAGGTTGAGGATGCATCTGTTGCTGTGATGAGTGCATTCCTTGTTGGTACGATTGACCTGTTTGTGAAGGAACGGGTGTGTTAAGAGGAAATCCTTGTGGTGGTGCCTGCGAAGGGATGCTGGGATGCATTGGTGGCCGCTGAGCCTGATGCCCATGTTGCTGATGTTGTGGTGTATGCTGAGTACCTTGAGGAGCCAGCATGGATGGCTGTTGACCTTGCAATGGAAATTGACTCTGAGGAGGGTGTACAAGTGCAGGATGCTGAGGACCAACTAACTGTTGGTGAGATGCATGTGCAGGGTGCTGGATTGCAGCACCATGTGGCATCTGATGTGCTGGCTGAGGCTGCGAATATGATTGATGACCTGCTACCGCATGTACTGAAGGGTTCTGAGATTGTGCAACTGGATGAGGCTGATGATAGACATGAGGTTGTGGGTACGATTGCTGCTGCACTTGGGGATGCTGGTGCTGCATCTGAGATTGAAGATGTTGCTGCTGAGGTGGGTACTGCATTTGCGGTTGTTGCTGGGCAACAGCCTGCTGATGATGTGGAGGATGAGGTTGCACATATGGCTGCACCTGGGAGGCTATTGCTTGAGTTGCAGGCATTGCAAATGGCTGATTACCAACTTGGGTATGGGCTATAGGTTGTACATCACCTTGTGGTTGCATCTGTGGAATTTGAGGCGCTGAATGCAATGGTGGATTCTGCTGAGGCTGTGGCTGAACAGCTGGTGCTTGGAGTTGAGGATTCTGGGACTGGTTTGGCACTATGTGTTGGGGCTGTGACGGCTGCAAGAATTGAGGCTGAGCATATGGAGCAGGTTGTGCAGGAACTTGAGCAACATTCTGTGGTGCCACTTGCGTTTGAGATTGTGTGTACTGTTGGTATTGGCCATACTGTTGATACTGCTGGGTGTAGGGATTGTAGCCAGGGTAATGCTGCTGGTAGTACTGGTGGTACTGGAGCTGCTGCTGGTACTGCTCGGCTGTTTGAATTTGTGGTGCAACTGCTTGACCTTGAGTAGCAGAAGTAGGTGCCCCTGCGGAAGGGGCCACAGCAACCGTGCTTGTTGTGGTCACACCAGCTGAACCAGTTGCCAGTGCAGAAGCTGTAGGAGCTGCTGCAGGCGCCACAGAGGAAATTGAAGAAGGATCTTGGGTGACTGCCTGGGTTGTTGCAGCTGATGACTGTGTCAGACTACCAGCAGCCTGTTGTGTTTGGGGTTGCACGCCCTGCAAAGACACAAAAAGGTACAAAAATATTAATGCATAGGTTATAGACTTATTATAGAACAAATCACTTTGAGACATGATGTACATACAGGACAAAGCTGAGCATGTTCTTGCACTTGACGATGTACAATCTGAGTACCACAACGGTTACAAACAACAGGCGAGTTCCCATAGGCGCAAGCGGTACCATGTGTGTTGCATTCAGACAGGTTTCCTTGCCATTGACAACCACTCTTGTTGTACAGACATTGTACTGTAACTTTACCAATTGTCTCAGCAAGTGATTTATTTGAATCCACCAGAGGCTGCATATTGAAAGCAGGTTATAACAAAGAGGGTACTACTTCCAAGTACACTAAACTCACTGTACTGCACACAAATCACTCCCTTAAGAAGAGGCTATACCTTGGAATCAGCTTCCGTCACTAAGTAACCATCATAAGGGCAGGCTTGTGTGGTTGCTGCTACATAAGCCAAGCAAGGTTTGCAGTAGAGATGTGTGCACTGAGCTTGCAGAGCTTCGTTGGGGTATATGAGTGTCCGACAAACAGGGCAAAAATATTCACCAGGAAGAGTTTGTATATTCAGAATACATTCATTATCGAAACCCATTGTCCGGCCTCACTGACTTCTATCAAGTAAGGGTTCTGATGCCTGCACATATGCTAATTTCATAAGTTACGCATTCAAAATGTATGAGCTAAAACCAGAAATCCACAAGGAAGATAAAGTAAGGGTTATAATTGGAAGCAAATACAAAATTTCATTCACAAGAAGGCATGTAATCAACACATGGCACCACCACATACGCAACATGATAACAAGAAACAAAATGGTTAGTCAATGATGCACAATGCTGAAGAAATGGCTCATATTTCTAACAATAGCAAGTCAAATATTAGAAGTCAACTAAATACGAAAGGTGTAGCTGCTTACAGCCATACTGGATTAGGACAAAGAATATAGGGGGTATCTAATTGTCACCACACTCTCCATGATCAATGCTTGATGGACAGACATAAAAGGCAAGCCACCTAAAGTATTGCATGTGGGTCCATATGCCATCCTTATTTTTCAGCTACCAAGTGTGGTAGGTGCTTTGTTCAGAACAAGGCAAAGTTTGCTAATGAACCAAGTTACCAAAGAGTACCCGCAAATCCCTAATGTGCTAGCACGATACAGTAGAGATATAGAACACATGCCTATACCATAACGTGCCACAACTAATTAGATGGATGAATATTTTCATGTCCAAGAGGCAGACATCTCGTAGATTATCTCTTAGCAGCCAAAGTAGCTTGACAGTTGACTCAATCTTAAACCACAGTAAGAATTAATAAAGAACCTACGCTACCGCATAGTTATATAAGAAAATATTAGGGCCAACTGAACTAAAAAGGTAATGCTACTTCAGTAACAGTAGGTCAGACTCCAAGCGAAGAGTATAGAGGATGTCTAATTCTGTTGCCGGCTCTCTATGGCCTGATTAACAGCCATAAGGAGAGTGACATGTACAGTGCAGCGCATGATGCATTAGGCTCGTATTCTGTTAGCTTTAAAGTTCAGCAGGTGTTATGTTGCCAAATAACCAAGTTACATGACAGTATCCCTAAATCCCTAATGTGCTAGCATGATAAGCAGTCCACATATACAACATGTGTTTCCACTATACAGGCTGGAAAACAGACATGCATATGGAAGGTAATCAATGTAGCTAGAATTAGCAAAGTGCATAGCTAATCTCCACAGAAGAAATGCATGATGAAACAAAGATACTGATAATGATCAAACATATTGTTAAAGCTGAAAATTGCCATGGTAACCATGCAAATAGTGAAGGACTACATCATTAACACTGAAATTTCATTGGTCCTATATAAACAGTAGCGGACACCAGAACTTTTTAAACTCTGGGCAAACCACAAGTCAAAGTGCTTAGGATGACAGCTTTTTTTCATGAAAATCTCGTGTTGCACAGCTGGCAAAAGCACGGGCTGGAGAGATGCTTGGACCACCCATGCGGTCATGCCTATAAATATAGTCTATACCTACTTTCTTTTTAAAGGAAGGTGCGTTTCTCCAGCTTTTGGTCAGTTCACCCGTTTTTCTCAATCGCTGTTTTTTTTTCGAGCGCGCAGGCTGATGTCTATTGGGCCTCACCCATTGCCCGGCCCAGCAGTACAGTCAGGAGATACTCAGTTATTGAAAATTCCCACCTCGCTTTCCTATAACTTATCGCACCAAATTTATATATGTCTACGAATTGAAATAAATAAGCCGCCTCAAGGAGTAGGTTGCCGTCTGTGGGATTAAAAGAAAGAATAAATTTCTTGTGTGAAGGAAGGGAGGAAAAGATTTAAAGAAAGAATAGATCCCGGTATTATGAGCCCTTGAGCACGAAGGGAAAGAATTAGAAGAAAGAAATATATTCGGCAAGAAAGAAACAAAAAAATTAGAAGAACGAAAAATAAATTCCATTCTCTATGCATGGGCCGATGGGAGAGAGGGCCCAGTAAATCCTCTTATTAGCAGGAAGTTAAATTAGAAGAATGATTTGCTAGGAAACTAGCCAGAGGAAACTCACGCCGTCACGCATGCCTACATGACCAAGGAACGATGATAGAAAGGGTTAAATCATAAATAAGGCAAATCCTGCTGCATGCAAATAGGCTGCCAAGTTGATGTTTAAAGTTATATTAATTCGACTTTTTATGCCTGCTATTTGAGCAATTTTTACCGATATATGCATTTCTATTAGAGCTCGGCGTGCGTGTCACCGCTGCATGGCACCATTCAGGTGTTGTCGTACCACACTGATGGACATTTAAGTGGACATGTCAAATTCCTCTCCCGCTGCAACGCACGGGCATTTGTGCTAGTGAAAAATAATAGCACAAACGACACACCGAGTGAATTTGAGTATCACTAGCAACAGACAAATTCTTAGATCTGAAGTTAAACTATTTCGATCTTAAATTAATGTCAGTAATCAAGGCTTACTAATCTGAACAGAAACAACATACCAAATGAATCAAAGTAACAAACAAAATAATAAAGCTGAAACAGCTTACTAACTGTTTACAATAAAGATTGTGGCGGCAGGCAGGTTATCAAGGTTAGGAAGCTAGCCAGCTGCGTTGCCGGCTGAGCAGAAACGACATGACAAGGGTCAAAGTAACAACACTATATGAAAAGCTGGATATTGCTTGGTACCACCAGTCAAAAAAAAACAATAGTCATGTACCAAACATCTACGCAAAATACTGGCAGGCAGACATGTCCTAAGAATAATGTTGACATTGAGGTATAACACACCCACAAGAGGCAAACAAAGAGGGTGCGGATCAAAAGTAAGTACAAACACCGATCCACACGTCAACACCAATGCTTTCCAAACTACTCCCTCCGTCCCATAATGTAAGACGCTTTTTGACACTAGTGTAGTGTCAAAAAACGTCTTATATTATGGGACGGAGGGAGTAATTCACAAATGCAAAAGCAATAAAGCAATCTATCAAGCCATCAGCAGCAGTGAAGCCAGTGAACATATTATAGATGAAAAGGACCAAGTGTGTATCTAGTGCACATAAGGCGTCGTCCACTAAGGAGAACTGAAATCCATATCTAGTGTCGGACTTAACAGGGGAAACGGGGTTCCGTTGGACGAATCCCCGATTTGTTTACTTGAATATATAAGAAAACAGCTAGTATGACTTAGAGTTGATTAGGGATCTCAATCAGAAGTAGCATTCGTTGAGGAAAATATGCATCAAAATACATGGGCGGATGCACCCGAACGTCCCATCGATCCTTAAAAGGGGGATTTGTCTAGTTTGATTCGGCTGTTCCTCACCCGCACAAAAAGTACGAACAAGCTAGGGCTTCCTTACCAGCAAAGGGAATCGCGTCCCGACCACGCCAGCCCAGCAGCAGGACAAGGGGTCGGGGAGGGAGATCGCGAGACAAACTAGTTGCCACGCTTCGAGATGGCAGGCGCGCTTTGGTGGCGGTGGCGGTGGTGGTGGAGGAAGAAGAGGGGAGGAGGGGTTTCGGCGGCGACGGACCCCGGGACGGTGCTGTGGGAGGGATTTGGTTGTACAAGGGTTACCTTTGGTTCGCCAAGCGCTTCCCCAGAATACAAATATTGGAATTTGCAAGGGTTCTCTGTGTAAAAGGTTTTAATAGGGTCATGCCCTCGTGAAAAGACTACTGCTCCCTCTTGATTAAAAAACGTTTTTAGATTTCTTTATGGAAAAAATCTAAAATAAACCTTCAACTTATAGACGAAAGCTAAATCGAACCCTGAACTTGCAATTCCGGAAATTAGCACACCGAACTGTCTGATCCCGGTCTATTTTAAACCTTAAAAAGCGTTTCCAAACAGGGATTGTCGACATGGCATGTTGAATCCTGGGATTGTTGACTGTAGTCACGACTGGGCCGGCCCAACAGACGAAAACAAATTCTTTTTTACATAACCGGCTAAATGAAAATACCGAAAGGATGGTTGACGGCCGGCCAGCAGACGCGAAGCGAGTTTTCTTTTTCCTTTTTGGTAACAATCGAAGCAAAAAATCTCTGGAAAATCGAACTTGCGATCTGCCTCTGCTAAACTGATGCAGCTAGTCAGCAGAAGCTTTAGCTGATGTTGCTATACTGAGAGGTCAGAATAATATATTCACGCACAACTTCGTCGAGATTTGACAGATTCTTTAAGGGCAAAAAAATATTAGAAATGTGCAGGCAAGGAAATTTTTTATATCTCTGACTTTTTTTAAAGTGCGAACACTTTTTAAAATCCTGAATACTTAAAAAAACATTTTTTGGAAAACACAATCAATTTTGAGTTAACGCTATTTGAGACATATACATTTTTTTGGAAAAAATAGGAACAGATTTTAAAATCTGAAGATTTTGTTAATGTTTGTATAGTTTTATAAAAAATATTTTCATTAAGAAATGTAAAATGTGCATTTGGCCAAATGTTACTGTGTCACATTTTTCAAAAAATGTTTTGGACTTTCGTAAATTGTTTGCGTTTAAAAAATATATTCGGTATTTCAAATTTGCTTACAGTTTTTTAAAGAAATGTTTCAAATTTTTTCAAAAAGGTTTTCATATATGAACCGTTAATTTATGTTCTTATATTATAGTACGCTCTAAACATAATTGTTAGTAGCCTTCAGGCTGATTGGCTTGGTGGGGTCTTTGTGATTGCGACGTCCTGAGTTCAAATATTGTTAAGCTCACTTTTTTTGTGGCCGTTTCCAATTTTTGTCGCTCCTAATACTCCCTCCTTATAATCTTGAGCGTCTAACGTTTCAGCACGAAAATTAGCGCAACAGTTCATTACTTGATGAGTTGCCGATGCCTGGTACATAGAAGACACGTGGGTTCATAAAAAAATGTTTATTTCCATTACGAAAATTTAAAAGAAGTTACTAGTACAAATGCCCGTGCGTTGCACCGGGCGAAAAAGAGGCACAATCTGTTTCATGTGCCATTATGCACAATTTTTTATATTCAATTTTAATAAACATGGATAACAAGGTTACACCGATTAGTCCTTTTCGTAGCATGAAGTTCTTTTTTTTGGGTATAAATTTGTATTCACCCGCAAAAAAGGTATAAACTTGTACTCCCTCCGTCCGAAAATACATGTCATCAAAATGGACAAAAGGGAATGTATCTAGAACTAAAATACATCTAGATGCATCCCCTTTTATTCATTTTGATGACAAATATTTCCGGACGAAGGGAGTATTACTCAAGCAGCAACCTTACACTCGTCCTTACTCAAATTAACGACCTCCATAGGGCCGGAGCCGAGCCAGACTATAGTTCTCCTTTCAGTTTTTGCAAAACTTGCTAAAATGTCACTAACTACATTTTGACCACGGCTGATATGAGTAATACGGTTCCCGCAAAAAGAAAAATATGAGTAATACGGGTCATATGGAGAGACTTCAAATGCTTGATCTCCGCCACCAAAGAAGCATACACAGACCTGTCTGTGTCCCTCCCGTTCAGAATATTCAACGCTGAAAGTGAGTCCATCTCAATGCAAACTGATAGTTTCGCTCGCTGTATAGCAATAGATAACCCCTTCAAGTTCGGACGTGAAGAAGCCAACATACCATTCTTCATCTGATGAAAGAGTAGTTTTGCATAGAATAGATTGTCAATCGTTTTTTTTTTGGTTTTCTGAAAATGAAGAAAAATTTGTATTTTTAATAAAAGTTGTCGTTTTCATAAAAATTGAAACACGTTAGCTTTCACCCACTCGTATGATGCATGCACCGCCTCTCGCCACCTGTCGGCTAAGCCACCGCCTCTCGCCACCCGTCGGCGCCACACGCAAGCAATTTTTAGTACCCCGCCGGGTGCCCCAACCACCGTCGTCTGGCTCGCTTTCTCCACTCCGCAACCCCCTTCACGAGCGGAGAATAATCTAATCGGACCAGTGCGCTCCACGCCTGCCGCCTCTAGCTCCACTCTTGCCACGAAATCAATCAGGATCCGCTCGGGTTCGCTCCAGCTAATCCGGCCGGCCTTTTCCGGCTCCGGTCGCGGTCTGAGCTGAGAAGATTCAGGGGAGCGAGGGCGGGACGGAGGGAGGCATGGACTGGAGCAGGGAGGAGTTCTTGGAGCAGTTCGGCGGCGACTACGGCTAGCCGGACGCGCCCAGGGGCGTCGACCAGATGCGGGCCGCCGATTTCAAGCGTCTCCAAGGTGCTAAACCATTCATGGTTCTCATACAAAAGAGTTTCAGAGGGGAAAACTGGATATTTGTTTTTGGATTACTGTTTTTTAGTAGAAAGTATGGTTCTTGAGCTGAGAGCCTGAGAGTGATAGCGATTTGGCCGTTAAATCAATGTGGTGGTGTGTGTGGAGGGGGTTTGTAGCATTTAATTTTGTGCTTTGCGTTGTTGTGGGGAGTTGGGACAGTGTACCTGGACCATGCCGACGCGGTGCCGTACTCGGAGCCGTAGATGGCCGATGTCGTCAAGGACCTCACCACCAATGTCTATGGCAACCCTCGTATCCTTGGCTCGCATTATTAAGAGACCTTGTGTTATTTCCTGTTATTTGTATGTGTTGCGAGTTCTTGTGGGTGTGATCCTTGACATGTTTGTAAGATAGACAGAGTGACTCGAGCATGGCTGCGACTTACCAAGTTAGTGTTGCGCGCCATCAGATACCTTTCTGGCTTGTATCTAGATGGAACTTATTTGTCCGCATTCTGGGAATGTTTTCTACACACATGTTGTATTTATTTAATTGGCATTTCAAGCCCACTTGCTGTACCATGTATTGTACACAAATAACTCGAATATCTAACTGCAGAAGTTCTTTCTTCGAACCCTTAAAGTGATTATGTGGAACAAGAAAGAAGCCAAATTTAAAGTTTCACTTAGTTAATTGAACATCCGTGCTGGTGTAGTTATTATCTTTTTTAAATTTTAATTTATTTTTTCTCCTGTGGTGTAGAAAACAATTGGAATCTGTTTGCATTTCCTTCTGAGTGCAATTTCTCCGGACAGAAATTCAACCTTAACTTGGTCAAGCTTATCAAGGAAGGAAATCTTGTGGGGCTCCCTTTGCAGCAGCAGCAGTAAGGGCATGTACAATGGTTCTATCTTAAGGATGCCACGTAAGATAAATGATGAGGTGGAGGAGAGAGAAATCATAAAAAAAGACTTGTCTTATCTTATTTAAGAGAAGACAAGAGATGATAGCTTAGCACAATTTGTCTCACCATGTTTTTAGAAATAACTAATTATTGAAGATAAGGCTAAGGGATGACCCATTGTAGACTTATTTTTTTGTCATCTCTAATTTACATGCAAAAATTAAGATAAGACTATCTTATCAACCATTGTACATGCCCTAAGATGGTTGATAAATATAAAAGCCATGCTTTGGACAAGACAATCAATTTCTCTAAGGGTTATCACCCTCTTTTAGTGGAACTTAAAGTACCTTGACCATACTTACTAATTACACAAAATGCAGGGGTCAATGGATGGTTCTGATAGATGCTGCAAAAGGAAGTGACCAAATTTGGATGTGTATCCTGCTGATTTTGTTGTTTGTTCGTTCTACAAGGTAAATCTATATGCACCTATTATTGGCTTGAAATCTTGGTCCTAGAGATGTGACCAATTGCTATATTTTGGTAAATTGCAGATATTTGGCTATCCAACTGATCTTGGTGCTCTAATTATAAAAAACGATATGCAACAAGTACTTATCACTTTAACTTGGCATAATAGCTATGTTGTATTTTCACATGCTATAAACTACATTAAATATCCGAACATTAATATTAATTGTTGGCAATCTTGCCAATAGTGTGAGCTTTATGACATCTTTCATATTTTCTGTTTTGACAGAGGCTACCAGTTTGCTGAACAAGACAAACTCCAGTGGAGGTTTTCTGTTGCCCTACTTAATTTAGATTTTCTATTTATCTTATGTTTTTCACTATTTTTGTTTTTAAATTTGTGTAACATCTGTAGGAATGGTAGCTGCATCAATTGCCGACATTGACTTTGTTCAGAAAAGAAAGAGCATCGAACAAGTTCTTGAGGATGGAACAATCTTGTTCTTAAGCATAGCTTCTCTTCGGCATGGTTTTAAGATATTTGAGATGCTAACTACCTCCGCCATTGCATGGTATATATTAAGGCTAGTTTGGTCCTAATATTCTGCCTTGGATGTTCTCTGTAAACACCCTGTTTTTCTCTTGTAGGCACACATCATCTCTTGCTATTTATGTGAGAAAGAAAATGTTGGACATGAAGCACAGAAATAAGAAAAATGTTTGCATATTCTATGGACAAGAAGCATCTAAGGTATGAAAACAAGTTATTTTAATGCCTTCTTTAGGACGTACTTGTTAGGAATGAGCAGCCAGCTTTACTGAGGGGCCAAAGGCCAGTACATATACATGTGATGAACAGTAACTAAGCTACAGTAACTATACACATCTAACACCCCCCCTCAAACTCATGGTGGATCAACCACACTGAGTTTGGAGAGAAGAAAACTATGCTGCGCTCGAGTTTGTGCCTTCGTGAAGAAGTCTGCCAACTGTAACTCAGAGGGCACATAGTGAAGAGCTAGAGTCTGATCCTGCACAGCAGCACGCACAAAGTGGGCATCCACACCGATGTGCTTGGTGAGCTCATGCTTCACCGGGTCACGCGCAATACTGATAGCACCGGTACTGTCGGACAGTAAGGGAGTCGAGGTAGTAGCAGACACACCAAAATCCTCAAGTAACCACCGTAACCAGATCACCTCAGCAGTCACCATAGCCATGGCTCGCAACTCAGCCTCTGTACTCGAGCGAGAAACTGCAGTCTGTTTCTTTGTCTTCCAGGCAATAAGAGAGCCACCAAGAAAGACACAGTAAGCAGACAGCGAGCGTCGATCAGAGGGATCACTAGCCCAGGTAGCATCAGAGTAGGCCTGGAGCTCAAGAGAGCTGGAGCGGGGGAAGAAAAGACGCTGAGAGATTGTGCCACGAAGATATCGTAGAACACGGAGGAGATGACTATAGTGGACAGAGGTGGGGGCTGAAACAAACTGACTCAGGATGTGAACAGGATAGGAGATGTCAGGACGCGTAACAGCAAGATAGACAAGACTGCCAACGAGGTGACGATAGCGAGTGGGATTAGGAAGAGGGTCACCATCAGAGGCACGAAGCTGAACGTTGAGCTCCATAGGAGTCACAACTGTGCGCTCATCACCAAGAGCAGCGCGAGAAATAAGATCCTGAATATATTTTTCTTGGGAGATGTAGAAGCCATCAGAGGTCGACGAGATCTCAATCCCAAGAAAATAGCGAAGTGGACCAAGATCAGTCATGAGGAACTAGTCGCGAAGGCGAGCCTTAACAAAGGCAATGTAGTCGGAGTCGTCACCAGTGATGATCATGTCATCGACATAGAGAAGGAGAAGAGTCCGGCCACGAGGAGACGTGTGAACGAACAAAGCGGGATCATGATCACTGGGCGAGAAGCCCGCGGCAGTCACAACAGAGGCGAACCGCTCGAACCAGGCACGAGGGGCCTGTTTAAGACCATAGAGAGAGCGGCGAAGTCGGCAGACCATACCATCAGGAACAGAGTACCCTGGGGGTGGCTGCATATAAACCTCCTCACGCAACTCACCATTGAGAAAGGCGTTCTGAACGTCAAGCTGAGACACAGACCAATGACGAACAGAAGCGACAGCAAGGAGAGTGCGGACAGTGGTCATGTGGGCCACAGGAGCGAATGTCTCATCATAATCGCGGCCATGCTCCTGCTGAAAACCACGAGCCACAAGACGAGCTTTGTAGCGCTCAAGAGAACCAT
The DNA here is from genome assembly GCA_902687465.1 of Secale cereale. Classification (NCBI taxonomy): domain Eukaryota; kingdom Viridiplantae; phylum Streptophyta; class Magnoliopsida; order Poales; family Poaceae; genus Secale; species Secale cereale. The sequence continues at coordinate 325,835,567 of LR738713.1, forward strand.
CAGAGCGAGTCTTAATCTTATAGACCCACTTGCATGTGATGGGACGAATACCAGAGGGAAGGGAAACCAGATCCCACGTGCCAGAACGCTCAAGGGCAGCAAGCTCCTGGGCCATCGCAAGCTGCCATTCAGGCTGAGTGAGGGCAGCCTGATAGGAAGTCGGCTCAGCAACAACAGAGAAGCCGTACTGGGCAGGAGAGTAGCGATCAGGAGGGGGCCGAGGTCGAGCACGGAGATTATGAACTGGTGAAGGCGTGGAAGGAGGAACATCGGAAGTGGAAGGTGTGTCAGGAGAATCATCCTCAACACGAGGGCGGCGAGTGTAGTGGAGAGGAAAAGGAGAGAGAGGCCGACGGATCGGAGAGGATGGTGGAGAGGAGGATGGAGGGGATTATGGGGGCGGTGGCATGTGAGGAAGAGGGAGACGGGTCGGAGGAAGGGGAGAGACCTGAGACACAGAGGAGGATGTGTCAGGAAGGAGAAGGAAAGAAATATCGTCCACAGAGAAACTCGAGGAGGAAGGGCGGGGGTAGTAAGAGCGAGACTCATCAAAAGTCACATCACGCGAGATGCGCAAGCGACGACCAGCAGGGTCCCAACACCGATAGCCCTTGTGCTCATCACTGTAGCCAAGGAAAACACACTCAACCGACTGGGCAGTCAGTTTGGTGCGTTCTCGCGGGGCAAGCAGGACATAGCACACACATCCAAACATACGAAGAGCTGAGTAGTCAGGAGATCGACCAGTGAGACACTCCATAGGAATACCACCCTGCAGAGCTGTCGAGGGCTGAATGTTAATGAGATAGGTGGATGCAGAAACAGCCTCAGCCCAAAAGTGGGGTGGAAGAGAAGCGGCAATCATCAGCGCACGAGCCGTCTCAAGCAGATGACGATGCTTCCGTTCAGCAACGCCATTCTGAGCATGAGCACCAGGACATGAGAACTGGGTAAGAGTACCCTGTTCCGCGAGAAAACCACGCAACAAATGGGAGATATACTCGCCAGCGGAGTCAACACGAAAAGTACGAATGGGCGTGGAAAGGGCTAGTGCAATCCACATATACTGTAACACCCCCTCTCACGTGTGACGGGGAAGACAAGCCAACACGTGCAACCGGAAGAGAGCGACGGCGCGCGAAACTCACGTATGACTCAAGAGGCCAATACGTGGACACAAAGGGGGGCAGCAGCATTTTTTTAGATAAATCGTGAAAGCCAGGACTTGAACTCAAGACCTTAGCTCCGATACCATGTTAGGAATGAGCAGCCAGCTTTACTGAGGGGCCAAAGGCCAGTACATATACATGTGATGAACAGTAACTAAGCTACAGTAACTATACACATCTAACAGTATTGTTGCTATTTTTCTGTTTCTTCCATCAGCAGAAAATGGTTGACACTTGCCACCTATAAAACAAAAAGAAGATGTCTGTTGATATTCTTGTGATGAATCAGATTCATATGAGAGAGAGAGAGAGAGAAAGAGAGAGAGAGAGCTGTTTTCAGTGCATCAAGAGAGGAACTTTTGGTGGCTGCTCTCCATCAAATAGCAATGGAATCCCAATACTAATTAGAGAAGGGACAGGGACTGACGGTGGCCGCTCTGCATCAAATGTGCCAACACAACACATGTTTTCCTCTTACCAAGTCCCATCGGCCACCCTCCAACAGCAGCAGTAGCACACCACCACCGGAGCAATCTACCCCCGGAGCTCCAACCCAGCCCCGCAGGATCCCACTGCCCCTTCCTGAAGTCTCCTTCCTTTCCTTCTTCCTTCTAGCTCTCTCACATCTCTCTCTCTCTAGCCGCACTCACGAAGCTGCTACAGGAGGCGGGCACCACCAGACTTCCCCGCCGCTCCTCACACCCTTTCCTTCTCCCTGCCTCTCCTCCTTCCTTTCTATCTCTCCCCTCACCTCTGTCTCTCTCACAAGTCCGGCGCCACCGTATCCTTGGAGAGACTCCGCCGGAGCTCGCCATCTCACTCGGAACTGGCGAGGAACTCCGCCCCGCAGGTTCCGCCCCTGCCGCGCCTCCTCGACCGGATCTCGGATCTAGCCGCCGCCGTGCCCGGCGTGGTCTGCATCGCAGCCAGCCTCGACCTGCAGCTCGCCTCGCTCGCCAGATAAGAGGAAAGCGTTTTTTTTTCTAAATAAAGGAGCGCGGGTTGAATACAAATAAATGCAAGGTTTTATTTGTAAAACTGAATCGTTTTCCACTAAAACAGGGAGTGCGCGTTAATTTCTTGTAAACCGAGGTACTTTTATGCAAAATCGCTGGCGACAACGGACGGGCTGAAACCCAACTTTCTTTATTATTAGGTAAAGATTATCATTATGTAAATAAAAACAAAGAATAAAAAAACAGAGCGAGCATCTGTGTTAATGGGCCAGTCCAATACGTCCTAATGTCCAGCCAGCGATCCTTGCCACGCCAGCGAATACAAGCTACATCCCGTCAAGGTTTAAAATAGACCGGATCAAAGAGTTCGGTGTGCTAATTTCCGGGATTGCAAGTTCAGGGTTCGATTTAGCTTTCGTAAACAAGTTGAAGGTTAGTTTTGGACTTTTTCCTTTCTTTATGGAAGGAGTACATGATATCACGTGCGGTACTGAGGGATTGGAACATGAAAATATGGATTGAGAACATAAGAATTAAAATTAAAACCATATGGCTTGTAATATTTGATTATGTATAGCTATAACAATAGTTATTGAATATAAGTAAAATAATTGAATAAAAACATTTCTCATGCATGGTTGAATGTTGTGGTTATTCTTCTTTTTTTGCATAGTTGCATATTACTCCCTCCGTTCCTAAATATTTGTCTTTCTAGAGATTTCAATGAGTGACTACATACAAAGCTAACTGAGTGAATCTACACTCCAAAATATGTCTACATACATCTGTATATTGTAGTCCATTTGAATGTTTAGAAAGACAAATATTTGGGAACGGAGGGAGTATATGGTGAGGTGACATGATTGCATGTTGAGATAAATAAGTTAGTGAGGATGATTTTCTTAGGTATATATTAGGATATAGGATACTTCCATATGATTTTGCATTTGATAAGTCGCTTCACTAATTTTAATGAAAGCTAAAACCTCTTGTGTCATAGATGTAGACTCTCTAATTTTGATAAAAGCTAATGCTCAAAGTGTCGAGTGTTTGAAGTTGATACTAGATTTATATTGTGTTGGAGCCGATCAGAAAGTTAGTGAGGGAAAATCTAGTATTCTTTTCAGCCCAAATACATATGTGCAAAGAAGGGGGGAAATTTGCACCTTACGTATATCATGAGACAAGTTTTAGCAAACAAGTGTTTGCCCATTCGATAAAAGTGGTTGTTTCTAATTATTAATTGACTGTGTTATACAAAATTATACAAAAACAGTGGAAGGAAAGGCAGCTTTCTGCTGACGGCAAAGAAGATCTTCTTAAGTTAGTTGCGTGGGTTATACCTTCATACTAGATCATTGATGGCGCGCGTTGCTGCGTCCGTATATTTTGACAATAAAATGATAGGTATTTCTAAAAATAAACATGCATAAACAACATGAAGCTTATATTTGTTCTATTTCAGAACAATGGAACATAAGGTAATATAAATAACACGATGTAATAGCTGTTACACCTCACGAGAAATGCAACATGACGATTGTTGGTTAGAACATCAAAGGCCTTCTTGCACTTATTTTTGATATAGCACATCAATTTGTGCATAAAAGCAATTTTTAAAGCTTGAAATCAAACCTACAAGAAAATCATTCCATAAGGAAATCAAACCTAAATTTATGCATGAAGCTGAACAATGTTGAAAGCCCGAAATCTAACTTATAATAAAATTATTTTTTAAGAAAATCAAACCTGAATGTATGCATGAAACTGGACAATGTTGAAAGCTTGATATCTAGCTTTTGTACAAAAAATAATTCGGATAGAAAACCTTGATCCAAGCGGACGCGTCCACAACATCACATCCGTCCGTAAAGCCAGAATTATACTAACTTGTTGATGCTTTAATAGTCGGCCTTCTGTAATTTTCTCTTCATAGACAGATGCGGACCCGCCTGCATCACTAAAAAAACCTTGAACCTTTGATATATCAAGTAAAGAATGTGTGGATATATAATTGCAATCTATATAATTCCAATCTCATGCACTTAAACCACAATTTTTGCAAATATATAAAGATGATAGCATGATTTGTTGACATCTGGGTGAGAGACTAATATTTGATCTAGAGATTGCTTGTAACAATAAAGTTACCCATAGGATTGGTCGTAGGGGAACAACAAAACCTGACATGCAAGGAGATTGTACTACTACAGGCACGTATTGGCCAAATGCAGAACTGGATGGTAGCATCACGAGATTTAAGTAACAATTCCAATCTACAATAGCATTAATAAAATCCCACCATAGGATTGAAGTAGCATACATATCAACTGAAACTTTTTTAGCCCAACAATTAAACATGTTCACAAATATTACCCATATAAGTATAGAGGAAGACGCTAGATCACATGAGTGCAGCTTCACATTTTTCAAAAGTTGCCAAACTGCAGACATCGATTATATATGGAGCCTGGAGCACGTATACCAATTGATTGGAGATCCAAGATTAAGGAGCCGGCACAGGTGAATGTAAACATCGTGATGGCACCCTCAAACATGATGAAGAGGACAGTGCACGGTGTGCCACAATGCCTTGTTCCAGATAAACTTCAACCCACTGGTTGCATTGACAAAAACACCTTTTTCTGCAATGATGACAGGGTATGCAGTTTTGATTTTCGGAATGGCTAATTCACCACACAAAATTAATAATTTGCATAGATCCAAGAAAGATTGCCTAAAGAGCTACATCCTATATTATGTGTAAGGTCGTTGTATTAGCTCTCGTGTAATCTTAGAGATGGTATGACTAACCCCATGCAGATAATAAGCCTGTCACAAATAAATAGTTAATAAAAACCGTGCAAAAAGTGACCAAAATCTACAACTGTATATGTCTCCATTACTTGAGAAGAAAGAAATTCTGCTCAAGGAGTCTTACCTTCATTTGCAACAGAATTTCCAGATAGGAGTCCTTATAAATGTTTGATTGTTGTCTGGTAGAACTGACTGCAATTTATGTTGGCCAAATTAGCTAATAGTTATTAAACTATACTCTAGCTAGTAGTACTTGATGGGCCTCTAACCCCTCGTTGGTTACCCCAAGTGGAAGGTGAAAGATGCAGTGTTGTGGAAGTTTTTCCCTTAGCAAAGATGCCAAGGATCGAATCCCCAGAGACTCCTAGGTTCAACAAGTAGGTGTCAACTGCTAACGGCGCGGATTAGCAATCAACGTGGACCTGCACACAGATACAAATAACTTTGCTCCCAACGAGTACAGAGAGGTTGTCAATCCCTCCGGCCTTGTAGTTCACAAAGGATTAAACGCAAATGATAGTAGTGATAGATAACGTTTGCAATAGTAAATAAAAGCGAAAAGTAAATAGCGGATGTGATCAATGATAGTAATATGGACCGGAGTCTCATGATGTTAACTAGTAATGTCTCTCTCCCAAAAGACGATAAAACAGCTATGTGAGGTAAACGAATTATAGCTAGGCAATTGACAGGACCACGAACGCAAACCAATGCTGACTACATTGCAAGAAAGGTCGAGGTTCAAAGCATGGGCGGTACGCCAAAGTAAGTAGACCGAAATCCATCAATATCTACTACTAATCATCCACCTTGAGATATCTATCCAGAACATCTCGCTGGTATTAAGTTGCGAGTCCCACCCATAGTGTAAACTCAATGCAACAGACAACTGCATTAAAAGAACTTTGCGTAAAGTAAACAATCCTTGCACCCGCGGGCACAAGCACCGTTGTTTTCCCCCTTGTGGCAACAACACATCCCCTAGACTCATGTTTCTGTCACTCAAGCTAGTCATCGAGGGGCATGAACCCACAATCGAGCATAACGTTCCCTCTTGGAGTCACTACGTATTACTTGGCCAAAGCAATAAATAACAACGGAGAACATGCAAGAATTACTTATGAACATAAATATAAAAGAGGTAGATCAAATATATTACTCAAGAACAATCTGAACATAATCTCATAATCCATCGGATCCCAGCAAACTCATCATAGCAACAGCATAAGGATTACATATGTGCCTCGATCATGTAGGGTAGCTCACGAGGACTAATTAGTGAAGCACAAGAAGGGGAGCAGAACATCACATAGCTACTGGTCATGGACTCATGGTCCAAGGGAGACTACTCACAACTCATCCGGGAGGCGTCCATGGTGGTGGAGAGGCTCCCGATGGTGATCCTCCCCTCCGGCAGGGTGCCGGGAAGAGTTCTCCTGGTGCTCCCGATCTTGGAAGCGGCGGCGGCGGCGGAACAGAGATGAGATCACGAAAAAGAGTTCCCGTCCCGAGGGTTTCGAAGGACGCTCTAAATATATGCCGAAGGGGGGCACCAGACGGGGCTCGGGGGGCCCAGGCGCCCCCCCCCCGGCGCGGCCCAGGGGGGGCGCGCCGCCAGGGCGCCTGGAGCCCAGGTGGCCCCCCCCGGCTGTCCTTCGGGCGCAAGGTAGGTTCTGGAACGCTGATTTTTTATATAATTTTTCTGGATTTTTCCTGGCAGTTCTCGTAACGTGAAAACCTGAAATACAAAAACAGCCAAAAACAGAAACAGGCATCGGGGTGCACTGGATTAGTAGGTTAGTCCAAATATGATCAAAAGTGTATGGAAGTGTATAAATATCATAGCAATATCACCCAAAAGTGGCATGGAGCAAGCAGAAATTATAGATACGTTTTGGACGTATCAACATCCCCAAGCTTAATTCCTGCTCGTCCTCGAGTAGGTAAATGATAACAAGCATAATTTCTGTGGTGACATGCTATTAACCATATAGGACTTTTTATAGTCATATGACAAAAGCTTACTGAGACAATGATTCTGTAGTAATTAAGTTGCCTCATGAGAAAATCACAAATGACTGAAAGTTTTACAACATGACATTGAAGCATCAAAAAGATTTGCAATGAACATGATGTGCAAATATGATAAAGTGATATCTAGCTTGCCCCCTTTAGTGAAGCAAAACATAAATGCAGGCGCACCTTCAAGGTTTAAGTGATGACTAGATACAATGATTTCAGAATAAACGATACCACAATCATGCAAAAGACAATGCTACTTTGGGACAATGCACATTACACTTAGAATGACAATCATGCTCTCAGTAGTTGGTGCTTTTAAAAGAAGATGGAGACTCAACATAAAAGTAAAAGAATGGTTATGTGCTAGAGCTTTTTATTTTGAAAACATAGAAGCAATTTTGTCAACGGTAGTAGTACTTCATATGTGTCATGCATAAGACATCCTATAAGTTGCAAGCCTCATGCATCGAATACCAATAGTGCTCGCACCTTGTCCTAATTAGCTCGGATTCCCATGGGTTATCATTGCATTACATATGTTTCAACCAAGTGTCACAAAGGGGTACCTCTATGCCACCTGTACAAAGGTCCAAGGAGATAAATCGCATTTGATTTCTCGTTTTTGATAGATCTCAACTTGAGGACATCCATACCGGGACAACATAGAAAATAGATGATGGACTCCTCTTCAATGCATAAGCATATTCTCATAAGAGATTGAGGATTAATGTCCAAGCTAAAACTTCCACCATGATACATGGCTTTGGTTGGCGGCCCAATGTTCTTCTCTAACAATATGCATACTCATTCAACCCATGGCAAATCACCCTTACTTCAGACAAGACGAACATGCATAGCAACTCACATGATATTCAACAAAAGTGTGACAGTTGATGGCGTCCCCAGAAACATGGTTACCGCTCAGCAAGCAACTTATAAGAAATAAGATACATAAGCAACATATTCTTTATCACAATCGTTTTTAAGCTACTTTCCCATGAGCTATGTATTGCAAGGTTAGTCTGCTTAGTACAGGTGGAGGTTAGCAAAAGACTGGGAGCGACCAACTAAGATAGCAATGACGGTCATAATCATGCAGAGCGACAAAGCAATATTGAATCAGGCATGGAAGTTATATCGCTACTCAGAAATAAAAGATCATCAAGGCTTGACAGACTTTCTTTACAGTCTTAAATATGCGTGAGCATACGCCAAGTCAATCAAAATAAATTCTCGAAGGAAGATATTACTAAACCATACCACATCATAGGCAAACAAATCAAGTTGGTATTCCAATAACACATTGAGAATCCCCCAGCTATTTGAGACTAACCATAAGAAAACCTGAACTACTAAGCGCCATCATGCACGTAGCATCTTTATCATAGACATATTAACCAATGCAACGGAAGCAAACTCTCTTAATTAGATAAGCATGATAATTAAAGAGAGTTCAAGCAACCAACTAAACAAAAGCTCTCTGAAAAGATAAGCATGAATACTAAGAGCAGAGCATGATAGTAGCTATTAAAAGACAAAGAACACACACAGCAAAGATAGACATGAAAATTCTATGTTATGTTCTAGGTAGAAGTGGAGCGTGTTTCTCTCCCACATAAAGAACGCTGAGTTTCGAATCATTATGAAAAACTAAAAAGAAAACTAAAAGCAAGACGCTCCAAGCATAGCACATAACACATGAAGTGATAAAAATATAGCGGAACGAAAGACGAACTGATAATGTTGATGGAGAAGGGGATGCACGGGGGCATCCCCAAGCTTAGACGCTTGAATCTCCTTGAATATTTCTTGGGGGTGCATGGGGGCATCCCCAAGCTTGAGCGCTTGACACTCCTGAATCTTTTTATCATCTTCCCTCGCACACTTGAAAACTCCCTTCATACATAACTCATCATAATCTGATTAGCGAGGTTAGTACCCTTAATAAAATAATTGTACCTTGCTGGAAATAAAGATATTCTTGAAGTTCTACTGTTTCTCAAGATTGCCAAAAGGTTTTTGCAAAGAAAAAGCAAGCTCTTGATTTGCAAAATGAAGGAAAGGCAAAACATGACAGAATCTGTGAAAAACAGAACAGCAGGTAGTAATTGATTTGTTCGGGGCACTTCTGCAACTCAAATCAAAAAACTCAGAACAGATGCACGAAAGACAATTATATAGAGAACGCTGTCGAAAAAATTCAGACCAAAAAGATGATCTGGTGATTTTATACGAATTTTTCTATCCAAGGACAGAATCTGTTTCCTGGACAGCACCTCACAACTTTTGAACTTTCTAGCAATCAGAGGCTATACTTGGCACAAATATGAAAAGCAAAGATACAATGATGATGCTACAGCAGTAAACAACATCAAAACACAACAAAAGCAAAAAAATTATTCATGTGGGCTGCCTCCCAAAAGCGCTTTCTTTTATGCCTTTAAGCTAGGCATAATGCATAGAGATCAAGTTTTATCAAGAGTAAAAGAATAGCTAGCCCGTACAACGGACTCAAAAGGTAACTTAATCTTCTTTCGAGGGAAGTGTTCCATCCCTTTCTTGAGAGGAAACTGAAATTTTATATTACCCTCTTTCATGTCAATGATAGCACCAACGGTGCGTAAAAAGGGACGTCCCAAAATAATTGGACATGAAGGATCACATTCAATATCCATAATAGTAAAATCAACGGGAACATAATTATCATTGACAACGATAAGAACATCGTCGATCCTCCCCAAAGGTTTCTTTATGGAAGAATCAACGAGACGAACACCAAAAGAACAAGAATCATAAGGTTTCAATTTAAGCATATCATATATTCTTTTGGGCATAACAGAGGTACTAGCACCAACATCACATAATGCATAACAAGAGAAGTCATTCAATTTAATTTTTATCATAGGATCCCAACCATCTTCTAGCTTTCTAGGTATGGAGGCTTCTACTCTAAGTTTCTCCTCCCTAGCTTTGATGAGAGCATTAGTGATATGCTCTGTGAAGGCAAGGTTAAGCGTGCTAGTGCGGGGGTCTCTAGACATCTTGTGAAGGAAATCAATAACTTCGGTAAGAGTGCAATTATCAAAATCAAGGTCACGAGCATCAAGTAAAGTGGTAGTGGTGTCCTTTAGGTTCATTTGTTTGGTAGTTTCTATAGTCATAGCATCACCATTAATAGGTCCATTGGGACCAGGAGTACATTGGGTGCTAAGAGTTTGGATATCCTTAACAACTTGGATAGTAGCAACAGTGTGGTGGGTAGGAAGGCTCTTAATTCTATCTTCTTCCTCCCTTAGGGATGCAACCACTTCGGGTTTAGCTGCCATTTGGTTTATCAAAGTGGCTTGTGTGTGGGACATATTGGAAACTTGGGTCTCAGTGATAGTGAGTCTAGTCTGGAGGTTAGAAATCTCAATATTTATGTTCTCTAATCGTCTACTAATGTCTTGCAAGATAGCAGTATGCTCATTTAATTGTCTCGAGAAGGTTTTGTTTTGTTCATATTGGGTGTGCATGTAATTCTTAGTGGCCTTCTCTATTTCTAGCAGTTTCTCATAGCCAGGCAAATCTCTATCTTTTTGGATGGAGTTCTTGGTGCTAGGATAAGCATTGTTGTTCCCATAAGAATTAGAGGGGAACGGTCTAGGATTGCTACCAAAGTTACTCCTATAAGCATTGTTGTTAAAATTGTTTCTAGAGATAAAGTTCACATCTACTTGTTCTTGAGCAATCAAAGAATTTAAAGGAACATCTCGAGGATCAACAGAAGATTGCTTCGAAAGTAGAGACATGATTAAGTCAACTTTTTCATTTAAGGAGGAAATCTCCTCGACAGAGTTTACCTTCCTACCTGTTGGAGCGTGTTCGGTGTGCCATTGGGAATAGTTAGTCATCATCTCATCGAGAAGCTTTGTGTCAGCACCAAGTGTAGTTGACATAAAAGTTCCTCCCGCGGCCGAATCTAACAAGTTCCGCGAGGTAAAGTTCAAGCCTGCATAAAAAGTTTGGATAACCATCCAAGTAGTCAAACCGTGAGTAGGGCAGTTCTTGATAAGAGATTTCATACGTTCCCAAGCTTGGGCAATGTGTTCATTATCCAATTGTTTAAAATTCATTATGTTACTTCTAAGTTGGATAATTTTAGCAGGTGGATAGTATTTTCCGATAAAAGCATCTTTGCACTTGTCCCATGAATCTATGCTATTTCTAGGCAAAGACTGAAACCAAATTTTAGCTCCTCCTCTCAAGGAGAAAGGAAAAAGCTTAAGCTTAACAATATTACTATTTGTTTCTTGGTACTTTTGCATATCACAAAGTTCAACAAAGTTGTTTAAGTGTAAAGCAGCATCATCTCCAGCACCGGAGAATTGATCTTTCATGACTAAGTTCAGTAAAGCAAGTTTAATTTCATATGAAGGTGCTGAAGTGGCAGGTGTAGTGATAGAAGTGCTGATAAAGTCATCGTTGTTGTGACTAGTGAAGTCACACAACTTGGTGTTCTCGGTGGAACCCATAGTAGCAAGCAAGCAAGATAACTATTTTTGTGATTTTTGATAAAAGGTACTAAAGCAAAAACTGAAAGGTAAACTAACAAGACTAAAAAGCAAAGGTAAAATATAGCGTGCAACTCCCCTATCCTGAAGAGTGGAGTCCCCGGCAACGGCGCCAGAAAATACTCCTTGATGGGCCTCTAACCCCTCGTTGGTTACCCCAAGTGGAAGGTGAAAGATGCAGTGTTGTGGAAGTTTTTCCCTTAGCAAAGATGCCAAGGATCGAATCCCCAGAGACTCCTAGGTTCAACAAGTAGGTGTCAACTGCTAACGGCGCGGATTAGCAATCAACGTGGACCTGCACATAGATACAAATAACTTTGCTCCCAACGAGTACAGAGAGGTTGTCAATCCCTCCGGCCTTGTAGTTCACAAAGGATTAAACGCAAATGATAGTAGTGATAGATAACGTTTGCAATAGTAAATAAAAGCGAAAAGTAAATAGCGGATGTGATCAATGATGGTAATATGGACCGGAGTCTCATGATGTTAACTAGTGATGTCTCTCTCCCAAAAGACGATAAAACAGCTATGTGAGGTAAACGAATTATAGCTAGGCAATTGACAGGACCACGAACGCAAACCAATGCTGACTACATTGCAAGAAAGGTCGAGGTTCAAAGCATGGGCGGTACGCCAAAGTAAGTAGACCGAAATCCATCAATATCTACTACTAATCATCCACCTTGAGATATCTATCCAGAACATCTCGCTGGTATTAAGTTGCGAGTCCCACCCATAGTGTAAACTCAATGCAACACACAACTGCATTAAAAGAACTTTGCGTAAAGTAAACAATCCTTGCACCCGCGGGCACAAGCACCGTTGTTTTCCCCCTTGTGGCAACATCACATCCCCTAGACTCATGTTTCTGTCACTCAAGCTAGTCATCGAGGGGCATGAACCCACAATCGAGCATAACGTTCCCTCTTGGAGTCACTACGTATTACTTGGCCAAAGCAATAAATAACAACGGAGAACATGCAAGAATTACTTATGAACATAAATATAAAAGAGGTAGATCAAATATATTACTCAAGAACAATCTGAACATAATCTCATAATCCATCGGATCCCAGCAAACTCATCATAGCAACAGCATAAGGATTACATATGTGCCTCGATCATGTAGGACAGCTCACGAGGACTAATTAGTGAAGCACAAGAAGGTGAGGAGAACATCACATAGCTACTGGTCATGGACTAATGGTCCAAGGGAGACTACTCACAACTCATCCGGGAGGCATCCATGGTGGTGGAGAGGCTCCCGATGGTGATCCTCCCCTCCGGCAGGGTGTCGGGAAGAGTTCTCCTGGTGCTCCCGATCTTGGAAGCGGCGGCGGCGACGGAACAGAGATGAGATCGCGAAAAAGAGTTCCCGTCCCGAGGGTTTCGAAGCCCTGGTGCCCCCCCCCCCGGCTGTCCTTCGGGCGCAAGGTAGGTTCTGGAACGCTGATTTTTTATATAATTTTTCTGGATTTTTCCTGGCAGTTCTCATAACGTGAAAACCTGAAATACAAAAACAGCCGAAAACAGAAACTGGCACCGGGGTGCACTGGAGTAGTAGATTAGTCCAAATATGATCAAAAGTGTATGTAAGTGTATAAATATCATAGCAATATCACCCAAAAGTGGCATGGAGCAAGCAGAAATTATAGATACGTTTTGGACGTATCAGTACTACATCCTCGTTGTTATCGGAAAGAAAACTGCTGGTAACTCTTTTTTTAAAACAGTGGTAAGAACAATGATATGCCATTCTTTAGGCATTTCAATATCAATAGTTGAGATAGATATGCCTAAATCAGCTACTGATGTAATCATTATGTAGTTTACTTATCAGATAAGAACCTTTCTAGTGTCTCAGTGGACTACATCTTGGGACTCTGCAGATCATTGAGCCATGTTAACTGTACCCATTTATCAAAGGTTAAGTTTAGGCCATGAGTAATAATCTAAGAGCAATATATAGCAAACCAGCAGAGTTCAAGCAAAGTCCAGAACTACAAATTGTATTCTCTGAATTAACAAAAGATCAAGAACAAAAATGATAACCTTTGTATGTGTCTTTTCCAAAAAAATGTTGCTAACATGATGTGTACCATGGACTTATAGGATACCTTCTTCACTGGGTTTCATTTCCTTCATCAGCGACCGGCTGCCTACTATTGTGAACACCTCTGTACAAGCTCAAACGGCCATAATCAGTCTAAGTATGGCCAGCGATGCCCCTGTGACTTGTGCTCCGTGATGAGGGTGCTGTACTTTTTAAGCATGGACTTGCCAGATGTGACGGCTGCACAACGCAGATGCGCATTGCAAGGGAAGCTGCTCCGGCGCTAGAGGATGGCTAGGTTTTGTCCCAGCGCTCGCGAGATAAGAGATGAAGTGGAGGGGGCCGAACGAGCGGCGAACGGTACAACAGGAGGCGCGAGAGGGGGTGCTACGATGGTGATGAGGAGATCAAAGACAGGCGGCGGCGGGGCACCTACGATCCGTCTAGGTCACGATGAAGGGGAGGGATTGGGGGGAGAAAGGGGAGGAATTTACCACCAGCACGAGGACGAAGACACAACACAAAGGCCTCAGTTGAGTTATCATCAGCTGCCTGCCTTGCACGACCGCCGCCGCCGCCTGCAACTTGCGAGATGGAGGGAGCGGAAGGAGACGTACGCACGGGTGCAATGAGAAAGCCCAGATTGGCCCAATTTAACCATATAAGGCAGAATTTGTTACGGGAGTAGCTTCCCTAGAGACATCCACCTAGGAGTTGATTAGAGGGCCAAAAAATGTCCATACACGAGATCCAACGGCCAAAATCACTGATGGCCTGAGAGGGTAGGAAAAGTGCTCGGTTATAATGTCTCTAAATGGAATGTCCCTCTTTAAAATTCCTAAACAAAGTTACAAAGGAATAACAGACGCGGTGTTACATTGTTGGTGAGGAAACAATGACAACCAAAAGAGAATGCACTGATTTGCATGGCGAAAAGGTGTGTGCCAAAGAAGTATGGTCGTATGGGCTTGTTTCAATCTTGCAATGCTTGCCAAACAGGCGTGTAGACCTGTTAATAATTCTAAATCACTACATGCAGTCTTACATGCTAAGTTTTACCGAATAGTGATCTTTGGAGGGCCAGTTTAAGGAAGAAGGTTTCAGATTTCTTATACCTGGCAGAGCTTTATGGCACGAGCGAATACCCTAAAACATGGCCATATTTAGAGAGTGGGCGATGAAGCAAAATCAATGCATGACAAAGATTATTTCATACCTGGGTCGCCATCGAGGAAAGTGATTACATATCAAGGGGGGAACTTGCTATCTAAGGTAAGTGAATTTATTGAGCCCGCGACTAGGCAAAAGGATCGAGAACTAGTTCACTAGTATTTTTGGCCTATTGACGCACAACGCATCTTGTTGTTACCACCGTCATAGTATGATATGGATGATTTCCTGGCTTGAAACCTCACAAACAATAGAATTTTTATAGTCAACTTGGCATACTATGCAGAATGGTTCCACCAATTGGGTGCAAACTTAACCATGGAGATGAGATGGGTTCAGCAAATAGTAATCCCATATGGAGCAAGATTTGGACCCGCAAGTGCCCAACCAAAGTTAAAATTTCCTTATGGCATCCTTTACATGGTACTATACTTTGGAAAATAGACATATGAAAGTATCGGGTCAGTTCCCGCATGTAATGTGGGTGCCAAAGATATCAAATATTTGTTATTTCAATACTCGAAGGCAAGATCAGTTTGGCTCTACATGGGAATTGAAGATGTGATTCACAAAGCTTGCCAAGAAGACCGGTCAGGTGAAACCGTGTTGTCATCACTTCTCTTATCACCTGCTAATGAGTGTTCTATCTTGGGATTGGGAGTTTTTCCAAATCAATTATGGTGGGAACATGGTAATTTTGGTGGAAGCGTAGAAAGCTTGTGCATGATGGAAAATTTAGGGGCCAACGGATATTTTTATGGCAATCCAGGTACTCGCTGCAAAAAAATCAATGCTTGCATTCCTAAGGTTTCCATGAAGGGAGTGGGTGGATGAAACCAAAGAAAAGTCATGCTAAGATGAATACATATGTAGCGTTTGACTCGGACTTGTTAAAGGAGTCGTGGGTGCAGTGATCCGGTATTATACGGGAAGTTCATTGCAAGCAAAAATCAGAACATTTATTGGTGCCTAGATGCCCTAAGTGCAGACACGGTGTTGGAAAACATAGCATGCAATTTCAAAAAAAATCCTACGCTCGCGCAAGATCTATCTAGGAGATGCATAGCAAAGAGAGGGGGAGAGTGTGTCCACGTACCCTCGTAGACCGAAAGCGGGAGCGTTTGACAACGCGGTTGATGTAGTCGAACTTCTTCTAGCTTCGACCGATCAAGCATCGAACGTACGACACCTCCGAGTTATGCACACATTCAGCTTGATGATGTCCCTCGTTCGCTTGATCCAAAAAAGGTGTCGAGGAAGTAGATGAGTTCCGTTAGAACGACGGGTGTGATGACCGTGATGGTGAAATGATTCGCGTAGGGCTTCGCCTAAGCACTACGAGAATATGACCGGAGGCATAAACTGTGGAGGTGGGCGCCGCACACGGCTAACAATAGTTGTTGTGTGTTCTAGGCGCCCCCTCCCTATGTATATATAGGTTGGAGGGGAGGAGAGGCGGCCGAGGGGCGCGCCCCAAGTAGGAGAAATCCTACTTGAGGTCCTCTCTCCTATTCCTATTCAGAATAGGAATGGAAGAGGGGGAAGGGGAAATCCTATTCCCTTTTTCCTTTTCCACATTCCCCTCTCCTTCTCCAAATTGACCAGCCCATATGGGGGGCGCATCGGCCCCTTTGTGGTTGGTGTGTTTCCCCTCTTGGCCCATAAGGCCCATATCTTTTGTCGGGGGTGCCTGGAAACCCTTCCGGTGACCCGATAAGTACCCGATGCATCCCGAAACTCTTCCGGTGTCTGAATACCATCGTCCTATATATCAATCTTTACCTCTCGACCATTTCGAGACTCCTCGTCATGTCTGTGATCTCATCTGGGACTCCGAACAACATTTGTTCACCAAATCACATAGCTCGTATAATACAATTGACGGAAATATGCCCAGAGGCAATAATAAAATTGTTATTTATATTTCCTTATATATCATGATAAATGTCTTTTATTCATGCTAGAATTGTATTGACCGGAAACTTGATACATGTGTGAATACATAGACGAAACACAGTGTCCCTAGTAAGCCTCTACTGGACTAGCTCGTTAATCAAAGATGGTTGAGTTTCCTAACCATAGACATGTGTTGTCATTTGATTAATGAGATCACATCATTAGGAGAATGATGTGATGGACATGACCCATCCGTTATTTTAGCATAATGATCGTTTAGTTTTATTGCTATTGCTTTCTTCATGACCTATACATATTCCTCTGACTATGAGATTATGCAACTCCCGAATACTGGAGGAACACTTTGTGTGCTATCAAACTTCACAACGTAACTGGGTGATTATAAATATGCTCTACAGGTGTCTCCGAAGGTGTTTGTTGAGTTGTCATAGATCGAGATTAGGATTTGTCACTCCGTGTATCGGAGAGGTATCTCTAGGTCCTCTCGGTAATGCACATCACTATAAGCCTTGAAAGCAATGTGACTAATGAGTTAGTTATGGGATGATGCATTACAGAACGATTAAAGAGACTTGCTGGTAACGAGATTGAACTAGGTATGATGATACCGACGATCGAATCTCGGGCAAGTAACATACCGATCACAAAGGGAATGACGTATGTTGTTATGCGGTTTGACCGATAAAGATCTTCATAGAATATGTAGGAGACAATATGATTATCCGGGTTCTGCTATTAATTAATGACCGGAGATGTGTCTCGGTCATGTCTACATAGTTCTCGAACCCGTAGGGTCCGCACGCTTAACGGTCGATGATAGTTTGTATTGTGAGTTATGTGTTTTGGTGACCGAAGTTTGTTTAGAGTCCCGGATGAGATCACGGACATGACGAGGAGTCTCTAAATGGTCGAGAGGTAAAGAATGATATATTGGAAGGTTGTATATGGACACCAGAATTGTTCCGAAGAAGATCGGGGGTTTTCGGAGTACCGGGGAGGTTACCGGAACCCTCGGGGAAAGTTAATGGGCCTCATGGGCCATGGTGGAGAAGAGGAGGCACGCCACGGGAGGTGGCGCATGCCTCCCCCTTGTCCAAACCTAATTGGAATACGGGTGGGGGTGCCCCCTCCTTCTCTCCCCCTCTCCGTTGGAAGGAAAGGGGGCGAATCCTACTAGGAGTGGAGTCCTAGTAGGACTCCCCCCTGGCGTGCCTCCTCCTAGGCCGGCCGGCCTCCCCTCCCCTCCTTTATATACGTGGGCAGGGGGCACCCCAAAGACTGTTGGGTAACGTAGTATTTTCAAAATTTTCCTACGATCACGCAAGATCTATCTACTAGATGCATAGCAACGAGAGGGGAGAGTGTGTCTACGTACCCTCGTAGACCGAAAGCGGAAGCGTTTATCAACGCGGTTGATGTAGTCGTGCACCTTCACGATCCGTCCCGATCTAGTACCGAACGTACGGCACCTCCGCGTTCAGCACACGTTCAGCTCGATGACGTCCTCGCCTTCTTGATCCAGCAAGACGGGCGAAGTAGTAGATGAGTTCCGGCAGCACGACGGCGTGGTGACGGTTGTTGATGAAGAACAATCTCTGCAGGGCTTCGCCAAGCACTACAGAAACTAGACGGAGGATAAACTAGAGGGTCGGGGTAGCCGGCACACGGCTTGGTGTATCTTGATGTGTCTTGGGTGCTAGCCCTACCCCTCTATTTATATGTTGAGCCTAGGGGTCGAAACTTGGAGTAAAAGCCTTCACAAAGTCGGT
>LR738713.1:325856018-325976349 GCA_902687465.1 Secale cereale
TTCAGAAATTCTATATCATTTCCAATTAACAATATGTCATCTACATATAATATTAGAAATGCTACAGAGCTCCCACTCACTTTCTTGTAAATACAGGCTTCTCCAAAAGTTTGTATAAAACCATATGCTTTGATCACCTCATCAAAGCGTATATTCCAACTCCGAGATGCTTGCACCAGTCCATAGATGGATCGCTGGAGTTTGCAAACTTTGTTAGCACCTTTTGGATCGACAAAACCTTCTGGTTGCATCATATACAACTCTTCTTTGAGATATCCATTTAGGAATGCAGTTTTGACATCCATTTGCCAGATTTCATAATCATAAAATGCGGCAATTGCTAACATGATTCGGACAGACTTAAGCATCGCTACAGGTGAGAAAGTCTCATCGTAGTCAACTCCTTGAACTTGTCGAAAACCTTTCGCAACAAGTCGAGCTTTGTAAACAGTAACATTACCGTCTGCGTCGGTCTTCCTCTTGAAGATCCATTTATTTTCGATGGCCTGCCGATCATCGGGCAAGTCAACCAAAGTCCATACTTTGTTCTCATACATGGATCCCATCTCAGATTTCATGGCTTCAAGCCATTTTGCGGAATCTGGGCTCATCATCGCTTCCTCATAGTTCGTAGGTTCATCATGGTCTAGTAACATGATTTCCAGAACTGGGTTGCCGTACCACTCTGGTGCGGAACGTACTCTGGTTGATCTACGACGTTCAGTAGAAACTTGATCCCAAATTTCATGATCATTATCATCAACTTCCTCACTAATTGGTGTAGGAATCACTGGAACAATTTCCTGTGATGTACCACTTTCCAATATGGGAGAAGGTACAATTACCTCATCAAGTTCTACTTTCCTCCCACTCACTTCTTTCGAGAGAAACTCTTTTTCTAGAAAGGATCCGTTCTTAGCAACGAATATTTTGCCTTCGGATCTGTGATAGAAGGTGTACCCAACAGTTTCTTTTGGGTATCCTATGAAGACACATTTTTCCGACTTGGTATCGAGCTTATCAGGTTGAAGTGTTTTCACATAAGCATCGCAGCCCCAAATTTTAAGAAACGACAACTTTGGTTTCTTGCCAAACCACAGTTCAAAAGGCGTCATATCAACGGATTTAGATGGTGCCCTATTTAACGTGAATGCAGCTGTCTCTAAAGCATAACCCCAAAACGATAGTGGTAAATCGGTAAGAGACATCATAGATCGCACCATATCTAATAAAGTACGGTTACGACGTTCGGACACACCATTACGCTGTGGTGTTCCAGGTGGCGTGAGTTGTGAAACTATTCCACATTGTTTCAAATGAAGACCAAACTCGTAACTCAAATATTCTCCTCCACGATCAGATCGTAGGAACTTTATTTTCTTGTTACGATGATTCTCTACTTCACTCTGAAATTCTTTGAACTTTTCAAATGTTTCAGACTTGTGTTTCATTAAGTAGATATACCCATATCTGCTCAAATCATCAGTGAAGGTCAGAAAATAACGATACCCGCCGCGAGCATCAACGCTCATTGGTCCACATACATCAATATGTATGATTTCCAACAAATCTGTTGCTCGCTCCATAGTTCCGGAGAACGGAGTTTTAGTCATCTTGCCCATGAGGCATGGTTCGCAAGCACCAAGTGATTCATAATCAAGTGATTCCAAAAGTCCATCTTTATGGAGTTTCTTCATGCGTTTTACACCAATATGACCCAAACGGCAGTGCCACAAATAAGTTGCACTATCATTATTAACCTTGCATCTTTTGGTTTCAATATTATGAATATGTGTATCACTACAATCAAGATCTAGTAAGAATAGACCACTCTTTAAGGGTGCATGACCATAAAAGATATTATTCATAAAAATGGAACAAACATTATTCTCGGATTTAAATGAATAACCGTCTCGCAATAAACAAGATCCAGATATAATGTTCATGCTCAACGCTGGCACCAAATAACAATTATTTAGGTCTAAAACTAATCCTGAAGGTAGATGTAGAGGTAGCGTGCCGACGGCGATCACATCGACTTTGGAACCGTTTCCCACGCGCATCGTCACCTCGTCCTTAGCTAATCTTCGTTTAATCCGTAGTCCCTGTTTCGAGTTACAAATATTAGCAACCGAACCGGTATCAAATACCCAGGTACTACTACGAGCATTAGTAAGGTACACATCAATAACATGTATATCATATATACCTTTGTTCATCTTGCCATCCTTCTTATCCGCCAAATACTTGGGGCAGTTCCGCTTCCAGTGTCCAGTTCCCTTGCAGTAGAAGCACTCAGTTTCAGGCTTGGCTCCAGATTTGGGTTTCTTCGTTGAAGTAGCAACTGATTTGCTATTCTTTTTGAAGTTCCCTTTCTTTCCCTTGCCCTTTTTCTTGAAACCAGTGGTCTTATTAACCATCAACACTTGATGCTCCTTTTTGATTTCTACCTCCGCAGCTTTGAGCATAGCGAAGAGCTCGGGAATTGTCTTTTGCATCCCTTGCATGTTATAGTTCATCACGAAGCCTTTATAGCTTGGTGGCAGTGATTGAAGAACTCTATCAATAACACTATCTTCGTCAACATTGCAACCAAGTTGAGTCATATGATTGTAGTACCCAGACATTCTGAGCAAGTGTTCACTGATAGAACTATTCTCCTCCATTTTGCAGCTGTAGAACTTATTGGAAATCTCATATTTCTCAATTCGGGCATTTGCTTGAAATATTAACTTCAACTCCTGAAACATCTCATATGCTCCATGACGTTCAAAACGTCGTTGAAAGCGTCTGCATTAGCGGAAGGGGGCTTGTCACCTAGCGGTGCTTCAAGGACATAATTCTTCTGTGCAGCAATGAGGATAATCCTCAGGTTACGGACCCAGTCCGTGTAATTGCTACCATCATCTTTCAACTTAGCTTTCTCTAGGAATGCATTAAAATTCAAAGGAACGGTAGCACGGGCCATTGATCTACAACGACATAGATATGCAAAACTATCAGGACTAAGTTCATGATAAATTAAAGTTCAATTTAATCATATTAATTTAAAGAACTCCCACTTAGATAGACATCCCTCTGGTCATCTAAATGATCACGTGATCCAAATCAACTAAACCATGTCCGATCATCACGTGAGATGGAGTAGTTTTCAATGGTGAACATCTTATGTTGATCATATCTACTATATGATTCACGCTCGACCTTTCGGTCTCCAGTGTTCCGAGGCCATATCTGTATATGCTAGGCTCGTCAAGTTTAACCCGAGTATTCTGCGTGTGCAAAACTGGCTTACACCCGTTGTATTTGAACGTAGAGCTTATCACACCCGATCATCACGTGGTGTCTCGGCACGACGAACTTTCGCAACGGTGCATACTCAGGAAGAACACTTATACCTTGAAATTTAGTAAGGGATCATCTTATAATGCTACCATCGTTCTAAGCAAAATAAGAAGCATAATAAGATAAACATCACATGCAATCAAAATATGTGACATGATATGGCCATCATCATCTTGTGCTTTTGATCTCCATCTCCAAAGCACCGTCATGATCACCTTCGTCACCGGCTTGACACCTTGATCTTCATCGTAGCATCGTTGTCGTCTCGCCAACTATTGCTTCCACGACTATCGCTACCGCTTAGTGATAAAGTAAAGCAATTACATGGCGATTGCATTTCATACAATAAAGCGACAACCATATGGCTCCTGCCAGTTGCCGATAACTTTACAAAACATGATCATCTCATACAAAACCGTATAATTCATCATGTCTTGACCATATCACATCACAACATGCCCTGCAAAAACAAGTTAGACGTCCTCTACTTTGTTTGTTGCAAGTTTTACGTGGCTGCTACGGGCTTAGCAAGAACCGTTCTTACCTACGCATACAAAACCACAACGATGTTTCGTCAAGTATGTGCTGTTTTAACCTTCACAAGGACCGGGCGTAGCCACACTTGATTCAGCTAAAGTGAGAGAGACAGACACCCGCCAGTCACCTTTAAGCAACGAGTGCTCGTAACGGTGAAACCAGTCTCGCGTAAGCGTACGCGTAATGTCGGTCCGGGCCGCTTCATCTCACAATACCGCCGAAGCAAAGTATGACATGCTGGTAAGCAGTATGACTAGTATCGTCCACAATCTTATTGTGTTCTACTCGTGCATATCATCTACGCATAGACCTGGCTCTGATACCACTGTTGGGTAACGTAGTATTTTCAAAATTTTCCTACGATCACGCAAGATCTATCTACTAGATGCATAGCAACGAGAGGGGAGAGTGTGTCTACGTACCCTCGTAGACCGAAAGCGGAAGCGTTTATCAACGCGGTTGATGTAGTCGTGCACCTTCATGATCCGTCCCGATCTAGTACCGAACGTACGGCACCTCCGCGTTCAGCACACGTTCAGCTCGATGACGTCCTCGCCTTCTTGATCCAGCAAGACGGGCGAAGTAGTAGATGAGTTCCGGCAGCACGACGGCGTGGTGACGGTTGTTGATGAAGAACAATCTCTGCAGGGCTTCGCCAAGCACTACAGAAACTAGACGGAGGATAAACTAGAGGGTCGGGGTAGCCGGCACACGGCTTGGTGTATCTTGATGTGTCTTGGGTGCTAGCCCTACCCCTCTATTTATATGTTGAGCCTAGGGGTCGAAACTTGGAGTAAAAGCCTTCACAAAGTCGGTTTCACCCGTAAGGCAAGAGTCCTTCTCGGACTCCAGGGCCAGACGCCAGGGTTCCCGGCGTCTGGACCCAGACGCCAGGGACCCTGGCGTCTGGCCCCTGGACTCCGCAAAACTTCCTTTTGCGCTTTCCAAAAACCTTGTGTGCTTTCCTTTTTGGCCCAAATAACGTGTTCTTGTACCCAAACACTTCGGGAAACATCCGGAACCTCTTCCGGTGAATTCCGGAACCCTTCCGGAGGTCAAACACTATTATCTCATATATTAATCTTTATCTCCGGACCATTCCGGAGTTCCTCGTCATGTCCGTGATCACATCCTGGACTCCGAATAACATTCGGTCACCAACATACATAACTCATTAAATACTATATCGTCAACGAACGTTTAAGCGTGCGGACCCTACGGGTTCGAGAACTATGTAGACATGACCGAGACATCTCTCCGGTCAATAACCAATAGCGGAACCTGGATGCCCATATTGGCTCCTACATATTCTACGAAGATCTTTATCGGTCGAACCGCATAACAACATACGTTGTTCCTTTTGTCATCGGTATGTTACTTGCCCGAGATTCGATCGTTGGTATCACTATACCTAGTTTAATCTCGTTACCGGCAAGTCTCTTTACTCGTTCCGTAACACATCATCTTGTGACTAACTCATTAGTCTTTTGCTTGCAAGGCTTATTGTGATGTGTGTTACCGAGAGGGCCCAGAGATACCTCTCCGACACTCGGAGTGACAAATCCCAATCTTGATCTATGCCAACACCACGAATACTTTCGGAGACACCTGTAGAGCATCTTTATGATCACCCAGTTACGTTGTGACGTTTGATAGCACACAAGGTGTTCCTACGGTATTCGGGAGTTGCATAATCTCATAGTCATAGGAACATGTATAAGTCATGAAGAAAGCAATAGCAGTTAAACTAAACGATCATAGTGCTATGCTAACGGATGGGTCTTGTCCATCACATCATTCTCCTAATGATGTGATCCCGTTGATCAAATGACAACTCATGTCTATGGCTAGGAAACATAACCATCTTTGATCAATGAGCTAGTCTAGTAGAGGCATACTAGGGACATACTGTTTTGTCTATGTATCCACACATGTACTAAGTTTCCGGTTAATACAATTCTAGCATGAATAAAAGACTTTTATCATGATATAAGGAAATACAAATAACATCTTTATTATTGCCTCTAGGGCATATTTCCTTCAAAGACGCACAAGTTATTCTCTTAGTCGTGTGCGGTGCCCCCCTCCACAGTTTACACCTCAGGTCATATTGGCGTAGTGCTTAGGCGAAGCCCTGCGCGATCTACTTCACCATCACCGTCAACACGCCGTCATGCTGCCGGAACTCTCCCTCGACCCTCTGCTAGATCAAGAGCTCGAGGGACGTCATCGAGCTGAACGTGTGCTGAACACGGAGGTGCCGTACGTTCGGTACTTGGATCGGTTGGATCGTGAAGACGTTCGACTACATAAACCGCGTTAATATAACGCTTCCGCTTTCGGTCTACGAGGGTACGTAGACACACTCTTTCCATCTCATTTATATGCATCTCCTAGATAGATCTTGCGTGAGCATAGGAATTTTTTTGAAATTGCATGCTACGTTCCTCAACAGTGGCATCATGATCCAGGTCTATGCGTAGATGATATGCACGAGTAGAACACAAAGAGTTGTGGGCGACAATAGTCATACTGCTTACCACCAACGTCTTACTTTGATTCGGTGGTATTGTTGGATGAAGCGGCTGTCGGTGTCAAAACCGGCAGATCTCGGGTAGGGGGCCCAAGCTATGCGTTTAGAGGCTCGATGGTAACAGGAGGCTGGGGACACGATGTTTACCCAGGTTCAGGCCCTCTCGATCGAGGTAATACCCTACTTCCTGCTAGATTAATATGGATGAATATGAGTACAAGAGTTGATCTACCTCGAGATCGTAATGGCTAAACCCTAAAGTCTAGCCTATGGGGGGTATTGTGATGATGATGATGATGATGGTGATTCCCCCTTCAGACTAAACCCCTCGGCTTATATACACGCCAGAGGGAACCTAGGGTTACAAGGGTGACTTGGGGAGGAACTAATCTGATACATCCGGACTCTACACTTGCCTTTCTACGTACAGAAGAGTCATGACCAAACACGGGGGAGGGTCTTTTGCTTCTTCTTGACGTGGCCCATCAATGCGGCCCAGCTTCAATGACCCGGATGCCCGAGGACCCCTGAATATAGGACTCCCTCAGTAGCCCCCGGACTTGCCTTCAAGGACGAGATTGTGTCCGGCTTCATGTCTTCGGTCTTGCAAGGTGAGTCCTCATGGATGATAGTTCGACTTCTTTAAATATTGTAGTCCGTCGATTCCTCGCCGCTGTCGCCTTGGCTTCCACGTGTCCAACGAATGCGAACCGTCTGGGCAGTTTTGCGAATACCCCCTTGACTGTGCAGAGAAGGCACCTATATAAGAGAATAGATCCCAGCTGCCTCTCCATCCCATTCCACACGGAAGAAACCCTAGTGCCTCCAAAAAATCTTCAAACATGACCAACGCCCCAAGCTCTTCCTCGCGCCCTCACGGCCCTCGTGCAGGAGATTTGAAAAGCTGCTCTATGTCTCATGCGCGTCTGAGGACACTTCAAGCGCAGGGATTTCTCCCCCCAGAGGATCTAGTCCCCGTCCAGGCCGGACTAACGTCTATCGACAACCAAGCCCTGGTAGAGAGTTTTCCCAACCCCTCCGATGGTGAGCGGGTATGTTTTGTCCCCTTCCTTTTAAGAGGTGTGGGGTTCCCCATTCACACCTTTCTTAGGGGGCTCCCGGAGTTCTGTGGTCTCCAACTACATGATCTTACGACGGGGTCTATCCTGCATATTGCGGGTTTTGTCGCTTTATGCGAACTGTTCTTAGGTTGCGAGCCTCACTTTGAGCTGTGGAGAAAGTACTTCTGCCTTGTCCCTCGATCGGAAAAAAGATGTTATTTGTATTTCCTTATATCATATAAATTTCTTTTATTCATACTAGAATTGTATTAACCGGAAACTTAGTACATGTGTGAATACATAGACAAAATAGTTTGTCCCTAGTATGCCTCTACTAGACTAGCTCATTGATCAAAGATGGTTATGTTTCCTAGCCATAGACATGAGTTGTCATTTGATCAACGAGATCAAATCATTAGGAGAATGATGTGATGGACAAGACCCATCCATTAGCTTAGCACTATGATCGTTTAGTTTTACTGCTATTGCTTTCTTCATGACTTATACATGTTCCTATGACTACGAGATTATGCAACTCCCGAATACCGGAGGAACACCTTGTGTGCCATCAAACGTCACAACATAACTGGGTGATTATAAAGATGCTGGGTGATTATAAAGATGCTCTACAGGTGTCTCCGAAAGTGTTCGTGGTGTTGGCATAGATCAAGAATATGATTTGTCACTCCGAGTGTCGGAGAGGTATCTCTGGGCCCTCTCGGTAATGCACATCATAATAAGCCTTGCAAGCAAATAACTAATGAGTTAGTTACGAGATGATGCATTACAGAACGAGTAAAGAGACTTGCCGGTAACGAGATTGAACTAGGTATCGAGATACAAATGATCGAATCTCGGGCAAGTAACATACCGATGACAAAAGGAACAACGTATGTTGTTATGCGGTTTGACCGATAAAATATCTTCATAGAATATGTAGGAGCCAATATGAGCATCCAGGTTCCGCTATTGGTTATTGACCGGAGATGTGTCTCGGTCATTTCTACATAGTTCTCGAACCCGTAGGGTCCACACGGTTAACGTTTGATGACGATCGGTATTATGAGTTTATGAGTTTTGATGTACCAAAGGTAGTTCGGAGTCTCGGATCTGATCACGAACATGACGAGGAGTCTCGGAATGTCCGAGACATAAAGATTGATATATTGGATGACTATATTCGGACACCGGAAGTGTTTCGGAAAGGTTTCGGATTAAACAGGAGTGTCGGGGGGGTTACCGGAACCCCCCGGGAAAGTATTGGGCCCTAGTGGGCTTTAGTGGAAAGAGAGAGGGCCGGCCAGGGCTGGGCCGCGCGCCCCTCCCCCTTGGTCCGAATTGGACAAGGAAAGGAGGGGGTGGCGCCCCTTTCCTTCTCCCTCTCCCTCTCCTTCCTTCCCCCTCTCTCCTTCTTGGTGGACTCCTACTAGGAATAGGATTGGAATCCTATTCCTAGTAGGATTGCCTCTCTAGGGCGCGCCATAGGGGGCCGGCCGGCCTCCTCCTTGCTCCTTTATGTACGGGGGTAGGGGGGCACCTCTAAACACACAAGTTGATCTGTTGACCTCTCCCAACCGTGTGCGGTGCCCCCTCCACAGAAACACACCTCAGTCATACTATTGTAGTGCTTAGGCGAAGCCCTGCGATGGCAACTTCATCATCTCTGTCACCACGTCGTCGTGCTGACGAAACTCTCCCATGAAGCTCAACTGGATCAAGAGCTCGCGGGACGTCATCAAGTTGAATGTGTGCTGAACGTGGAGGTGTTGTACGTTCGGTGCTTGATCGGTTGGATGTCGAAGAAGTTCGACTACATCAACCGTGTCAATAGACGCTTCCGCTTTCGGTCTACGAGGGTACATAGACACGCTCTCCCCTCTCGTTTCTATGCATCTGGTAGATAGATCCTGCGTGATCGTAGGAATTTTTTTTGAAATACTACGTTCCCAACGGTGGCATCATGACCCAGGTCTATGTGTAGATGATATGCACGGGTAGAACACAATGAGTTGTGGGCGATACTAGTCATACTGCTTACCAGCATGTTGTAACGCCCCAGACACACCCGCCGGTGGTCGTTACTCCTGGCGGGATCTAGACTGGCCTCACATACCAATACTAGTCTTTTCTGCACACTTTGTCCTCACTCGTGCGCACCCGGGAGCAACTTCCCGGTCGGTCACCCATCCTGAAACTACTCCAAGCTGAGCACGCTTAACTTTGGAGTTCTGTCTGAATGGGCTTCCAGAAAAGAAGGAATTCCTTATTTATATGAGTAGTCTATCATCCCTAATAATCCAGGCTATCACATACACCCCCACTCAGAGAACCGACGTCCTCGTCGGGCCACAGGAACGTTCCCTCTTGGCACAAACATCTATGCATCCAGTCCAGTACATGTGCCATGTCGTGTGCCACGACGGGTCACAAACGTCATGAACAACATGACCGCGCACCTGTCCGCAACACATCCGTGTAACCGCGAGGGTAGGCTCTGATACCAACTTGTTAGGCCCAAGATGCGATTCTATCCCGATCACGTGACTCATACGTGATTGGGGCACAACCGCATCTCAGGCGCTTAGCAAGATGGATATCATTACATCGTACCATTACATAAATACATTGGGATACAACAATTCATACAATTCACATGAATACAACAACATCAATACAAGGCATCCGACTACGGATGCAAACATGAAAAGCACAACGACATCCATCTGCTATCCCAGGCTGCCGACCAGGAACCTAACCCAAGACTGACGAGGAAGAAGAAGAAAGAACTCCAACACAAAGAACGTTGCTCTCATGTCAAGTCATCGAAAACCTGCACCTGCAACTATTGTTGTAGTATCTGTGAGCCACGAGGACTCAGCAATCCCATAACCATGGGTAACAAGACTAGCAAAGCTTAAAGGGTAGGAAGAGTTAAAGTGGTGAGGTTGCAGGAGCGGCTAAGCAATATGTATGGTGGCTAACTTACGAGTACAAGAATAAGATGAGCATCTACGCAAATGGTCGCAAACTAGCAATGATCGCTAAAGATCCTGAACTACCTAGGAGTCAAACAAAACCCCACCGTGTTCTCTTCTCAAAGTGAAAAGAGACGGTCACGGTTACTCACACGGTTGTGTGTTTTACTTCGGATCCTCTGTCAAGTTTTCTACAACCGGACATTAACAAATTCCAATCTGCCACATAACCGCGGGCACGGCTTTCGAAAGATCATAACCCTACAGGGGTGTCCCAACTTAGCCCATCACAAGCTCTCACGATCAGCAGAGATAATTATAATATTACCCCTTATCTTAGGGAAGGCCCGATCAGACTCGGAATTCCCGGTGCACAAGACATTTCGACAATGGTAAAACAAGTCCAGCAAGACCTCCCGGTGTGTCGACACCCTGATAGTAGCCGTGCGTATCTCGTCTCAGGCCACGACCGGATGGGCGATTTTACGAGAGCCAGATACCTCGAGTTTCCCCGTAGCGGCCCCGTCGAACCCCCATTTGGGACCAACACCATCGGCACTGGCCCCCTGTATGTAGAAAGAATCCTCGGGCAGCGCTAACTCCCTATGCAATTAATTAATTAATTAAGTTTTTATTATGTTGCAAATTAAAACCAATGTTGGGCCTTGCTGGAGGAGTTTTATTCAAAGACGAACTGTCAAGGGGTCCCCATATATCCAACTGCGTTAATAACGCAAAATCAAGGAACATAACGCTGGTTTATCGGTTCTTAAGGCGGCATGAGTGGAACAAAACACCGAGCAAAAGGCCAAGACTTCCACCCATTGCCAAGTATATAGGTGTGTTAATATATATACATAAGATATATTGTGATATTCCAACAAGGAACAAACTTCATCTTCACCTGCAACTAGCAACGCTATAAGAGGGGCTGAGCAAGCGGGTAACATAGCCAAACAACGGTTTGCTGGGAAGGTGTCAAAGGTTAGAGGTTTTCATGGCAACAAGGAGAGGGGCTGACAATAAAGATGGGTAGCGCGACATATAACGATAGCATCGAGACATCTAGCATAGCAATGATAGTAAAGGTATCCAAGGTGATGGTCATCTTGCCTGAGATCCCGCAAGGAAGAAGAATGAGTCCATGAAGAAGACGAAGAAGAAGCTTCGAAGACGAACCACGTGTAGACGAACGAATCCTCACGAACGCAACGGATAATGAACTAGCGAGAAGAAGCACACAACAAGGTAAACACACAACACAAGAACATGACAGGATGCTCAACCAAGTATGATGCGAGTCGAGTCTATATGATGCAATTCATGGCAAGGGATGAAGCACACAAGAACAACACAAAGCAACAAGTTTAAATGAGGCCAGAATCAACATATAACAACTCCGGTAAGTCCTCATATGCACATTTCAAAATGGGTCCAGGTCTGAGCAAACCTTAAGTTCAAGTTTTTAAATAGCAGGTTAACATGCACCATGATTATCTACTCGAAATTCTAGTCAAGTTTCATATCAAGTTTGTTTAATCCGGAGCTACGACCTAGAAGATATGAGCAAAACAAGACAAGCATGTCAAATATTCAAGATGCATCCAAACAACAAGCAAACACACTCCAAACATGTAAACAACATGATATTATGCTTCTACATGCAAAAACACACAAGTTTCATATAGGACACACTCAAAACGGAGCAACGGTTCATCACATACACATGAAACAAGATATAACAACAAGCTATCCAAATTCAGCAACATAGCAACTTTGGAGCAAGGTATATATATGCTACAGCACCCAAACATGATAACAAGAGGCATGGATGTGAAATAGACATGATACTTAACAAGCATGAACTTAGAGCATACCCAAAAACTTGCTGGAACACAATTAAACAAGCATGGCAAGTTGCAATAAATTTATCTAGACTTAGTCAAAATCTGGGAAGGCAAAAACATCATCACGATGCTGCCTTCGGAGGCACAAAACAACAAGCATATCAACTCTACTAAGTATATAAAGATCATGGACATGTAATAGACATAGCATACATCAAACAACTCCATTGGAACAACTCCATAGGAGGCATGGGTCAATAACAACAAGCTTCACCAAATTGATCATGTTGATAACAATCTGATAGGTAAATTTATAGCAACTTGAGAGCAAGAAATAAATAAGCTACAACAGGCCATAAATGCAAACAAGGGCATGGATGGATAGAGCATAACATGGACAACAAGACATGATCATTGCATACCCCAAAACAACCATGGATTTGAGTGGGGCATCAAGCAAACTTAGCATCAGGTTTAACAGTTTCAGACTTAGCAGTTTTTCAACAAGTCTCGGAAAATAACATCAGCGAGTAGGCCACTTTGCAAGCTTGTTACAAACACCACAAGGCATATCATGAAAAGTGGATTGCACCACAACAAAGACCATATGATTGTGCTTCTAAAACATATTGACATGTGGCATGTAAGACAAACACATCAATAGCTATGAACAAGTAAAATCAGCATCTCATAACAAGTTTCAGCACTTAACAGCCACATGCACTTTTGCAACAGAGAAAAACATGGCAATTTGGCACCTAACATAAATGCTACAGCAACCAACATGTAGAGCACTTCACAATGAACATTTTGACATATCATATGCTTCATTTGAATAAACATGCACAAAGTTATCATCACCACAAGCATGCAACAAATTTACAGTTAACAGCAGTTTTAAACATGTAGCACTCTTGCAACGATGATTAGGTCATCAAGATGAACTCAAACAAGCATGCCACAGTGGAACAAAATGAAGAGCATATCACAACGAACATTTTGACATATTATATGCTTAAATTGGATAATCACACAAAAAGTTACAAGCAGTCAAACATGCACATATATTTACAAAACTCGGGGACTTAGCCAAAAAAAAACAACCTCGGAAGGGGTCTTGACTGGACACTGTCCGCATTCGGGCCAGACGCGGTGAAGCCGACGAGCGGGCCCGAGCGTTTCGGACGCGTCCGCGTCCAGGACGAACACGTCCGTCGGCTGGCGCGAGGCCCCACCCATCAGAGAGAGAGGGGCGAGGGGCTGGCCCTCCTCGTGTGCCCATGCGAGCACGGCGGGCGGCGAGCGATGTTTGTGGCGGCGCGACACGGACGGCGACGGTGCTGCACGGCCTCCGGCGAGGGACGGCCGGAGGAGGTCAACGGCGGCGGAGCTGGCGGTGGAGCAGATCCGGCGGCGGGGCGGCTCGCCGGACGGAGATGGACGGCGGGGCGGCGCCGGAGTCGACGACAGCGAGGAGGGGAGCTTGCTCCGGCGGCTTGTCGGCGTCGGCCGAAGCGACGACGAAGTGGCGGCGGGGAGCAAAGAGCGCGAGGCCAGCGGGAGGTCGGGCACGAGGCGCGGGCGCGCTCGGGCTGCGCGGGTGGCCAGATGGGCCCGGCGGGCCTCGGCTGGGCCCGCAGGGCCGCGGCGGCGGGGCGGAGTCCAGGGGCGCGGGGATTGGCTGAGGGGGCGCGCTGGGGCGACGTGGCAGCATAGGAATGGAGGGAAAGCGGCGGCTCAGGTGGTTTTAGGTGGCCGCGGCGGCGCCAAGTGGCGTAGCTGGGTTCGGCCGGCGCGGAATCTGAGGAGAAGGGGCTAGGAGGCTCGAGAAGAGGAATAGGTGTCCATTTTTGGAAGGGGAGGGTCTATATATAGCAAAAATTGCTAGGGTTTGGGTCTAGGGGTTGTTTTAGGACCCTACGATCACGATCGAACGGCCCGGATGGGAGGGGTGGCATAGGTGGGCTAGAAGAGGTTGGCGGGCTATGGTGGAGGGGTCTTGGGCTGAGAGGAGAGAAGGGAAGAGAGGCCCGACGATAGTTTTTGGAGACCGAAAATGTCCGACGATTTAACCGGCGACTAGTGCCGCTATTTGTAACGGTTGGGCTATCAAACGAACTCCGAACGCGACGAAAATTGACAGGCGGTCTACCTATGCTATAATAAGACCACACGCCAAGTTTCATCCCATTCCGACAACATTTTCCGGCCACTTATAAAATAAATATTCGGAGATGCCGCGGGCGCATGCAAGTGTGTGTGGGCTCAGAACGGACAACAGAGAGGACGGGAGGACTCGGACGGATGCAAGTTTTGAAAACATGATGAAGCAATGCACATGATGACAAGGCAAAGATGCAACACGCAAGCAGATGACATGGCAACGACGATGAATAACTGGCTGACACCTGGCGCATCGGTCTCGGGGTGTCACAACACTCCCCTACTAACAAGAGATCTCGTCCCGAGATCTTAGGAACGAGACGGAAGAGAAAAAGACGAAGGTGAAACCAAAGAAGGTTGAGAGGTTGAGCCACTTCGAAAGAACGAATAGAATGGAGATGAACGAGAAAGAGAAACTCCATTACAAAAGAGGAACAAGGAACACACGAGAACCAAGGGGGGTTGAAAGGCACGAAACAAGAGCTGAAGGAACAAGAATGAATTCGAAACCACTCCGGTTAATAAGAGATAGTAAGAAATTTGAACGAAGTAATTCGGGCAGCACTCCGGCTGAAACTGAAAGAAATAGCACACCGGTTTAACATGAATGGAATGGAACAAGAACTTGAAAAGATGAAATGATACTCGACGAGAGCAACAACACCATGCCTCCGGAAGAATTAAAAGAGTGGAATGAAAAGAACGGATAAGAGAAGAACAACGTCGAGCGCGAATGAATTCAAAGCCTCCTTCCGAAGAAAGGATGAACGGAGTTGTTGAAAAAACAACAACGAAAATAATTAACTTGATGTAGACTTATGAAAATCATCCCAAAACTTGAGGTGAAATACTGCCGCAACGAAAAGATGGATTAGCCAAGAATGAAGAAATGCAAGACTCCACTTAAAAGAATATGGAGAATTATTTGCACTTGAGAGGCAAAAGAATAAGAATGCTTGAGCTGCTCCAGAAGAATTTGATGAACACTTGAAGAATGATTTTAATCACGATGGATTACCATGAAGAACTCCGGTAACAAAAGTATGATGTTGTAGAAATGACGGATGAAAAGAATAAGATTAAAGCCTTGCGATGATTAGACAGGGTTCCTACGAGATAGCCGAGAAAAAACTTTAAACTCCGGGGAAGAAAATATTAAAGCTCTTGGAACTAGAATTTATTCATCAAGAACAAATTCCGAGGAAAAGGATTAAACAACTTGAAGAATAAGAATTATGTTATGCTTATCCTCCATCAATTAAATTGATGTGGAGCAATGGATTTGCATATCACTTATTCTCATTGAAATGATTAAAGAGGGATATACCGCAAACTTGCGAATTCTTCATGAAACACCGATAGGATTGGAATAAAAATGAATGGATTGATATGATAACACCGGAAAAGAACTCTTGAGTGAACCACCGTAAGAATTGAAACCGAATGAAGAAAAGGAACAAACCATCGGGAAGAATTAAAATTGAGTGGTGAAAGAGAACGAGCCATCGAGAAGAATTAAAATCGAGTGAATACAAGAGAATGAATTGCCAGGAAGAATAAAGCACTTGAGGAAATTTAGATACAAGAGAACGAAGAGATCGCGAACTGATTATAGAATACTTGAACGAAGCACCGGACAGAATGTGAGGCGAACGAAGAGGCATCAAAGAAGAATATTTGGAGGACGAAGTTGAAAACTGAGAACGAAGAAATCTTCTGAAATGATGGCCTTCGGAGGAACACAAAGAAAAGAATTCATGAAATACTCCGGAAGAATGAAAAGAAGAAAGATTGAACCAATGATGAAAAGAATTAAAAGCGATCTTGAAGAAGGCACATGACAGATGGAATCCATACTTACGTCACACTTGAAAAGAATTTGGAAATCACTCCGGGAAATTAGAAGAGTCAGGTAAGATCCTGGGAAAGACTTGTGGGTTATGAGCCCACCGAAGAGAAAACACCATTGAAAAAGGATCGAAAAGGAGATGATGCACCAGAACGATTGAACGACTCAAATGAGGTGACAACCTCGAATTAATTAGAACATAGATGAATCTCCTGAGATTTCTTCGGAACTCTGAAACAATTAAATGGCGAGAGGCAAACGAGCCAGGGAAAAACATTTGAGCCGATGAAAGAATATGAACAACACCAAGAACTTGAATTGAATCCACCGGAGAAGAAAAAGAGACGAATAATGACAACGAGACAAGAATTCACCGGTTGAAATAACTAAGGAAAGAATGCAAAGGATTCACACAAGTAGGATGGATACTCGATTAAGAACTCCGATCCGAAAGAAAAAGGGTGGGCGGGTGGGAAAAGAAAGACCAAATCAGTCGGGGAAACAACATCGGTTGGAAGGAACCGGGGATTGAAGCAAAAGACGAGGAGGTTCAAAACGACTTGACGAGAGATGCACCAGATGAAAGAGCAGACATCGCAACGAACGAAAACTAACCACGTGATCCTAAAAAAATTAAGGGGAAGAGGAGCAATTCAAAACACCTATGTCAAGATTCCTCACCAGAGCGACAAAGGGGCTGAGGAGTAAAAAGAATTCCTACTCTCCGATATAACTAGACTCCGAAAAAGTTTTTGCTAGACTCGACAACGGCCAAACTACGATCAATCAAGGGGGCTCCTATGGTCGGTCGAGGCTCTGATACCAACTTGTAACACCCCAGACACACCCGCCGGTGGTCGTTACTCCTGGCGGGATCTAGATTGGCCTCACATATCAATACTAGTCTTTTCTGCGCACTTTGTCCTCACTCGTGCGCACCGGGGAGCAACTTCCCGGTCGGTCACCCATCCTGAAACAACTCCAAGCCGTGCGTGCTTAACTTTGGAGTTCTGTCTGAATGGGCTTCAGGAAAAGAAGGAATTCCTTATTGATATGAGTAGTCTATCATCCCTAATAAGCCAGGCTATCACACATGTCATACTTTGTTTCGGCGGTATTGTGAGATGAAGCGGCCCGGACTGACATTACGCATACGCTTATGCGAGACTGGTTTCACTGTTACGAGCACTCGTTGCTTAAAGGTTACTGGCGGGTGTCTGTCTCTCTCACTTTAGCTGAATCAAGTGTGGCTACGCCCGGTCCTTGTGAAGGTTAAAACAACACATACTTGACGAAAAATCGTTGTGGTTTTTATATGCGTAGGTAAGAACAGTTTTTGCTAAGCCCGTAGCAGCCACGTAAAACTTGCAACAACAAAGTAGAGGACGTCTAACTTGTTTTTGCAGGGCATGTTGTGATGTGATATGGTCAAGACATGATGAGTTATACGTTATTGTATGAGATGATCATGTTTTGTAAAGTTATCGGTAACTGGCAGGAGCCATATGGTTGTCGCTTTATTGTATGAAATACAGTCACCATGTAATTGCTTTACTTTATCACTAAGCGGCAGCGATACTCGTGGAAGCAATAGTTGGCGAGACAACAACGATGCTACGATGGAGATCAAGGTGTCGCGCCGGTGACGATGGTGATCATGACGGTGCCTTGGAGATGGAGATCAAAAGCACAAGATGATGATGGCCATATCATGTCACATATTTTGATTGCATGTGATGTTTATCTTATTATGCTTCTTATTTTGCTTAGTACGACGGTAGCATTATAAGATGATCCCTTAAAAAATTCAAGGTACAAGTGTTCTCCCTGAGTATGCACCGTTGCGAAAGTTCGTCGTGCCGAGACACCACGTGATGATTGGGTGTGATAAGCTCTACGTTCACATACAACGGGTGTAAGCCAGTTTTGTACAGGCAGAATATTCGGGTTAAACTTGACGAGCCTAGCATGTACAGACATGGCGTCGGAACACTGGAGACCAAAAGGTCGAGCGTGAATCATATAGTAGATATGATCAACATAAGATGTTCACCATTGAAAACTACTCCATCTCACGTGATGATCGGACATGGTTTAGTTGATTTGGATCACGTGATCATTTAGATGACCAGAGGGATGCCTATCTAAGTGGGAGTTCTTTAGTAATATGATTAATTGAACTTTAATTTATCATGAACTTAGTCCTGATAGTTTTTGCATACCTATGTTGTTGTAGTTCAATGGCCCGTGCTACCGTTCCTTTGAATATTAATGCATTCCTAGAGAAAGCTAAGTTGAAAGATGATGGTAGCAATTACACGGACTGGGTCCGTAACTTGAGGATTATCCTCATTGTTGCACAGAAGAATTATGTCCTTGAAGCACCGCTAGGTGACAAGCCCCCTCCCGCTAATGTTGATGCTTTGAATGTCTGGCAGATGTGGTGTGATGACTACACGATAGTTCAGTGTGCCATGCTTTACGGCTTAGAACCGGGACTTCAACGGCGTTTTGAACGTCATGGAGCATATGAGATGTTCCAGGAGTTGAAGTTAATATTTCAAGCAAATGCCCGGATTGAGAAATATGAGATTTCCAATAAGTTCTATAGCTGCAAGATGGTGGAGAATAGTTCTATCAGTGAACACTTGCTCAGAATGTCTGGGTACTACAATCATATGACTCAACTTGGTTGCAAAGTTGATGAAGATAGTGTTATTGATAGAGTTCTTCAATCACTGCCACCAAGCTATAAAGGCTTCGTGATGAACTATAATATGCAAGGGATGCAAAAGACAATTCCCGAGCTCTTCGCTATGCTCAAGGCTGCGGAGGTAGAAATCAAAAAGGAGCATCAAGTGTTGATGGTTAACAAGACCACTAGTTTCAAGAAAAAGGGCAAGGGAAAGAAGGGGAACTTCAAGCAGAATAGCAAGACAGTTGCTACGCCCACGAAGAAACCCAAGTCTGGAGCCAAGCCTGGAACTGAGTGCTTCTATTGCAAAGGGACTGGACACTGGAAGCGGAACTGCCCCAAGTATTTGGTGGATAAGAAGGATGGCAAGGTGAACAAAGGTATATGTGATATACATGTTATTGATGTGTACCTTACTAATGCTCGTAGTAGTACCTGGGTATTTGATACCGGTTCGGTTGCTAATATTTGTAACTCTAAATAGGGACTACGGATTAAACGAAGATTGGCTAAGGACGAGGTGACGATGCGCGTGGGAAATGGTTCCAAAGTCGATGTGATCGCCATCGGCACGCTACCTCTACATCTACCTTAGGGATTAGTTTTAGACCTGA
This sequence comes from Secale cereale, assembly GCA_902687465.1. Classification (NCBI taxonomy): domain Eukaryota; kingdom Viridiplantae; phylum Streptophyta; class Magnoliopsida; order Poales; family Poaceae; genus Secale; species Secale cereale. The sequence continues at coordinate 325,875,638 of LR738713.1, forward strand.
ATACTTGTTATTTGGTGCCAGCGTTAAGCATGAACATTATACTGGATCTTGTTTATCGCGAGACGGTTATTCATTTAAATCTGAGAATAATGGTTGTTCTATTTATATGAGTAATATCTTTTATGGTCATGCACCCTTGAAGAGTGGTCTATTCTTGTTGGATCTCGATTGTAGTGATACACATATTCATAATATTGAAGCCAAAAGATGAAAGGTTAATAATGATAGTGCAACTTATTTGTGGCACTGCCGTTTAGGTCATATTGGTGTAAAGCGCATGAAGAAGCTCCATAGTGATGGACTTTTGGAATCACTTGATTATGAATCACTTGGTGCTTGCGAACCATGCCTCATGGGCAAGATGACTAAAACTACGTTCTCCGGAACAATGGATCGAGCAACTGATTTGTTGGAAATCATACATACTGATGTATGTGGACCAATGAGTGTTGAAGCTCGCCGCGGGTATCGTTATTTTCTAACCTTCACTGATGATTTAAGCAGATATGGGTATATCTACTTGATGAAGCACAAGTCTGAAACATTTGAAAAGTTCAAAGAATTTCAGAGTGAAGTAGAGAATCATCGTAACAAGAAAATAAAGTTTCTACGATCTGATCGTGGAGGAGAATATTTGAGTTACGAGTTTGGTATTCATTTGAAACAATGTGGAATAGTTTCACAACTCACGCCACCCGGAACACCACAACGTAATGGTGTGTCCGAACATCGTAACCGTACTTTATTAGATATGGTGCGGTCTATGATGTCTCTTACCGATTTACCACTATCGTTTTGGGGTTATGCTTTAGAGGCAGCTGCATTCACGTTAAATAGGGCACCATCTAAATCCGTTGAGACGATGCCTTATGAACTGTGGTTTGGCAAGAAACCAATGTTGTCGTTTCTTAAAGTTTGGGGCTGCGATGCTTATGTGAAAAAACTTCAACCTAATAAGCTCGAACCCAAGTCGGAGAAATGCGTCTTCATAGGATACCCAAAAGAGACTGTTGGGTACACCTTCTATCACAGATCCGAAGGCAAGATATTCGTTGCTAAGAATGGATCCTTTCTAGAGAAGGAGTTTCTCTCGAAAGAAGTGAGTGGGAGGAAAGTGGAACTTCATGAGGTAATTGTACCTTCTCCCGAATTGGAAAGTAGTACATCACAGAAATTAGTTCCAGTGATTCCTACACCAATCCGCGAGGAAGCTAATGATGATGATCATCAAACTTCAGATCAAGTTTCTGCTGAACTTCGTAGATCAACCAGAGTACATTCCACGCCAGAGTGGTATGGCAACCCAGTTCTGGAAGTCATGTTACTAGACCATGATGAACCTACGAACTATGAGGAAGCGTTGATGAGCCGAGATTTCGCAAAATGGCTTGAGTCCATGAAATATGAGATGGAATCCATGTATGAGAACAAAGTGTGGACTTTGGTTGACTTGCCCAACGATCAGCAAGCCATCGAAAATAAATGGATCTTCAAGAGGAAGACCGACGCTGACGGTAATGTTAATGTTTACAAAGCTTGACTTGTTGCGAAAGGTTTTCGATAAGTTCAAGGAGTTGACTACAATGATACTTTCTCACCCGTAGCGATGCTTAAGTCTGTCCAAATCATGTTAGCAATTGCCGCATTTTATGATTATGAAATCTGGCAAATGGATGTCAAAACTGCATTCCAGAATGGATATCTCAAAGAAGAGTTGTACATGATGCAACCAGAAGGTTTTGTCAATCCTGAAGGTGCTAACAAAGTGTGCAAGCTCCAGCGATCCATCTATGGACTGGTGCAAGCATCTCGGAGTTGGAATATACGCTTTGATGAGGTGATTAAAGCATATGGTTTTATACAGACTTTTGGAGAAGCCTGTATTTAGAAGAAAGTGAGTGGGAGCTCTGTAGCATTTCTGATATTATATGTGGATGACACATTGTTGATTGGAAATGATACATAATTTCTGGATAGCATAAAAGGATACTTGAATAAGACTTTTTCAATGAAATACCTCGGTGAAGCTGCTTACATATTAGTCATCAAGATCTAGAGAGATAGATTAAGACGCTTAATTGGACTTTCACAAAGCAAATACCTTGATAAAGTTTTGAAGAAGTTCAAAATGGATTAGTCAAAGAAAGGGTTCTTTCCTGTGTTACAAGGTGTGGAGTTGAGTAAGACTCAATGCCCGACCACTGCAGAAGATAGAGAGAAAATGAAAGTCATTCCCTATGCCTCAGCCATAGGATCTATCATGTATGCAATGTTGTGTACCAGACCTGATTTGTGCCTTGCTTTAAGTCTAGCAGAGAGGTACCAAAGTAATCCAGGAGTGGATCACTGGACAGCGGTCAAGAACATACTGAAGTACCTGAAAAGGACAAAGGATATGTTTCTCGTTTATGGAGGTGACAAAGAGCTTGTCGTAAACGGTTACGTTGATTCAAGCTTTGACATTGATCCGAATGACTCTAAGTCACAAACCGGATATGTATTTTTATTGAACGGTGGAGCTGTCAGTTGGTGCAGTTCCAAGTAGAGCATCGTGGCGGGATCTACTTGTGAGGCGGAATACATAGCTGATGCGGAAGCAGCAAATGAAGGAGTCTGGATGAAGGAGTTCATATCCGATCTAGGTGTGATACCTAGTGCGTCGGGTCCAATGAAAATCTTTTGTGACAACACTGGAGCGATAGCCTTGGCAAAGGAATCCAGTTTCACAAGAGAACAAAGCACATCAAAAGACGCTTAAATTCCATCCGCGATCAAGTCAAGGAGGGAGACATAGAAATTTGCAAGATACATATGGATCTGAATGTTGCAGACCCGTTGACTAAGCCTCTTCCACGGGCAAAACATGATCAGCACCAAGACTCCATGGGTGTTAGAATCATTACTTTGTAATCTAGATTATTGACTCTAGTTCAAGTGGGAGACTGAAGGAAATATGCCCTAGAGGCAATAATAAAGATGTTATTTGTATTTCCTTATATCATGACAACTGTCTTTTATTCATGCTAGAATTGTATTAACCGAAAACTTAGTACATGTGTGAATACATAGACAAAACAGTTTGTCCCTAGTATGCCTCTACTAGACTAGCTCATTGATCAAAGATGGTTATGTTTCCTAGCCATAGACATGAGTTGTCATTTGATCAATGAGATCACATCATTAGGAGAATGATGTGATGGACAAGACCCATCCGTTAGCTTAGCACTATGATCGTTTAGTTTTACTGCTATTGCTTTCTTCATGACTTATACATGTTCCTATGACTATGAGATTATGCAACTCCCGAATACCGGAGGAACACCTTGTGTGCTATCAAACGTCACAACGTAACTAGGTGATTATAAAGATGCTCTACAGGTGTCTCCGAAAGTGTTCGTGGTGTTGGCATAGATCAAGAATAGGATTTGTCACTCCGAGTGTCGGAGAGGTATCTCTGGGCCCTCTCGGTAATGCACATCATAATAAGCCATGCAAGCAAATAACTAATGAGTTAGTCACGAGATGATGCATTACGGAACGAGTAAAGAGACTTGCCGGTAACGAGATTGAACTATGTATCGAGATACAGACTATCGAATCTCGGGCAACTAACATACCGATGACAAAAGGAACAACGTATGTTGTTATGCGGTTTGACCGATAAAAGATCTTCATAGAATATGTAGGAGACAATATGAGCATCTAGGTTCCGCTATTGGTTATTGACCGGAGATGTGTCTCGGTCATTTCTACATAGTTCTCGAACCCGTAGGTCCGCACGCTTAACGTTTGATGACGATCGGTATTATGAGTTTATGAGTTTTGATGTACCAAAGGTAGTTAGGAGTCCCGGATGTGATCACGGACATGACGAGGAGTCTCGGAATGTCCGAGACGTAAAGATTGATATATTGGACGACTATATTCGGATACCGGAAGTGTTCCGGAAAGGTTTCAGATTAAACAGGAGTGCCGGGGGGGTTACCGGAACCCCCGGGGAAGTATTGGGCCCTAGTGGGCTTTAGTGGAAGAGAGAGGGCCGGCCAGGGCTGGGCCGTGCGCCCCTCCCCCTTGGTCCAAATTGGACAAGGAAAGGAGGGGGTGGCGCCCCTTTCCTTCTCCCTCTCCCTCTCCCTCTCCTTCCTTCCCCCTCTCTCCTTCTTGGTGGACTCCTACTAGGAATAGGATTGGAATCCTATTCCTAGTAGGATTGCCTCTCTAGGGCGCGCCATAGGGGGCCGGACGGCCTCCCCCCTTGCTCCTTTATATACAGGTGTAGGGGGCACCTCTAGACACACAAGTTGATCTGTTGATCTCTCCCAACCGTGTGCGGTGCCCCCCTCCACAGAAACACACCTCAGTCATACTGTTGTAGCGCTTAGGCGAAGCCCTGCGATGGTAACTTCATCATCTCCGTCACCACGCCATCGTGCTGACGAAACTCTCCCGTGAAGCTCAACTGGATCAAGAGCTCGCGGGACGTCATCAAGTTGAACGTGTGCTGAACGCGGAGTTGCCGTACGTTCGGTGCTTGATCGGTTGGATCGTGAAGAAGTTCGACTACATCAACCGCGTCACTAGACGCTTCCGCTTTCGGTCTATGAGGGTACATAGACACACTCTCCCCTCTCGTTGCTATGCATCTGGTAGATAGATCTTGCGTGATCGTAGGATTTTTTTTGAAATACTACGTTCCCCAACAGTTGGGGGCGCCGAAGTGTGGCGCATAGCCGGGTCACGCTATCTACTCGGCACTTCGAAGAAAGCATCCTTCAGAGTGGTTTTATATTGTGGACGTCGCTCTGCCGGATCCAGTTTGGCGAGGACTCCCCAAGTTTTCCAGTGCTCCGCCAAAGAAGCTTTTCAACTCATGTCCCCGCAGTCCCTCGGAAGAAGAGAGAGCGGAGGTAAGCAGACTGGCTAGCAAGATCAAGTTGCTCGCCAGTTCGGGGTTATCTATAATCGAAGTGATGTCTATTTCAATAAAGTGATGTGTGCAGCCGCTTCAAGCCAGAGGATTTCCAATGTGGCACTATAATGGCCAGGATGATGCCTCGCACTGCTTACGCCTAGGTCTAGATGACCCTGCCGCTTTAGTCGCTGTCCTGGAAGGTCTTTACAAGGGAGAGAAAGAAGATTTCATTTGTTTAACGTGCCGGGAGGGTTTTTATATGTACAATCCTCCCGACTGGGTAAGTCTCTCTCTTGATCGTCCAATTTTCCTTCGTTATGATGTATTGACCGAATTGAATTCGGTTTCTCCCAACAGGAGTGGAGGAAGGTTATCAAGGGGATTAACAGTACCGCCTAGAGCCAGAGGACCGATTTCAGAATGCGGGCCCCGGATATGATGAAGATCCGGACATAGGCATAGAGTTAGAAGATGGAGTCTTCTACCAAGCCTGCCGTGAGGGTCCCCTGGTGGCCATAGTAGCCGATTACCCAGGCCTCATTCCTTCTTCCCGTGTAAGTAGTTTAGGACATATCTCATTAGGAGAAGTTTCCTAATGTGCTTTACCCACCGTATTTTATCATACTTGAACAGGGACGGCGCTCCTCATGCCGAACTGTGCAAAGACCGTCAACCCAGAGGGTGACGCCCGCGTTGGGTGAGGCTTTGAAGCAAAAGAGGACCGCAAACACCAGCAGACCTTCAAAAAGGTACGTTTGTTTTAACACACGTTGGATGGTGAAATCGATATGATAACTTTCCGCTTTGTCTTTTTCCTTTTAGGAGGAATACACACCGAACGGTCTCCAGAGACAATGCAGGCCAAGCTGCAGCCAATCCGGCATCAGGCCCATCAGGGGTTAATGCTGATTCAGTGCCGGATTGTCCTCTCCAGGAGGATTTGGACGGAATGTCCATTACTAATTCCGAAGTGGAGGTTGCGATGGTTCATCGGCGGTGGAAAGCCGCCATGCGTGACCCCATCTTTTTTGAGGAGGCGTTTAACGCCCTCAGTTCTGCGGATGCATATATCCGAGCCGCTCAAGACGGACTCGCTGGAGCCACTCACCGGCTTTCAAAAGATATGCGGGTGAGTGTATATTTTTTGTGTTCCCATGCGAGTAGCCCCTGAGACTTAAAGAAGTTGGTACAGCTGATTTGAGGATCGTTATGTTTTTATAGGTGCTTTAGGAAAAGAATAACTCTTTATCCAAGGGGCTTGTAGAATGTCGGACCGAGCTCGCCGAATTGAAAAATTCGAAGGAATCCGGAAAGGATGCTGGTGGTAAGAACAATTGTGTCCGGATACTACTATAGTTTTGCTGATCACAATGGTTTTATGTATATACTAATTTGTAATACATCCATAGGATAGACTGACCAACTAGAGAGGGAGCTAAGAGCTGCTTTGGCGGACAAAAAGTTCGCCGAAGAGGAGACAACCGATAGCGAGCGCGCACTGGCGCAAGCCATGGAAAAAAGGAACCAAGCGCAGGATAAAAGTATTAGGCTCGAACAGGAGCTAAAGGGCATAAGGGCCCAACTCGCAAGCGCCTTGGAAGAGAACCAGAGGCTAAAAAGCGGCATGTTTAGTATGCCGCTTATACCTAGCTTTCCTTATAGTCTCTTATTTTGAAAGTTTCTTATAGAACTTTTCCTGCAGGTTTGTTAACTGGGCAGTTCGAAGGAGGAGTGTCCGGTTTTGAGGGTGACGTGCTGCAAGAGCTTTCTAGAGTCCACGAGCGAGCTCGGAAGGCCATGAAGAGTATGGCTAGGGCCTTATGGCCGGCGACTCTCCTCCAGAAACTATGGAGGACTTGGCAGACTTGTTCAAAGGTGCTCAACGCCGCTTCGAACTATGGAAAGCATCAACGTGTCGCATGGGTGCTCGAGAAGCCAGGGCCATGGTGAAGACGCGCTATACTCACCTTGATCCAAATCATATGGCCCACGTGGGACCTCGAGGCCCCGATGGACAAGAAATTCCTCCGCATTTGGTATACGACCAAGTAGAGATAGCAGCCAAATTTTCCCAACAGGACTATAAACTAGACAACCTTATAGAGGGAATAGAAAATGAGTAGTCGTTTGATTTTATGTATTAGTGTACTTTTACCATCAAACTTATCTCCAACTGGATTTATATAAAGTTTGTCATGGCCGACCATCTGCTTTAACCTCCATAAACCCAAAGGCTGGAGTGCTTCTGAATACTATACCTGTGTTAAAACACGTGATATGTTCAGAAACCAGGCAATCCGGTCATAATTGCTTGAACAGACAAACTATGCTCGGGGAGTTATGTTATATTACTATTTAACGTAAGAAACATCTTCTAGAGAGAATAGTTCCGTTAGGGGTTCCTTTCCCTGGTCGGCGTGCATAAAGATGCGGGCCTAGGCTTTTGATCCTATAAGAAGGATTGTAGGATGCCATCTCATGTGATTGTTTAAAATACGCTTTAGAATGCAATATGTCGTATATCCGCCGACCAATCATTCCCTTAAGAGCGCTAGCTTTCGGCTTCACCTAGTCTGAGGTACATGTCTGGATTACCCGGCTGTAACAATTGCAGATGTGCTCCCTTTACACCCTAGCCGGACAATCGGGAACGTAGGGGTAAACATAGGAGCTAGGCAACCTAGCTTGGACAGAACTTAAGTCATATTGGTGCATATAATGGCAAGGATGGACTGTAAAAACAGACGACATTTTTAAGCGATAAGCTTTGTTGGTAATGGGCTTTGTTAAAGAAGCCCCCGGGTATATTTGAGGTAAGTACATTCGAGGATGTACTTGTCATGTGACAGTTCAGGCGAGCCGAATACTTGCCAACAAGGGGAAATGTAAAGAGGAAAAGGAAAAAACAAAAAGTAAAAGACAGGACCTAACTTATAAAGAGGAAGAAATTGCTATCGAACTATCCATAAAATCGTCGGAGCCTGGCAGCGTTCCATGGGTTCGGCTCAAGGCAGTTGTCATGTGCATTGCGAAGGCGATAGGCTCCACCGGTGAGTACTTCGTCGATAATGAAGGGCCCCTCCCATTTTGGTTTGAGCTTGTCCTTTTTCTTCTCCGGGAGGCATAAAACAAGTTCGCCGATGTTGTATGTCTTGGCCCGCACTTCTCTACTCTGGTATCACCTGGCCTGTTGTTGGTAAAATGCAGAACGTGCTTGCTCTATATCGCGCTCTTCTTCAAGTCCATCTAGGTCGTCTTGCCGATCTAGTTCGGCTTCTTTCTCCTCGTACATGCGCACTCGAGGTGAGTCATGAATTATGTCGCAGGGCAGAACAGCCTCTGCGCCGTACACCATGAAAAAAGGTGTATATCCGGCCATACGATTAGGTGTGGTCCGCAGCCCCCAGAGTACGGAGTCAAGCTCTTCGACCCAGTGTTTATCAGACTCCCGTAGGGACCGCACTAGTAGGGGTTTAATGCCGCTCATTATCAAACCATTGGCTCTTTCGACTTGACCGTTTGTTTGAGGATGGTATACAGAAGCATAGTCAAGTTTAATACCCAACTTTGCGCACCAATATTTTACCTCGTCAGCTGTGAAGTTGGAGCCGTTATCTGTGATAATACTATGCGGGACACCATAACGGTGTACTACGCCGGATGTAAAATCTATCACAGGCCCTGCCTCAGCTGTTTTTACTGGCTTGGCTTCTATCCATTTAGTGAATCTATCTACCATCACCAGTAAGTATTTCTTTTTATGGCTTCCCCCTTTACGAGGTCCGACCATATCAAGCCCCCAGACCGCAAAAGGACAAGTGATGGGGATTGTTCTCAAAGCGGTGGGAGGCATGTGACTTTGATTTGCGAAGAGCTGGCAGCCAACACAGTGTTGGACTAAGGTCAGGGCATCTGCTCGGACTGTGGGCCAGAAAAAGCTAGCTCGAAAAGCTTTGCCTACGAGCGCCCGGCTGCGGCATGGTGGCCGCCCATTCCAGCATGTACTTCAGCGAGGATTTGCCTTCCCTCCTCTTTGGAGATGCACCTTTGTAGAATACCAGTTGTGCTTTTCTTATATAATTCACCCTCGTGAACCTTTGTAGGCTTTAGAACGCCGAACTATGCGGCGGGCCTCGTTTTGGTCATCGGGGAGTTCCTGCCTTTGAAGGTAAGCTAGGAAAGGCTCTGTCCACGAGGCTATGACAGTCATGATTTCGTTAGCCGAAGGAGTTATATCCATATCTGGGTCTCTGCACTACAAAAAGAATACACATCCGTGACATTTTGGGCCGAATGAAACTTTTTTCTGTCATACTTATGACACTTCTATGACAATAATTGTGACAAAACACGGTATCATCATAGATGTGGTGGGGTCCTACTTCTATGACAAAAAATCATGACAAAAAATGGGCTTTTCGTCCTGGGCAGGCCGGAGACGCAGATGATGACATTCTTTGGGCCACCCATGACGGAAAAAACCGTGGTAGAAGCGAGGGCGAGGAAAATATTGGGGTGTTCCCGGTTAAGGTGGGTGGTCGGGGCCGAGCGATGCGTGTTTCTCTCGTACACGCGCGCGCGTGGGTGCGAGGCGTTGGGCTCTAACTAAACCCGAGCGAGGCGTTGGGCTCTAACTGAACCCGAGCGACTGCACTGCAGGCTACGCGTTACTGAACCCGAGCGATCGATCGATGGCTGTTAACTGAACTCGATCGAGCGATTCCTTCGCTACTGCTGCTAACTGAAGCCGATCGATGCTGCCTCTGCATGAACAGTGAGCGTTGCTGGGGAGGTTTGGATGAACAGTTCCCGGTGGGGGTGGCTGAACAGGACCCTGTGGTGTTGCCTCTGCATGAACATAACCCCGTTCGATCGAGACGGTTGGGGCTGCGTGAATAGCACCCCGTGGAGGGATGCATGAACAAGACCACCCCGTGGAGGGTTGCATGAACAGTAGACGATGGAGGGCTGGATGAACATTAGCCCGTGGAGGGGTGGTTGAACAGGAGCCCGTGGAGAGGGCTGGTTGAACAGTAGCCGGTGGAGTAGCGCGCGGTGGAGGCTGAACAGTGGCATGTGGAGGCTGGAGGAGGTCGACGGTGGATGAACAGTAGCCCGTGGAGGCTGGAGGGGGTCGACGGTGGTGATGAACAGTATCCCGTGGAGTCCCGTTTTGCGGTACGCCACACCCCTCCCAGTGAACAGGACCCCCGTTTCGACCGTAGCGCTCCAACACAGTACGCCACACCCCTCCCGATGAACAGGACCCCCGTTTCGACCGTAGCGCTCCAACACAAGTCCGTTTCCTCCGTTTTGCGGTACGCCACACCCCTCCCGATCAACATGACCCCCGTTTCGACCGTAGGAGGTCCGTTTCGTCCATTCCACGGTACGCCAGACCCCTCCCGATGAACAGGATCCCGTTTCGAACGTGGCCCGGTCGAACACAAGGCTGTCTCCTCCGTTCTGCGGTACGTCGTGCCTCGTTTCCATCGGCTGTTCCATCCAAGCCCTCCCGATGAACACGACGACGCATTCTGTTCCGACCCAGCCGGTTGGCTCCCCATGAACACGACGACGACGATGTTTCTCCATTCTGACCCAGCCATGTACACGAGCCTTGGCCATACGTATGCGCGAGTAGGCGTTCGAGACCCTGCCCGTATGTACGTACGTGGCCGTATTTTGTTTCTTGCACACTGGCCGCTGTACGTACGTGTACATGCTATGTGCGCGCCTCTGCTACAACACGTGCGCGCCTCTACATCGACCAGTATTTACATACACGTTCGCGACCAGAATGACAACAGTACATACGCTTCGACCAGGTGGGTCCCAACTGTCAGGCACTTCCTTGCCTGCGAAGATGTAGCTGGTGGGTCGTAGTAGTCAGGGGGGCGAATCATTTTTTTTGCCCGGACGCACTTCCTTGCGTGCGAAGATGTAGCTGGCGGGTTCCAGCAGTCAGGGGGAAACATTTTTTTTGCGAAATACGGTGGCCCGTCCCGTGGGTCGTCGATGTCACGTGGAGGAATAATTATTTTGTGCGTGATAAGGAGGCACTTCCTTGCTGCGGTCGTGGACCCAACTGTCAGCCTCTCCACGTACAGTCCACGTCCGATGGAAGCCGTTCCTTGACCACATTGACCACGCCGCGCCGAGAGCACCAGGGCGATGGACGACGGTGAGGCCTAGGAAGGGGACGACGCGGAGCTGGGGAAGACGCGACAGTGGATGCCCACGCGTAGAGGAGTACGAGGGTTCACTGGTTCGCTGCGGTGTGAGGCTGCCGTCACCGCAGAATAACAGGGGGTATGGGTGAGTAGTGGGATGGCCTAGCGAGCGGTCGGAATAGTAGGGGGCGGCGAGGCCTCCGCGGCAGCACAGCCGGCCACGGGAGACAGGAGCATGCGACACGACCGGCGTTGCTTTGGGCGGCTGGAGCAAGAAGACCAGAGGTTGAAGAAGCACTACAGCCGTTGGATGGACATCGTACGGTCACTGGAGCTGGAATCGTTCATATTGACTAACTTGACAAAGCACTCCGTCCCCGTCAACTTAGTAGGCCCACAAGTCAGCCATCCACCAAGGTGGATCCCAACTAGCAGGGGGAGTATTCATTTTTTGTGCGTAATAAGGCGGCACTTCCGGTGGGTCCGAGCTAACAGCGGGGGGAACGTTTTTTCACGAAATACGGTGGCCCGTCCGGTGGGTCCCTGCTGTCAGGTGGAGGAATAATTATTTTGCGCGTAACAAGGAGGCACTTGATATGTCCAAAACGTATCTATAATTTCTGCTTGCTCCATGCCTCTTTTGGGTGATATTGCTATGATATTTATACACTTCCATACACTTTTGATCATATTTGGACTAACCTATTAACTCAGTGCACCCCAGTGCCAGTTTCTGTTTTCTGCTGTTTTTGTATTTCAGGTTTTCCCATTACGAAAACTGCCAGAAAAATCCCGGAAAAATTATATAAAAAATCAGCGTTCCAGAAGCTTCCCGACACCCGAAGTAGAGCCGGAGGGGGGCCACCAGGGCTCCAGGCGCCCTGGTGGCGCGGCCCCCCTCCTGGCCGCGCCGGGGGGGCGCCTAGGCCCCCCAGGCCTCCGCTGATGCCCCCCTTTGGCATATATTTATATCGTGTCCTGAAACCCTCGAGACGGGAACCCTTTTTCGCGATCTCATCTCTGTTCCGCCGCCGCCGCGCTTCCAAGATCGGGAGCACCAGGAGAACTCTTCCCGGCACCCTGCCGGAGGGGAGGATCACCACCGGGAGCCTCTCCACCACCATGGACGCCTCCCGGATGAGTTGTGAGTAGTCTCCCTTGGACCATGGGTCCATGACCAGTAGCTATGTGATGTTCTCCTCCCGTTCTTGTGCTTCACTAATTAGACCTCGTGAGCTGCCCTACATGATTGAGGCACATATGTAATCCTTATGCTGTTGCTATGTTGAGTTTGCTGGGATCCGATGGATTGTGAGATTATGTTCAGATTGTGTTTGAGTAATATATTTGATTTACCTCTTTTATATTTATGTTCGTAAGTAATTCTTGCATGTTCTCCGTTGTTATTTATTGATTTGGCCAAGTAGTAGGTAGTGACTCCAAGAGGGAACGTTATGCTTGATTGTGGGTTCATGCCCCTCGATGACTAGCTTGAGTGACAGAAACATGAGTCTAGGGGATGTGCTGTTGCCACAAGGGGGAAAACAACGGTGCTTGTGCCCGCGGGTGCAAGGATTGTTTACTTTACGCAAAGTTCTCTTAATGCAGTTGTCTGTTGCTTTGAGTTTACACTATGGGTGGGACTCGCAACTTAATACCAGCGAGATGTTCTGGATAGATATGTCAAGGTGGATGATTAGTAGTAGATGCAGATGGATTTCGGTCTACTTGCCTTGGCGTACCGCCCATGCTTTGAACCTCTACCTTTCTTGTAACATAGTTAGCATTGGTTTGCGCACATATTTCTGTCAATTGCCCAGCTGTAATTCGTTCGCCTCACATAGCTGTTTTATCGTCTTTTGGGAGAGAGACATCACTAGTGAACATCATGGGACCCTGATCCATATTACCATCACTGATCACATCCGCTATTTACTTTCCGCTTTTATTTACTATTTGCAGCAAAACCTATCACTATTATCACTTGCGTTTGATCCTTTGTAAATGACAAGGCCGGAGGGATTGACAACCTCTCTGTACTCGTTGGGAGCAAAGTTATCTGTATCTGTGTGCAGGTCCACGTTGATTGCTAATATCTGGCGCCGTTAGCAGTTGACACCTTCTTGTTGAAACTGGGAGTCTCAGGGGAAATCGATCCTTGGTATCTTTGCCAAGGGAAAACTTCCGCTACACTGCATCTCAAACCTTCCACTTGGGGTAACCAACGAGGGGCGAGAAGCCATCAAGCAAAGTTTTCTGGCGCCGTTGCTGGGGACTCCACTCTTCAAGATAGGGGAGTTGCACACTATCTTTTATCTTTGCTTTTTAGTCTGGTTAGTTTACCTTTCAGTTTTCTTTATGTCTTTTCACTAGTTTTGCTTAATGGAAAACAACAAAAATATGAGAGAGCTTTATAAGCTCTACCTTGCTTTGGGACATGATGTGTTTGAAGAGAAAATTAAAAAACCTATGGAACTTTATTATTTGCATAACAATCATGATGGTGGTGATGTTATTAGTATGCTTTCTTTAAATATCAATATTGCTAATGACATGGAAAGCTCTAAGCTTGGGGATGACACGTTTGATGAACATGATATTTTTAGTCCCCCAACTTTTGAAGAGAAAATTTACTTTGGTGATACTTTGCTTCCTATATATGATTACAATGATGAATATGATGTTTTCAGTCCACCTACTATTGAGGATAAAATTTATTACGATTTTGATATGCCTCCTAAATACAATGATTACCTTGATGGTTATGATTGCTTTACTCTCACTATTCCTAATAAGAAAGATTTTGCTTATATGAAGAGTAATGATACCTTTTTGCATGTGGATCATGGTAACAATGCTTTATGTGATGCTTATATTGTTGAGTTTATTCGTGATCCCACTGAAAATTATTATGAGAAGGGAACATATGCTTATAGATATTTCAATAATATCAAGTTCCCTCTCTTTATGTTGAAGGTTTTGAAGCGGCACTTGTTTTGTCTTCCTATGCTTATTGCTTTGTGCTTCAATGAATTATTGTATTGCAATATTCCTATGCATAGGAAGCATGTTAGGCTTAAATGTGTTTGGTATTTGCTTCTTGATGCTCTCTTTTGTTCTTCAACTCTTATTCCTACGAGAGCATCATTAAAGTCTTAAGCCTATCTTTATGGCTATAAAGAAAGAGCTCTAGGGAGACAACCCTTGTTATCTTTGCTTTCAGTTTGTTCTTTCAGTTTTAGTGGTCTTGATGTTTGTTACTACTGTAGCAACATCATTGTATCTTTTCTTTTCAGCTTTGTGCCAAGTGTAGCCTCTGATTGCAAGAAAGTTCAAAAGTTGTGACGTGCTGTCCAGGAAACAGATTCTGTCCTTGGATAGAAAAATTCGTATAAAATCACCAGATCATCTTTTTGGTCTGAATTTTTTCGAAAGCGTGCTCTATACAATTGTCTTTCGTGCGTCTGTTCTGAGTTTTTTTATTAGAGTTGCAGAAGTGCCCCAAAAAAATCATTTACTACCTGCTGTTCTGTTTTTCACATATTTTGTCCTGTTTTGCCTTTCCTTCATTTTGCAAACCTAGAGCTTGCTTTTTCTTTGCAAAAACCTTTTGGCAATCTTGAGAAACAGTAGACCTTCAAGAATATTCTTATTTCCAGCAAGGAACAATTATTTTATTATGGGTACTAACCTCGCTAATCAGATTATGATGAGTTATGTATGAAGGGAGTTTTCAAGTGTGCGAGGGAAGATGATAAAAAGATTCAGGAGTGTCAAACGCTCAAGCTTGGGGATGCCCCCATGCACCCCCAAGAAATATTCAAGGAGACTCAAGCGTCTAAGCTTGGGTATGCCCCCGTGCATCCCCTTCTCCATCAACATTATCAGTTCGTCTTTCGTTCCACTATATTTTTATCACTTCATGTGTTATGTGCTATGCTTGGAGCGTCTTGCTTTTATTTTCCTTTTTAGTTTTCTTTAGCTTTTCATAATGAGTCGGAACTCAGCTTTCTTTATGTGGGAGAGAAACACGCTCCACTTCCACCTAGAACACAACATAGAATTTTCATGTTTATCTTTGCTGTGTATGTTCTTGGTCTTTTAATAGCTACTATCATGCTTAGCTCTTAGTTTTCATGCTTATCTTTTTAAAGAGCTTTTGTTTAGTTGGTTGCTTGAACTCTCTTTAGTTATCATGCTTATCTTATTAAGAGAGTTTGCTTCTGTTGCATTGGTTGATATGTCTATGATAAAAATGCTACGTGCATAATGGTGCTTAGTAGTTCATGTTTTCTTATGGTTAGTCTCAAATAGCTGAGGGGTTCCCAATATGTTATTGGAGTACCAACATGATTTGTTTGCCTATGATGTGGTATGGTTTAGTAATATATTCCTTCAAGAATTTATTTTGATTGACTTGGTGTATGCTCACGCATATTTAAGACTGTAAAGAAAGTCTGTCAAGCCTTGATGATCTTTTATTTCTGAGTAGCGATATAACTTCCATGCCTAATTCAATGTTGCTTTGTCGCTCTGCATGATTATGCCTGTCATTGCTCTTTTAGTTGGTCGCTCCCAGTCTTTTGCTAACCTCCACCTGTACTAAGCGGACTGACTGCTTGTGCATCCAAAATCCTTTAAACCAGTTATGCCATATGAGTCCACCATACCTTCCTATACATGGTATTTACCTGCCATTCCTAACGAAGACTTTCATGTACCATCTCGAAATTATTCAAAAAAAAAATGCATTCCTATTTTGTGCCTCTGTTTTAAGTTCACGAGGAAGTAGTAGTTAATTCATGATCTTTTTAAGTTGGACAAGCTTCACCCCGGGATTGCATGTCTAATGTGCAAACCCATAACACGAGAAGGAACTGGCATTGAGTGCGCCCGGCTCAAAATTAATATAACAAAAAAAACCCTCCTTCACGCTTTGTTCATGAGAAATCAGAAAACTTTGGCAGTGATAAACAAAGGAGATTAAGAGGATGTGATCGTCCTCATTCGGGAGCCGTTCCTCGAAACTTGTCCATCTCAAGAAGTGATTGAGCTATCTGCTAGCATTCGTTGACGGAACATGCATAATCTAAAAAAAAAATATTATTATTACCTCTGTTTTTTAAACCAAGAGCTCTGGTACATGCTTTGTCTTTGTTTCCGACTACGGGTTTTCAACATTGCCAACAAAAGCCACGGTTCGAGAGTCTCCACCTTCTTTTAAAGCACCAACTACTGAGAGCATGATTGTCATTCTGAGTGTAATGTGCATTGTCCCAAAGTAGCATTGTCTTTTGCATGATTGTGATATCGTTTATTCTGAAATCATTGTATCTAGTCATCACTTAAACCTTGGAGGTGCCCCTGCATTTATGTTTTGCTTCACTAAAGGGGGCAAGCGAGATATCACTTTATCATATTTGCACACCATGCTCATTACAAATCTATTTGATGTTTCAGTATCATATTGTAAAACTTTCAGTTCTTTGTGATTTTCTCATGAGGCAACTTAATTACTACAGATTCATTGTCTCAGTAAGCTTTTGTCATGTGACTATGAAAAGTCCAAAACGTATCTATAATTTCTGCTTGCTCCATGCCTCTTTTGGGCGATATTGCTATGATATTTATACACTTCCATACACTTTTGATCATATTTGGACTAACCTATTAACTCAGTGCACCCCAGTGCCAGTTTCTGCTTTCTGCTGTTTTTGTATTTCAGGTTTTCCCATTACGAAAACTGCCAGAAAAATCCCGGAAAAATTATATAAAAAATCAGCGTTCCAGAAGCTTCCCGGCACCCGAAGTAGAGTCGGAGGGGGGCCACCAGGGCTCCAGGCGCCCTGGTGGCGCGGCCCCCCTCCTGGCCGCGCCGGGGGGCGCCTGGGCCCCCCAGGCCTCCGCTGATGCCCCCCTTTGGCATATATTTATATCGTGTCCCGAAACCCTCGAGACGGGAACCCTTTTTCGCGATCTCATCTCTGTTCCGCCGCCGCCGCGCTTCCAAGATCGGGAGCACCAGGAGAACTCTTCCCGGCACCCTGCCGGAGGGGAGGATCACCACCGGGAGCCTCTCCACCACCATGGACGCCTCCCGGATGAGTTGTGAGTAGTCTCCCTTGGACCATGGGTCCATGACCAGTAGCTATGTGATGTTC
Organism: Secale cereale; assembly: GCA_902687465.1. Lineage (NCBI taxonomy): Eukaryota > Viridiplantae > Streptophyta > Magnoliopsida > Poales > Poaceae > Secale > Secale cereale. The sequence continues at coordinate 325,892,884 of LR738713.1, forward strand.
TCCTCCCGTTCTTGTGCTTCACTAATTAGACCTCGTGAGCTGCCCTACATGATCGAGGCACATATGTAATCCTTATGCTGTTGCTATGTTGAGTTTGCTGGGATCCGATGGATTGTGAGATTATGTTCAGATTGTGTTTGAGTAATATATTTGATCTACCTCTTTTATATTTATGTTCATAAGTAATTCTTGCATGTTCTCCGTTGTTATTTATTGCTTTGGCCAAGTAGTAGGTAGTGACTCCAAGAGGGAACGTTATGCTTGATTGTGGGTTCATGCCCCTCGATGACTAGCTTGAGTGACAGAAACATGAGTCTAGGGGATGTGATGTTGCCACAAGGGGGAAAACAACGGTGCTTGTGCCCGCGGGTGCAAGGATTGTTTACTTTATGCAAAGTTCTTTTAATGCAGTTGTCTGTTGCTTTGAGTTTACACTATGGGTGGGACTCGCAACTTAATACCAGCGAGATGTTCTGGATAGATATCTCAAGGTGGATGATTAGTAGTAGATGCAGATGGATTTCGGTCTACTTGCCTTGGCGTACCGCCCATGCTTTGAACCTCTACCTTTCTTGTAACATAGTTAGCATTGGTTTGCGCACATAATTCTGTCAATTGCCCAGCTGTAATTCGTTCACCTCACATAGCTGTTTTATCGTCTTTTGGGAGAGAGACATCACTAGTGAACATCATGGGACCCCGGTCCATATTACCATCACTGATCACATCCGCTATTTACTTTTCGCTTTTATTTACTATTTGCAGCAAAACCTATCACTATTATCACTTGCGTTTGATCCTTTGTAAACGACAAGGCCGGAGGGATTGACAACCTCTCTGTACTCGTTGGGAGCAAAGTTATTTGTATCTGTGTGCAGGTCCATGTTGATTGCTAATATCTGGCGCCGTTAGCAGTTGACACCTTCTTGTTGAAACTGGGAGTCTCAGGGGAAATCGATCCTTGGTATCTTTGACAAGGGAAAACTTCCGCTACACTGCATCTCAAACCTTCCACTTGGGGTAACCAACGAGGGGCGAGAAGCCATCAACACTTCCTTGCAGTTGTCGTGACCCATCTGTCAGCTTCTCCACGTGCAGTACTCTTCCGATGGAAGTCATTCCTTGACCACATTGACCACGCCGCGCCGAGAGCACCAGGGTGGTGGACGACGATGAGGCCTAGGAAGGGGACAACACGGAGCCGGGGAAGACGCGACAGTGGATGACCACGCGTAGAGGAGTATGAGGGTTCCCTGGTTCGCTACGGTGTTAGGCTACCATCGCCGCAGAATAACATGGGGTGTGGGTGAGTAGAGGGATGGCCTGGCCAGCGGTGGGAGTAGTAGGGGGCGGTGAGGCCTCTGTCGCATCGTAGCCAGCCACGGGAGGCAGGAGCACGAGGCACGACCGGCGCTAGTTTGGGCGGCTGGAGCAAGAAGACTAGAGGTTGAAGAAGCACTACGGCCGTTGGATGGACATCGTACGGTCAATGGAGCTAGAATCATGCATATTGACTAAGTTGACAAAGCGCTCCGTCCCCGTCAAGTTAGTAGGCCCACAAGTCAGCCTGCCACTATACTGGGTCCCAGCTAGCAGGGGGAGTATTCATTTTTTTGTGCGTAATAAGGAGGCACTTCATTGCGTGCGAATATATAGCTGGTGGGTCCAAGCAGTCAGCGGCGGTAACTTTTTTCGCGAAATATAGAGGCCCTTTCGTTGGGTCCCAGATGTCAGATGGAGTTATCATTATTTTGCGCGTAATAAGGAGGCATTTTCTTGAGTGTGGCCATGGACCCAGTTGTCAGCCTCTCCACGTACAGTCCACTTCAGATGCATGCCGGTCGTTGACCACGTTGACCAGGCCGCGCCGAGAGCACCAGGGCGATGGACAACGGCCAGGCCTAGGAAGGGAACGACACAGAGGGAGGGAAGACTCGGCAGTTGTTTCCCACACGGAGGGGAGTACGACTGTACGAGGGTTCACTGGTTCGTCTGCCATCGTCGGAGAATAATAGCATGTGTGGGTGAGTAGAGGGATGGCTAGGCCAGCGATGGGAGTACGGTGGGGCGGTGAGGCCTGCGTGGCAGCACAGCCGTCCGCGGGGAGGAGGGAGCAGGCAGTCCCGCCGACGCTTGTTTGAGCGGCTGGAGCAGGAAGAGCAGAGAATGAAGAAGCACGACGGCCGTTGGATGGACATCCAACAGTCACTGCTTGTGCTTCAACCTTTTTTTAGGAAAGCCTCAAATCTGTGGAAAACAACCCATCTGCCATTATTTCTAATAATATACAACCCATTTGCTAATTCTTAAGGTTTTTTTTGGAGCCCATATTCTTTTTGTTAGCATTACAGCCCATATTGTCGCCATAGTTAAAAAATTATATGAAATTTCGCATATTTCGGTGCGGTCCGAACTGTTTTTAATCCCGAAATTTCGAGTCCCATTCAAACTAATTTTAAAAATAAATGTATATCAATATAAAATCCAATGAATTGTCCACGCATAAAAATCAATGCAATTTAAAATCCGGAAAAAAAATTTGATACTAATTGCCGGTTTGATGTGTTTTAAAAATGTACAACCCATTTCTCATTACGGATATGCCATTTTCTCGGCCAACCGAATGAAGCTCTCCTCGTCTTGAAAGATTTGCAGCCCAACAGGCCTGACAAAGCGACTTACTTGGCAAATCACAAAAAAAAACGGGTTGTGGCCATGGACCCAGCTGTCAGCCTCTCCACGTACAATACTCTTGCGATGGAAGTCGGTCGTTGACCACATTGACCACGCCGTGCCGAGAGCACCAAGGCAGTGGACGACGGCGAGGCCTAGGAAGGGGACGACGCGGAGCTGGGTAAGACGCGGCAGTGGATGCCCATGCGGAGAGGGGTACGAGGGTTCACTGGTTCGGCTGCGGTGTGAAGTTGCTGTCGCCGTAGAATAACAGGGGGTGTGGGTGAGTGGAGGGATGGCCTGGCCAGCGATGGGAGTAGTATGGGGGCGGTGAGGCCTCCGTGGCAGCACAACCGGCCATGGGAGGCAGGAGCAGGCGGCACGACCGGCGCTGCTTTGGGCGGCTGGAGCAAGAAGACCAGAGGTTGAAGAAGCACTACGGCCATTGGATGGACATCGTACGGTCACTGGAGCTAGAATCGTTCATATTGACTAAGTTGACAAAGCACTCCGTCCCCGTCAACTTAGTAGGCCCACAAGTCAGCCTCCCCCTGTGGTGGGTCCCAACTAGCAGGGGGAGTATTCATTTTTTTGTGCATAATAAGGAGGCACTTCCTTGCATGCGAAGATATAGCTGGTGGGTCCGACCTGTCAGCGGTGGGAACATTTGTTTCGCGAAATACAGAGGCCCTTCCGGTGGGTCCCAGCTGTCAGGTGGAGGAATCATTATTTTGCGTGTAATAAGGAGGCATTTCCTTGCGTGCGGCCGTGGACCCAGCTGTCAGCCTCTCCACGCACAGTCTACTTCCGATGGTGTCGTTCGTTGACCATGTTGACCACTCCGCGCCGAGCGCAACCAAGGTGGTGGACGGCGGCGAGTGATAACCCACAAGTGTAGGGGATCGCAACAGTTTTCGAGGGTAAAGTATTCAACCCAAATTTTTTAATTCGACACAAGGGGAGCCAGAGAATACTCTTAAGTATTAGCAGCTGAGTTGTCAATGCAACCACACCTGGAAACTTAGTATCTGCAGCAAGGTAGTTTAGTAGGAAAGTAATATGGAGATAGCTTTAGCAACAATAAAAGTAACGATAGTGTTTTTGTAGTTTTTGTAATAGTAGCAGCGGAAAAGTAAATAAGCAGCAAGCAATATGTGAAAAGCTCGTAGGAATTGGATCGGCGATGGGAAATTATGTCGGATGCAATTCATCATGTAGAAGTTCTAACCTAGGGTGACACAGAACTAGCTCCAGTTCATCAATGCAATGTAGGCATGTATTCCGAATATAGTCATACGTGCTTATGAAAAAGAACTTGCATGACATCTTTTGTCCTACCCTCCCGTGGAAGCGGGGTCCTAGTGGAAACTAAGGGATATTAAGGCCTCCTTTTAATAGAGTGTCGGATCAAAGCATTAACACATAGTGAATACATGAACTCCTCAACTACGGTCATCACCGGGAGTGGTCCCGATTATTGTCACTTCGGGGTTGCCGGATCATAACACATAGTAGGTGACTATAGACTTGCAAGATAGGATCAAGAACCCACTATATTCATGAAAACATAATAGGTTCAGATCTGAAATCATGGCACTCGGGCACTAGTGACAAGCATTAAGCATAGCAAAGTCATAGCAACATCAATCTCAGAACATAATGGATACTAGGGATCAAACCCTAACAAAACTATCTCGATTACATGATAGATCCCATCCAACCCATCACCGTCCAGCAAGCCTACGATGGAATTACTCACGCACGGCGGTGAGCATCATGGAATTGGTGATGGAGGAAGGTTGATGATGATGATGGCGATGATCTCCACTCTCCGGAGCCCCGAACGGACTCCAGATCAGCCCTCCCAAGAGAGATTAGGGCTTGGCGGCGGCTCCGTATCGTAAAACGCGATAATTCTTCCTCCTTGATTTTTCTCTCCTCGAAAGTGAATATATATGATCTGGGGATACGTCGGTGGAGCACCAGGGGGCCCATGAGGCAGGGGGTGCGCCCCCCACCCTCGTGGACAAGGTGTGGGCCCCCTGGTCTGGATCTTCTTGCAGGTATTTTTTATATTTTCCAAAATAATTCTCCGTGGATTTTCAGGTCATTTCGAGAACTTTTTATTTCTGCACAAAAACAACACCATGGCAATTCTGCTGAAAACAGCGTCAGTCCGGGTTAGTTCCATTCAAATCATTCAAGTTAGAGTCCAAAACAAGGGAAAAAGTGTTTGGAAAAGTAGATACGTTGGAGACGTATCAACTCCCCCAACCTTAAACCTTACTTGTCCTCAAGCAATTCAGTTGATAAACTGAAAGTGATAAAGAAAAACTTTGACAAACTCTGTTTGCTCTTGTTGTTGTAAATACGTAAGCCAACATTCAGGTTTTCAGCAAGATCATGAACTAACCACATTCACAATAACTTTTAGGTCTCAAGTCTACTCACATCAATGGCATAATCAACTAGCGAGCAATAATAATAAACCTCGGATGACAACACTTTCTCAAAACAATCATGATACGATATAACAAGATGGTATCTCGCCAGCCCTTTCTGAGACCGCAAAACATAAATGCAGAGCACCTTCAAGGATCAAGGACTGACTAGACATTGTAATTCATGGTAAAAGAGATCCAGTCATGATCATACTCAATGTAAATTAATAGTAATACATGCAAATGACAGAGGTGCTCTCCTACTGGTGCTCTTTTATAAGAGGATGATGACTCTGCATAAAAGTAAATAGATAGGCCCTTCGCAGAGGGAAGCAGGGATTTGTAGAGGTGCGAGAGCTCAATTTTTAAATAGAGATGAATAACATTTTGAGTGGTATACTTTCACTGTTAACATATCAACCAAGAATCTCGATATCTCCCATGCTACACACATTATAGGTGGTTCCCAAACAGAATGGTAAAGTTTATACTCCCCCAACCACCAACAAGCACAGTCCACGGCTAGCCTGAAACAACGGGTACCGTCCAAACCAGCAACAACCTTGGGGGAGTTTTGTTTAATTATTATGATTTTGAGCATGGGACCGGGCATCCCGGTTACCAGCCATTTTCTCATGAATGACAAGCGGAGTCCACTCATCGTGAGAATAACCCACCTAGCATGGAAGATATAGACAGCCCTAGTTGATACATGAGCTGTTCGAGCATACAAAACATAATTTCATTTGAAGGTTTAGAGTTTGGCACATACAAATTTACTTGGGACGGTAGGTAAATACCGCATATAGGAAGGTATGTGTGACGCCCGAGACCGACGTCCCAGAAGATCCCAGAAGATTCCAGAAGATTCCAGATGTTCCGGGTTTCCCCCTTGTGTTTCTTTTGCGCTTGTGTTATTTATTTTGCATTGCATCATGTCATCATGCCATCATGTCAGTAAGTTTTGCATCTCAACCAAATAAATTGTGTGGGCCTTCGGTCCATTTAAATCGAGGGAAGAATGTCTTCTCTTTAAAACATATCATCCCAATATTTAGGGAGCTATATAATAAATATTCCATTGTTTGGAATTACCCGCAACACACGTGCATAATTTCCCCATGCTTTTCCTACTTCGAGTTTCCTTCAAAAACCTTGCCTATAATTCTTTCCGTTGTTTCGAGGTTCCTCCGAAGATTCAAACATCTTTGGACACTTCGCTAATCAAGTCTTAGTTCAAACCCATTTGAATTAAATTCAAATGTGTTTGAATTATTTTTTTCGATCGGGCCTTTCATATTTTCCTCGGACCGTGCTCATTTTATGATGCCCGAGAAAATTACTCCCATGTGCTATTTTTTCCCTAACCTCCCTCTTCTTTCTTTTCTTCTCTCTTTTGTTTTATGCTAAAAGGGAAATAATAAGGAGAGCAGCCCAGCAGCCTTCCTCCTCCCAGCCCGTCCTCCAGCTGGCCTTAGGCCCAACTCCTCCCTCTAGGCCCAAGCCCACCAGACCGACCCCGTAACCCTAGCGCTAGATGATCGAACCCCAGCGTTCCTCGCTCCTCTCGTTCCTCATCCTCACGCCGCCGCCAGCTTCCCTTTTGCCCTTCGAGCCCGAGCCAGGAACCCTCGATCTCCCTCGCTCACCTCTCCCGTGCCCCGATTCCCTTCCATCTCCAGCCCCCGACCCCATCTTCCTTCTCGTCGCCTGGCCCCCGACTCCGCTCGATCTCCCCTAGCCCGCAGCTCGCCCCAGCACGGCCTCCCCGTCGCCCCGAAAGCCGGCCCTGCCTCCTCGCCAGCCGCGCCTCTGCGCCTTCCCTCCGTCGCGACCCCGACAGCACTGGCGCGCCTAGCCTTGCTGCTGCTGTGCTTCTTTTTCGTTTGGTTTTGCGTTTTTTTTTGTCCAGCAAATAAACATGGAGCAGCAGTACCACTACGTAACGAGAACGTCTACGAACCGTGTACGAGACCGACGCCAAGTACCACGACCAAGTACCCCGACGCCCGGAAACACCAAGTACCCCTACCGTCGCCGAGACCTCAAGTACATCTACGAACGGGAACGCCTACTCGACGACACAAGACGACGCGGCGAGTACCTCTCCGATGAACGAGAACAACTACTTCCCCCTACGGCAAGTACCTCGACGACATGTACAACTACGAACTCGACGCCCGAACGTCTACCGTCGCCCCGTGTACCACTACTTCCCTCTACGGAACGACTACTCGTCGGCGACCTCATGAACGGCTACTTCCTCTCCGAGCGTGAACGACTTCTTCTTCTACGAACTCGAACCGTCCCGAAACGAGTGTTTCGAAGGTATAACCCGAGACGATGACCCGTGGATGAATGCTTGTTGTGTGTATGAGATGTTTTTCCTTGTGTGCTCCGTGCCCGTTTCGACCTTTTGTCATGTTCCTCGGTTGCCTCGTCGCCGACCCGTGGGAACCCGGAAGCCGGGATCGCCCCACCTTTCATCTCGTTGACCCGCTCACGCCATCTTTATTTTGCACCGGACTCGCAACGAGTTACCGGAACCGACATGTTGCCGTGGCATCATTTTCGGAATTGTTGCCGTGGCACCTTTTTCCTTCCACCACGGGGACAATTGCTTCACATCTCTCTTGTCAAATTTTAATAAAAATCGCATGAACTTGATCATGTCATCCGCATCATGTTAACAACATTGATATGTTAAATTGTTGTTTGCTTATAATTACTAAACATGCTCATGGGGATTTTCCGGATATGTTGTTGTTATTTTCCGGCCTCATTTAAAATGTCTAATTAGTGTAGTTTACTTTTGCTTCACCTCTTGCCATGTTAAAAACATTTAATCTTGTCTTGTAAATAACGAGAGTCAACTAAATAATTAAAATGTGGTGTTTCGTCAATATGCAACTCGTTGCATATTGAGCTCCACTTAACTTGTAGTACTTGTTTGTGCACTTTGCCATGCCATGCATATTTAAACCGGACATGCATCATACTTGGATGTGCATCGTATGCCATGTTTATGCTTGTGTGTTTACCGTGTTGTTTGTTTCTTTCCGGTTTGCTTATCTTGATAGCTTCGGTTTCGTTCCGGAGTTGTGAGGATTCTCTCGTCTATGTTGCTCCGTCTACTTCATGGATCCGTTCTTCTCCCTTGTGGAATCCCAGGCAAGATGATCATACCCTTGGATAACTTTACTACCATTGCCATGCTTAGTTGTCTTGATGCTATCGTTACATGTCGCGATACCCATCTTTTATGTCAGCCTCTCCTTGTTGCCATGAAACCTCTAACCTTGACACCTTCCTAGCAAAACCACTGTTTGGCTATGTTACCCGCTTGCTCAGCCCCGCTTGCTCAGCCCCTCTTATAGCGTTGTTAGTTGCAGGTGAAGATGAAGTTTGTTCCAGGAGGGAACTTGTTGTTGGATATATCACAATATCTATAATTATTATTAACACACCTATATACTGGGCATGGGTGGAATGCTTGGCCTTTTGCTCGGTGTTTTGTTCCACTCATGCCACCTTAGGCGCCGATAAACCGGCATTATGTTCCTTGATTTTGCGTTCCTTACACGATGGGTGAAATGGGGACCCCTTGACAGTTCGACTTTGAATAAAACTCCTCCAGCAAGGCCCAACATTGGTTTTAATTTGCTCATAATAACAACTTAATTAATTAATTAAATTGCATAGGGAGTTAGCGCTACCCGAGGATTCTTAATTCTACATAACAGGGGGGGCCAGTGCTGATGGTGTTGGTCCCAAACTAGAGCCACTTGCGGTACCACCCAGTTATCTGGGGTCTTCGGTTACTGTACGTAGCGCTCATCCGGACGTGGCCTGAGACGAGATACGCGCGGCTACTATCAGGGTGTCGGCACGCCGGGAGGTCTTGCTGGACTTGTTTTACCATTGTCGAAATGTCTTGTGCTACCGGGATGCCGAGCCTGATCGATTTTTCCCTAAGATAAGGGGTGATGATATTATATTTATCACTTCAGCTAATCGTGAGAGCTTGTGATGGGCTAAGTTGGAACACCCCTGCAGGGTTATGATCTTTCGAAAGCCGTGCCCGCGGTTATGTGGCAGATTGGAATTTGTTAATGTCCGGTTGTAGAAAACTTGTCAGAGGATCCGAAGTAAAACACACAACTGTGTGAGTAACCGTGACTGTCTCTTTTCACTTTGAGAAGAGAACACGGTGGGGTTATGTTTGATTCGTATGTAGTTAGGATCTTTAGCGATCACTTCTTTTGCGACCATTTGCGTAGATGCTCATCTTATTCTGGTACTCATAAGCTAGCCACCATATTATGCTTAGCCGCTGCTGCAACCTCACCACTTTACCTCTTCCTACCCATAAAGCTTTGCTAGTCTTGATACCCATGGTTATGGGATTGCTGAGTCCTCGTGGCTCACAGATACTACAACACCAGATGCAGGTTCAGCCGAGTTTGAAGCAGGAGCTGGTTCAGTTCTTCACTGGGAGCTTGAAGAAGAGAGTTTGGCCGTATGCTTGTGACGTTTCGATGTTCAGTAGTGGTTCTTCTACTAGGATTCGATCCTGACCTGTGGCTTTATGTTGTTTGGTATCTTTCTTTTGGATCTTCACCCGTAGTCGGGTTGTGATGTTTTGAATGATGTATTGCTTATGTATTGTATTGTGTGAAGTGACGAGTGTAAGCCAACTATCTCCTTTTGCAATTTAATCCCTCTTTTACATGAGTCGTGCAAAGATACCAAACTTGAGATCATTCTAGGATGGGCTTATACCTTTAAGTCGTGCCTCGACACGTAGGAGGTATAGTCCCATCCTGGGCATTACAAGTTGGTATTCAGAGCCTTCTCTGACCTAGAAGCCCCCACTGATTGATCGAATCGTTGACGGTTGAGTCTAGACACACACTGAAAAATGTTTTGAGTCCTATATTTATACCGGAGAGTAGGATTTCTTTGCTTCTCTTCCCCTTTCTCTCTGGTGAGGACTCCTGACGACTACTCTTGTCTCTTCTATCTTCAAAAATTGCACCAAATTTTTTTTAGGATCTCGCGAGTATTGTTTGGATTGTTCCGATGTCTTTGTGACGAGAACATTGTTCTCGATGCCTCCTGTCATTAGGGGTTGTGGCAGTGTCCCGGGGAGTTGAGCTCCGAGGTGTTGTCGTCACAAATCCATCGCGGCAGTACTAGAATACTTAAGACGGCCGACATCGAAAACTCTCCTATGCGGTTAGTGGCAAGATAACCCCAACATCACCCAGTACTGGGGAGGTAGTTCGGGAGTATTGCCATAGCTTGTTATAGTGGATGCGTTTCGAAGGTCCGAGGTAAACGGTTTCCGAGAACGACTGGTTATGTGTTGAAGGATGGATACGCCTGGATGTAGGTTTAGAGTTGATTGCGCGGTGCTTCCCGTGTATCCCCAACACCTGATTGCATAACTGGAAACTTTTGGAAATCTATAGGTGGGTTCATCAAGTAGTTCTAGGCATTCTTCCAACGAGTGCACGATATGAAGTTTGGGGTTCTACATTGAGTGAAGTGGTTTTATGGACTTGTTCCGATCGGGAGTTGCATCTTAAAGGGTCCTTGGCTATGCTGATCCGGGGATTGCAAAACCCTTTTGTAACACGTTCCATGAGCTTTCAACACGAATATGTCGGAACGAAGCTTCTATCTTGTATTTGTTCTATCTGATCCTTGTTCCTTTTTATTTATCTTTTGTTCTTCCAAGTGGCTCCTTGTCAAGTTGATGTACCTGCGGAATTCATTCGTTCAATTCTCTGTTCGGATGATATTGTGAAGATCATGTTGCATATCTACCCTTTGTTTTTGTTCTGATTCTGGTATTCGAGTTGCTTCGATGTCAAATGTTGATTCCATACCTTTCCTAATCGGTGTTCTCATATTTCTATGGGAGTGCTAATTCTTCTTGACCATCAAGATGGTCATGTTAAATCCTTTTCAACGGTTGTGCCTTCTCTTCAAGTTACTCCATACGGACGCCGTTGAGAAATCTGACGATCTTTCTGTTTCAATCATCTCAAGTTGTCCTTGTTTTCCTCACCCTCCCACCCTTCTTCTTCTTGGAGCCATAAATTCTCAAATGAAATATCCATTTTATTCATGTGATATTTCTTCATTCTTTTCCTTCAATGTTCTTATCCGGTGTTTTATCGTGAAGATGCTCAAGAACTCCAAGTTCATCATTCTTTTGTTCTCGAATTCTGCCGGTGGATGTAATTCAAGATTTCGGTGTTGATCTTACCCTTTTTCCTCTTTTCACAATGCTTTCTTATTCCGGTGCACCAATTAATCATTCTCCTCTTGCTATTCATATCCGGAGTGCTGATGATATCTTAGAAGATTCGTGTTTCAATTCTTATTCCGTTCAAATTATTTTGAGCTTTGTCTCCTTACTCAAGCCATTTAATTCAACCGGTGTTATATCTCTTAAGCAATCTTTTCCAACGGTGATTTCTTTAGTGGGCCCTAACCCACAGGTCTTTTTCCAGGATCTTACCTGACTCTTCTATTTTTCTGGAGTTATACTCAAATTCTTTTTAAAGTGTGACGTAAGAATGATTTTCATCAGCCACATGCCTTCTCCAAGATCGCTTTCAAATTCTTTTATTTCGTTGGTTCAACCTTTTTAATTCTTCATTCCGGAGTGCTCAACAATTCTTATGGCATTTCTCGTCTTCACTCATAACATTTGGAGACCGGAGAAGTGTTTCTCTTAAATCTTGGCCCGTCTTCTTGAAGATTCGTGGTTCTAGCTTCATGCCATCCTCATTATTGTTCCGATTGTGAGGAATTCTTTTATACCCATCCGAAGCATTTCATGAATTCTTCTTATTGTGATCCTCCGAAGGCCATCATTTCAGAATATTTCTTCGCTCTCAGTTTTTAACTTCGTCCTCCAAATATTCTTCATTGATGCCTCTTCGTTCGTCTCCATATTTTTACGGTGGTTCTTTCAAGTTTACCCTTTCGTTATTATCGTTTTAATTCTTTTGCTCTTTTGATAATCCTACCGGTGCTTTGTTGAATGATTATCCAAGCTTGTGCGAGATCTCTCTTAATTCTTTCCAACGAGAATAAGTAGGATGCCAAATCCTTTGGTTGTCATCAATTTAAATTGGTGAAGGATATGCATAACATAAATCTTATTCTAGTTTTCTTCCAAGAGGTCAATCCCTTCCTTCGGAGCTTGTTCATCATATCATATCCTTGGTTCTAAATTCTTCATCTTGTTTTCCGGAGTTCCAAGTTATTTCTATTACATCATTTCAAAGCTCCATCTAATTCATCGCAGGACTTGAATCTTATTCTTTTCATCTTTCACTTCTCATGCTTTCATTACCGGAGTTCTCATGGTGGTTCATCATCATTTAATTCATCCTCGAAGTGTTCATCAAGATTCTTGTTGGAGCTCAAGCATTCTTCATCATTCTTTCCAAGTGCAATCCTTTCTACCTTATCTTTTCAGATGGTGTTATGTCATTCTTAACAATTCCTTCATGTTTTATGATTCACAAGTTGTCAAGAACGAGATATTTTAAACCATCTTTTTCCTTGTTCATGAGATCTTGCCAACCCTTTAATTATTCGTTGGAGTTATCTTGGGTTGTATTTCACCTTAAAAGCTTTCCTTAAGGATTGCTGCTAATTATGGTGCTTATAAATGACCCAAATTCTTCATTTATCATTCCGGTGAAATAAGTTTATCGTCTCCTTGTTGATCTCAATCCAATCAAATATTTCTGTTAGTGGCCGGTTGTCACCTCATAATTTTGAGATGTTTTCCATAAGCCCACATCAAGCTTATTCGTTTCGTTGTTGATTCTCCATCAACTCCATTCAACCCTTCTTCGTAAGGATGATTTTCATATTCATTCGTGGGAGAAGTTGTCATATCTTTCTCTGTTCAATTCTTTCATGGATCTATATGCTATTCTTTCATTCCGGAGGCATTGTGATGTTGCTCTCTTTGACCATCATCTCGTTTTTATCAAGATCATATTCTTCCCTTGCTTGTCTTTTAACCGGAATGTCATGCCATCAATTCAAGTTCCGTCTTTTATCTAGCTTTTCCTCTCCTTCAACCGGAGTGCTGTCTGAATCTTTATTGCCCCTTGTGCCATTCTTTCAATTGTTTCAGAGGCTATATGTTGTTCATTTCTTCAAGTATCATCCCAACTTGGCAAGTTCTTGTTCTTTTCCTTCCATTTTCAGACGGAGTGCTGTCCAAATTTTGTCATTCTTATTCCTTGGCTATACCGTTCTGGTTTCATATTCTTTTGGTTCGTAAGCTCTTGTTTCATGTCTTTCAACCTACAAGGTTCTCATAATGCTCCTTGTTACTCTCTTCTAACGGAGTGTTCCATCTTCGTTCATCTCCATTCTATTCTTTCTTTCAAGATTGTTTAACCTCTCAAGGTTCGTGGTTTCACTCGTCTGTCAAAGAAGCAACTGTGTTTACCTCTTCTTTTTCGTTTTTATCCGGTGCCATCTCTAGGATCTCGGGTCGAGATCCTCTGTTAGTGTGGGAGAGTTGTGACGCCCGAGACCGACGTCCCAGAAGATCCCAGAAGATTCCAGAAGATTCCAGATGTTCCGGGTTTCCCCCTTGTGTTTCTTTTGCGCTTGTGTTATTTATTTTGCATTGCATCATGTCATCATGCCATCATGTCAGTAAGTTTTGCATCTCAACCAAATAAATTGTGTGGGCCTTCGGTCCATTTAAATCGAGGGAAGAATGTCTTCTCTTTAAAACATATCATCCCAATATTTAGGGAGCTATATAATAAATATACCATTGTTTGGAATTACCCGCAACACACGTGCATAATTTCCCCATGCTTTTCCTACTTCGAGTTTCCTTCAAAAACCTTGCCAATAATTCTTTCCGTTGTTTCGAGGTTCCTCCGAAGATTCGAACATCTTTGGACACTTCGCTAACCAAGTCTTAGTTCAAACCCATTTGAATTAAATTCAAATGTGTTTGAATTATTTTTTCGATCGGGCCTTTCATATTTTTCTCGGACCGTGCTCATTTTATGATGCCCGAGAAAATTACTCCCATGTGCTATTTTTTTTCCTAACCTCCCTCTTCTTTCTTTTCTTCTCTCTTTTGTTTTATGCTAAAAGGGAAATAAAAAGGAGAGCAGCCCAGCAGCCTTCCTCCTCCCAGCCCGTCCTCCAGCTGGCCTTAGGCCCAACTCCTCCCTCTAGGCCCAAGCCCACCAGACCGACCCCGTAACCCTAGCGCTAGATGATCGAACCCCAGCGTCCCTCGCTCCTCTCGTCCCTCATCCTCACGCCGCCGCCAGCTTCCCTTTTCCCCTTCGAGCCCGAGCCAGGAACCCTCGATCTCCCTCGCTCACCTCTCCCGTGCCCCGATTCCCTTCCATCTCCAGCCCCCGACCCCATCTTCCTTCTCGTTGCCTGGCCCCCGACTCCGCTCGATCTCCCCTAGCCCGCAGCTCGCCCCAGCACGGCCTCCTCCTCCCGCGGCCAGGCCCCGTGCCTCGTCCCTCCGGCCTCCCGCCGGCAAGGCGCCGCCGCCGCGGCCAGCCACCTCCGCGTCCTCCTTCCCCGCTGGATCCCGTGGCCTCCCAGCCGCGAGCGCCCCAAGCCTCCCTGCTCCGGCCCCTCCTGCCGAGCGCCTCGCCAGGCCCTCGCCTCGCCATGGTCGCCTCAGCCGCGGCCTGCGCCTCCCCGTCGCCCCGAAAGCCGGCCCTGCCTCCTCGCCAGCCGCGCCTCTGCGCCTTCCCTCCGTCGCGACCCCGACAGCACCGGCGCGCCTAGCCTTGCTGCTGCTGTGCTTCTTTTCGTTCGGTTTTGCGTTTTGTTTTTGTCCAGCAAATAAACATGGAGCAGCAGTACCACTACGTAACGAGAACGTCTACGAACCGTGTACGAGACCGACGCCAAGTACCACGACCAAGTACCCCGACGCCCGGAAACACCAAGTACCCCTACCGTCGCCGAGACCGCAAGTACATCTACGAACGGGAATGCCTACTCGACGACACAAGACGACGCGGCGAGTACCTCTCCGATGAACGAGAACAACTACTTCCCCCTACGGCAAGTACCTCGACGACATGTACAACTACAAACTCGACGCCCGAACGTCTACCGTCGCCCCGTGTACCACTACTTCCCTCTACGGAACGACTACTCGTTGGCGACCTCGTGAACGGCTACTTCCTCTCTGAGCGTGAACGACTTCTTCTTCTACGAACTCGAACCGTCCCGAAACGAGTGTTTCGAAGGTATAACCCGAGACGATGACCCGTGGATGAATGCTTGTTGTGTGTATGAGATGTTTTTCCTTGTGTGCTCCGTGCCCGTTTCGACCTTTTGTCATGTTCCTCGGTTGCCTCGTCACCGACCCGTGGGAACCCGGAAGCCGTGATCGCCCCACCTTTCATCTCGTTGACCCGCTCACGCCATCTTTCTTTTGCACCAGACTCGCAACGAGTTACTGGAACCGACATGTTGCCGTGGCATCATTTTCGGAATTGTTGCCGCGGCACCTTTTTCCTTCCACCACGGGGACAATTGCTTCACATCTCTCTTGTCAACTTTTAATAAAAATCGCATGAACTTGATCATGTCATCCGCATCATGTTAACAACATTGATATGTTAAATTGTTGTTTCTTTATAATTACTAAACATGCTCATGGGGATTTTCCGGATATGTTGTTGTTATTTTCCGGCCTCATTTAAAATGTCTAATTAGTGTAGTTTACTTTTGCTGCACCTCTTGCCATGTTAAAAACATTTAATCTTGTCTTGTAAATAACGAGAGTCAACTAAATAATTAAAATGTGATGTTTCGTCAATATGCAACTCGTTGCATATTGAGCTCCACTTAACTTGTAGTACTTGTTTGTGCACTTTGCCATGCCATGCATATTTAAACCGGACATGCATCATACTTGGATGTGCATCGTATGCCATGTTTATGCTTGTGTGTTTACCGTGTTGTTTGTTTCTTTCCGGTTTGCTTCTCTTGATAGCTTCGGTTTCGTTCCGGAGTTGTGAGGATTCTCTCGTCTATGTTGCTCCGTCTACTTCATGGATCCATTCTTCTCCCTTGTGGAATCCCAGGCAAGATGATCATACCCTTGGATACCTTTACTACCATTGCCATGCTTAGTTGTCTCGATGCTATCGTTACATGTCGCGATACCCATCTTTTATGTCAGCCTCTCCTTGTTGCCATGAAACCTCTAACCTTGACACCTTCCTAGCAAAACCACTGTTTGGCTATGTTACCCGCTTGCTCAGCCCCGCTTGCTCAGCCCCTCTTATAGCGTTGTTAGTTGCAGGTGAAGATGAAGTTTGTTCCAGGAGGGAACTTGTTGTTGGATATATCACAATATCTATAATTATTATTAACACACCTATATACTGGGCATGGGTGGAAGGCTTGGCCTTTTGCTCGGTGTTTTGTTCCACTCATGCCACCTTAGGCGCCGATAAACCGACATTATGTTCCTTGATTTTGCGTTCCTTACACGATGGGTGAAATGGGGACCCCTTGACAGTTCGACTTTGAATAAAACTCCTCCAGTAAGGCCCAACATTGGTTTTAATTTGCTCATAATAACCACTTAATTAATTAATTAAATTGCATAGGGAGTTAGCGCTACCCGAGGTTTCTTAATTCTATATAATAGGGGGGGCCAGTGCTGATGGTGTTGGTCCCAAACTAGAGCCACTTGCGGTACCACCCAGTTATCTGGGGTCTTCGGTTACTGTACGTAGCGCTCATCCGGACGTGGCCTGAGACGAGATACGCGCGGCTACTATCAGGGTGTCGGCACGCCGGGAGGTCTTGCTGGACTTGTTTTACCATTGTCGAAATGTCTTGTGCTACCGGGATGCCGAGCCTGATCGGTTTTTCCCTAAGATAAGGGGTGATGATATTATATTTATCACTTCAGCTAATCGTGAGAGCTTGTGATGGGCTATGTTGGAACACCCCTGCAGGGTTATGATCTTTCGAAAGCCGTGCCCGCGGTTATCTGGCAGATTGGAATTTGTTAATGTCCGGTTGTAGATAACTTGTCAGAGGACCCGAAGTAAAACACACAACTGTGTGAGTAACCGTGACTGTCTCTTTTCACTTTGAGAAGAGAACACGGTGGGGTTATGTTTGATTCGTATGTAGTTAGGATCTTTAGCGATCACTTCTTTTGCGACCGTTTGCGTAGATGCTCATCTTATTCTGGTACTCGTAAGCTAGCCACCATATTATGCTTAGCCGCTGCTGCAACCTCACCACTTTACCTCTTCCTACCCATAAAGCTTTGCTACTCTTGATACCCATGGTTATGGGATTGCTGAGTCCTCGTGGCTCACAGATACTACAACACCAGATGCAGGTTCAGCCGAGTTTGAAGCAGGAGCTGGTTCAGTTCTTCACTGGGAGCTTGAAGAAGAGAGTTTGGCCGTATGCTTGTGACGTTTCGATGTTCAGTAGTGGTTCTTCTACTAGGATTCGATCCTGACCTGTGGCTTTATGTTGTTTGGTATCTTTCTTTTGGATCTTCACCCGTAGTCGGGTTGTGATGTTTTGAATGATGTATTGCTTATGTATTGTATTGTGTGAAGTGGCGAGTGTAAGCCAACTATCTCCTTTTGCAATTTAATCCCTCTTTTACATGAGTCGTGCAAAGATACCAAACTTGAGATCATTCTAGGATGGGCTTATACCTTTAAGTCGTGCCTCGACACGTAGGAGGTATAGTCTCATCCTGGGCATTACAGTATGGTGGACTCATGTGGAATAACTTTGGGGGTTTATGGGAGTGGATGCACAAGCAGTATTCCCGCTTAGTAGAGGTGAAGGCTAGAAAGAGACTGGGAAGCGACCAGCTAGAGAGCAACAATGGTCATGAACATGCATTAAAATTAATCAACAGTGAATGCAAGCATGAGTAGGATATAAATCACCATAAACATAAATATCATGGAGGCTATGTTGATTTGTTTCAACTACATGCGTGAACATGTGCCAAGTCAGATCACTTAAATCGTTCAAAGGAGGATACCACCCCATCATACCACATCACAACCATTTTAATATCATGTTGGCACACAAGATAGACCATTATAAACTCTCAGCTAATTAAGCATGGCATAAGCAGCTATGATCTCTAATTTTCATTGCAAGCAGGTTTCATTCATAACAAGCTGAATCAGGAACGATGAACTATCATATTTACAAAAACAAGAGAGGTCGAGTTCATACCAGCTTTTCTCATCTCAATTAGTTCAGCATATATCATTCTTATTGCCTTTCACTCGCACGACCGAATGGTGTGGATAATAATAATAGTGCACGTGCATTGGACTAAGCTGGAATCTGCAGGCATTTAATACAAGAGAGAAGATGAGGTAATATGGATCAAGGTTAAATCAACAATAAAGCATAGGAGAGCCACTAAGCATTTTAATCATGGTCTTCTACTCTTGACCCCCAAAGAAAAGAAAAGAAACTATTTACACGGGAAAGCTCCCAACAAGCAAAAGAGGAACGAGAAATCTTTTTTTGGGTTTTATTTTAATTGCTACTACAAGCAGGAAAAGTAAACTAGCTAGAAGCTACAACTAATATTTTTTTGTTTTCCTTAAGGTTTTTTCTAGCACACAAGAAAAAGACTAAGAAAAATAAAATAAGCTGAGCATGGATGGTACAGTAAAGAGTGTGAGCACCGACAACTAGAGCAAGTGTGAACATGAATGTAAAGTCGGTGAGAAACACGTACTCCTCCAAGCTTAGGCTTTTGGCCTAAGTTGGTCTATGGCCACGGATCGAAGCTACTCCCTCCAGTGTACTGAGATGTGTCCTCTGGATGCCACTGGTTGGCAAGCTCATCCAGATCCCACCCATAAACAGACTGACGGTAAGGATCAAGTGGTGGCTCCGGCTCAGGCTCTGAAGCTTGTGGGCAAATTTGACAATTTTGACCTGTGAACGAAATCAATTCAAGGAATAAACTGCCCTTGAAACTATTTCACTCCCCTGACCCTATTGTGTAGCGCCTGCCACGATGGCGCCACACTCTACTGTGCAGCGCCTAGCTTGGGGGCGTTGCACGCCAGTCCACCATGGCAGCCCCTGGGCCCGCACCCAGCAGTGAGCTAGGCGCTGCACATTTAAAGTGCATCGCCCAGCTCGTAGGCACTGCACTGTGACTTATCCAGCCACTCGGATGGCCCCCCTTCCCCACTCCCCTACCCAACACACTCAACCTGAGCTTTGGCCCCTCTCCCACTCTCCCCCCTCTCAAATCCTCTCTCAAATCTTGCATATTCGAAGAATTTGTCCGTGGATTTTGAAGTCAAACCCTCCCTCAAGGTAATCTTCTCCGATCCCCTTGTTTTGATCCAAGTAATGTTATCAAATTGCTCATATATTGCTAGTTTGGGGAAACCCTAGTTTTGTTTGGATCTAGAGATTTGCATGGAGATGTGAGATGTTTGTTTGCCAATTTCCTATGATTAGTATGTTAGGGTTATTCCTATGGGTGTTCTTATGTTGGTGCTAGGGTTAGGTTTAGGGCTATTGTTATGGTTAGGGTTAGGGTTGTTGTTTGATATATATATTAGGGTTTGTATTCCGTGTTAATCTTTGAATTAGTACTCATGGAAGCAATGTTACTTTGTGTTCTTGGAATGCTTATAGGGATGGGAAGAACATGTGTGTTTGTTCATCATGGGGACAAAGACGCCTTTTCGAAAGGCAATATTGAACCCGACCCGGATGAGCTTGACATGATGTTTGATAGTAGTCCTAGCTATGCGGAGCTCTTGCAACAAGTTAGGAAAGATTTGAATTGGATGGACCCTAGTGATATCGTTGAGTTGGAGGGAAGGCATAATGTAGGTTTTGGAATGCACATCCGTTGGAAGACAATGCGTGTCAACTCGGAGCAACGTTGGGTTGCATACAAGGAAACGGTGGCCGAATCACTTGACAAGGCTCCTGAGTTATTTGCAACGAAGAAGGTTGATTCAAGTTTGCATTTGGACTTGAACCGGAACCCCTCCCCTTTGGTTGATAGTAGCCCCACACCCTTGAAGCGAGATGAAATTGTTGAACCTCTTTTGACCCAAGAAGTGGGGCCAACGTTGAGTCCGTTTACAAACAACCAAGATGAAGCTTTGCAAGAGGACAATGATGAGTATGCGGACGATGACAATGAAGTTGATCTCCGTGACAACAATGTGGGTGATCTCGACAAATATCATTTGAAAGAGACAATGGACAATTCCATCCCTTTTTCCTGTTCAAGTTACAGACCTGTGTGGCACCTAGCTTGGAGGCGCCACACTCCATAGTGCAGCGCCCATAAGCTAGGCATTGCACTATGGAGTGCGGCGCCTCCGAGCTAGGCGCCACACAGGTCTGTAACTTTTCCTACATTCTGTTGCTCTTTGTTGCTCCAGTTTTTTGTCCCTCTAACTGGGTCATTTTAAGTCACAGATAGTTGCATCACATAATAAGCAGTAATTCCCACCATGACATTACTAAGAGCTTCAAGTTGAACATTACCACCAACATAGAGTTCAACACATAGAGTGACCATCACGACAAGTTCGACATTACCACCAACATAGAGTTCAACATAGAGCTACCACCAACATAGAGCTACCATTACTACCATTACTAAAAAAGGACGACGACTAGTTCCTTGAGCGCTTGCTGGCTCCTCCCCCCTCTTGCAGCTTATCTTCTTCACCTTCCTAGGAAGAGGACCCCGCTACGGCTCCGGCTCCGGTTCCTCCCCGTCATCCACATCGTCATCCAAATAGTCATCCAAAGCCGCCATCCGCGAGGTGTCGACCGTCCTTTTGCCTCTTTGGGTGAAGTCCTCAGGTGTGTATTTGTTTATTCCCTTCCTAGGCTTTAACTGGTATGCAGACCAAACCTTGTAGGTCCCCAAGGTCATATCATCAGGAACCTATGCATCAACAAAAGATATGGAAAGACCGTGTGTGAGGATATAGTTAGCAATGCATCAACAATTGGATATATATCCTCATGACATACCTCTTGGGTGACCACACCCACATCCTCATCCTCCAAAGGATCAGCATGGCAAGAAGTGGGATCTGATGGTGTCGCCGACCTAGAACATTCTGGTGATACATACTCGGGGTCACGACAACTGAAAAGATTTGATAGCCGCCTTAACTTTTGGCCCTGGCGCTGCAACATGAACAAGTGAATGAGACATCGAACATAGCAACACATGTTAAGTGCTAGTTTGAAGGAGATGTGAACCTTAATGAATGCTCGAAGTGCACCTTCCCCATTGCTTTTGCCAGCCGGGGTTGTTTCCAGAATAGTGTCGGTCTCATCAGCTGCTTTCTTGATCTGGGCATGCTATGAACAAAGATGGTATTAACGTGTTAGGCAAGCGAAGATGTAAATAGTGCGAATGGAAGAGCAGAAAGGGCAAATACCACAAAGTTCATCATTGGAGCTGAAGGGATCACTGAGTTGCCTTTCCGGACCAATGCGTTGTACTGGTGCTGGGCTAGCTCATAAAAAACCGATGGGATCTTCCAAAATCTCCTCAGCATACGTCGGCTTGCATACCTCCACACGGTTTCTTTCAATAATCCATGTGAGATAGTTGTTGAACGCGATCGGACAGTGCTCACGAAGCTGGGCTCGTTTGTGGCGCTTAGCTTGCTCCACACTAAGCTGGAACTGTAAGACATACTTTCTGTAATGCTTGGCCCAATCCTTGATCTTCCGCTGCTTTTTCCTATCCAACCAGCAAGTTAGAAACATAATATTACAACCATCAATGAGGCCGAGAAGCCGCTAGGTGCTCAAGGTTAATTATATCTTACGCGTGTAGCAGCCTGTCCGTGTCCTCCCACTCCGGCGGGTGTGGCTGGAACAAACCAAACTGGCGGAACACCCGATGTGGCAGGTAAAGCTCAACCGCCCAGTTGCATATGAGTGGACACCACATATGCCAAAGATCCCTATCCATAGTGCACATCGGATTCAGCCTGAACTCCATAGGGTTCCCAAAACTCTCTCCTTTTCCATACGGTTCCCATTCAACCTGCAAAATGGGATAGAATGCAAAATTGATATCGAGTTACGATATAAGCATCATAATAACTTATGCAATGTCGATTCACCTGCTCAGGCGTGATCGCGTCCATCTCGCTCCTGTACAGCTTGTACATGACCGAGGGATCATCCGTCATCTCATTTAACACATCCCACTTGTAAGCCCAAGTGGGGAGTGTTGACACCAGATTTTGGCACGGTATAAAAAGCAAATAAGATGGCCTCAAATGGAAAAAGGTGCTCAAAGTGAAAAAGTTTTGTATTGTCGACGTGAACATCTTTGAAGTTTGGGCCATCGTCATCCGATCTCATCTCGAGTGCCAAACTATGCTCAAAGCATTGAGATTTTATATCTAGAGCAGTATTCGGCAGATTAGACCATCAAGACAGCCTCATATGGAAAGACTTTCTACATAAATTGTCTTCGCCTCGTCGAAACGGTCGATTTTTATATAAAAATTGTTCCAATCCGAATTTGTATACAAAAGTTACAGCCATCCGAATACAGCCCTGTCACAGAGCCATAAGTGGCGCGCCCCACCAGCCACGTGTCTGATGGGTAGCGCGAATAACAGCCTGTATTGCGTGACCGTTGTGGCCTAGAGGATGACTTCAAATCGAAAAACGTTCAACATGAAAGTTGTTCGTCTCGTCGAAACGGTCAAGATTGCTTTTGGGCTCTTTTCCATCCGTGGTCGTTTACCACCTCAAAAATTACCCGCAGGGTACAGCCAGTTTGAACCGAACAGTTTTGGAAAGTTCGGACAAAACCAATCCGAATTTGGCTAGGGTTTTGGACGTGAATCCAAGCCTTTTCCTTGCACGGGAAGTCCAGCCGCCTCTTATGTACCTAAGAGGTGACGGCCGATTGAACAACACACAATCGAACAAATCATCTACCACTTCTATCTTTTATCTTTTCTCCTTAACCCTAGTTCTTCTTCTTCCTCGTTCTTCGTTCGTTCTTCTTCATTGTAGGGCGGCGAACCTCGAGGCCCTAGGGGCGATCAGGTCGACCTAGGGCAGCCCATAGCCGCCGCGCGCCCTGACGGGGTCCCTCTCGAGCGTGTGGGGTTTCGGGTCTACAAAAGCGCTCGTCGGATTGCTTGCGTACCGCGCTTTCGGACGGGTCTCCTTCGACGTGAGCTGCGGAGCATCACCCTCGGCGTCGAAGGTACACAGTGACATGTTCGTGTGCGAACACACTTTTCGGCGACTCCGCTAGGGACGGAGCTTTGAATAGTCTCCAGCCTGTTCTTGCTACGAGGAGAGCGTCATCAAGCGGCTACAATCTACAACGGTAACATGTATCATCAATCTCCTTATGTATATGCAAATAGCCATTATGTTGATGTTGCTAGATCTTTCAACGGACATGTCGTGTCGGCTAGCCCTAACGAGCAAAGGCCGACTAGTTATTCCGTTGGTGAATCTTGGAATTTACAGAATCGCGACATGCAACTTATGAATCTGAACTTTCGTGCATCGGCAACACCTTTCAATATGCCGATGAATAACATGATTTGTTCGAGTGATCAATATATGACACCTCATGTACATGAGGGCATCTCACAGTTTTGTCCATCGGCAGCCGACTCACGATTTGCGGGTTCGTCCCCAAACATGCCGATGGACGGGGGAATCGGCCATGCTTCCTGTAGTTATTTGGCTGGTTATCCTCAGTCATCAGATACTACACCTCATGAGATTAAATGTTCAAGGGCATATGAAACTAAAAATATTCATGACTCGGCTCGCCTTCGCGGTTATGGCCGAGTGAATGGAGATTCTATAGGAGCAAATATGCCTAATATTGCAGGAGATGAGGTGGCTCTGGCTGCATTAAAAAATTTAGCCCAAAATAAGAAGATTAGTGCTATTTGCCTTGAGCAACACGAAAAGGGATTGGTTCCTGATTATGAGGCAATAAGAGCTAGGGTTTTAAAAGAAGACGAAGTGTTGCCGATTGATCAAATTAGTGTGAGAAAATATTCAACAACAGTGCACACATCTTCACCTATCATTGCAGCATGTTATACACCCCCTATACAATCGCAAAGTTTCAGAAACATCAATTCATTGCCGAAAGTTCGTAAAAGTATTGGGGGGCAAGCCGATCCAAGCAGGGCTGAGTTTAAAGAAAAATATGTGGCCCAAGTGGACAAGATCAAGTCAAAGCTCACAGGGAATAGCGTCAACGAATTTACTATGCCAACTCTTGAGGAATTACCAGCAGAATATCGACATGCTTATGAAGCACTCAAGAAGAAGCGTGAAGTGGGATATTTGCAAGAATACGTCAAGTGCCTTCCTCCATGTAGCAACCATGTTGGCTCTTCTGCACTTTTGAAGCAAGATGAAAAAGAAGCTTTGCAAGAAAAATATCAAGAAGGGGTTCACTCGGCTAATACGGTTGATTCGGTTGAAACCGAGTCAAATATGACTAAGTCGTCTACAGCTGAGTTGAACAGTTCCTTTAGTAACAAGACAATGGTGGATTCAATTGAAACCAAATTGACCACTCAGACGTTTAAGGCCGAGTGCGTTGCATCGAGCCAGCCGAGTGCATCGTGCCAATCGAGTACATCTTGTCAGACGAGTACATCACCGGCTAAAACCGCTAAAGCCGAGTGCATCAAGCCAGTTATTGCTGCGTGTACCAAAATAGAAGATGCAAGCTTCACCGAGCAAAAGAACGGTAAACGCGACAAATTGGTCGTGCTTGATTTTTCTGGATGTGAGGGAGCTTACATGCTGCCCTATGAGTTTCGTGCCAAAGAAATTGATGAGCATCAAGAGCAAATTTATATGGCCAAACAAAGTTTGGCTAGTGATGAAGATCCAGAACCAGAGCGTGCAGCTGAACGAAGTTTAGCTGACGAAGAGCGTCCGAGTGGAATCCATTCGGGTAATCCGAGTGAAATCTACTCGGGAAATCAAAGTCAAATCTACTCAGGAAATCCAAGTGATGAGGCACGAGATCCAGAAAAGAGGAAGAGGAGTTGGAGGATTATTCAAAAGTGGAGAAAGGTATTGTTCCAGTGGTGCAACCATCTTCTCCTTCCAACGACTTCACAAAGGTACACCTAGCCGAGAGTTTACTCAGTTTTCGATTCGGTCAAAATCATATTATTAATGCACCCGTTAGTAAGATTCTATTTAATTTTGAAAGATTACTCGAGATGAGTAATCTGTTTGTTTTGAATTATCTTGTTACTAATCATGCTGATCAACACATGGCACCATTCATAGAGGCTAATAGTGACAACTTATCGCAACCAAAGTTGTTCCCGTCATGCCGACTGAACTTTATATTCATATGGGCAACTTTGTTTGTTTCATGCCTGGCTAACATTTGGTCTCAGATGAGACGTATATTATGTAATTATTTTGGTTCCAGGAATATAAAGCCAGGTTCAAAGTTCTCCATGATAGCCGATTCAAGAGCATCGGGAAAGGAGGATGAAAATCAACGCATAACCGAGTCGGATGATGTTAAACTGACACCGCTCGGTTGTTTTGTATCAAAGCTGATATCACAATATCGGTTAATGGACCAGGAGTGTACGTCCAGTGCAGGCATAGTTGATCACATCATCGGTACATCGCTGACTAATCCTATTATTATAATTGATCACGATGTCGAGCCGTCAAGACAAGAGCCAACGCAATGTTCGTTCAAGCAAAATGTCAAAGATTGCAACATGATCCATCAAGTTAAGCAATCGGACAAGATAGGACGATTGGAGTTTGTTGAGGCACGATCATTTAGACAATCGGATTATTTTGACGGTCATCAAATGTTGACTCGGCTGTCTCCAGCCGATTTATCTAAAAGTGGACATGTACACGTCAATGATGATGGGGTCAAGTCTTCGAGCAAGGATATTGTTAAAAAGTGCATCAAGAACAATCTTGAAGACGGAAATTCCATCAAAACTACAATGGTAACATCTAGCATTGGGGGGCAACTAGAGAATTCAAAGACCAGTGCACGCACGACCAAAGAAAGCAAAGGCCATGGTAAGCACAAAAGCAAAAGGCTGAAAGTCACTTTTGCGCAATTATTAGAAAAGTACCAAAAGATAAGTGAGGCAAAAAGTGCTTATCGGCAGAGTGAAGCAAAAGCATCGAAGTCACCCCCAAGGCATAAATCTGAAGACTGGGATTGGCAAAGGAAGACGTTGAGCAAGCAGACTTCATATCCTCCTTTTGGGCCGCCAATACCAATGTCGTGGATACCTCCCTATGCTCATGTAAATCCATATCCATCATGGGGTAGGTATGATACAAGGGCACATTATCCATCTTATTTTAGATCATCTCACCAACATTATGCAGCTCCAAAAAGATCAACAATTGATGAACAATCACACGTCAAAGACCGTTTCAATCATAAGTAATCGGTCCGGAGCTCAAGGAACAAGAAAGAGGTAGTCAAGCAAGTGTACCAGGTCAAGAAAGATGGTCGTAAGTGTGCTACTTCAGATTTGTTCTCAAATAACAAAGAGCCAGTTAAAGTATTGACATTGGCTACCAAAGGCAACGAGGCAAGTCAATCAAGTGCCAAATCTGAAGGGAAGAAGTTGAGAGTGCACAAGGACAAAAAAGAGTTGGCATTGGTTGAAACAGAATCACAACCGAGGTGCCCACTCGGCTTAGCGCATTGGCAAGAGAAGGAATTACAAAAACTTAGTGCACATGAGTTGAGAAAGAAGAACATGGCATGGGTTCCCAAGAGGAGCAGTCAAAATAGAAATAATGTCTGACCTTCTATTTCAACAAGTGTTAAAAAAGTGAAGAAAGAAAAGGATGGCCGCAAGAGTGCTATTTCAGATCCGACTCCAAATGACAAAAAGCCAGCCGAGTCTATGTTGGCTGCTAAGGACAAGAAAGTGAAGCAAGTAAATCTCTGAGATCCGATCACCGAGTTTGGACAGGACAAACTGGAGGTGCCCAAAGCCAGGAAGAACTTGCCAGCGCATAAACCAAAATCCTAGCCGGGACGCCCTCTCGGCTTACCATATTCGCAACAGAAGAAGCTGAAACAGCTTAGGGCCAAAGAGCTGGAGAAGAGGAACATGGCTTGGGTTCCTAAGGGAAGTCCTCGTGACAAGTGCGGCATCATATCTCCTGTTGCGAAGCCAACATAAATAAGGGAGTACAAGTTTAAATCCCGTAGGCGAGGACGACAATTTTCATCTCACTATAGGAAACTCTAGGAGGCGTGTCATGCACATTCTTCAATCGTATCATCAAAATCAACGCTATGGAATTTATCCTCGGCCGAAACATCTAAATTATTTCGGTTATTCACACTTTGGTGGATGGATTCCCGAGCACCTTTGAGATGAGAATGCATGGTCGATATTTGCATATCTCCCTCAGAATGCATTGTGTTGGCAAAGCCGACATCTGGCTAACGGTGTTCACCATGGTTTATCTCCTACTCCTATAGCCGATGCTCAGTGTTTGCCAATACTGGCAAGGCCGACTTAATTATTGAGTCGGCCATTGATCAAGGGTCTAGTACATAAAAAGCTCTGACTCCTGGTGTTAGTTAGTTGGAGGACCCAAGTCAGGAGAGAGACATTGTTCGGTGGAGGCTTGATGGTTTACTTTGATCAATAATGAGTTGAGTCGCCGAACAGTTGACAGTATTCCTTTGTGGTGCATGGTCATAATCGTTCAGCAACCGGCTTACCATCGAAGGGTTCTAATATTCCCAGGGAGTGCCTGGACAAAGCAAGGTCCGGATTGACATAAGAAACTTACGTGGAGGCCTTTGTGACGTCCAATTGTTGTTCTCAGACGACTATTATCCAAGAGGCTCTACCCAAGAAGCAACACGCTTAAACATATGACCGATAACAATTATCGTCCTTAGCATGCACAGCCGATGTAGTGTTGACATTGTGCTTGGATGAAGTATTTTCTGGCACGCAAGCTCTGCCAGAAAACAGGGGGGCATGTGTTGACACCAGATTTTGGCACGGTATAAAAAGCAAATAAGATGGCCTCAAATGGAAAAGTGCTCAAAGTGAAAAAAATTCATATTGTCGAGGTGAACATCTTTGAAGTTTGGGCCATCGTCATCCGATCTCATCTCGAGTGCCGAAACTATGCTCAAAGCACTAGATTTTATATCTAGAGCAGTATTCAGCAGATTAGACCACCAATACAGCCTCATATGGAAAAACTTTCTACATAAATTGTCTTCGCCTCGTCGAAACGGTCGATTTTGATATAAAAATCGTCCCAATCCGAGTTCGTATACAAAAGTTACAGCTATCCGAACACAGCCGTGTCACAGAGCCATAAGTGGCGCGCCCCACCAGCCACGTGTCTGATGGGTAGCGCGAATAACAGCCTGTATTGCGTGACCATTTTGTCCTAGAAGATGGCATCAAATCGAAAAACGTTCAACATGAAAGTTGTTCGTCTCGTCAAAATGGTCAAGATTGCTTTTGGGCTCTTTTCCATCCGAGGTCGTTTACCACCTCAAAAATTACCCGCAAGGTACAGCCAGTTTGAACCGAACAATTTTGGAAAGTTCGGACAAAACCAATCTGAATTTGGCTAGGGTTTTGGATGTGAATCCAAGCCTTTTACTTGCACGGGAAGTCCAGCCGCCTCTTATATACCTAAGGGGTGACGGCCGATTGAACAACACACAATCGAACAAATCATCTACCACTTCTATCTTTTATCTTTTCTCCTTAACCCTAGTTCTTCTTCTTCCTCGTTCTTCGTTCGTTCTTCTTCATTGCAGGGCGGCGAACCTCGAGGCCCTAGGGGCGATCAGGTCGACCTAGGGCAGCCCATAGCCGCCGCACGCCCTGAAGGGGTCCCTCCCGAGCGTGTGGGGTTTCGGGTCTACAAAAGCGCCCGCCGGATTGCTTGCGTACCGCGCTTCCGGACGGGTCTCCTTCGACGTGAGCTGCGGTGCATCACCCTCGACGTCGAAGGTACACTGTGACGTGTTCGTGTGCGAACAGGGAGCCATAGTGGGTTGTCTTTGTCATCCCAATCCTCTTACTTCTCGGTCTTCGGTCGTCCAACCGGCAAACGCTCCCAGCTCCATATGGAAAGTGCGAGCAAACAACCACCAATACCTCCAGATAGCCTACAACAGGCTTCGTCAACCTGCACATAAAAGAGAACATGGTTGAATTAACAGCAAGATCGCATGCATAATGTAGCAATGAAGTGAAACAGAAACAACTTCATACCTGTCTATACAAGTAAGCCAGTGTCGCCGAACCCCAACTCCATTTGCTATCGAAGACGGTCAACGCCTTCAGCCACATCCATGGAGCATTCTTGCATGTGCCATCAGCAAACATAGTCCTGGATATCACGTACCACATGTAGACACGAGCATATGTCTTGACCGTGTCCTCATCAGCATCCTCAGGGCAAGTACCAAAGTGCCCAGTAATCCACGTGAAAGGGGCACCCGCTGCGACTCTTTCCTTCTTCTTGTCTTCTACTTCTGTTTTCTGAGGCTCCGGAGGAACCATACCGATAAGGGCATGCATCTGCTCGCACCACCCATCAGAATCGGTGCTCATACATAGAGGATTCCCATCGATAGGAAGACCGGTGATCATAGCTATATCCTGGAGCGTCACGATCATCTCCCCGGTCCGAAGATGGAAACTGTGTGTCTCCGGCCTCCAATTATCAATAAGCGCGGTGAGTGCTGGAGCATTGTTGGGTGGCGTCGACCGACTGACCAACTGAATGAAAGGGAGAAGTCCTGTCTCCCTAACATACGGTGTGTACCGCTCAACATAGCGCATCCACCCAAGGTTGACCCCGTGAGACCGAAGCTTCAGAGGTGCAAGCTCCTACAAGCAAACAAACAAATCATTACATATGGGGGGTATGTGTTTGAGAAAAACACGAAATTCATAACACCGGCAGCTTTCATTATTACCCGCTGCTCCACCGACACAGCGTACGACTGGTGTTGTTTGTCCCAGTGATCATCGAGAAGCCAAACCATCCTAACAATTTGAAAGAAAGCTTTCTTGTCAACACGATTATCTTTTGAATACAAGAAAACTAAAGTACGACTACTAGATGCAAAATTCAAAGCATATGTATCCAAACCATTCTTGCCAATACAATTGTAATTTCAATAAACTAAACTAAGCCTACTTCATGCAAGATTCTATACAAATATCTTTTCCATATAAATAAAATGTCAATCTATGTATCCAAACTATATAAATAACATGTCAACCTATGTATCCAAACCACATTCTAATCTAATAAGGGTTCCCCAAATCTAATACATGCAAGATTCAAACAAAAGTTCCCCAAATCTAATACATGCAAGATTCAAACAAGGGTTCCTCAAATATCAGAAATAGCATACATTCTATGGATAGAAAAAAGGGGATCGGAGAAAAGTACCTTCTAGGATGGATTGGTGAAGGAATCCACGGGCCAAATCGTCAGATCTGAAGATTTTTGAAGAGGGGATTGAGAGGGGGAGAGGAGCCAACCGCCGCAACGATGTCTCTGTAACTGCTGAAGAATGGGGTGGGTGGGGGAGGCCTAGCGCGCGGCGGCTGCATCTAAGTCAATGTGCAGCGCCTAGCTCGGAGGCGCTGCACATTACATGTGTGGCGCCTAGCTCGGAGGCGCTGCACGGCTGGGTGCGGGCACAGGGGCTGCCACGATGGAGTGGCGTGCAACGCCCCCGAGCTAGGCGCTGCATCGTAGGGTGTGGCGCCATCGTGGCGGGCGCTACACAAAAAGGTCAGGGGTGTGAAATTGTTTCACGGGCAGTTCATTCTGTGAATTGATTTCGCCCAGAGGTCAAAATTGTCAAATTTGCCAAGCTTGTGCCTGGCCTTGGTACTTGTAGAAGGCATCTAAGTAACGAGATATATGCCTGTACATAGATCAAACAGAGATGGTGCAGGCAGGGTAACAATTTCACAATATTTTTCATCAAACCTTAATTTATAATTAAGCAACCTATCCTTGTCTTTAACAATAAAATCATGTGCTTCCATGCTCTTGTAGTCTAGATAAACAAGGGCAAGCAATTTTTCCTCCTTCTCATAATGCCTAATAGGTATTCTAAAATGTTCAGCAAGGCGAGAAGCAAAGATGCCTCCAAAGACGGGCCCCTTTGAGCGGTTCAGACTCAGTCGTTTGGCAACGACGACACCCAAGCTAAAAGTTGTGTCTTGAAACAAAGCATGGCGTAACATGACAATATCAGGGGCACTAAGATTCCCACTATTCCCACGACCAATTAAACATCTACTAGCAAATAAAGCAAAGTAGCGCAGAACATGGAAGTGTATACTAGTGATTCTTGCCCCTGAGACTTGTCTAGTTTCCCCTACAGCTATCATGTCGATAAACCCTTCAACGTCTTCACGACGTGGTTCATCAAGTCTACCTCCAAAGGGTATCTTACATACTTCACAAAATTCTAAGAGTGATATCTCCTTAATCTCATCATATAAACAAAACTCCACCGTAGATGGTGTTTTCTTAGCATGAAAATGAAAACTTCGCGTGAAAATATTGGTGAGTAAGAGATACTGTTCACGCTGGTCGTGGACGAAGTCGGTGAGGCCTGCATTATTTGCCAACCAATAAAAGTCTTCGTAAATCCCGACGGACATCATGAAATCATTACAAGGCCATTCGCACGGTCGAACTTCCGCCATGCTGTCGGTGTACTAAGATAGGGGTACCTTAGTACCCCAACTTGTGCACGGGCAGTAGCAGCTTCCCGCGGCGGGGCTTACCACGTGCTCGCCAAGAACCTTTCCGGTCCCTATGAAGCCATTCAAGAACAAAGTATACAAGACAGAAGATCAAGGCCCCGGCAAGAGGAGCTTGCCGGGAAGGCCGCACCAGGCTCAAGGTTATCACTTTAGCACAAGACCCTGGCGAGAGGGGCTTGCCAGGAAGGCCAAGGAATGCATACCCCAAGAGATACCTCGGCGCATCTTGCGCCCCGGCGGGCCCGGAGAGCGACAAGCTTCCGGGCCCGGCAAGATCACTACCCCGGCAAGGTGCTTGCCGGGGAGACCTACGCTGTGTGCCCGCGCTCCAGCTCATCGGCCCACGCGTCGCCCTGGGGCCCTTCCAGGAGCACGTGGCAGATGGCTGTGCAGCTTGGGGCACACGGTGGCAAGCCACGGTGACGAGGCTACCGCCCTGGCGAACGGAGAAGCGTGGACGGACACTTTTGGGGTCGACGGTGACGGGCATTTAATGCCCTTGTCCCCCACTATCAAGGTTAGGTGAAGATCACTGTTCATGCACTATTCACGCACTGTTACAACTACCACCAAAATTACACTTTTACCCTCCTCTACGTTGACACCTGTCGGTGACCCCTTGAGCTATAAAAGGAGGCCCATGCACAACGTAGAAAGGGATCGAAACCTAGACAACTCGCTCGCTCGGTTTAGCTAAAATTGTAGCTCCTCAAGCTCCCGAGCTCAAGAACTCAATACAACCTAAGGCTGGAGTAGGGTTTTACGCGTCCGCGCGGCCCGAACCTGGGTAAAACTGCCCGCGTGCGCTCCTCGATCTGCTCTCCGTGCTCCCTCCGCTCCCTTACCGCAACGTAGAAGGGGCTCCGGTCCCATAGGTGCTCGTGGGAGGACAGTTTCCCCCGACATCTTTGGCGCGCCAGGTAGGGGGCGTCGAGGTTGTGCGAACCTGATCCGGCGCTCACGCGGGCGCATTCTTCATCAACCTCTCCAGCTTCATCAACTTCATCAGCTACAACGACATGCCTCCGAAGAAGAAGGCTTCGGAGGTCGGAGGCCCGTCTGCGTCGATTCCACCGCCACCAGAACCAACGGTTGGTGGAGGAGACGCCGGCGGAAGGGTGGTCGCCGACGAGGAAACTCACGGCGCCACCAAGTCCAAGGACAAGACGGACGACCGGGCGAATTCCAAGGCCTCGGTGTCCGTGGACGCGCCACGTCTCTCTCGGGAGGTACAAGACCCGTAGCGGCGTGGTACTGGAGGTACCATACGCCTGCTGGGGCATAGCCAAGCCGGAGGATCGCCGGATGCTCAAGGCCAGCGTGCTGGCACAAGCAAGGCGCGGTCGCCGGGGCGGGAACATGCTCCTTCTAACGCGGTTAGAAGTCCGAGCGTGTCCCGCTCCTCGCACCGCTCGCCGCCGTTCCCCTCTTCTCCAGCAGAAGCTCTAGCAAGAGCACAGCTGCTCCTCGATTTCCCTCCAGCGGCAGACAAAGCCGAAGACTGGAGGGCGACGATTCAGAGCCTCATCGCCTTCGCCAACAACGATGCACCACAGCAGGCGGCAACCTCACGGCCGCGGCAAGTCGATCAAGCGAAGGCCGATGGCGACAAGACCGCCGGGGGTGCAACTACCGTGCACTCCCCGCCACGGAAGCAGAAATCGCCGCCCCGCCGGACCAACGTCGACGACGACTCCACGACGTCGTCGGATCCGCGGGCTCGCCGCGATCAGCGCCAAGTCTTAGACGACAAGCGGCAAGAAGACGCTCGGACTCGCATCGAGCGTCGACGAGAAGCCCGAAGACAGTCAGATCAGCGCGCTGGGACCGCTGTTGACGTGCACGCGCCCGGTGAACCAGGAGACTTGCCGTACGCGGCAGGTTGCCCTGCGTTCACCCGTGAGCTGCGGCAAGTCCAGTGGCCCATCATGAAAAATTTCAAGCCCGACGTACCCGAGAAGTACGACGGCAAGACACACCCCTCGGAGTTCCTCAGCATCTACACTATAGCAGTGCAGGCTGCCGGGGGACGCGACGAGAAGATACTAGCCAACTACTTCCCGCTAGTGCTTAAGCCAAACGTCCGGTCTTGGCTTATGCACTTGCCGGAGAACTCCATTTCTTCGTGGGCAGATCTGTGCCACCAGTTTGTTGGCGCCTTCACGGGCGGCCACAAACCCCACGGCCAGGAGAGCGATCTCCACATCCTAGCCCAGAAGGAGGGAGAATCCCTGCGCAAGTACATCCAGAGATTCAGCCGCGTCCAACACAACATTCCCGATGTCCACCCTGCCGCGGTTATCAGCGCGTTCCACCAGAACGTGCGTAACCGCCGGATGAGGGAAGAGATGGCTATGACCAAGATTCGGGATGTCAGCGAGCTCTACGCTCTGGCTGACAAGTGCGCGCATGCCGAAGAGGGGAGGAGACTCCCCGGAGAGGATACTGGCGCAGGAGGAAGCGACAGCGAGGATGCCGCCCCGGCAAAGAAGAGCCGGCGGCGGAACAACAGAAAGAAGAAGAACAAGGAGGTGCTGGTTGTCGAGCAGTCCGGCAAGGAGGCTCCCGCCAAGAAGGCACAGGCTGGCGGTTCCGGCAAGGAGCCTGCCCCTGTAGCGGCAGCCGACAAGCAGGACGGCTCCGACAAGCAGTACTGTAAGATCCACCGCACCAAGGGCCACGATCTTCAGAACTGCAAATGAGTCGAGTACCTCGTAGAACAGCAGAAGGCTGAATACGAGCGTCGCGACAAAGAGAAGGCCCAAGGAGGCGGAGGAGAACCCAGCAAGAAGCGGCCGTTCAATGGCCGGGGAGGACGTCGCGGCAAGGCCAAGCAGCGGCAAGGTGACAGACCTCCCCGGGGCCGCGACAAGGATGAGGATGAAGACGACGACGATGACATGGAAGAAGGAGACAACAGCGAGCAGGAGTTCCAGAAGGCCACAAAGGTTCTGTGTGTCGACGGGGGTGCCTCTCTGCACACTTCCCACCGCCAACTCAAGCAGTGGGTGCGAGAAGTGAACGCAGCTGAGCCGCCCGTCGAGTCACGCAGGCTGCTGAAGTGGTCTGGCACACCCATCATCTTTGACCTTGAGGACCACCCTGACCACACCACGGCGGTCGGGTGCTTGCCGATGTTGGTCTCACCAACTATCCGCAACCTCAAGTTCACCAAGATGTTGGTTGACGGCGGGGCCGGCCTGAACTTGATCTCCTCAGCTGTGATCAAGAAGCTACAGATCCCAGACGGCGAGCTCGAAGAAACCGGGTCTTTCCAAGGGATCAACCCGGGAAGGAGCAAGACGAAGGGGAATATTACGCTGCCAGTGACCTTTGGCGGGGAGCTCAACTTCAGGACGGAGAGGATCACGTTTGATGTTGCCGATATCCCATTACCATACAATGGGATACTTGGACGTCCTGCCCTCGCCAAGTTCATGGCAGCTTCCCACTATGCATACAATGTACTCAAGATGCCGGGGCCGATAAGCGTCATTTCTGTCCCTGGCGACAAGAAGGACGCGCTTATCTGCGCCGACAAGATCTACCGGGATGCAGCAGCCGCAGCAGAAAGCAACACACTTGCCACTGAAGCTCCCGGGGGGAAGACCAAGACCAAGTCCGGCAAGAGCTCTGGGGCCCACTCCGGCAAACGCACCTCTTCGGA
Organism: Secale cereale; assembly: GCA_902687465.1. Classification (NCBI taxonomy): domain Eukaryota; kingdom Viridiplantae; phylum Streptophyta; class Magnoliopsida; order Poales; family Poaceae; genus Secale; species Secale cereale. The sequence continues at coordinate 325,928,559 of LR738713.1, forward strand.
GTGCTGCGCTGCCGTCGAGGACGCACCATCGAGCTCCACCGGCAAGTGCAAGAAAGGAATGGCAGATCCACCGGCAACCAAGAAGGTGTCCGCCAAGGAGGACGTCACTGGTGGTACCTTCACAATCAGTGCTACGCTCGACAACAAACAGGAAAGCGCGCTCGTTGCCTTCTTGCGGGCGAATGTTGATGTGTTTGCATGGCAACCATCTGACATCCCCGGCGTTCCCAGAAAGGTAATTGAACATAAGCTTGCTGTTTGTCCTCATGCGCGGCCCGTCAAGCAGAAAGTCAGAAAGCAAGCCGTGGAGCGCCAAGAATTCATCGCCGAAGAGATAAAGAAGTTGGAAGCAGCAGGCCTGGTTAGAGGCGTGATCCATCCTACGTGGTTAGCAAATCCAGTTGTCGTACGCAAGGCCAATGGGAAGTGGAGACTTTGTATAGACTTCACTGATGTGAATAAAGCATGTCCCAAGGATCCATTTCCCTTGCCGCGTATTGACCAGATTGTTGACTCCACCGCCGGATGTGAGCTGCTTTCCTTCCTTGATGCATACTCAGGTTACCACCAGATATTCATGGCCAAGGAAGATGAAGAGAAGACTGCATTCATTACTCCATGTGGCACATATTGCTTCATACGCATGCCCTTTGGATTGAAGAATGCAGGCTCAACATTTGCAAGGGTGGTGCACACTGCTTTTGAGCCACAGATCCACAGAAACGTAGAAGCCTACATGGATGATATAGTGGTTAAGAGCAAGAGCAAAGATACACTGATCCAAGATTTAGAGGAAACTTTTGAGAATCTACGCAAGATACAGCTCAAGTTGAACCCCGAGAAGTGCGTCTTCGGAGTCCCCTCCGACAAGCTTCTCGGGTTCTTTGTGTCCCAGAGGGGGATTGAAGCCAATCCCGACAAGATAAAAGCCATCGAGCAAATCGAAGCCCCGAAGCGCGTCAAGGACATAAGAAGACTTGCTGGCTGTGTGGCTGCCCTCAGCAGGTTCATTTCAAAGTCTGCAGAGCGCGCCCTGCCTTTCTTCAAAATCTTGAAAAAGGCAGGTCCTACGAAATGGACTCCGGAAGCGGAGGCAGCGCTGCAAGATTTGAAAGGATACCTGTCCTCTACTCCAATACTTGTCGCACCTAGGCCACAAGAGAAGTTGCTGCTGTACTTAGCGGCAACCAATCAAGTGGTTAGTGCTGCGTTAGTAGCGGAGAGGGAAGCAGATGAGGAACCCACATCCCCGGCAAGCGAATCCAGCGACAAGCAGGGGGCTTCCCCGACAAGCTCTGGCCCCGACAAGGACAAGTCTGCGCAGGGACAAGGTGAAGTGCGAAAGAAGATGGTGCAGCGCCTAGTGTATTTCGTAAGTTCCCTCTTGCAGGGGGCTAGATCAAGATACTCTAGAGTGCAGAAGTTGCTTTTCGGCCTCCTCATGGCCTCAAGGAAGCTGCGCCATTACTTCCAAGCACACGAGATAATGGTGGTCACTCGCTTTCCGTTGAAGAGGATATTGCAGAATCCAGAAGCAACAGGCAGGATCGTTGAGTGGGCACTAGAGCTGTCAAGTTTTGGTCTCAAGTTTGAGAGTACTTCAACCATACAGAGCAGAGCTTTGGCAGAATTCATAGCAGAATGGACCCCAACGCCCGATGAGGAAGTTCCAGAGACAAGCGTCCCCGTCCAAGAAACGAGCAGCGAATGGATGATGTACTTTGATGGTGCTTTCTCGCTGCAAGGCGCCGGTGCCGGTGTGGTACTCATAGCGCCTACCGGAGAGCACCTCAAGTATGTTGTTCAGATGCACTTTCCCAAGGAACAAGCGACAAACAATACTGCTGAGTATGAAGGTTTGCTTGCCGGCCTCAGAATTGCGGCCGAGCTTGGGATCAAGAAGCTGATTGTGCGGGGAGATTCACAATTGGTGGTCCGACAAGTGAATAAGAGTTACCAAAGCCCTTTGATGGAAGCTTATGTTGATGAAGTGAGGAAGCTTGAAGAACACTTTGAGGGTCTGCAAATGGAACATGTTCCAAGAGCTCAGAATGATATTGCAGATGGCCTCTCAAAGTGTGCTGCAATGAAGTTACCCGTGGAACTAGGGGCCTTCCTGCTCAAGCTAACTCAGCCATCCGTTACACCATCAGTTGGGCAGAACAAGAAGAGAAAGTTGGTCTCCGGCGACTACTTGCCGGCGAATCTTCCCGAAGCCGCCGCCAAGGTCCCCAAGATCAACAGCCAAGATACTGAGGAACAGTTTGCTCCTGCGGATCCAAGGGTCTGTACAGTTGAAGCAGACGTTCCCGACAAGCCTTGCCCCGGCAGGCTTGCAGGGGGACCATCAGCTCCGGCAGAACCGCAGGTTCTTGCCGTAGAAGCTGAGGTTCCCGCAGCAGCCCTCATGCCTTTAGTCCTTGTTGCTGAGCCTCAGGCTCCAGCATGGGCACAGTAGATCATCCGTTTTCTACAAACTGGAGAACTTCCCGATGAGCCAGAAGAGATAGAGAAAATAACCAGGCAGTCAAGTATGTACCAGTTCGTTGACAATGAACTGTACAGAAGAAGACTCAATGGTGTCAGGTTGAAGTGCATTTCCAGAGAACATGGACAGAAGCTGTTGGCAGAGATACATGGAGGCATATGTGGCCACCACATTGGCGCAAGGGCACTTGCCGGGAAGGCGTTCCGGCAAGGGTTCTTTTGGCCAGAAGCCCTCCAGGATGCAACTGCACAAGTAACCAAGTGTGAAGCGTGCCAGTTCCATGCCAAGCAAATTCACCAGCCAGCTCAAGCTCTCCAGACGATCCCTTTGTCCTGGCCCTTCTCGGTCTGGGGGCTCGATATCCTCGGCCCCTTTCCCCGCGTAGTCGGGGGCTTTGAGTACTTGTACGTTGCAATCGACAAGTTCACAAAGTGGCCAGAAGTGGAACCAGTGAGAAAGGTGACAACACAGTCAGCAGTCAGGTTCTTCAGATCGATTGTTTGCCGTTTCGGAATCCCTAATAGGATCATCACCGACAACGGCACACAGTTCACAAGTCGCACCTTCATGCAGTACGTCCAAGACCTTGGCGCCAAGGTCTGCTTCGCTTCTGTTGCTCACCCGAGGAGCAATGGTCAAGCGGAGAGGGCCAATGCTGAAGTGCTGCGTGGACTCAAGACAAGGACCTTCGACAGGCTGCGCAAGTGCGGAAGAAACTGGATAGAGGAGTTGCCGGCGGCTCTTTGGTCAATCAGGACGATACCAAATCAAGCCACCGGACAGACACCCTTTGCTCTTGTCTATGGAGCAGAGGCAGTTCTCCCCACGGAACTCGTATACGGTTCTCCTCGAGTGCTCACTTATGATGAGCTCGAGCAAGAGCAACTGCGACAAGATGATGCATTGCTCCTTGAGGAGGAACGTCTCCAGGCTGCTGTACGAGCTGCTCGATACCAGCAAGCCTTGTGTCGCTACCATAGCCGCAAGGTCAAGGCCAGGAGTCTCGGGGAAGGCGACCTTGTTCTTCGGCGTGTTCAGTCCGCCAAGAATTCCAACAAGTTGACGCCGAAGTGGGAAGGCCCTTATCGGGTGAGACAAGTCACAAGGCCCGGAGCTGTCCGCCTTGAGACCGAAGAAGGCTTACCGGTGAGCAACTCCTGGAACATAGAGCATCTTCGCAAGTTTCACCCATAAGGCACGGTTGCCGTGATCCACTCCGGCAACCACCTTTTGTACAAGTCTTGCCTCCGTTGCATGTAAACCTTTGTACAAAGCCGGGCGCAGATCCCGTGCATCAGTAAAGTTTTTGTGCTTCGCAATATTTGCCTTTTCCATGCTTTTCTTTGTTATTTGCATGCATTGTTTGGCACATTGTGCAACGCACATCCCCGGTAAGCGCTAGCAAGCCGAGAGGCCCTATGCTTGTTTTTTCCTCCTCTTTTTCTTTCCCTCTTAAGCAGAAGGAATGTTCCTCGCGCACAAGTTTGCCGGGGGGAAGGAGATGGAGGCATGAACCAAGTGCTGTTCAAGAAAGAGAAGCCTTATCGGGGAGCAAACAATGAAAGCTAAGTTACCAAAGTTTGAGTAATTCAAATTTTTTAAATTTTAGTTATCTTCCTTGAACAACCACACTTTGTATGGAAAACCTGTGCGCGGAGGAACCTACCCGTGGCTAGCCGCGCCCTTACTCTATTTCGAGCACGCTCAACGGCTTAAGTGAGATGCGACAAGTGTTGCGCCCTTACTTCGTTTTCGAGTTCGCTCAGCAGTCTAAGTGTGCTGCAACTAGCTGCGGCAAGGTTACTTGCCGACAAGGTCTTTGCCAGCAGGCTGCTAAGAGTCCAGCACTCAGCGCTCGCGGCAAGGACCCCTTGCCGGCAAGTCCCCTAAAAGCGTAAGGTAAAAAGCATACAAAGCGGAGGACCGAAAGCAAGGGAGATAACACTGCATTGGTTGCTCAAAATAAGATTGTATATTACAAAGATAGCTTGCCGCTGTTCTAATCAACTACTGCCTATGACTTAATTGGCAGCGGCTAAGGAAGCAGAAAGAAAGGGATCTAATCTACGCGGTCGCCTTCACGCCTCGTGATCTTGCCCACCTTGGCAACGATGTGGGCAACCTGCGCCTTCAACGCCTCATGATCAGCTTCAGGCGGCAAGGTGCGGAGGACGTTGACGAGATTGATGTCGGGGTTGCGGTAGACGATCTTGGACAAGACCCGCTCCAGGGTGCCCATACAGAGCCGACGCGCCTCGTCGGCCAGCTGCACGGGGATCTTCTCCCGCAGCCGCGCAAGCGCCGGCACAATTCCCCGGAAGAACATACTTAACTTGGCGCTGTGGGGGAGACTCTCGTTCGGAGAGTACACGAGATGCTCCGCCCTCAAAGCCATCATCTCCTTGTCAATATTGGCAGCGGAGGTGACCAGCTCATCAGTCCACTGCTCCACTGCCCGGCTGAAGTTGTTCGCTGAGACGGCGGCGCTATCCACCAAGGCCCTTTCCTTGCGGAGTTCGTCCTTCAGTTTCGTCTCGCGGTCCCGGGCGGCGTCGAGCGAGCCAGTCAGAGTGGAGACCTTCAGCTCTAAGTCAGCAATAGAATCCTTGGTGGCAGCAAGCTCTGTGCCCTTCTCGGAGAGACGTACCTGTAGCTCAGAGTTGGTGTGGGCATCTTTCTCCCGCTCCACGTTGAGCGCGGTGACCCTGTCTTCGCTCGCCTTTAGGAACAACTCCAGCTGCTGCACCTTGGCCTCCAGATCCTTCTTGGCGGTCTCTGCGGCGGCTGCGGCGTCCTTGGCCTCCTTCAGAGCCCCGCCAATGGCTTGCTCCCGGGCGGTGAGGTCGTCCTCGTGGGCGTCGAGGTCGACCTTCCGCTGGTTGAGTGCCCCTTCCCGCCGAGACAGCTCCTCGGCGGCCAAACGCTGCTGCTCCTCGGCCTCAACTTTTTCAAGGAGGAATGCTTGCTGCTCCCCAGCAAGCTCTTCATGCTCCTCCGCCAAGTTGCGGAGGGCCGCCTGGTTGGCAGCGCGGAGCTCCGCGGCGCGCTTCTCCAAGTCAGCTCCAGCCTTGGCGGTGAGAGCTTCCCGAGACTCCAACTTCGCTTGCCTGGCCCGATATAAAGCCAGGAGCCGGCGAAGGAGTTTCTCCTCTTCGGGCTCGTCGCTACCGCCGGGCGCTTCAACAACCTTCAACCCAGCGGAGGCGAGGACCTCTCCGTCAAAGGTCTCTCCCTCCGCGGGTGCTCGAGACGAGGACGCCCACGGGACTTGTATAAAGACCCCGTTGGCGGCCTCCAAGTAGGCACCCGACCGCTCCGTGGAGGCGGAGGGGTCGGCAGCCGGCGCAGCGTCCGACGCTCCTGCGGCCTCCGGGCCAGTAGTGTGGTCGCCGGCCTCTTCCCTAGCCGCGGCGACGGCGGTCGGGGCGGTCTCTTCGGCGGCTGGCTCGTCAGCAGCAGTGGCGTTGCCGCCGTCGCCGTGCACCTCCTCCTCGGCGATGGCCTCCGTCTCCATCCGCTCCGGTGCAGGAGGATCTACCAGAAGGAAAAGAAAAGAAAGAGTCAAGCAAATATCCAAAAAAGACGAATCCGGGAAGAAGAAATTACAAGACTCACCTTCGCGGACTTCTTCAACGACAGGCTCCCTCGCCGGGGAATTCTCCCTTGGCGGCGGAGTGGACGCCCCTGCTGGCGGAGGGCCGCCCGCGCCCTCCCTTGGCGGGGTGCTCACCCTTGTCGGGCTGCTCACCCTTGGCGGGGTACTCGCCCTTGGCGGAGTACCCGTCCTTGGCGGAGCGTTCTCCCTCGTCGGGGAGCTCCTCCTTGGCGGGGAGGGTGGAGCAAGTAGCTCTTCGGGGGCGACCTCCGGGCGCTCCTGCGGCTGCGGCTCCACTTCTGCACAAGACAAACAAGACATCAAAACGTCAACCAAGATGATAACCTCAAGCGCGCCCGTCAAGCAGAAAGATAAAAACCAGACTTACGCTGGGGGCTGCGCTGGGGGCTGCTCCTCGGAGCAGCAGGTTGATCCGGCAAGTTTGCCGCTGGCACGTCTCCCGTCGCCGCGGCGGGCGAGTCGTCTTCAATCTTGACCACAGGGATCCTGGCCCTCTTCGCCATCCGCTGGGTCAGGGTCCTGAAAGCAAAAGCAAGATCAGAACCAGCGAGGAAAATCAAGACAAAATCCAAGGAACTAAAAGAATTGCAAGTACTTACTCCTCTTCCTCTTCGTCGAAGCTGAGGGCGGAGAAGTCGAACTCCGCCTGGGGTGCTCCTGCGCGAGGAGCTGGAGGAGAAGGCTCCCTTGGGCGCTTGGCGGTCTCCGGGGCTGTGGGCTGCGAAGACCCAGCCCCCGTCGTCGCCGAGGACCGAGGAGCAGAAGGAGGACCCGTTCCGCTCCGGGAAGATCCCCCTCCGCTTGGCGCTCGAGCACGGGGCGCTTCCTTGACGACTTCGCTCGCCTTGGTAGCGCGCGTCGCACGGCGCGCTGGCTGTTGTCGGGGCGCCTGTGGCCTCGCCGTCTCAGCAGCCTTGCGGAGGCGCTTCTTCGGTTGCTGCGTGGGACTTGCCGGAGGCGGGGAGTTCTCTGAGGATGAGGAGGCGTCGTCATCGAGATTCAGAGATCCACCAGAGTCTTCATCAGCCTCGGCGTTCTCCTCCTCCTCGGCAGGCCCGCTGGACTCAGCGCCGTGCCCGGCGGCCTCGCTCCCCCCGGCAACTTCGCTCGTCTCGGCAAACTTCACGGAAGGCTCCCCGGCAAACTCTTCGGGCGCAAGCTTCAGCAGCTTGAGGATTTCCGCCTCCTCTGCTTGGCTCACTGCGTCCGCGGCCTGAGCCTCTTCCACAGTGTATCCAAAGTCGCCCGCAGCCGCAGCCGCGGCGGCCTCCTCCATCCTGGTGGCGATGTAAGCTATATCCCACTCAGTAGTAGCCCGGGTAAGGCCCTTGTTCTCCTCGGCGTTGCGGGGCTTCTCGACCAAGTTGTCGAAGAAAGTCAGCACAGTATCCGGCGGAGGTTCTATCCAAGTGGGGACGACGCCATGGGAGTCGCACTCGGGCATCATCGCTCGTAGGGAGTCGCGGGCAGTGCTATTGCACAGCGGCACCACTCCCCGGGAAGGTTTGAACCACTCCGGGTGGGCCGGGTCATGCTTGAAGAGCTCCCGAACCATCCCCTTCAACTCCAAGGCGGTGAAGTTATAGTTTAATCCAGGGCGCAGCCTCATGATATCTGCCGCATTGCCAAATTCCCAGGCGGGCCTTTTCCTTTCTTGTAAAGGGGCGATGCGGCGGCGGAGGAAATCTGCTCCAACTTCTCCGATAGTCAGATTGGCGACCCGGAGGCGAATGATCCTAATGAGGGCGATACTAAGCTTGTTGTCCTCCGGGGCCAATTCACTCCAATCCCTGCCGCGCACTATGGCTGACTGGCGCGGCGCGGTAAAGGGCTCAGGGTTATCTTCCAGCACCCAGCACCAATCGGCTCTCCACTCTTCCCACTTGCCGCGAAGCTCTCCCTTCAGGTATGAGTCCTTCTTGTTCAGCCTAAAGATCCAGGAGATGCCGCCGGAGAGGGGGGCACCTGACTCTACTCTAGGCATGAAGAAGTGGCGGAAAAGAGCTACGCTTGGATGAACCCCAACATAGTTTTCGCACAGATGTACGAAAACGGCCATCGTAAGGATGGCGTTGGGGGTGAAATCTAGAAGGTGGAGGCCGTATGTATTCATTACATCGCAAAAGAACTCCGAGAACGGAGGGCACAAACCGCAATGGAAGAACGCGGCAAAGAAAAAGTACCCGCCGGGGAACATGTCTGCGGCGACGGCGGGGAAGACTCTGGTGCGGGGATGAGCTTTGGTCTCCCTCGCCCAGAACAAATAGTATTTGTTCCGCAGCTCCCTCGCGCCAAGTCTCGGCGCGAAGACCACGCACTTCTTCCGCAGGGCGGCCAGCTTCGCCGCCTGCTCGGACTTCTCCTTCTTGGCTTTGTCGTTCTTGGCCTTGTCGCTCTTGGCCTTGTCGCTCTTCGGAGCCATGGCGGGGGCGGTGAGGAAAGAGGCGAGGAGGTCGACGGCGCCGCGGATGCGGGAGACGGTGGAGGAAGGGCGGAGGCAAGAAGCGCGGGGGTTTCTGGAGAATCAAGGCGCAATGAAGACGGTGGAGGGGAACTGCCCCTGCTTCCTCTGCTTTTAAGGGGGGAATGGGGGACGTTCCGCATTTCCCATTAAAGAAACAGGCCACGATCTCTCCCACGACGCCGCAATCGATGCGTGCCGTTGGGGAGGGATGCGGCGGATACGGAAGGAGATACGGCTTGCAGTGGGCCGCGCGTGCCCGTGCACTGTCTTGGGCCTGGCCCAACAGCGCTCGGCACCGTGTGGCCCAGGCCTGGGGGCTCCTGTCGGCGTACTAAGATAGGGGTACCTTAGTACCCCAACTTGTGCACGGGCAGTAGCAGCTTCCCGCGACGGGGCTTACCACGTGCTCGCCAAGAACCTTTCCGGTCCCTATGAAGCCATTCAAGAACAAAGTATACAAGACAGAAGATCAAGGCCCCGGCAAGAGGAGCTTGCCGGGAAGGCCGCACCAGGCTCAAGATTATCACTTTAGCACAAGACCCTGGCGAGAGGGGCTTGCCAGGAAGGCCAAGGAATGCATACCCCAAGAGATACCTCGGCGCATCTTGCACCCCGGCGGGCCCCGGAGAGCGACAAGCTTCCGGGCCCGGCAAGATCACTACCCCGGCAAGGTGCTTGCCGGGGAGACCTACGCTGTGTGCCCGCGCTCCAGCTCATCGGCCCACGCGTCGCCCTGGGGCCCTTCCAGGAGCACGTGGCAGATGGCTGTGCAGCTTGGGGCACACGGTGGCAAGCCACGGTGACGAGGCTACCGCCGTGGCGAACGGAGAAGCGTGGATGGACACTTTTGGGGTCGACGGCGACGGGCATTTAATGCCCTTGTCCCCCACTGTCAAGGTTAGGTGAAGATCACTGTTCATGCACTATTCACGCACTGTTACAACTACCACCAAAATTACACTTTTACCCTCCTCTACGTTGACACCTGTCGGTGACCCCTTGAGCTATAAAAGGAGGCCCATGCACAACGTAGAAAGGGTTCGAAACCTAGACAACTCGCTCGCTCGGTGTAGCTAAAACTGTAGCTCCTCAAGCTCCCGAGCTCAAGAACTCAATACAACCTAAGGCAGGAGTAGGGTTTTACGCGTCCGCGCGGCCCGAACCTGGGTAAAACTGCCCGCGTGCGCTCCTCGATCTGCTCTCCGTGCTCCCTCCGCTCCCTTACCGCAACGTAGAAGGGGCTCCGGTCCCATAGGTGCTCGTGGGAGGACAGTTTCCCCCGACACATGCAAGGAAGATTATATTTGGGCTTCTTATTTTCTTCTATCTTCTTCTCCTCTAAGCTCTTACTGGAGGAGCCCCTCAACAATCTCTTTATCATTTCCCTTCTGAAATTTTCTGAAATTTTTAGTAACTCAAAATAAAAGTTAACCAAACTCAACAAGATTGATAGCAACAACTCCTATAAGTGCCTAGAGACTATATCATGCATTAGAACTACTTGGGACCAAATAAATTTGACATGCAAGCTCAAGAACAAGGTCACCACAGCAGAAAAAATTTGCAAAAAAATAAAGCACTAGAACAAAAACTAATTGGACCAATGGAGGAGTCACATACCAAGGAACAATCTCCCCAAATAGTTTGGTGAATGGTGCTTTGAGCAAGGAGATCGAAAATGGCAGCAAGATGAGCTAGAACTCGGGTTTGAGCTGGTTGGTGACTTTTTTGGGAGGAAGAAGAAGAGTGTGGGTGCATGAATAAGTGGATGGGGACCACATGGGGCCTACGAGGCAGGGGGGCGCGCCCTATGAGGGGGGGCGCGCCCTGGACCCTCGTGGCCAGGTGCTGGCTCCCCTCGTTGTGTGTTCTGTGCCATATTTTCTCAAATATTCCAGAAAAAATCATATTTAATTTTCAGGGCATTTGGAGAACTTTTATTTTCGGGGTATTATTTTATTGCACGGATGAGTCTGGAAACAGACATAAAATACTATTTTTGTTTTATTTATTCTAATTAACAGAAAGTAAAAGGGGGATACAGAAGGTTGTGCTATCTAGATTCACCTATCTCATGATCATCAAAAGGAATCCATTAACAAGGTTGATGAGGTCTTGTTAATAAACTCGTTCTGAATAACATGAAACCGGAGAATTTTCGAATAACACTAGGTTACCTCAATGGGGATATGTATGTCCCCAACAATAAGAATATCATATGTCTTCTTGACAGTAGGAAGAGGAAATTGAAAACCTCCAATAGTAATAGTTGAAATTTTTCCAATATAATTGATACTGTGGACATGAGGTTGTTTCCTCGGAAAGTGCATCGTATGCTCATTACCATTGACATGAAAAGTGACATTGCCTTTGTTGCAATCAATAACAACCCCTGCAATATTCAAAAAAGGTCTACCAAGGATAATAGACATACTATCGTCCTCGGGAATATCAAGGATAACAAAGTCCGTTAGAATAGTAACATTTGCAACCACAACATGCATCCTCACAAATACCGACAGGTATAGTAGTTGATTTATTAGCCATTTGCAAGGATATTTCTGTAGGTGTCAGCTTACTCAAGTCAAGTCTATGATATAAAGAGAGAGGCATAACACTAACACCGGCTCCAAGATCACATAAAGCAGTTTTAACATAGTTTCCTTTAGTGGAGCAAGGTATAGTGGGTACTCCTGGATCTCCTAGTTTCTTAGGTATTCCACCTTTAAAAGTGTAATTGGCAAGCATGGTGGAAATTTCTACTTTAGGTATCTTTCTTTTATTGGTAATAATATCTTTCATATACTTAGAATAAGGATTTGTCTTAAGCACACCAGTCAAACGCATACGCAAAAAGATAGGTCTAATCATTTCAGTAAAGCGCTCAAAATCCTCATCATCCTTTTTCTTGGATGGTTTAGGAGGAAAAGGCATGGGTTTCTGAACCCATGGTTCTATTTCCCTACCGTGCTTCCTAGCAATAAAGTCTCTCTTATCATAACGTTGATTCTTTGATTGTGGGTTATCAAGATCAACAACAGGTTCAATCTCTACATCATTATCATTGCTAGGTTGAGCATCATCATGAACATCATTATTAACATTATCACTACGTTCATGTTCATTACCAGATTATATCTCAGCATCAGAAATAGATATATCATTGGGATTCTCAGGTGTGTCAGCTACAAATTCACTAGAAACATGCAAAGTCCTATCATTTTTCTTTTTCTTCTTCTTAGAAGAACTAGGTGCATCTAAATTAGCTCTCTGAGAATCTTGCTCAATTCTCTTAGGGTGGCCTTCAGGATACAGAGGTTCCTGAGTCATTTTACCACCTCTAGTAGCAACTCTAACAGCATAGTCACTATTCTTACCATTTAATTCATTGAGCAAATCATTGTGAGCCTTAAGTACTTGTTCTACTTGAGTGGTGACCATAGAAGCATGTATACTAATGAGTTTCCAGTCCACCTTTAACTCTAGATAGATAATCACTCAAACGTTCAATCACATAAGCATTGTGTTGTAATCGTCTACCAACATAAGCATTGAAGTTTTCTTGTTTCATAATAAAATTGTCAAACTCATCTAAGCATTGGCTAGCAGACTTATAACGAGGAATATCACCTTCATCAAATCTATAAAGAGAATTTACCTTTACTACCAGTGTCGGGTTATCTAGGCCATGTATTTCTTCAATAGGTGGTAAATTCTTAACATCTTCAACTTTAATACCTTTTTCTTTCAAAGATTTCTTTGCCTCTTGCATATCTTCAGGACAGAGAAATAGAACACCTCTTTTCTTCGGAGTTGGCTTAGGGGCTGGTTCAGGAAGTGTCCAATTATTTTCATTGGCCAGCCTATTATTCAATAGGAATTCAGCTTGATCAACTGTTCTTTCCCTGAAAACACAACTAGCACAACTATCCAGGTGGTCTCCGGAAGCATCAGTTAGTCCATTATAAAAGACATCAAGTATATCATTCATCGCAAGAGGATGATCAGGCAAAGCATTAAGTAATTGGAGAAGCCTCCCCCAAGCTTGTGGGAGACTCTCTTCTTCAATATGCACAAAGTTATATATTTCCCGTAAGGCAGCTTGTTTCTTATGAGCGGGAAAATATTTAGTAGAGAAGTAATACATCATATCCTGGGGACTACGCACACAACCAGGATCAAGAGAATTAAACCAAGTCTTAGCATCACCCTTTAACGAGAAAGGAAATAACTTAAGGATATAGTAATAACGAATCTTTTCATCGTTGGTGAAAAGGGTGGCTATATCATTCAACTTAGTAAGATGTGCCACAACAGTTTCAGACTCATAGCCATGGAAAGGATCAGATTCAACCAAAGTAATTAACTTAGGATCAACAAAGAATTCATAATCCTTATCAGTAACACAGATAGGTGAAGTAGCGAAAGCAGAGTCATGTTTCATTCTAGCATTCAAGGACTTTTCTTTCAGCTTAGCTAATAATTTCTTAAGATCATATCTATCGTTGCAAGCAAGAAAGTCTGTAGCAGATTCTTCATCCATAACATAACCGTCAGGAACAACAGGCAATTCATATCTATTGGGAGAAGCTTCATCATCACTTTCATAAATATCATCGGTTTCAATATTTGCATTCTCCCTAACCTTAGCAATTTGTTCATCTAGACATTCACCTAGTGGCACAGTATTCTCAAGCATGGAAGTAGTTTCATCATACATAGCAGAAGTGGCACCATCAAGAACATACGGCATATCAGATTCAATAGCAGGAGTAGGTGTCGCAAATTTACCCATAACAGATGGTGAATCAAGTGCAGAGCTAGATGGCAGTTCCTTACCTCCCCTCGTAGTTGAGGGTAAGATCTTGGTTTTTGAGTCCTTCAAGTTTTTCATATTAATCAACAGATATAAATCGCAAGTGACTTACAAAATAGAGCTATGCTCCCCGGCAACGGCGCTAGGAAATAGTCTTGATAACCCACAAGTGTAGGGGATCGCAACAGTCTTCGAGGGCAAAGTATTCAATCCAAATTTGTTGATTCGACACAAGGGGAGCCAAAGAATACTTGTAAGTATTAGCAGCTGAGTTGTCAATTCAACCACACCTGGAAACTTAGTATCCGCAACAAGGTAGTTTAGTAGCAAAGTAATATGGAGATAGCGGTAGCAGCAATAAAAGTAACGATAGTGTTTTGTAGTTTTTGTAATAGTAGCAGCGGAAAAGTAAATAAGCAGCAAGCAATATGTGAAAAGCTCGTAGGCATTGGATCGGTGATGGGAAATTATGCCGGATGCAATTCATCATGTAGAAGTTATAACCTAGGGTGACACAGAACTAGCTCCAGTTCATCAATGCAATGTAGGCATGTATTCCAAATATAGTCATACGTGCTTATGGAAAAGAACATGCATGACATCTTTTGTCGTACCCTCCCGTGGCAGCGGGGTCCTAGTGGAAACTAAGGGATATTAAGGCCTCCTTTTAATAGAGTGCCGGACCAAAGCATTAACACATAGTGAATATTTGAACTCCTCAAACTACGGTCATCACCGGGAGTGGTCCCGATTATTGTCACTTCGGGGTTGCCGGATCATAACACATAATAGGTGACTATAGACTTGCAAGACAGGATCAAGAACACACATATATTCATGAAAACATAATAGGTTCGGATCTGAAATCATGGCACTCGGGCCCTAGTGACAAGCATTAAGCATAGCAAAGTCATAGCAACATCAATCTCAGAACATAATGGATACTAGGGATCAAACCCTAACAAAACTAACTCGATTACATGATAGATCCCATCCAACCCATCACCGTCCAGCAAGCCTACGATGGAATTACTCACGCATGGCGATGAGCATCATGGAATTGGTGATGGAGGAAGGTTGATGATGACGATGGCGACGATCTCCACTCTCCGGAGCCCCGAACGGACTCCAGATCAGCCATCCCGAGAGAGATTAGGGCTTGGCGGCGGCTCCGTATCATAAAACGTGATAATTCTTCCTCCCTGATTTTTTTCTCCCCGAAAGTGAATATATAGGATCTGGGGATATGTCGGTGGAGCACCAGGGGGCCCACGAGGCAGGGGGGCGCGCCCTAGGGGGGCGCCCCCACCCTCGTGGACATGGTGTGGGCCCCATGGTCTGGATCTTCTTGCAGGTATTTTTTTTATATTTTCCAAAATAATTCTCCGTGGATTTTCAGGTCATTCCGAGAACTTTTTATTTCTGCACAAAAACAACACCATGGCAATTCTGCTGAAAACAGCGCCAGTCCGGGTTAGTTCCATTCAAATCATGAAAGTTAGAGTCCAAAATAAGGGAAAAAGGGTTTGGAAAAGTAGATACGTTGGAGACGTATCAGCGAGGCCCCGGACAGCAACGAGTCGGAGATGGGAAGACGCGGGAGTAGAGTCGCAGACGGTGAGGTGTACGAGGGTTAACTGGTTCTGGTGCGGTGTGGTTCGGCAGTCGATGGAGAAGAACAGGAGGTGTGGAGGTATGGAGGGATGGCCTGGCCAACGGTGGAGTAGTGCTTCATAGCGAAGCGTGCTAAGCAGAGTTGCTAGCAGCAGGAGGCATGATCATGTGGTCCCGACGGAACTGGAGGAAGAAGACGAGAGATTGAAGATGGATGTCGGTCGTTGGATGTAAATCCAATGGCTAATGATGTCAGAATTATTTGTTAACTAAGTTGACAACGACTTGCATTGGCTTCGGCCTATTGGCCCACATTTCAGCCTCCAAAAATGTGGCACGTATTCAACCCATTTTTCAGAATTACAGTCTTTTTTTACGGGGTAGAATTTACAGTCCATTTGATCTTTCTTTTTTGAATTACAGTCCATTAGCTGGGCTGGGTGAACAAATAATGTAGCGTCCATGCGGCCATTTATGTTTTTTTCTAAAAAATTACATGCCATTTGCACTTTCTCGAAATACACGATTTTGCTGGGCTCATTCTAATTATAATGTTGGGGTGGGCGCATCAATGTTATCAAAAAAATAAACACGGGCTGAGCATTATATATATATATATATATATATATATATATATATATATATATATATATATATATAATAAGTGATTTATTATTACATTGGTCCTTAAATCTTACCAATCTTTTGTACACAATCACCAGGATTTTCGTTGCCAAAAAAAATTCAGGATTTTATTATTAAGAAATTATTTTTATAAGGTAACAAGATGTGGGATATTGTATTCTTACATATGTAAGTATCTGTTAAATATATGATGACAATAAAAATAATATATAATAACATACAAAATAATTTAAATATATATAATATAGTTAGAAGGGAAACATAAGTTGGACCAGGCGTTCCTATTCTTATATAGAAAAATAGAACAGACCTCTGCGTTTTCTTCAAAAAAAAACATAAATTGGGTTGTCGATGTTTCAGGAAAAATAAAACCTCGGATGGGAGGTCCATAGGCCATGCCTATGGACCTCCCATCCGAGGTCGTGGGCTGCGCATGTTAAAAAAGAAAGCCTAGACGGGGCAGCCCAAAACCCAGCTGATACTTGCTGCCCCAGTGATAATAAATGATACCTACCAGCTCCCCGGCTTCGTTGGGAATTTATCTCCTATAGTAACTACGTTGAAGCACCAAAAAAAATATAACTATGTTGACATACCCGTGGGCCCCAACGTCAGTATAGCATTAGGAGGAAGTATTTTTTCGATGAGGCACTTGCTTGCGTACGGCCATAGACCCAGTGGGTCCCGACTGTCCGCCTCTCCACGTACAGTCCTCTCCAGATTGCCCTCGTTTGTTCAGCATGTTCACAACGGCAGACAGCGGCGTCGCGGCGAGCGCACAAAGGCGCAGGAGGAGATCCGACCACCCGAGGAAGTGCCGTATTAGTAATGAAACAACTGAACTAGCCCAGTGGCTGAGTGACACTATCCACAGCTGTTCCGCCTGGGTTCGATTCCACCTGTGCAGAGAAAATATCTCCAATTTTTTTGCCTATGCCTTGATTGACATGTGGATCCCAATTGTCATCTACGCACACCACGTCCTACACTTGCCAAAACTCCGTCCCTCGTTTTTTTCTTCTGTTTTTCGCACACTCGACATTGTGTGGGCATTTTGAAAATAGCATATCTTTTTGATTGTGCATCATACGAAGATGTGCTATGCATGAATGTTGATCAGCATGATGTTAACTGGCTGGTAGTTCCAGTTTCGACCATGAATAAAACTTCCAGCATGATGTTAGCACCGTTTGAAAAAGCCGTGTTAATATAAATGCTCTGCCTCTGAAAGTTGCAGTTTTTTATCTGAAACTGAACTTGGAGTTTCTTATCTGAAACTGAAACTTGCATTTTCTTCTCTGAGAATCACATTGTCTGCACTTTTATACTCCTATGAAACTACATTTTTTTTAAGTGCATAGAAAATATCTCCAATTTTTTTGCCTCTGCATTTGTTGACATGTGGGTCCCAATTGTCATCTACGCACACCACGTCCTACAGTTGCCAAAACTTCGTCCCTCATTTTCTCTATTTTTTGCACACTCGACATTGTGTGGGCATTTTGAAAATAGCATATCTTTTTTACCGTGCATCATATGAAGATGTGCTATGCATGAATGTTGATCAACATGATGTTAACTGGCTGGTAGTTCTAGTTTCGACCATGAATAAAACTTCCAGCATGATGTTAACACTATTTGAAAAGGCCTTGTTAATATAAATGCTCTGCCTCTGAAAGTTGCAGTTTCTTATCTGAAACTGAACTTGGAGTTTCTTATCTGAAACTGAAACTTGCAGTTTCTTCTCTGAGAATCACATTGTATGCACTTTTATACTCCTATGAAACTACATTTTTTAAGTGCTAAAAACGGATCTCTAGAATTCATAAAATACTTCATATGCTCAATACTGCAAATCTGAAATTCAAAAGACATTCATATCTGACAGTACTCTCAAAATACACAACACAAAACACAATTCACAACCTCCAAATACTAACAACCCTAAGCTCCTCCTGACAATTCACAGCCTTCCCGACTATTGGTCTGGGGGGGGATCCCTCCTATTCCTCGGCGGCAGACAACCGCCCCGTGAGACGATATGAACGGCGAGGGAGAGGATGGCGGGGAAGCATCGTTGGGCCAACTGTTTTTCTCCTCTGGCATGACACCCTCACAAACGGCACCCTGTAGATGCTTGATCCTTCAATCTTTGGTGGATGCTCCACCTGGGATCGATACTCCACAGTGAGCACCACACATCCCACTGATGGTGGTGGATGCCAATGCTTAGATGGAGCAGGGTTGGTGTCGTTAATTTTTACTTGGCACGTCTCACTCTGCATATATGTCGGTTCCATCCGTACATTTGTGCAGTTCCACAAAAATGCAGCTGAATAACCCTATTTGCATAGATAATGAAAAGGTGTGATTAGATTATATGGCACTAGTTGATGAAACATACACTAATAAATAAAAGAAAATATTACATCATACTGGAAATCGACCCAAGTCTCCCCGATATACCTTCTGCCAGTGATGAACATCAGTGTACAGTGGTAGTACAAGGAGGGGCATTGAGACATTCAAATCTCTATTTTTGTGCAGATCAACTAAAATTAAGCACCCCAGTTTGCAGAAACGCTCAAACATTAGCAATGGGACTAGTTGATGAAACATACATTAACAAAGAGAAACACTTTCTTTATCTACATTGAAAATGAAATGATAGAGAGGACACTCGCTCTATTTTAAGTTTTTAACTATATGATTACTTCATTTTATCAGTGACACTAGGGTCGAGCAGGTGGCAAACGAGGTGTACCGTGCGTCGCAAGGATGAAGGCCGGGGGTGCTTAGACTGGGATGCTGAAGCTGGCTCTTTCAGTTCCTATCTCCCCCCTGATGTTTCTGTGGTAGCATTTGGGTTGTAATCCAAACTTGGTCGAGCTGGTGGTGCGTCCCCCTACCTGCCTAGCTTATGTGGCGAACTTGTCTCCTGCTAGTACTCAGTCCGTTCTAGTAGTAGTTGCATAACTGCCTGTTTACACTGAGATGTTGTCAGATAATGGTTCTCTATGGTTGGGTTTCTTTAATGAATCGGAGGGAAACCCCTCTTTCTATATATAAAAAAATAGTGGCACTAGCGGTGCCAAAACATTGCCTCAAATTAATAGTGCCACTAGATTAAGGTGCAAAATAATAACACTACTGCTTTATCATGGCAGTGCCAAAATAGTAGCACAAGAGCAGGATCAACATGCAGGATCTTTGGCAAATGGTCAGACCAAAAAGGAACATACCTCGTGATGGGAACCATATCTGCATTCAACGCCATCGTAGAAGGGATGACACCAGTCACCAACATGGATGATTCAATTCATGGGACCTTTTGGTGCAGTTCACCTAAAATGAAGCAATGTCCCATGAGCTAGCAACTTATTCTTCTTCTTCTTCTTTTAAGAAAAGGGCTCTAGCCCTGGTTCCATTTCCATCAGAAAACGAAAAGAAGCAACTTATCTTAATGGGAAATTTAGCAGGACATGAAAAAAGTGCCATTGATTCATATTACTGGAGGCATTACATTGAAAACAACATCGGTTTAACGTGTCCTTACTTTCACAGTGGGACTGCTACATTTTACCAGTGGCATTACATAAGAGCGGCTCGGGGCAACAAACATCAGAAGAGGATATCTGGGTTGGTCCCATTTTTGTTCGGTATTAGCCACCTTATACTGTGTGAGGCTAGAAAATCTAGTGCTGGACTTACTCTGTTGACTTGTCCCCCAGTCCCCACTTTCTTTCCTTTTTCAACCAATAGATCGGGTTTATATTGAGTTTGTACTGCGTTCCCTTTATTTCTCTATTAGACCTAGAGACCAGTTGGATAGCCAGTCTCTGCTACTTTTCGCCCCCATTATTTCCTCTTTCGACCAAGTCCTAGATTCAGGTAACAAATCTTCCCCCACCCCACCCCCTTTCTTCCTTGTTTGAACCAAGTACTACTAGATTCGAGTGCACGAACTAGTTTTACCTCTTAATAGTAAAAAATTAGGTGGTTTTCGAACAGCCGATCGATCCTATCTACACGAGGGGGCCTGAGAAATAGTAAAAGATACAAATGTAGTGACGTCAGGAGCTCGGGAAGTAGAGCAAGACCGGTTTTGAAGGAAGTTATACCTGAGGGTCGTCGGGATGTCGCTAGGTGGGCGGCGGGAGGCCGGATCTGCCCACACTACGGCAACAAGGAAGAAGGGGTGGGAGGCCCTCCCTCGCCAGTGATGCTTGGGAGAGAACGGGAAGGCACATTGATCGGGACGCACCGGTAGTGGGTAAGAGCCGTCGCCGAGGACGACCGCGTGAACGCTGCACCTTCTCACCTTCCCCAGTGGAGAGGATCCGTCTGGATCTGTGACCAGCAGTGAGTAGAGAGAGAGAGAGAGTGTGGCCACCGCTGTCGTGTTTAGATCTGGAGAGGACGAGACAGTGTGAAGAGAGCAACACTAGCAAGCAAGCGCGGAGGCTCCTGCCTATATAGTGGAGTACTAGTTTTCTTTTGTCTACCGGCCGGAGCTGGCTTGACCTCGGCAATGACTATCGAGAAGTCTTCATGCACGTGCCCCAGAGGCGAAGTTGTCGTCATTTTGATCTGAAGCACCGGATCATAACATATAACACGATAAAATGCCACATGACAAGAAATCATAACCTCACTGCCCAAAGGAGACAAGATGAATCCCGATGGACAAACTAGACGAGGATCAAAGCTCAAATTAAAGATAAACTCGTAGAAAAGGGGTTCGTCGATAGATGTCCTAATTAACATAGCCGGCTTGACCTAGATGACAGCCGAGTAGTCTTCGTGCATGTGCCGCCCAACTCAGTTGTCACTGTTTAACCCTCGCAGTGATCCGAAGCACATGACACCTAATTTTGTGAGATGACAAGAAGCCTTTTTTTAGATTTCTCACTAGAACTACAGCCCTGTACAACACAGCCTGCACGATATGTAGACGATAGCCAATCCAGGCGTGTCTGCTGGAGTCTGGTCACATGCATGGACGAACTGATCTTCCGTGTCTTGTAGGGATCGTCCAGGTACCAACGTATGTACTTCTATTAACTCACCCGACTTGAGGGGCCGGGGAGTGTGCCTATGGTCGGTTCTCAATTGCGGTGCCACATGTGTGTGCAAACACAATATGACACGCGTTCCATTCGGAGAGCGGCGTGCCAGACCGACTGTTCGTCTGGGGTGCGACGCGAACGCGACGGGCGTGCTCTATACTTCGTACATGTGTACCGCCGTTTTCTTGAGGCTTTGCTCCATGGCGCAATCCATGGATACAAAATTAGTATACTATACTATTTAAAAGTCAAGGGCGGAGCTTTTCTCGCGCGGTAGGCGGGGCAGTTCCGCCTAGTCGGTCTGACAGAGACGCGAGAAGATGAGGGAGTAGGCTGCTGCAAACGTAGGGCTGTGTGATTTGACAGTGAGTTACTGCTGGACAGGTGGGGCGCGGTGATTTGACTTGCCATTATCATTTTAACTGCCAAGTCAGATTCCTGACCACATCCATACAGGTGCCTCTCCCGATGCTCCACCCTGTAGAGGCTGGCTCTTGCTTGAGAGCCCACTCCTCCACTTTTTCCTTGCCTCTTTCCCCCACATATGCAAAAATGCCATGTAAATCAGGCTTATAGCCCACTATTGTACTTGATCCTACAGGTGCTAAGCCTGCCACATAGGCGTAAAGTCTGATGTGCCAGACTAGCTTGGTGACCCCAGGAAGAAACGGTGATAAGCGCGTGTACCTAGATGAAGCAAACTTAGCAACAAAAAACTAAGCACCTATGCATTGGGGACTTGAGTTGCTAAGCCATTTAATGCCCATAGCACCTCATCTAAGCACCATTTCATTGGAAGAGGTCACTCCTTGGCAGATGCAATAAATACTACGAAGAAAGAGATAGAGAGAAGTAAGCAAAAGAATACTCTTATAGCCAACCTTATATGTTAATATGCACTATGGATGTAGTATCAAACACCAGTATCATATGCATGATACTAGTATATGATACTCCCCACTATGACCAGCCTAAGTGATGACTATGTATGACATGCCAACATCAGATAGCCTAACTCACCGTGTTAAATCTCCAAGGGCGCGACCGCGCGAGCGAGGCGATGGTCGTGGTACGCGCGACCATGATATGGGCTGCTGGCAGCCCTTGGATCTGAGATCGAACGGTCGCATGCTAAGTTGCTGAAAATTTGCAGAATAACCCTCCAGGATAGGATATTCACCCATATGTCTAGAATCACGCCATACAACCGTTCGATCTTAGATCCAAGGGCTCTCGGAAGCCCGTATCATGGGAGAATGGAAAGCTTCATATCACCTGTAATTTTCCCGACGCTTGACATGACATCGAAAGCCATTTAATTGGGCGTAGAGTAGACATGACATCTAATTGGGCCCCCATAGTACTGAGCATGAATCCATTTATCCACCAGGCAAGCCACTACCCTGCCATTCGCACGCACCCCCACTCGACATTTTTATAATCGATAAACCGCTCCTAGTCGTCCCGTCCTTTCACATTACAGCAGTTCCACTAATCCTAACCCTCCTCCTAAATCCATGACATCCTAAATCTCCATGATCGGCAGTGAGTACAAGGTTAGAACCATCACCGGCGATGAGTTCGACGTCATCTACACCCGTTCTTCCGCAACGGTGAAAGAATGCCTTGCTCGCTTCAAACGCATGTTCAAAAACTCAAATGATGAGTGGGTCGCTGGGCTAGATGTTGAGTACACCATAGTCCTGGGAAGCGAGAAGAAACTAAAGGAGGTAGAAAAGAAGAAGCCCGACATGATCCAGGTTTGAGTGCATGACTTATGCTTGATCTACCACATATGCCATGCCGACGTTGAGTGCGAGGAATTTAAGAACTTCCTCCAGGGCGGCCGAGTCAAATTTGTTACTATAGACTTTAGGAACGACAAGGAAATCCTGGGTTGGATAGGCCTTGTTGTTGGCCAGCCCTTCGATCTCCAAAAGGAGAGCCTGGTGTCCTCCTCTCAGCCTTCAATGCTGACCCTGGCAGGAGCCATAGTTCATCCTATATACGGTGAATTGAAGAAACCTCCGCACATGTTTCATCGTGCATGGCAGTGGACTGTACTAGATATAGTCCACATCCACTACACTGCAATGGATCGCTACCTTTGTTTCAATATCTACAAGGGTTAGATGAAGAGCAAGAGCCAAGTGTGCGGTTCAAGCAAAGAATTATCGCCCAAGAAGAAGAGGGACAAGGACGAAGTCGAGGACGTGGACGAGGACTCCGAGTAAGGTGGCAGTGTCGTTGCTCATGGTGGTTCTAATGCAGTGTCTACCGGATTAGTTGCTTAGTTTAATTTCTGGTGTGGTTAGTTTTATTTGAGGGGTGTGTTGTGCTGAGCCCCCAGCAGAACTATGTTATGTTTCTTCTCGTTATATTTCGTACATTTCATCTTTTAGTTGGTATAGTACTACCACTCATTTCTTGACATTATATACATACAATATATATATGGCCAACATCATATAACCAACAGTTTAGTTGTCAAAGAATTTCAGGGTGCTTAGTTTTGTCAAAGAATTCCAGGGTGCTTAGTTTTATTTGAGGGGTGTGTTGTGCTGGACACCATTAACTTATCATTGTGAGAATCGGCTTATTTTTGTCATGTAACATGGTCACCGGGTTTGACATGAAAATAACAATGTCTAATGGCATTTCTGAGCAAACATCTAACTCAACGATGAATTTTTTTAGATATCTAATTGCATTTTGAGCATGCATCTCACGGATCGATGGCATTTTTTGAGTAGTTGTAACTTCTAATGGCAAAACTGAGTAGTGATACACAACTAGTGGCATAAATAATAAGAACCCAAGAATTAAGTAGGGCTAATTTCTTTATTTCTTTATACCTTTGTGTGCGAAACAATATACGCTGCCTCCCGCCAGATTTTATTTACAGAGGCAACATAGAACTATATGAGTGACCTGTTAAATTTTGAAATTATTCCGGGTTCGTTTGGCCTTTTTTATACATTAATTGAGTTTTTGGTCATTTAATGTGCATAATTCAAATTTGAACTACAAGCACATGCTCCCGTGCATCAAAGTTGACTGAAAAATCACATGTGTGTCCTCGGGTGAATTTCTAGGTCCCATGCACGAAATGAGAATGAAATTCAAACATCTGGGCATCGTGGTTCGGCCGAAAACATTGAGAAGCTTAGTTTTAAAATCTTGTAAATCCAAAACATGCTTGAAAATCATGAAACTTGGCATGGTGTCATGTCATGGTACTACCATGCTGTGGGAAAAAAATTGCAGAGTAGGAACAAGTTTTGGTATAAGTTTCTTGCAAACCGGAGCTTCTCTCAAGAAGGCTCGTGGTTCTGAGAGGGAACGTGTCACCTTTGTGTGCATAATTCAAATTTTAAATACAAGCACATGCTCTAGTGCACCAAAGCTGGTTGAAAAATCACATGTGTGTCCTCGGGTAAATTTCTAGGTCCCATGCTAGAAATGGGAATGAAATTCAAACATCTGGGCGTCAAGGCTCGGCTGGAAACATTGAGAAACTTGGTTTTTTAATTCCTGTAAATCCGAAACACGCATGAAAATCATGAAACTTGGCTTGGTGCCATGACATGGCACCAACATGCTATGGTAATTTTGCTGTCCGATTTGCGAAGGCGCACACATTAACAATCAACAAAGTCACTTTGGAACAAGTGTTGTCACGTTACAATCGGAAACACGAGTATTACTGAAATCGTGGGCGTTCTATTTACCATTTACGTGCTGCCACGCGTCCCCTTTTT
Organism: Secale cereale; assembly: GCA_902687465.1. Taxonomy (NCBI): domain Eukaryota; kingdom Viridiplantae; phylum Streptophyta; class Magnoliopsida; order Poales; family Poaceae; genus Secale; species Secale cereale. The sequence goes on from LR738713.1 coordinate 325,953,032, forward strand.
TTATTAGCTAGGAGGCGCCGTGCATGGTAGCTATTTGAGTACGGGAGGCGTGCGATCAGACCCCTACGCGTGCTTATCGGGAGGAGAGCCCTTTGACCTCCATCTGCCGTCCACCTCTCTCCCAAGGTCTCCATTAATGGCGCCCGAGCCTCTGTTTAATGGCGCCGGTAGCCTCGTCCTACATCCTTGCTCAGCCGGAGATCTGATCCATTTGGCTATGGACTATCGCATGCATGCGCCTGTAAGAGTCCTCGCCTGCCCGCGAAAATTTTTCCCAGGCCACCGCGGCGCGGCGGGACGTCCCTACTGCTTCGGCGGCACGGCGGGACCAGTCTGCTACATCGACGTCGCGGCGGGACCTCCGTGCTGCTTCGGCGGCGCGGCGGGACCTCTGTGCTGCTACTGCTGCGTAGCTGGACATGTCGACTGCTTTCTCGGCGAGGTGGGACATCTCTCGTGCTTCCTCTTCCATGCTCACCTCTCCCTGGTGGAAATCTCTCGACCCATAACTCACGCTGGCTATGCTTTGATTGACTTGATTGTTTTTTGTGGATGAGAAGTTGAGGAGGAATGTGCAGTCATCTTACAACCGAGTACTACTAATACCCTCCTAAGTGGGAAACCGTTTAGGTTGTGATTGGTCTGAATAGGTTTGCAATTAATTATAGCGTGGTAGTAGTAGTAATTTGGAATGTGACGAGACACGCTCAAAATTTATTAAAAGGCTAGAGGGCGGGGCAGTCTAGCTTGGTCCTTTTCACGAGAGGTGAGGGCCTTTGTGATTTGACGGCTCATTACTCCTGGAAGGCGGGGCCTTGTGATTTGACTGCTCGTATAAATGTGCCGACGACCTGAGGAGGAGCAAAGAACCGTGCGGTATACTCAAGTTTTCCACTGGAGTACAACGGAGGAGCACGAAACACGGCAGCCCAGTGCCATATCCTCTACTCTATACTCTTATTATATATTACTAGCAAGAGGCATTGTTCTATTGGCGATAAAGAATGATCTAATTTGCTAGTGATCTCATTTTTAGCATTGTTCTATTCATGCCTCGCAGAGAAGGTGAAACATGCGGCGAAACACCCGAAGCAAAATAAGAAACAAAGGAGCAAAATAAGAAGAAGGATTATCACCCCAAAAAAAGAAGGAAGACGCACACACAAGTCTGGGGTGCTGCTCTCACTACATGAAGGGTTGCTGGCTGCGGAGTCGTAACTTCTTCTTCATCGCCTCCATGACCTCCATCGTCTTGCGCGTCTCCTCCGCCATCTTCATCATTATGTCCATGACGCAGGATTTCTCGACGAGAGCCTTCATCATCTGTTGCACGGCCGCATTACGTACCTTGATAGTAGCCGGGTGCTCGATGCGGAGCTTTGCCAACTCCTCCTTCTGTTCCATGACGAGGGCCTGCAACATCTTCATCGAAGAGCTACTATTCTCATGCAACTTCTTCCAGCCGGCGTTCTCCTCCTTCAGCAGGTCGAGCTCGTGGCAGAGCTTTTTCGCCTTGTCCTCCTGAAGTTGCATGATTTCGCCGGTCGCCTTCTTCTCCGAGGCAATGCTCTTCTTCAGCAGCATCACCAAGCCGGCGGTCAACTCCCCCTGCTCATTGAGCTCAGCGGGCATGTCGTCGAGGCTCTCCTTCAGCAGCTCCACCAAGCCGTGGATGAACTCCTTCTGGTTATTGAGGTGCTTATTGAGCTGATCGGGCATGCCGTCGAGGGATAAAGACTCTAGCGTCGCCAGCTCGGCATGTTCGCCTCCGCGTCTAGGGCGCTCCTGGGAGCCATCGCCTGCCCGTGAGAGATCTTTCGAGGTCTCTGCATGGCGGTGAGCCCTCTTTTTTTTCCGCAGCCATGGTTGCCGCTGCCTTGTTACGAGTAGTTCTCGACCTATAGCTCTACACACCGGCCATAGCAAGGACAAACGAAGAAGGAGGACTTACGAGGAGGAAGGTAGAGTAATTTTTGGTTAGGTAGTTCCTCTTTTTATAACCTAAGTACTAGCACTAGTACTAAAACCTGCATGGAACACATTCATGTTTGGTACGTACTGGTAGGTGTGAACATGCTTGCACTTAATTGTAGCACTAGTACTTTCGAATGTGATGGGAACAAGGTAAACATTTATTGATGGTTTTTGGTTTCGAGGCCCAAAACGGCTCCTGATGAGTTTAGTGGAACATAAATTTGAAGTAGACTACACTGCTCAGATGCATAAATATTATGTTACTGTAAAAAATTGGCACAAAATACGAAGGAGACCAATGGAAGTACTACTAGAAACCCATGATTTAACTACTCGCATGCTCGCAATGGAGTAGTAATGTCTTTCTTCCGCTCTCACGTCCACTCAATTTGCATGCGTTGTATTAATTGACCATCAATGAAGTGAAGGACTTTACACGCGTCAAATTATCACATGGGGTGGATCTTGGTACAAAATTGCGTCCGCCTGTGTACCCGCGTGTGCATGCGAGGGAATGCGTGCGTGCGTGGCGTGCGTGCACATCTTCGCTTCGTGCATTTACCTCCAGTGCGCCTCAGGGAGGACGAGTACATTCTTCTGGAACCAGCAGCACGTCACTGTGATCAATCCACACATGGATGTCGCGACAACGCCTCCACATGTGCCACGTGGCTTCATGAACTGTAAGAGAGACACTGTGTAGCGTGCCATTATGTTTTGCACATACTCGAAGTACTAGTAAGGTACACGTGCATTGCACGCGTCAGATTTTGCAACCAAATTATGAATAAATACCACACAGTAGCATGTAAGCCTTGAGTCATATATGCCTGCTATAGACCTTCATTTAATTCTTATAGTTCATATCATTCAAAATCAGTTATTTTTTATTAAAAAAAACTAGGGCCTCTTTGATTCGTAGGATTTCCAAAACGCGGGAATAGGAAGAACATGGGATTAGATTGGAATGTCGTCTTGAATCCTACATGATGGTACGAGTGTTTGATTGTGCATAGAAAAAATGCAGAATTCTTTCAAAGAGGTTTGAGTGGATGGGATGTTTCCTATGAAATCTAGTGCAAATGAATCATATGGAAAAATTCCTATGGTTTACAATCCTACGAATCAAACAACCAAGATAGGAAAAATTTCTAAGGATTAGAATCCTCCAAAATTCCTTCGAGAATCTTTTGAATCAAAGAAGCCCTTAATCTATTTTATGATTCATGGAATTGTGCATTGTAAAGCATAAAGTAAAAACAAATAATGACAGTTCAACTAGAAAAAAAGTTTGGGCAGTTATGATATGGAAGATTCTAGAACAAAGGAGAACCACTGTTGTTTTGAGATTTGTGCATTATGCTTAAGTTCAACCATGGAGTCTGCTAGATTGTACATGTGGAAAAATCCGGTGGGTGGCTAGAAGATGGTGCGAGGGGCCGAGTGGAGAGAGACTATGAAGGAGTGCACAACTGCGAGATCGATATTTAGAGAGAGGGGGGCGAGAACGTGCGCTCTTGCGCGCAGTGGCGGAGCCGTGAAAAATGTCCCATGAGCTAGGGGGGCAAGCATTGCTAATCCTTTACGAGGAGGGCCAATTCATCAACTTAAACCATTTTTACCAGCAATTGTCTAATGATCACATTCATATTAGCCTCGACATATAGTGATGTTAGGGGGGGGAGCAGGGCCCTTGCTGCCCCTGTCTTCGCCATTGTGTGCGCATCTGAGAGATGAAGCGGAAGGCATGTATGATGATAGGGGGCGTTGGATATATAATTAATGTGGGTGTATTAGCTATATATGTAAACCTATATAGAGAGGTATAGATTGATCGATGTGGACGTGGGAAAGAGGGTGAGACCTCACTAGATATATAGATTGATTGGTTTATGTGGAAAACTATGAAAGACCTAGCTATACACACACACACATAGAGGAATATCGATCGTTGCGCATGCACGTGAGAGATAAAGAATGCCCGATATGATGGAGAGGGGGATGTGTGTGTGTGTGCCTTCATGGGAGACCGACCTGAAGAAAAAGATTGCATGTGTGCGATGGATAATGCCGACTGGTAGTGTGTGTGCATGCATGCACGAGAGAAAGTTCGTGGTACAATTATAAAGAGAAGACCAATGTGTGGGTGCAAAAGACTAGGTGAGGTCATAATCAATGTAAAGTTGAATTCAAATATTTGAATAAGAGATCATGATATTTGAAACCCATGCATGCATGAATATAACGGAGATCTACGCGGTGTGGTTTGGAAACGAGCATGTTGCAATGTATACACATTGAACAAGGTCAGATTGGTTTGAATCTGATATACCGATGGCAGACATCGTTTGGCCATATTGCATCCGTGCATGGACACACTATTCTAATTGGAGATGATGGGTGGTTTTCGCATCACATATCTATATCTATACCCATATATATATATATATATATATATATATATATATATATATATATATATATATATATATATATATATATATATATATATATATATATATATATATATATATATATATATATAGGGTGGGTCTATTCTCATAACACCCCTTAAGACCTTATTCTCATAACAAAAACCTTATTCTCATAACACCCCCACTTAAATAGGTTTCTAGCGCGGAGCGCCCCGAGGACAGCAACCACTGCCCCGCCTCCTACTCCCGCGCTGCCGCCCCGCCTCCTTCCCCCAGCACCGTCGCGCCGGCTCCTACCCTGATGCAGTGCGCTTTTCTTATGCAGTTCGGAAGCGCAAAAAAACGCTCGCTGCCATTATTCGTCGGTCGCACCGTTTTCAAAACTGCTCTTAAACCGTGCGGAATCTCGGAAAGTGTTCAACATGACGAAGTTGCGTCTACTCCATAGCTTTTCAACGGTATATTACACGCATAATTCCGATAAACGGTTAAAAAACTAGAGCAAAAAAGGTAGCGAAAAAACAACACGTACAGTTTTTTCAAACATGCAGTTCACCATTTTCAAAACTGCTCTTAAACCGTGCGGAATCTCGAAAAGTTTTCAACATGGCGAAGTTGCGTCTACTCCATAGCTTTTCAACGGTATATTACACGCATAATTCCGATAAACGGTTGAAAAACTAGAGCAAAAAAGGTAGCGAAAAAACAACACGTACAGTTTTTTCAAACATGCAGTTCACCGTTTTCAAAACTGCTCTTAAACCGTGCGGAATCTCGAAAAGTGCTCAACATGGCGAAGATGCGTCTACTCCATAGCTTTTCAACGGTATATTACACGCATAATTCCGATAAACGGTTAAATAGCTAGAGCAAAAAATGTACCGAAAAAACAACACGTATAGTTTTTTCAAACATGCAGTTCACTGGTCTCTGTGTTGCAGTAACATGCAGTTCGGAAGCGCAAAAAACACGTCGATTTGGGTGTCGCGAAAAACAGAGTTTCCGCGTTTTTGTAATTTCAAAACTGCTCTTAAACTGTAATGAATTAGAGGGGGTGTTCTACATGAAAAAGTAGCGTCTCGACGATATCTTTCCAACGGTGTCTCATTTGGATCATTTCGACCAACGTTTTGTAAAAAATTCATGAAAAACGGCCACTGCCCTTCGTAGTCAGCCGCACGATTTTCAAATTTAACTAAAAACCGTAAGGAATCTCAAAAACATTTCAACATATGAAAGTTGCGCCTCGTTCGTAGCTTTCCAACGGTATATTACACACCTTGTTTCGACAAACGGTTAGAAAAGTGGAGTGAAAACAGTACCGAAAATTTGAAAAAAATCGAAAAACACAATTCCGCGATTTAGTAAATTCAAAACTGCTCTTAAACCGTAGCGAATTAGAAAAACTAATAGTTATGAAAAAGATGCGCGCAGATGATACCTTTCCAACGGTGTATCGTACGTTTCATTCCGACGAGCGGTTTAGAAAAAAACGCTCACTGCCATTCGTTGTGAGCAGCACGATTTTCGATACTGCTCTTAAACTATGATGAATTTTAAAAAGTGTTCAACATGACGAAGTTGTGTCTACTCCATAGCTTTTCAACGGTATATTACACGCATAATTCTGATAAACGGTTAAAAAAATAGAGCAAAAAAGGTACCAAAAAACAACACATACAGTTTTTTCAAACATGAGGTTCTGTTGCAGTATCTGTGCAGTGCGCATAGCTTTCCAATGCAATAAAACAAAGCAGTTCGAAACTGTTATGAGAATACTATTCTCATAATGTTATGAGAATAGACCGGCTATATTTTTTTTTTATATAGTGTGCGGATAACTATAACTTTGAAAGATGGTCGTTGGATGAGGCCAATCCGATGGTGCAGAGCTGGCAAATTTGAGCACTACTGGCCGTTTGATATCATCTAGATTCCACGAGATTTTGCCACATGTACAATTTAGAAGACTCTATGGTTGAACTTAAGCATAATGCACACACCTCAAAATATAAGCACTTCTTCTTTGTTTTAGAATCTTCCGTATCAGAATTGCACAAATGTTTTTCTACATGATTTGTTTTTACTTTATGCCTTACAACGCACAATTCCATGAATCTTAAAATAGATTAGCTTTCTTATAAAAACTAGATGATTTTGAATGAAATGAACTATAATAATTAAACGAACATCTACATCATGCATATATGACTCAAAGCTTACATGCTATAATGTGGTATTTATTCATAATTTGGTTGCCAAATCTCATGCGTGCAATGCACGTGTACCTTACTAGTCTAAATGGTGTCTGTGTGTGTTGTGCGTGTTAAACACATTGTACGTAGTATATCATACTAGTCTAAATTGTCTTTTTTTGGTACACGTTAAAGCTTGTTCTCCCGAAATTTCAAGCCGCGCCTTGTTATGCCGAAATTTCAAGCTAGCGTCTCTGTCTGTCGTGCTGCGAAACTCCCGCCTCTTCAACCCGCGCCTTGTTAGCCCGAAATATTTAAGATATATCTTTGTCTTGTTGTGCTCCGACAACTCCCTCCATCTCAACCCGCACCTTGCTATTCCAAAATTTCAACGCGCGCGAAAACTCCCACCTCCTGTGAAATCCCGACACGCGAAATGCCCGTGATACCCGTGAACCGAAAGAACCACCTCAAATCGGTGGGGGTACTTTCGTAACTTACCCCACATTTCGGACAAGCGCGTCCTTAAGCCATGGTTCCCCACTCCCATCCCATCCGCCCACCCATTCGTACACCGAGGCCAGCAAAACCCGCGAAGCCCCACACCCTCCTCCGTCCGCCACCCAGCCGGAGCCTTTTCCCCGACGACGTCGTCCATAGCAACACCTCGACGTCCCTCATCCACCGTACCGGATGAGGATCCGTCGTCGATCTGGTCGTCCCGCCGGTTCAGCCACCCCGTCCTCCACCTCCAAGGAGCTGCCTCGACGTTTCCCTCGTCTTTCGCGCCACCTCCATTCCCACACCGCCGTCTTCACCTGCACCACCGGAAGAGCATCATCATCACCGTTTCCTCAGATGAAGCTGCAGCCTAATCGGCGCCACCAAAGAGGTTGTACATTAATCGACGCATTTTCTTCTTGATTCGATCTCACGGTGCTGCCGGCGCTTGGTCCCGAGCCGACACGGCACGGCTCCATCCACGGCGGCGTCACCAACCACTTCCTCCACGGCGTCGCTCCCTCGGCGGCGATGTCCACATCAGTAGGAGCTGCTGCTGGTTTAGCTCTCGCTCGTGCTGCTGCTCTGCTCTTGTTCTTGGTCCCCTGCCTAGTCTGCTCTTGCTCTTGCTCTTGCCCGCGTGATGTCTACTACGCAACCATCTTCTTGTAGACGTTGTTGGGCCTCCAAGTGCAGAGATTTGTAGGACAGTAGCAAATTTCCCTCAAGTGGCTGACCTAAGGCTTATCAATCCGTCGGAGGCGTAGGATAAAGATGGTCTCTCTCAAACAACCATGCAACCAAATAATAAAGAGTCACTTGTGTCCCCAACACATCCAATACAATGGTAAACTGTATAGGTGCACTAGTTCGGCGAAGAGATGGTGATACAAGTGCAATATAGATGGTAGATATAGGTTTTTGTAATAAGAAAATATAAAAATAGCAAGATAGCAAGTGGTAAAAGTGAACATAAACGGTGTTGCAAGGATAGGAAACAAGGCCTAGGGTTCATACTTTCACTAGTGCAAGTTCTCTCAACAATAATAACATAACTGGATCATATAACTATCCCTTAACATGCAACAAAGAGTCACTCCAAAGTCACTAATAGCGGAGAACAAACGAAGATATTATGGTAGGGTACGAAACCACCTCAAAGTTATTCTTTCTGATCGATCTATTCAAGAGTCTGTAGTAAAATAACACGAAGCTATTCATTCCATTCGATCTATCATAGAGTTCGTGCTAGAATAACACCTTAAGATACAAATCAACCAAAACCCTAATGTCACCTAGATACTCCATTGTCACCTCAAGTATCCGTGGACATGATTATACGATATGCATCACACAATCTGAGATTCATCTATTCAACCAACTCAAAGAACTTCAAAGAGTGCCCCAAAGTTTCTACCGGAGAGTCAAGACGAAAACGTGTGCCAAACCCTATGCATAGATTCCCAAGGTCACGAAACCTGCAGGTTGATTACCAAAACATACATCAAGTGAATCAATAGAATACCCCACTGTCACCACAGGCATCCCACGCAAGACATACATCAAGTGTTCTCAAATCCTTAAAACTCAATCCGATAAGATAACTTCGAAGGGAAAACTCAATCCATTACAAGAGAGTAGAGGGGGAGAAACATCATAAGATCCAACTATAATAGCAAAGCTCGCAATACATCAAGATCGTGCCATCCCAAGAACACGAGAGAGAGAGAGAGAGGGATCAAACACATAGCTACTGATACATACCCTCAGCCCCGAGGGTGGACTACTCCCTCCTCGTCATGGAGAGCACCGGGATGATGAAGATGGCCACCGGAGAGGGATTCCCCCTCCGATAGGGTGCCGGAACAGGGTCTAGATTGGTTTTTGGTGGCAACAGAGGCTTTCGGCAGCGGAACTCCCGATCTAGGTTATTTTCCAGAGGTTTCAGTGTTTATAGGTATATTTGGCGTAGGTCTCACGTCAGGGGGGGTCTCCGGGCTGTCCACAAGATAGGGGGGCGCCACCTCTTGGGGTGGGCGTGCCCCCCACCCTCGTGGGCAGCCCGTGACTCTCCTGTCCCAACTCTTTTACTTCGGGGGCTTCTTTTGGTCCAGAAAAAATCATCAAAAATTTGCACGTCAATTGGACTCCGTTTGGTATTCCTTTTCTGTAAAACTAAAAAACAAGGAAAAAACAGAAACTGGCACTGGGCTCTAGGTTAATAGGTTAGTCCCAAAAATCATATAAAAGTGTATATAAAAGCCCATACGACATCCTAGAAGGATAATATAATAGCATGGAACAATAAAAAATTATAGATATGTTGGAGATGTATCATCGCGCTGCTGCTCTCGCTCTTGCTCTTGCTCTTGCTTGAGATGCTGCTCCGATTTAGCTACACTTCAGTCGACTGAATTGACTTTTGGGTCAGTCGATTTTCAGGGGGTGGGGGGCTCGCCAGAGTTAAGGAAGAACCAGCCGCAGCGAGGAGGGGGGCTCGCTGGGGAGGTACCTCACTATCTATCTTAGGGTTCAGGGTGGGGGCGATAGTCGCCAGCGGTGGTGGGGCGGTGGCGTGGAGATCGTTGGAGAAAAAGCTCGGCACAGGTGGGCCTACAAGCATGGCTGGGGCGGCGGCAGACCGGTGGTGGGGAGTCTTTTCAGGGCAGGCCTAGCGGTGCACCGCCGGCCGCGGGCGGCTATTAGGCCGGTGGTGGTTGGCGGCTCAGGGGGGTGGAGGTTGAAGATGAACTGCAGGCCCTTGATTTCATATCCAACGGCTGCAAAATCGACTAACCAGAGATGAAAAAGTCAGTCGACTGACGTGTAGCCTCACCTCTAGTGCGTTGATTTTTGACAGCAAAATTCAGTTTCGACAGTTAAGTTCAGTTTCGATAGTTAAATTCAGTTTCGACAATTAAGTTCAGAGATGAGCAGCTGATGTATACATCTAGCACTTTGTGGTTATGTATTTTACGTCATCTATTGGAGATGCTATTAGAATTCCACTCAGGTTAACGTTGTCTCTCTTGTCCCGCTTCAGCCTCGGTGTCGTACAACTCACCGAAGCTGCTCCAATGACGAAACCCTCCATCACAGCGGAGCAGTACCTCGGGCTCCATCTCCAGACGCCAAATATCTTCTTCCCCTCCTCCGACAGCCAAGTCATCCAGAGCATCCTCACCGGCCAACCCAATCACGCTGAGATCGACATGGCTTCGCCAAAGAGGTTGTACACTTCTTGTGGTTTGACTTAATCTCACCATGCTTCTTTGCATCCTGTGATCTTCCAATTCGTGTGAACCAAACACCCAGATTGGCAGAAATCATGTGTTTTTAAATTCTCTATTTTGCACGTGCATTCCTATCCTATTCCTGTCTATTTCCTATCCCTGCATTGTTAGAGTCCTCAAATTCAAACAAGCCCTTACACAATTACTTCTGTTACAGATATGTGTCAAAGAAAACCTTGTGTGGTTTGTCCTGCTCCTGCGGTGTTGTGTTCCACCCCAGCTCAGCTGCTCCAACGACGGAAGGGTTCACCACAGCAGGGATCCGCTCTCCAGACTGTCTTTCACCGCCTCAGATCTTCTTCCCCACTGCCGGCCGCCACGACAACTGCATTACCATCATCAACTGAGCATATGACCTTGAGGACTACACGGGCACTGCTTACGTTATGCATCGCTTAATATGATGACATGCTACTTTATCATCGTGTTCACTTATTAGATTCCGACTTAGGTCCAAACTTATGCTGAAACTTGAATTTTTAAATGGTTGTGGGGTACATATTGGGTCAGCAATCAGTACTATCTGTCTACTATCTGGTTAATCTCGGGTGTCTACTATGAGTTTCATGTTGGGTGCAAACAAACATTAAAGGAGCCATTATATATATTTTTTAACTAAAGCTATTATCTGCCTGCTATCATTGGTTTTGGGTCTATTCACAGTTTGCTACCTTCACTCTGGATTTGTGCATGCACTCCTTACATAATCTCACTATGTTTTATTCCTATGCATGTCAGTTATTGTACACAATGGAACTGAACATGTAGAGCAAAAGAGACGAGCCTTGCGTGGCCATAAAATTTCATGCAGACGTCGCTCCATGGTGGGCGCAAAGGCAGCCCCCCTCCACCCATTTCGGATCGTAATCAAGAGGAAGATAACTCCTCAGAGGAGGATTCAGAGACAGATGACCAGTCCTATTCCCCCCCGAGGGGCATGCTCTAACTTGGCAAGGTTAGGTTGCTCATACCGTGCGCATGGTATCTTGCATTGCTATGTCATTTGCTTAGTTTAGACATGATTTGTGTGAATGCCACCTGTTTAGTGTCTAATTACCATATATGTGAATTATGCAATGCCATCTTTTTGCAAGACATTATATATGTGAATTATGCAATGCTATCTTGTTGCAAGGCATTATATATTTTAATTATACAATGCCATGTTGTTTAGCCAAGCGTCATATTTGTGAATTATATCATACCGTCCTTTTTTTGTATTTTTCATTGCTTTTGTCGACAATGTTTGTATATTCACCTGTTCTTCCTATGCATCAGCCATTTGAATTAGTGATGGAGAAACCTGGGGTGAAAACAAGGTCTTCAGAGCAGACATTGCTACCCGGTGAAGCACATATGTTGCTGGTTATAGATAGCTCCTCAAAGGAGGATTCAGAGGTAGATGACCAGTCCTATTCTCACTGTGAGGTGTATGCTCAAACTTGGCAGTGTTATATTACTCATATAATGCATATGTTGTATTGCAATGCTTAGTTTTTACATCATATACACGATATTGAATGCCATCTCCTTAGTTGACACATCATATATGCGATTGCACTCTACTCACTTCCTTAGTATATAAATCATATATTTGAATTATATCATGCCATGATGTTTACATAGATAGCATGTATCTGAATTATGGCATTCCAACCCATCTTCTAAAGACATAATATAGTTATATCATCTCATCTTGTTCACATAGTCATCATATTTTGAATTATGTCATTCTATCCGTGAATTATTATGCCATCATGTTTTCATCGAAGGCATGTTTGTGATTTATGGCATGCCAACCACTTTAATAGACACATCCTATAGTTATATCATGTCATCCTGTTTACATAGTCATCATATTTTGAAGTATGTCATTCTATCCTGTTTAGTTAGCCATCATACATGTGAAATTGTGTCATGCTATCCTGTTTAGTTAGTCATCATATATTTGAAATTATGTCCTGCTATTCTGTTTGGTTAGACAACATAAATGTGAATTATTTCATGCCCTGTTTTCTTCCCTACTATCCATTGCACGTGTCTATCTTACAATGTCTGTACATTCAATTACTTTTCTTGTTTATCAGCCATTTCAATTGGAGGGGGTGATGGCAGTATCCGTGGTAGTAAAAACACGGTCTTCAGAAAAGATCGTGCTACCTGTCGATGGAGATAGAACCACGATTGTACTTGCCCAAGAACTATGCCCACCATGCATAACCCAGACTCATGCAGATTGTACCCCTACCCAGTTGGACAGAGAACCAGCTACACCCCTTCTAACCCCAACCCCGGCAGATAGTAACCCAGTTCCCGTTGACACAACACCGTCTCCACCACAGAGCACCCAAACATGAGCAGTTACTAAGGCAACTGCAGTGCCCAAAGCACGAGGACCACCACTCCGAACCCAAGTCAACGCTTAAAGCAGAAGAAGAATTGTTCTCAGGTCAGGTTCCATAGCTATGGTTCATACTACTTTGCTCTTGCATCACTGTATTTACTCATACCAACTAATTTCAAATTTGAAGGATACAATTGAAACTCCAATGGCACAACAGGTATGTTTTAAACCTGTTTCTTTAACGTGTTTGCTGTTGTAACTTGCTCTATTTTGATTTCAGTTTCAATTGAATAAACAGTTATGTTCTCATGCCATGCACATTACAAGTGTTGTTATTGCTGTGTAGTTTCCCACACTTATATTCTGTCTATGCTGCTTTGTCTTAAATAGATATGATTCAAACTATATCTATCTTGATTTGGCAACATAAACTAGAATGATATAGACCATACAGTGGCCATACTACATAGATATATGTTTGTTTCATGCTGTTATCCTGTCCACCTGACTACTGAACTGGTTTACCAAAATGAGTTTCATATACTACATTGTAAATCTGTGATGTGTTTGTTTGTTTCTCCTTTAGAACGCGGATAAAATATTGGAGAAGAGTACCCCGTTATGCAATGGTAAAGGAATTAATGCAGATCAGGTTCAAGATAGTGAGACATCCCTGTTGTTCTACAAGAAAGCTAATAAAAACTATATTGAAGACACTAAGACAACCCCAAAGTCCTGTCCTGATGTAGTGTTCGAGCTACTGGCTACTACTGCTGGCACCAGCTCTTCGAACTCGCTGCCTGAATCAGTTCGACTTCTTGACTCTCAACTTCAAGTTGAAAGACATCGATCAGATGTTATGCGACAGGAAGCCGAAGGACTGAGGAAGTCCCTGCAGAATTCAGATGAATACTTTCTGGTGCAACAGCAAGTGCTGGAGGATTTAAGCGCCAAACAAGAGAAAGTTAATAAGCTTGCTAAGCATCTTGCCAGCATTATGGGTACCCAGGATAGTTTTTCTTGAGCTCTTCTGAAGTGGTTTCAGTTCTGAACTGTTTTGCTGTGACGTTTATATGCTGCTTTGTTCCCTATATTTGCACTGGTGGCGAACTTTGATGCGCAGTGGATGTAATATGTGTAATAGCCGTGATAGCCTAGCGTAAGTTGCTTGCCTATTTATTTCCTTATTGTCTTGTTTATTCGTTTTCTTGCAGTCAGTGCAATTCTTTTTCCACGGTTTGCTAGTGGCCACAATAGCCTATTTCTTAAAACTAGGCCACATTAACCAAGGGCTACATATTTACTGTAGTTAACATGGGCCTCTTACGGGCCGTAGAAACAATGGGCCTTCTAAGGGCCGTAGAAACAACGGGCCTTCTACGGGGCGTATAAACAATGGGCCTTATACGGGCCGTAGACACAATGGGCCTTCTACGGGCCGTATGATCGGTTGGCCAAACATGGGCCAATAACAGACCACATTATGGCCGTAAATGGGCTAGAGTTGAAATCGTCCGTTCATGGGCCGACCATAACGGGCCGTCGTTAATCGACCATATTTGATGACGCTATGAAAACGGGCCAACGTATTAACGAGCCACAAATGGGCCGACTGTAACCACGGGCTGAATTTGGCCCACAAGCAGAAAATGACAGTAACGGGCCAAAAGTAAAGGCATGCTGGAAATGAGCCCAAGAATAAATGGGCCCCGAGAAGGCCGAAAGATAACATGGCTCGAAACGGCCCAACGGAATAATGGGCCATTAATGGGTATAAAGTGAAACACTGTTCAATATGGGCCAGTTTTACCATGGGCCATTAATGGGCCGAGGGTTACTAAGGACCTCATATGGGTCGAAAGACATCATGGGCCAGACCAGAAGTTAAAACAGACTGGAATTATATTGGACGTCCCAGATGACGCTACTGGGCCTAATTCGGATAGGCCGTAAACGGGCCCTGGGTTTCCGGGCTATAGATGGGCTATATGCGAACATGCCATTAACAGGCTTGCCGTGCGCCGGCCCGTCACCTTTTGACCAAGTCAAACGGGCCGGGCTTTTCACAGGAATGGGCCTCTATTGGGCACTGTTCATTACGGGCCAGTTTTACCATGGGCCGTTAATGGGCCGAGGGTTACTAAGGGCCTCATCTGGGCCGAAAGACGTCATGGGCCATACATGGGCCGGAAGTTAAAACAGGCTGAAATTATATTGGACGGCCCAGATGACGCTACTGGGCCTAATCCAGATAGGCCGTAAACGGGCACTGGGTTAGCGGGCTGTAAATGAGCTATATGCGAACATGCCGTTTACAGGCTTACCGTGGGCCGGCCCGCCACCTTTTGACCAAGTCAAACGGGCCGACCTTTTCACAGGAATGGGCCTCTGTTGGGCCATGCCATGTGTCGACGTATCATAGGCGCTTTTGGTCCAATGAGTGGATGACATCTGTCCCAACGGTGAGCTGACACGTGTTTCCTCCAGCCAATGATGATTTTACACATGGAAAATCCCCACTGGTCGGGGCTGTTAACGGGTTATCGGATCCAAAACCGGACCCGATAGCTTAACGGTGTTCCGTTACTGTGGATGCCACGTGTCGGTCACCCTTGACAAAAGCACTTTTGTGACGCGCGATTTATCATCATGGAAGTGGACACTTCTGTGATGATCCTTTTGGTAATGTCATATAACACTTCTACGACAACACGCGTATGACTATCTTCATTCTGTCATAAATTTGTCATGGATGTACATGCATGACAGAAAACGTGACCTACTATGACAAACACGTATCAACACGGAAGTGTATTTTTTTGTAGTGCTGGAGACGTATCTATAATTTTTTATTGTTCCATGCTATTATATTATCCATCTTGGATGTTTTATATGCTATTATATATGATTTTTGGGACTAACCTATTATCCTAGAGCCTAGTGCCAGTATCTGTTTTTTCCTTGTTTTTGAGTTTTATAGAAAAGGAATACCAAACGGAGTCCAATTGACGTGCCAATTTTTGATGATTTTTTATGGACCAAAAGAAGACCCCGGAGTGAAAGAGTCGGGCCAGAAGACTCCCAGGCTTCCCACGAGGGTGGGGGGCGCGCCCACCCCCTAGGCGCGCCCCCCTATCTCGTGGACAGCCTGGAGACCCCACTGACTTGTGCCCTATGCCAAAAAATCCTATAAATACCCAAACCTCTAGAAAATAACCTAGATCGGGAGTTTCGCCGCCGCAAAGCCTATGTAGTCACCGAAAACCAATCGGGACCCAGTTCCGGCACCCTGCCGGAGGGGGAATCCCTCTCCGGTGGCCATCTTCATCATCCTGGCGCTCTCCATGACGAGGAGGGAGTAGTTCACCCTCGGGGCCGAGGGTATGTACCAGTAGCTATGTGTTTGATCACTCTATCTCGTGTTCTTGAGATGGCACGATCTTGATGGATCGCGAGCTTTGCTACTATAGTTGGATCTTATGATGCTTCTCCCCATCTACTCTCTTGTAATGGATAGAGTTTTCCCTTTGAAGTTATCTTATCGGATTAAGTCTTTAAGGATTTGAGAACACTTGATGTATGTCTTGCATGTGCTTATCTGTGGTGACAATGGCATATCACATGATTCACTTGATGTATGTTTTGGTGATCAACTTGCAGGTTCCGTGACCTTGGGAATCTATGAATAGGGGTTGGCACACGTTTTCGTCTTGACTCGCTGATTAAAACTTTGGGGCACTCTTTCAAGTTCTTTGTGTTGGTTGAATAGATGAATCTGAGATTGTGTGATGCATATCGTATAATCATGCCCACGGATACTTGAGGTGACAGTATCTAGGTGACATTAGGGTTTTGGTTGATTTGTATATTAAGGTGTTATTCTAGTACGAACTCTAGGATAGATCGAACGGAAAGAATATCTTCATGTTATTTTACTACGTACTCTTGAATAGATTGATCAGAAAGAATAACTTTGAGGTGGTTTCGTACCCCACAATAATCTCTTCGTTTGTTCTCCGCTATTAGTGACTTTGGAGTGACTCTTTGTTGCATGTTGAGGGATAGTTATATGATCTAGTTATGTTATTATTGTTGAGAGAACTTGCACTAGTGAAAGTATAAACCCTAGGCCTTGTTTCAACGCATTGCAATACCGTTTGTGCTCACTTTTACCATTTGTTACCTTGCTGTTTTTATATTTTCATATTACAAAGACCTATATCCACCATACATATTGCACTTGTATCACCATCTGTTCGCCGAACTAGAACACCTATACAATTTGTCATTGTATTGGGTGTGTTGGGACACAAGAGACTCTTTGTTATTTAGTTGCAGGGTTGTCGGAGAGAGACCATCTTCTTCCTACGACTCCCACGGATTGATAAACCTTAGATCATCAACTTGAGGGAAATTTGCTACTGTCCTACAAACCTCTGCACTTGGAGGCCCAACAACGTCTACAAGAAGAAGGTTGCGTAGTAGACATCAAGATCTTTTCTGGCGCCGTTGCCAGGGAAGTGAGTGCTTGAAGGTATATCTTTAGATCTTGCAATTGAATCTTTTAGTTTCTTGTTTTATCACTAGTTTAGTTTATACAAGAAAACTACAAAAAAATGGAATTGAGGTTGCCTCATATGCTTCATCTTTTTAATATCTTTCGTGAAAATGATGGGAAGGAAAATTGTGCTCAAGTACTAGAAGAAGAATTACATAGAATGCTTGGCATACAATATGTGAATGATGAGCATGATTGCAATGCTGTTAGTATGAATTCTTTGAATACTCATGTCACACCCTGCATTTTGTAACATGATATTTGTACCTTTGGAGCATGAAAATTTGGACCAGCAAATTTTTTTAGCATCATTTGGCTTTTATTTGAAATTGAGTTTTCTTCATGTGCATTTTCTTGTGCTCATTAAAGTCAACTATGACCTCTTGTAGAATTCATCTCCATACCCAAAACTTCTGCCCAATGATCATGCCAAGTGTTATATAACAGTATAGTATTTTATTACAAAATTAATTTGGCCAAAAGGTATTTTATAAATTTAGTTTTCCAAAAACCCCTGAATTGAGATTTGCACTGCAAGTACTTGATTTAGGGTGAGAAAATTATTTCAAAAAGAACATTTGAGACCTAGTAGTCATAGGACTCCCAGAAACCACAAAGGCATAATTTTAAAAGTTATTTTCCTATTTTATTTAAAAGCTTTTTCTTAAGGCCAAAAACGGTCTTTAATAGGGGAAAATTATTTAACTGTTTCAAAAATATTTGCCAAAATTCAGAGAGACTCAGAGGACATATATTGTCCATATATAAGAGTTTCAACACTTGGTCATGTTCAAAATAATGGGCTAATCCTTCTAAAACCCTTTCTGGATATTTCAAGCTTTTGAAATATTTACAAAGGAAATATTCTCCAAACATTCCAGGGAAATTCTATCATGTCATATATGACATATTTGATGATCTTGCCAAGTCCCATGCCTTGGGAAGCAAGAAAACATCCTCAAACCCCTTCATAACCATTCTGTCCATATTTGAAGTTTGAGCAACTTTACATTGCCAAACTTGTCCAACTACTCTCAAACTTGGTGCACATGCTAGAATGGCCTAATAAGGCATCTAGACCAAATGGCACAAGATTTGGAATAGAGCAACTTGATCAGATCACCCTAAAACCCTTTCTGTTCAAATGCAAATTTGAACAACTTTACATTACCAACTTTTTATCCGGAGCTTCAACTTTGTGGGCATGATCAATACCCCAAATGATGATGCTACACCAAGTGGTGCATCAAGGGGAGATGATTAGCGACTCAATCTAGATGAAACTGTTTCTGTTGATTTCTAGGGTTCACAAAAGTTACATTGGCTAGTTTCTTCAAATGAGCCCAAATTTGATGAAGCACCCTATTCTCCCATGTCTTTCAATCCTGTTAAGTGCCATGTCAAGTGGAGGTCATTTGCTTGACCAAACACTGATCAAACACCTTCTGGCTTTTTACTAAAACCTCCATCTTGATCACTTTTACTCTTCTCCATGGCCTCAACTTTTTACCACATGATCATTCAGTCACTGGCTACCCCCAGTAACTTCCCCAGCACCCCAGCTCCATGATTGAGGGGTAAGAACCCAAGTTTACCTTGCTGGACCACAAGTTTTCACCAAGTCACCAGCATTCCCTTTCTCTCTCAGCATCTCCAGGGCATCCAAGGCCGCAGGCCAATTCTTTACTCCTCCCTCAACCTCCTAGGCACTCTTGGGCACGTTGGTTTTGACCGGAGCGGCGAGGGCACGGTGATGCCAGCCATACACGCGCTCTGGGGCGCGCTACAGTGCACCCCGCACGGTGGCTTCAGCTAATCGCTGGCCCCCGACAGCCTCGGGCTCCCCCTTCGCACCAGTCGAGGCCCCTCGACGTCCGCAATCACCCCGGCGCTGTCCCCCCTCCTCCTGCGCCCTCCAGTGACCGTCGTCGCACGCGCACCGGCCGCCCGCAACGGCCACTCTGCTGCTTCGCACGCGCGCGCGGTCCAGAAGCTCCCCCGCTCCTCCTCTCACCTCAGCTGGACGTGGAGCTCGTCCAGCAACACCATGGACTCATCCCTCTTGCCTCCCGTGCGCTGTAGCCTCGAGCCGGAGCTCGCCGGCGCACTGGACCACGGGCCTCCGTCGACCCCCTATAAATAGGACCCCCCGGGCCTCTCTAGCACCACCAGCAGCCTCACCTCACCCCACTGAGTCTTCCAGCACCATCCACTCCTCCCCAGGTAGCCCTAGTACTCGGGATCGACCGGAGCTCCGCCGTGTTGGGCCGCCGGTGATCTCGCGGTACGGGCCTGCCCTGCCCCTTCTTTTGCCCGATTCGGAACCCCCTCGCCTCACTGATCATTTTCCCCCTGTTTCCCCTCTCTGTGGCAGTCGGAAACGACCGGAGCAACGACCTCCCGACGAGCCTCCGCCGTCCCACCTTGCCGCCGGCGAACCTGACCTCCCCGGCGTACCATACCACCACCCCTACAACCGCCACTCGACGCTGGTCACGTTACTACCCTCCGTTGCCGTCGCCGTGGCCGGAAACCTCGCCGGTGAGCTCGCCGTCGCCGTGGCCGCAAGGTTGGAGATGACAGGCGGGCCCCGCCTGTCATCCCCACACCTCTCTCCCCCTCCTCTCTGCCACTGACCCACGGGCCCCGCCCGTCAGGTTCAAAAACCTGACGTGCGCGCGCAGGCACCCGTGCGGCTGGGCTGGACCGCCCTGGGCCGTGCACTGTGGCCTCTCTGGCCCAGTTGCACAGGTCTTTTTGTCCTTTTTCTTTTCTGTATTAATTCAAACATTTCTACAGAAAAGAATAATGGTCCAAATAAAATAATTCCAACTCCTAAAATCTTGTAATATCCCAACCTATTTAATGGTACCACTTTCACTCACATCCATGAAACTTTTCTGTTCTGTTCAAATTTAAATTCAAATTTGAGCAGTAAAACTCCTGTTCTAAAATCAATAGATTCCATTCTGTTACTCCAAAAATCCAACTAAGATTTTTCCCCATCTTAGAAATTCCTCTAGTATTTAACAAAAATAAGTAGACATTTTTCTGAGCACTTTGATTTTTCTGTTTTATTTGTGGTCTTATTTTTCCGTGGTTATTATGCGACGTATAGATCCCGTATTTGACGAAGTTGCTGTGGAAGAAGAAGGAGAAGGATTTGAAGACTTCGAAGACCAAGCCAATCCAGGCAAGCAGCCCTTTGACCATGATACACTTGTCCTTCGGAACCCGTTTGTTTCCGATGCATGATGTTAGGGTTACGATAGTGACCTAGATGACTCCACCATATGATGCATGCCTTGATCTTGATCTTGCTGTGTGCTAGATGACATGCATATGGGTAGTAGTAATGAATAGTGATGCATGTGTGACATGAACCTTCGTGGTTGAAGTCTTTACATAAAACCCCGTCGGGTGCCATTCATGCCCGAGGGAGATGATGATGAGTTGGGTGACCACTTGATGACGAAGTGGTGTACCGAGGCAAGTGTGTGTGTTTTTCAAACGGATTGGTTTAAGTTGCGACCGTTATTCCAACCATACATGTGCAACCACACTACCCCTTATGGGACGGGGCTTTATTGATTACTTAGGTCGATACTAGCATGGTGCCCGCATTACTAGTGACGGGAAGACTTCAGGTCTTTCCCGGGACGGGGTCGTGCTTGGATTGACGACCATGACTGTTTTCACAGGGGACCGGACACACCGTTGGTCCCTTCGGGTACGCGTGACATTGAAATTAGGGCAAGTCCCGTGATCTATTGTTTGTACGTGAGGGCCGTGTACCAACGAGTGGACTCTATGTTAGTGTCGTCTAAGGAAAGATAATGACCGGGTGCTTACCCCGGGTACTTGAGGTACCGCGGGTCGTGGATGACACGGAAGTTCCCCGGATCTTGTGGGTAAAGTGTACAACCTCTGCAGAGTGTCAAACTATTCGAATAGCCGTGTCCACGGTCATGGACAGTTGGGTAACCGCTCTTGGGCTACGTCCAATGTTTGTGAAACCATGCGTGTATATGTGAGTCAAGGTGGAGACTTGACTCGATGAGTTGAATCTTATTCATGTTGATATCGGTAACCTGTCTTCGAGGTTACGCGAGGTTATTGATGCATAAACTTGATAGTAGAATATTTATTCTAGCCCTTTGCTAGATTGTTCATTACCGTTCAATTGCATTGTTACTTTGAACCACATCATGGGTTGCTTGCGAGTACATTCAAAGTACTCATTGGCTTGCCACTGGTTATTTAATTGGCCAGGCATGGAAGAACAGGAATATGAGGAAGAGTTCTTTGGAGACGAACATGCGAACTAGGACGCTATCCGAGTCAGAATGCCTGTAGGGTTAAGGCAGATGGCATGGGTTCTACCCGTTATCGAAGACTTCCGCTATTTGAGTTATTTGCTATTCAGCCCGTGAGGCTCTATCTATGTAAGACTTGGCCATAATGGCCTTAATTCGTGTAAGACTATTTGTATGGATGTAAGACTCTTGTTATTTCAGCTTCTGTGTGTTCAGTGAGCATTGATCTCTGGGATCACTGTACACGTGCATTCGGTGATCTCGACTTCTAAGTCGGGGTCCTCACAGAGCTGGTATCAGAGCCATCCTGACTGTAGGAAGCCTTAGTTAGCATGGGCGTTAGTTAGATGAGACCCCTTTTCAAAAACCTTCTGAACGTCTCTTCTTTTCTAAACCTGAGATTTCTTCAGCTTATTAACCCCCCCTATTCCACCTTTGTAGATGGCCGCTGTACCCGAAGAGCACCTGACCACTGGGTTTCCCTTACTTCTCGAGGATAGCCTCCAGGAGTGTCAGTTTCACCGAGCACCCATCCTCACCTACCTTGAGCATTGGGTGAGCGACAGTGAGGTGGAGTACCATGTGGAAGTGATCGTGAAGGCAAACGATCCTCCCACAAGTTGGTTCTTTGAGGGACCCCAGATGGCAACACTACCACTCGCTGTCGAGGCTGCTGAACTCAAGGCACTAACCCGTCTCCGCGTGCTTCTTCCGGAGATGGCAGCCAAGATGAAAACTCGCTTCTTACCTTACTGGAAGGAAGGTGAAGAAGAAAGCAGCGCTCTAGCCCCTCCACTGAAGGAAGGACTCTCGCTTCGGTTCCAGACCTACTTCAGTCTATGTGCCGACAGCTTGGCACAAGACTTGGCCTCGGAATCAATGAAGCTTCGAGAAGAACTTCACAAGACCAAGGCACTTCTTCATTGAGCTCAAGAGAAGGCAAATAGGATCAAGAAGGAAGGAGCACCTTCCGGACAATCCGCTATCGCATATCGAGGCGGAAGGCCCTCCGAGGATGTATCTTCCAAGAATGAAGAACCACCTCGGCGACGCCGGATGACGGCAAGGGAATATCGCAAGCTTTTCCCTGCACCATCGACGAAGCACCGTCGTATACAACTCGTCCACTCCCCCACCCCCTCAAGTGACAAGGGGGCCCAGACAGATGAAGACAAGGAGGAAGACCCAGAAGAGCCGGAATACGCGACCGAGCATTCCGCCGCTTAGGCATTATTCGCTACTCGGATATGCTAGTTGTAACCTCTACGGTAGGATAGGTCGTGTAACCCCTATGCGCAGTCGAGTCCTTGTATGGTTCATATGAAACCATCTAGTGATTGCTTTTGTTGTGTCTAGATGTATGTCGTATTCTTCCTTCGGGAATGTGTAAACGACTACATTACCCATTTGGATTTTAATGAATGTGTTTTGGCCTTTCGGCCCTTGCACGATTTGATTTAGTGTCACACCCACCCCCTTACTAGGCACCCATCCATCTTGCTTTCCTCTTTCAAGTCATGAGACCTTTTACCGCTCCAACAGGATGCCTGTTGTAACTCGTACTGGTACCTCTACCCAGCAGCCCGAAGCCGGAGCATCCGCTCAGCCAGAGGCAGGCCACGACCAAATCAACGACCAAGCTCCACCACCACCTCCTCCAAGCATGGACATGGCTCAGCTTCTCCAAGCTTTCCAAGAGGAA
>LR738713.1:325977379-325996821 GCA_902687465.1 Secale cereale
GCAACCAGAAGCCTCGTCCGTGGCAGTCAGCCCCGGCCAAGCCAACCTATCAGCAGCCAAGAGCTCCTGCACCTCGTGCCAATCCTCAGCCTCAGCAGTATGCCAACCCCAGGCCAGCTTTCAACCCCAATACCAGTGGTGGCAACAAGATCAATCCAAACCAAGTCACTTGCTTTGGATGTGGTCAGTCCGGACACATCCCAAGGGTGTGCCCCAACAAGAAGCCTGATGCCCCGCGCCCCAATGCGCAGAACCAGGGACAAGGCCGTGGAATGCCACCAAGGAACCCAACTCCTCGCAATCCACCTAACCATGGGAAGGGGCATGTGAATCATGTCACTGCTGAAGAAGCCCAGGAAGACCCGGACGTCGTGCTGGGTACGTTCCTTGTCAACTCAGCACCTGCAACTGTCTTGTTTGATTCTGGAGCAACGCATTCATTTGTCACTCAAAGATTTGCATTAAAAAGTGGCATGACCCCTACACCCCTGAATAACCCTATGGTGGTACAAACCCCCGGAGCCGAGATGAGAGCCAAGATAGGCTGTAAAGGAGTCGGTATTACCATTAACGGTGTAGACTTCCTAGTAGACCTTATCATCCTGAGATCGCAAGGCTTGGATGTGATCTTAGGGATGGATTGGCTCAGTAAGCACCAAGGCTTGTTAGACTGTGCCAATCGGACAGTCACTGTGACCAATGACCAAGAAGTCGAAGTCAAGTTTGCTTCCAACTCCTCTTCTGCTCAAGCCGCTAAGGTCAACTGTCTGTCTGAAGTTGGGCTAGATCAGGTACCGGTGGTATGTGAGTATCCTGATGTCTTTCCGGATGAACTACCGGGAATGCCCCCTGACCGTGACATTGAGTTCATCATCGAGCTCGTGCCCGGAGCAGGACCCATCTATAAGAAGCCTTATAGAATGGGGACGGAAGAATTAGCCGAGTTGAAGAAGCAGCTGGAAGAGCAGCTAAGGAAGGGATTTATTCGCCCAAGTGCCTCCCCTTGGGGATCTCCTGTTCTGTTTGTGGCAAAGAGGGACGGTACCATCCGCCTATGCATCGACTATCGTTCCCTCAATGAAGTTACGATCAAGAACAAGTATCCACTTCCCAAGATCGAAGATCTGTTTGATCAGCTCAGCGGAGCCAAGGTGTTCTCCAAGATCGACCTCAGATCTGGGTACTACCAGCGGAAGATCAGACCCCAAGATATTCCGAAGACGGCATTCGTAACCAGATATGGCCTGTACGAGTGCACGGTCATGTCCTTTGGGTTAACCAATGCCCCAGCTTACTTCATGTATCTCATGAATAAAGTCTTCATGGAATATTTGGACAAGTTTGTTGTCGTCTTCATTGATGACATTCTTGTGTTCTCGAAGTCGGAGGAAGAGCACGAGCAGCATCTGAGGATGGTCCTAGACAAGCTTCGTGAGCACCAACTGTATGCCAAATTCAGCAAGTGTGAGTTCTGGCTGCATAAAGTTGGATTCTTAGGTCATGTCTTGACCGAGGAAGGATTATCTGTTGATCCTGCAAAGATCGAAGCTGTGACCCAATGGCAATCTCCAACGACCGTCAAGGAAGTCAGAAGCTTCCTCGGACTAGCGGGCTATTACCGCAAGTTCGTGGAAGGATTCTCTAGCATTGCACGACCAATGACTCAGCTCCTCAAAAAGGACAAGAAGTTCGAGTGGACGCCAAAATGCGAAGAGAGCTTCCAAGAGCTCAAGAAGAGGTTGACCACCGCCCCAGTTCTGGCAACACCTGATATTCACAAGGAGTTCGTGATATATTGTGATGCCTCTCGAACCGGATTGGGAAGCGTTCTGATGCAAGAAGGCCGCGTCATAGCATACCTCTCCAGGCAGCTACGACCCCATGAGGAGAACTACGCTACTCACGATCTTGAGCTAGCGGCAGTAGTTCATGCCTTGAAGACATGGCGGCATTACCTCCTAGGGAAACAGTGTGAGATCTACACAGACCACAAAAGTCTGAAGTACACTTTCACCCAAAAGGAATTGAACATGAGGCAGCGGAGATGGTTGGAACTCATCAAGGACTATGACATCAGTGTTCAATATCACCCAGGGAAGGCTAACATGGTGGCCGATGCCTTAAGCAGGAAGGCTTGCTCTTTGAATGCCGTTATTCAAGTAAGGCAGCCAGCCTTGTTTAAGGAGTTCGAACAATTCAGTTTGGAATTGGTCACCCCTGGATTTCTGGATCATTTGGAAGTCATACCGACCCTGATGGACGACGTCAAGAAGGCACAAGATGGACACGCAAGCATTGAAGGCATCAAGAGGAAGATGAAGCTGGGCAAGGCCCCAGGATTCTCCGAAGATGAGCACAGGATTGTTTGGTACAAAGGTCGCATCTGCGTACCAAACAACGCCGAGCTGAAGACGCTGATTCTGCAAGAAGCCCACGACACCCCGTATTCTATCCACCCCGGAGGAACCAAGATGTACCAAGACTTGAAGGCATGATTCTGGTGGCACGGGATGAAAAGAGAGATTGCAACCTTCGTTGCAAAGTGTGATGTGTGCCAAAGGGTCAAGGCTGAATATCAGCGACCTGCTGGATTGCTTCAACCACTCAAGGTTCCTGAGTGGAAGTGGGATAAAGTCGGAATGGACTTCATCACTGGATTACCAAGGTCGAATAGAGGACATGACTCTATCTGGGTCATAGTCGATCATTTGACCAAGGTGGCCCATTTCATTCCTGTCAAGACTACCTGCTCAGGCAACCAGCTGGCAACTCTCTATATCAACCGAATCGTAAGTCTTCACGGCGTTCCCAAGGAGATTGTGTCAGATCGAGGCACCCAGTTCACTTCAAGGTTCTGGAAGAGATTCCAAGAAGCCTTGGGAACCAAGTTGTCTTTCAGCACAGCTTTCCACCCACAGACCGGAGGTCAGACAGAACGAGTCAATAGATTCTCGAAGATATGCTCCGAGCCTGTGTCCTGGCGTATGGAGCCAAGTGGGAAGATTGTCTCCCTTTTGCCGAGTTCTCCAATAACAACAGTTACCAGTCAAGCCTTCAGATGGCACCATTTGAGGTGTTGTACGGACGCAGATGTCGCACACCCCTCAACTGGTCAGAGACTGGAGAAGGACTAGTCTTTGGACCGGATATTCTCCGCGCAGCAGAAGAGCAAGTCCAACTAGTTAGAGAGCGATTAAAGGCAGCCAAGTCAAGGCAGAAGAGTTATGCTGACACTCGACGCCGAGACATGAGTTTCCGTGTCGGAGATCTTGTGTACCTGCGGGTAACTCCTCTGAAGGGAACCAAGCGTTTCCACGTCAAGGGGAAGCTCGCACCAAGGTTCATTGGCCCTTTCAAGATCACCGACCGACGAGGAGAAGTGGCTTACCAGTTGGAACTACCACCTGAGCTATCCGATGTGCACAATGTATTCCATGTGTCGCAACTCCGGAAATGTCTCCAAGTTCCGGACAAGCCCAATCTCTACAAGGATGTGGATCACCAAGCCATTGATCTGTAGCCTGATTTGACCTACCGCGAGAAGCCCATTCGTATTCTGGACGAAGCAGAACGACAGACGCCAAGCCGTACCATCAAGTACTTCAAGGTCCAGTGGAGCAACCACACCGAAGCAGAAGCAACCTGGGAACGAGAAGACTATCTTAGATCCGAGTTTCCCGATCTCTTTTAAGACCTAGTTTAGGAATCTCGGGGACGAGATTCTTGTAAGGGGGGTAGGTCTGTCACACCCTGCATTTTGTAACATGATATTTGTACCTTTGGAGCATGAAAATTTGGACCAGCAGATTTTTTTAGCATCTTTTGGCTTTTATTTGAAATTGAGTTTTCTTCATGTGCTTTTTCTTGTGCTCATTAAAGTCAACTATGACCTCTTGTAGAATTCATCTCCATACCCAAAACTTCTGCCCAATGATCATGCCAAGTGTTATATAACAGTATAGTATTTTCTTACAAAATTAATTTGGCCAAAAGGTATTTTATAAATTTAGTTTTCCAAAAACCCCTGAATTGAGATTTGCACTGCAAGTACTTGATTTAGGGTGAGAAAATTATTTCAAAAAGAACATTTGAGACCTAGTACTCATAGGACTCCCAGAAACCACAAAGGCATAATTTTAAAAGTTATTTTCCTATTTTATTTAAAAGATTTTTCTTAAGGCCAGAAATGGTCTTTAATAGGGGAAAATTATTTAACTGTTTCAAAAATATTTGCCAAAATTCAGAGAGACTCAGAGGACATATATTGTCCATATATAAGAGTTTCAACACTTGGTCATGTTCAAAATAATGGGCTAATCCTTCTAAAACCCTTTCTGGATATTTCAAGCTTTTGAAATATTTACAAAGGAAATATTCTCCAAAAATTCCAGGGAAATTCTATCATGTCATATATGACATATTTGATGATCTTGCCAAGTCCCATGCCTTGGGAAGCAAGAAAACATCCTCAAACCCCTTCATAACCATTCTGTCCATATTTGAAGTTTGAGAAACTTTACATTGCCAAACTTGTCCAACTACTCTCAAACTTGGTGCACATGCTAGAATGGCCTAATAAGGCATCTAGACCAAATGGCATAAGATTTGGAATAGAGCAACTTGATCAGATCACCTTAAAACCCTCTCTGTTCAAATGCAAATTTGAACAACTTTACATTACCAAATTTTTATCTGGAGCTTCAACTTTGTGGGCATGATCAATACCCCAAATGATGATGCTACACCAAGTGGTGCATCAAGGGGAGATGATTAGCTTGACTCAATCAAGATGAAACTGTTTCTGTTGATTTCTAGGGTTCACCAAAGTTACATTGCCTAGTTTCTTCAAATGAGCCCAAATTTGGTGAAGCACCCTATTCTCCCATATCTTTCAATCCTGTTAAGTGCCATGTCAAGTGGAGGTCATTTGCTTGACCAAAAACTGATCAAACACCTTCTGGCTTTTTACTAAAACCTCCATCTTGATCACTTTTACTCTTCTCCATGGCCTCAACTTTTTACCACATGATCATTCAGTCACTGGCTACCCACAGTAACTTCCCCAGCACCCCAGCTCCATGATTGAGGGGTAAGAACCCAAGTTTACCTTGCTGGACAGCAAGTTTTCACCAAGTCACCAGCATTCCCTTTCTCTCTCAGCATCTCCAGGGCATCCAAGGCCGCAGGCCAATTCTTTACTCCTTCCTCAACCTGCTAGACACTCTTGGGCACGTTGGTTTTGACCAGAGCGGCGAGGGCACGGTGATGCCAGCCATACGCGCACTCTGGGGCGCGCTACAGTGCACCCCCGCACGGTGGCTTCAGCCAATCGCTGGCCCCCGACAGCCTCGGGCTCCCCCTTCGCGCCAGTCGAGGCCCCTCGACGTCCGCAATCACCCCGGCGCTGTCCCCCCCTCCTCCTGCGCCCTCCAGTGACCGTCGTCGCACGCGCACCGGCCGCCCGCAACGGCCACTCTGCTGCTTCGCACGCGCGCGCGGTCCAGAAGCTCCCCCGCTCCTCCTCTCACCTCAGCTGGACGTGGAGCTCGTCCAGCAACACCATGGACTCATCCCTCTTGCCTCCCATGCGCTGTAGCCTCGAGCCGGAGCTCGCCGGCGCACTGGACCACGGGCCTCCGTCGACCCCCTATAAATAGGACCCCCCGGGCCTCTCTAGCAGCACCAGCAGCCTCACCTCACCCCACTGAGTCCTCCAGCACCATCCACTCCTCCCCAGGTAGCCCTAGTACTCGGGATCGACCGGAGCTCCGCCGCGTTGGGCCGCCGGTGATCTCGCGGTACGGGCCTCCCCTGCCCCTTCTTTTGCCCGATTCGGAACCCCCTCGCCTCACTGACCATTTTCCCCCTGTTTCCCCTCTCTGTGGCAGTAGGAAACGACCGGAGCAACGACCTCCCGACGAGCCTCTGCCGTCCCACCTCGCCGCCGGCGAACCTGACCTCCCCGGCGTACCATACCACCACCCCTACAACCGCCACTCGACGCTGGTCACGTTACTGCCCTCCGTTGCCGTCGCCGTGGCCGGAAACCTCGCCGGTGAGCTCGCCGTCGCCGTGGCCGCAAGGTTGGAGATGACAGGCGGGCCCCGCCTGTCATCCCCACACCTCTCTCCCCCTCCTCTCTGCCATTGACCCACGGGCCCCGCCCGTCAGGTTCAAAAACCTGACGTGCGCGCGCAGGCACCCGTGCGGCTGGGCTGGACCGCCCTGGGCCGTGCACTGTGGCCTCTCTGGCCCAGTTGCACAGGTCTTTTTCTCCTTTTTCTTTTCTGTATTAATTCAAACATTTCTACAGAAAAGAATAATGGTCCAAATAAAATAATTCCAACTCCTAAAATCTTGTAATATTCCAACCTATTTAATGGTACCACTTTCACTCACATGCGTGAAACTTTTCTGTTCTGTTCAAATTTAAATTCAAATTTGAGCAGTAACACTCCTGTTCTAAAATCAATAGATTCCATTCTGTTACTCCAAAAATCCAACTAAGATTTTTCACCATCTTAGAAACTCCTCTAGTATTTAACAAAAATAAGTTGACATTTTTCTGAGCACTTTGATTTTTCTGTTTTATTTGTGGTCTTATTTTTCCGTGGTTATTATGCGACGTATAGATCCCGTATTTGACGAAGTTGCTGTGGAAGAAGAAGGAGAAGGATTTGAAGACTTCGAAGACCAAGCCAATCCAGGCAAGCAGCCCTTTGACCATGATACACTTGTCCTTCGGAACCCGTTTGTTTCCGATGCATGATGTTAGGGTTACGATAGTGACCTAGATGACTCCACCATATGATGCATGCCTTGATCTTGATCTTGCTGTGTGCTAGATGACATGCATATGGGTAGTAGTAATGAATAGTGATGCATGTGTGACATGAACCTTCGTGGTTGAAGTCTTTACATAAAACCCCGTCGGGTGCCATTCATGCCCGAGGGAGATGATGATGAGTTGGGTGACCACTTGATGACGAAGTGGTGTACCGAGGCAAGTGTGTGTGTTTTTCAAACGGATTGGTTTAAGTTGCGACCGTTATTCCAACCATACATGTGCAACCACACTACCCCTTATGGGACGGGGCTTTATTGATTACTTAGGTCGATACTAGCATGGTGCCCGCATTACTAGTGATGGGAAGACTTGAGGTCTTTCCCGGGACGGGGTCGTGCTTGGATTGACGACCATGACTGTTTTCACAGGGGACCGGACACACCGTTGGTCCCTTCGGGTACGCGTGACATTGAAATTAGGGCAAGTCCCGTGATCTATTGTTTGTACGCGAGGGCCGTGTACCAACGAGTGGACTCTATGTTAGTGTCGTCTAAGGAAAGATAATGACCGGGTGCTTACCCCGGGTACTTGAGGTACCGCGGGTCGTGGATGACACGGAAGTTCCCCGGATCTTGTGGGTAAAGTGTACAACCTCTGCAGAGTGTCAAACTATTCGAATAGCCGTGTCCACGGTCATGGACAGTTGGGTAACCGCTCTTGGGCTACGTCCAATGTTTGTGAAACCATGCGTGTATATGTGAGTCAAGGTGGAGACTTGACTCGATGAGTTGAATCTTATTCATGTTGATATCGGTAACCTGTCTTCGAGGTTACGCAAGGTTATTGATGCATAAACTTGATAGTAGAATATTTATTCTAGCCCTTTGCTAGATTGTTCATTACCGTTCAATTGCATTGTTACTTTGAACCACATCATGGGTTGCTTGCGAGTACATTCAAAGTACTCATTGGCTTGCCACTGGTTATTTAATTGGCCAGGCATGGAAGAATAGGAATATGAGGAAGAGTTCTTTGGAGACGAACATGCGAACTAGGACGCTATCCCAGTCAGAATGCCTGTAGGGTTAAGGCAGATGGCATGGGTTCTACCCGTTATCGAAGACTTCCGCTATTTGAGTTATTTGCTATTCAGCCCGTGAGGCTCTATCTATGTAAGACTTGGCCATAATGGCCTTAATTCGTGTAAGACTATTTGTATGGATGTAAGACTCTTGTTATTTCAGCTTCTGTGTGTTCAGTGAGCATTGATCTCTGGGATCACTGTACACGTGCATTCGGTGATCTCGACTTCTAAGTCGGGGTCCCCACAACTCATGATGCTAATGATATGCAAAGCCACAAGCTTGGGGATGCTATTTTTGATGAAGATGATATGTTTAGTCCCCCAAGTTTTGATGAGCAAATTTATTATGATGAAAGCATGCCTCCTTTTTATGATGATTATAGTGATGACTTGTATGCTATTAAGAATAATGATAACCATGAAACTTGTCATCATGATTTTATTTTTCAATTGGATTATGCCTCACATGATAATTATTTTGTTGAGTTTGCTCCCACTACTATTCATGAGAAGAAATTTGCTTATGTGGAGAGTAGTAAAATTTCTATGCAAGTAGATCATGAAAAGAATGATTTATGTGATAGTTATATTGTTGAATTCATTCATCATGCTACTGAAAATTATTATGAGAGATGATCATATGCTTGTAGGAATTGCAATAATATCAAGTTTCCTCTCTATGTGCTTAAAGTTTTGAAGTTATGATTGTTTTGCCTTCCTATGCTAGTTGATTATTGTTTCCATAAGTTATTTGCTCACAAAATCCCGATGCATAGGAAGTGGGTTAGACTTAAATGTTCTAGTCATATTCTTCACGATGCTCTCTTTATGTTTCAATTCTTATCTTTTATGCAAGCATAATTGAAATCATCATGCCTAGCTAAAAGGCATTAAAGAAAAGCGCTTGTTGCGAGACAACCCAATATTTACCCCTACTATTTTTGTGTGTTCACATGATAAGATACTGTAGTAATCACGTTTTATAGCTTTTGTTACAATAAAGTGCCAAGTAGAGAACCTTTGGGAAGACTTGGGGTGAAAGTTAAGGTGATCTTGCTATAAGAAAAAGAAACTTTGCGCTCACGAGATTAGCTGCCATTTTTTTACGGGAGAGTGCTGTTAAGTTGATTCTTTTTTCACAAGATTAATATACAAATTCCTCACGTCCACCAATATATTTTATAAATTTTTCATTTACAGAAGTATTAGAAAGTTACAGATTGCTACAGACTGTTTTTGACAGATTCTGTTTTCTATGTGTTGTTTGCTTATTTTGATGAATCTATGGGTAGTATCAGAGGGAATGAACCATAGGGAAGTTGGAATATAGTAGATATTACACCAATATGAATTTAGAATGATTTCACAACAATACCTAAGTGGTGGTTTTATTTTCTTAAACTAAGCTTACGAGTTTTCTGTTGAGTTTTGTGTTGTGAAGTTTTCAAGTTTTGGGTAAAGATTCGATGGACTATTGAATAAGAAGTGGCAAGAGCCTAAGCTTGGGGATGCCCAAGGCACCCAAGGTAATATGCAAGACAACCAAGAGCCTTAGCTTGGGGATGCCCCGGAAGGCATCCCCTCTTTCGTCTTCGTCTATCGGTAACTTTACTTGAGAATATATTTTTATTCACCACATGATATGTGTTTTGCTTGGAGCGTAATTTTGTTTTATTTTGTTTTGCTTGTTGTTTGACTAATTGTCACGCCCAAGATGCGATTCTATCCCGATCACGTGACACACTCGTGATTGGGGCACAACCGCATTTCGGGCGCTTAGCAAGATGGATATCATTACATCGTACCATTACATAAATACATGGGGATACAACAATTCATACAAGTCACATGAATACAACAACATCACATACAAGACATTCGACTACGGATGCAAACATGAAAAGCACAACGACATCCACCCTGCTATCCTAGGCGGCTGACCAGGAACCTAACCCAGACTGGCGAAGAAGAAGAAGAAAGAACTCCAACACAAAGATCATCGCTGTCACATCAAGGCATCGGAAACCTGCACCTGCAACTATTGTTGTAGTATCTGTGATCCACGAGGACTCAACAATCCCATAACCATGGGTATCAAGACTAGCAAAGCTTAAAGGGTAGGGAGAAGTTTAGTGGTGAGGTTGCAGCAGCTGCTAAGCATATATGGTGGCTAACTTACGAGTACAAGAATAAGATGAGCATCTACGCAAATGGTCGCAAACTAGTAATGATCGCTAAGTGATCCTGAAAAACCTACGACTCAAACATAACCCCACCGTGTTCTCTTCTCAAAGTGAAAAGAGACTGTCACGGTTAATCACGCGGTTGTGTGCTTTATTTTGGATCCTCTGTCAAGTTTTCTACAACCGGACATTAACAAATTCCAATCTGCCACATAACCGCGGGCACGGCTTTCGAAAGATCATAACCCTGGAGGGGTGTCCCTACTTAGCCCATCACAACCTCTCACGATCAGCAGAGGTAAAAAAACCATATCTTAGGGACAAACCGATCAGACTCGGAATCCCGGTGCACAAGACATTTCGACAATGGTAAAACAAGTCCAGTAAGACCTCCCGGCGTGTCGACACCCTGATAGTAGCCGCGCGTATCTCGTCTTAGGCCACGACCGGATGGGAAAGGCTACGAGTAAAACCAATCCTCGAGTTTCCCCATGGTGGCCTCGCAGGCATTGGGGCCAACACCATCAGCACTGGCCCCTCCCTATATGTAGAAGAATCCTCGGGTAGCACTAAATCCCTATGCAATTTAATTAATTAATTAAGTTTTTATTATGTTGCAAATTAAAACCAAAGTTGGGCCTTGCTGGAGGAGTTTTATTCAAAGCGAACTGTCAAGGGGTCCCCATATACCCAACTGCGTTAGGAACGCAAAATCAAGGAACGTAACGCCGGTTTATCGGTTCTTAAGGCGGCATGAGTGGAACAAAGCACCGAGCAAAAGGCCAAGCCTTCCACCCATTGCCAAGTATATAGGTGCGTTAATTATAGTAATAGATATTGTGATATTCCAACAATCCAAGATCCAACATGGAGCAATCTTCATCTTCACCTGCAACTAACAACGCTATAAGATGGGCTGAGCGAGCGGTAACATAGCCAAACAACGGTTTGCTAGGATGGTGTAAAAGGTTAGAGGTTTCATGGAAACAAGGAGAGAGGCTGACAATAAATAGATAGGTAGCGCGACATATAGCGATAGCATCGAGACAACTAGCATAGCAAGGATAGTAATGAGATCCAAGGTGACGGTCATCTTTCCGGAGATCCCACAAGGAAGAAGAACGAGTCCATGAAGAAGACGAATAAGAAGCCACGAAGACGAACCAAGTGTAGTCGAATGAATCCTTACGAACGCAACGTAATATGAACTAGCGAGAAGAAGCACACACCATGGTAAACACACCACTCAATAACACAACATGATGCTCAACCAAGTATGATTCATGACAAGGATACATGATGCAAAACATGGCAAGAGATGCTGCATACAAGACCAACACACAAGGCAAGTTTAAATGAGGCCGGAAATAACATATAACAATTCCGGTAAGTTCTCATATGCAAATTTCAAAATTGGTCCAGAGCTGAACAAATCTTAAGTTCAAGTTGTAAAACAGCAAGTTAACATGCACCATGATGATCTACTCGAAATTCTAGTCAAGTTACATATAAAGTTTATTTAATTCAGAGCTACAGCCTAGAAGATATGAGCAAAACAAGTCAAGCATGGCAAAGATGCAAGATGCATTCAAACAACAAGCAAACACAATCCAAACTTGTATACAACATGATATTATGCATCTACATGCGAAAACACACAAGTTTCACATATAACACGCTCAAAACGGAGCAACGGTTCATCACATACACACGAAGCAAGTTTGAAACACAATCGGCCCAAAACGGCAAGTAGGCATATAGTTGACATCGAAACAACATGATACAATAACATTTCATGGCATCAAAGGGCATGGAAAGCATGTACATGTCAAGCACTACAAGCATGATCACAAAGCTACTACCAAACACCACTAGAACATGCTCAAAACATCATGGCAAGATTACAAAAGATAATAGATTCACAGACTTAGTGAAATAAACTGAACATGGCAGCAACAACGACAAGTAGGCATGTTTGCAAGCTTGTGCAACTCATCTCAAAGCATATCATGGCATGTGAATATAACCAACAACAAGAAGACATGTTTATGAAGCTACTCATGGCAAGAACATGGTCATAGGATGCATAGATCACTAGCTATTCACATGTAGCGACCACGATCCGAATGGACCGAAGTCTCTGTGTTCTGTGTCATCCCTGTCTCGGTAATGCTAACACACACAGTACTTGAAGGATTTATTACAGAGTGGCAATCACACACTTATTACATCGAATGTCTAAAAAGGGAACTTATTACAATAGTATATGGCATAATGCCATCTAACACAATAACATCGGAAGGCTTGGAAGATAAGTGAGTCCATCAACTCCAATGGCATAGCTGAGTGCATGACAAATGACCTAGCGCTCCTTACTCTTCTTCTGAAAAGTCTGCAACGTAACATGTTGCAGCCCGAAACGGGTCAGCACATGGAATATGCTGGCAAGATAACACAGTAGAGCAAGTAACATAATTAAGGCTAACACTACATGCATATTTGGCTGGTGGAGGCTCTAAGGTTATTTTTTTTGCTTAAAGCCAATATTTCCCTACAACAAAGGAATAACTTTTATTTTAACTATCATGGTAGTTGAAACATCATTGAGAAGGTACCTCCAACTCAATCCCAATTAAAGTAGTCCTCATTAACCCAGCAAATTAGTTTTAGAGTGATGAGATCAACCAATAATTCAAGTACCAGATACTCAAGATGTCCATAACCGGGGACACGGCTAATCATGTTTAGTTTGTACACTCTGCAGAGGTTTGCGCACTTTTCCC
The DNA here is from genome assembly GCA_902687465.1 of Secale cereale. Classification (NCBI taxonomy): domain Eukaryota; kingdom Viridiplantae; phylum Streptophyta; class Magnoliopsida; order Poales; family Poaceae; genus Secale; species Secale cereale. The sequence goes on from LR738713.1 coordinate 325,990,217, forward strand.
CACAAGACTCGACCTCCTCCATTGGGTTTCTCGCACTGCATGGTGTTTGAGAAACGGATGACCGAGGCACAGTCTTTTAGAAGCATTTACTCTATACCCCAGGTGGACCCGTACACCTACTTTCCCCTACATCTGCTAGTCCACCACGAAAGAGCTCACACAACATACTCTGGCTATGCCAGAGCCCATAATGGCATTGTGACTGCACACGGAAGTTTCTAGCATGAATAGTTTTATGATCCCTTTGAGCCTGGGTGGCATTCCATAGGATAATCTCATGGTAACCCCGGTATCTCCTTGGGAAACACTGGTATCCCCAGGTGCCCTAGCAAACCACTGGTAACCCCAGGGTGCCACAACCAATCCACCCAGATGTGTATTAAAGTAGCCACCTTAAGTTGAACCATTAATTAGCATCTCACATCTGTCATGGATACTCTCAAACCCAATGCACGTCTACGAGCATAGCATGGCAACCTAAGCATAACGTAGAGTAACTCCCAAGGGTTTGAAAATAATGCAGGTAATAGGTTCTACCTCAATCTACTTCCCCGACCCACAAGTTAAGAGATCCTACTCATGCAATGTGTGAGGGTTTGATCTAATGCATAAAAACTGGGTAATAAAGGGTATGATCAAAGTGTTACTTGCCTTGCTGATGATTCGCAAAACCTAGGGACTCGTAGTAGCATGCTTCGCACGCTGGGAATTCTGTCGCAAGCAAACAATAACATACATAAGCAACCAAGCAAAAAAGCACAGATAGAACTCCAAATAAGAAGATCTAACCAGAAAGTTCAACTGAAGAACTCCGGTTTGCAAAAAGAATCAAATCAAACGGAGCAACGAAAGTCAAACTACAAAAGAAACAAGATCCGTTTACTAGATTGAACTAAAGTCAAAATTTTACAGTAGCAAAACCTTGTTAAAGTTGGCTAAATGGAAAGAGGGCTTCGAGACGAAGATCTAGGCGCTTGAATTGCCTGATTCCGAGTTACGAGCTAAAAGATAAACTAAAACGAAGATTAGAGTAGAAATCACGATTGGAAATAATTGCGGAAAAACCCTGAAAAAGAAAAACTGACGAACAGGCTAACGAACGAACGTTCGTTGTCTGTAACTAAAAGACGAAAAGTGTTTGTTAAAACGAATGTACGGACGAACGTCCTCTTTTTAACTAAACCGATGGAAAACCGAACCGATCTAAAAAAAACCCAAACTAGGGTTTAGAAAAAAACCAATCGGTTTTTCTTGTGAAAACCCACGACGGCTACTACCTCGGCGGCGGCGGGACTCCGGCGGTGGCGCTCCGGCAAGGCGGCGTGCTGGCGGCGACGGTGCTCCTGCGGGGCGGCGGGCTGGCGGCGGGGCGGCAAGGCGGCAAGCGACGGCGGCGGCTGCAGCTCGCGGCCATGGCGGCTCGGGGATCGAGGCGCGGGGCGGCTAGGGTTAGGGCGGCGGGGCTGGCGGGCTGAGCGGGGCCGGCTGGGCTTTTAAAAGCCCCCGGGTGCAGTGTCTAGGTCGGACACGGCCCGGTAAGGCGGTTTTTTTCTTCTAAACTGTCCTGACGCGGCAAAACGGGCGAAAAAAAATACTAAACGGACTCGAAAAATTCCAAAATAAATTTTCACCGTCCTCTAACAATATTTAGGACAAAGTGAACATTTTTCTCGGACCTAAATGCAATTTTGAAAAATGCACATTTTTCCTATGCAAATAAATCCAAATAAAATTTCAAAGGTGATTTTAATAGTTTTCCTCCACTATTTCTTTTATTTTGGAGAAGTCATATTATCTCCGCTCATATATTTTATTAAAAAAGTATTTTTCGGAGAGAAAAATAATTAAAACCAAAGTGATCCTCGTACCGATATTTGAGAAAACTCAAATACGAATACGGTAAAATCCCCAACTCTCTCCGTGGGTCCTTGAGTTGCTTAGAATTTCGAGGATCGCAACACACAAATGCAATAAAATATGCTATGCAATATGATCTATGTATAACATTCCAAATTGAAAATTTGGGATGTTACAAACCTACCCCCCTTAGGATGAATCTCGCCCTCGAGATTCAGGTTGGCTAGAGAATAGGTGTGGGTGGTCCTTGCGTAGATCATCCTCTTGTTCCCAGGTGGCTTCATCTTCGGTGTGGTGACTCCACTGAACTTTGCAAAACTTAATAACCTTGCTGCGGGTGACTCTGCTCGCGAACTCGAGGATCTTGACTGGTTTCTCCTCGTAAATTAGATCACTATCCAACTGAATCGCTTCCAGGGGCGCGGTGTCTCTTAGAGGAATATCAGCCATCTTAGCATGGCACTTCTTAAGCTGAAACGTGAAACACGTCATGAACTCCTGACAATCGTTCGGGTAACTCTAATTTGTAGGCAACCTCTCCCATGCATTCCAAAACACGGTATGGTCCTACAAATCTCAGGGCTAACTTTCCCTTAACTCTGAAATGCTTAACACCACGCAGAGGCGATACTCCCAGGTACGCTCTGTCTCCGATTTCATAGACTACTTCCTTGTGCTTCGAGTCAGCATAACTCTTTTGCCTGGACTGAGCTACCTTCAGTCTGTCTCGGATCAACTTAACCTTCTCGTGTGACTCTTTGATCATATCCGGTCCGAATAACTGATGGTCTCCGAGTTCATCCCACATCAACGGCGTTCGACATCTCCTTCCATACAACGCTTCGAACGGTGCCATCTTCAAACTGTCCTGATAACTGTTGTTTTACGAGAACTCTGCATAGGGCAAGTTGTCATCCCAACTAGATCCATAATCTAGCGCGCAAGATCTCAACATATCCTCCAGAATCTGATTGACTCTCTCGGTCTGTCCATCAGTCTGCGGGTGAAAGGTTGTACTGAACTCTAGCCTGTTTCCCAAAGTCTGGTGCAACTGATGCCAAAACTTTGAAGTAAACTGTGTTCCTCTATCTGATACTATGGTCCTCGGAACTCCGTGCAGACATACGATCCTAGTCATGTATATCTTGGCCAACTTCGCACTGGTATATGTGGTTTTCACGGGGTTAAAGTGGGCTACTTTGGTCAAGCGATCCATTACTACCCAGACTGAGTCATATCCCGATCGGGTCCTGGGTAATCTGGTGATAAAATCCATGCCAAGGTTATCCCACTTCCATCCGAGTATCGGCATACGCTGCAGTAATCCTGCTGGCTTCTGATGTTCTGCCTTCACTCTCTGGCATACATCACATACGACTACGTACTCAGCAATATCCTTCTTCATTCCCGTCCACCAGAAACGTTCCTTCAAATCCAAATACATCTTAGTGTTTCCGGGGTGTATCGAGTATGGTGAATTATGTGCTTCCTGTAGTATCAACTTCCTGATCTCGGCGTTGTTGGGCACATAGACTCGATCCTCAAACCACAAGGTGTGGTGTTCATCCTCACGAAAACCCTTGGCTTTTCCTTCACTCATCTTATCCTTTATCTCGGCAATCTCTTTGTCTTCCTTCTGAGCTTCTCGTATCTTTCCCAATAATATTGACTGAACCTCCAATGTTGCAACAAAACCTCTAGGAACTATCTCCAAATGAAGCTCCCTGAGATCTTCTACTAACTCCTTCGGCAATCCTCCATTTACTAGGGTATTGGCATAGCTCTTCCAGCTCAATGCGTCTGCAACGACATTGGCCTTGCCTGGATGATAGTGCAGCTTCATATCATAATCCTTTATGAGCTCCAACCATCTCCTCTGTCTGAGGTTCAGCTCCTTCTGAATGAAAATGTACTTCAAACTCTTGTGATCCGTGTACACATCACAACGATTCCCAATAAGGAAATGTCTCCAGGTTTTGAGCGCATGCAGTACTGCTGCTAGCTCCAAATCATGCGTAGCATAATTCAACTTGTGCGGTCGAAGTTGACGAGATGCATAAGAAACAACTCTTCCGTCCTGCATGAGTCCTCCTTCAAGTCCTAAGCGTGAAGCATCGCAATACACTTGGAAATCCTTGCGTATATCTGGCAAGATCAGCACTGGGGCTGTCGTTAAACGTTTCTTCAACTCCTGGAAACTTTCTTCGCACTCTTCATGTCAGGCCCAAGATGCGATTCTATTTGGGACCAACACCATCAGCACTGCCCCCCTGCTATGTAGAAAGAATCTCGGGTAGCGCTAACTCCCTATGCAATTAATTAATTAATTAAGTTGTTATTATGAGCAAATTAAAACCAATGTTGGGCCTTGCTGGAGGAGTTTTATTCAAAGACGAAGTGTCAAGGGGTCCCCATATACCCAACCGTGTAAGGAACGCAAAATCAGGGAACATAATGCCGGTTTATCGGTGCCTAAGGTGGCATGAGTGGAACAAAACACCGAGCAAAAGGCCAAGCCTTCCACCCATGCCCAGTATATAGGTGTGTTAATAATAATAATAGATATTGTGATATTCCAACAACAAGTTCCAACTTGGAACGATCTTCATCTTCACCTACAACTAACAACGCTATAAGAGGGGCTGAGCAAGAGGGTAACATAGCCAAACAATGGTTTTGCTAAGGTTTCAAAGGTTAGAGATTTCATGGCAACAAGGAGAGGCTGGCAATAATGATGGGTAGCGCGACATGTAACGATAGCATCGAGACACTGAGCATGGCAATGATAGTAAAGGTATCGAAGGGTATGGTCATCTTGCCTGAGATCCCGCAAGGAAGAAGAACGGTTCCATGAAGAAGACAAAGAAGAAGCCTCGAAGATGAACCACGGGTAGTCGAACGAATCCTCACGATCGCAAGGAAACAAGCACTAACGAGAAGAAGCAAGCAATACGGTAAACACACAACACAAGAACATGACAATATGCTCAAGCAAGTATGATGCAAGACAAGTCTATATATGATGCAATACATGGCAATGTAGGAAGCACAGAAAAACAACACAAGAACATGACAATAAGCTCAAGCAAGTATCATGCAAGACAAGACTATATATGATGCAATACATGGCATGGTAGGAAGCACAGAAAAACAACACAAGAACATGACAATATGCTCAAGCAAGTATGATGCAAGACAAGTCTAAATAAATGCAATACATGGCAAGGTAGGAAGCACAGAAAAACAACACAATCAACAAGTTTTAAATGAGGCCGGAATCTACATATAACAAATCCGGTAAGCCCTCATATGCATAATTTGAAATTAGTCCAGATCTAAACAAACTTCAAGTTAAAGTTGTTAAACAGCAGGTTAACATGCACCATGATGATCTACACGAAATTCTAGTCAAGTTTCATATAAAGTTTGTTTAATTCGGAGCTACGGTCTAGAAGATATGAGCAAAACAAGACAAACATGGCAACGGTGCAAGATGCACCCAAACATCAAGCAAACTCACTCCAAACATGAAAACAATATGATATTATGCTTCTACATGCAAAATCACACAAGTTTCATATAAGGCACACCCAAAACGGAGCAACGGGCTAAAAGATACACATGAAACAAGATATAACAACAAGCTGAAGTTAACAACCACATAGCAACTTTGGGGCAATGTAAATATATGCTATAGCACTCAAACATGTTAACAAGAAGCATGGATGTGAAGTAGACATGTTACTTAACAAGTAGGAACTTAGAACACACTCAAAAGCTTGCTGGAACACATTTAAACAAGCATGGCAAGTTGCAATAAAATTATCCAGACTTAGCCAAAATCTGGGAAGACGAAAACATCATCACGATGCTGCCTTCGGAGGCACAAAACAACATGCATATCAACTCTAATAAGAACATAAAGAGCATGGACATGTAGTAGACATCTCCTACAGCAAACAACTCCATTGGAGCAACTCCATAGGAGGCATGGATCAATAGCAACAAGCTATACCAAATTGAACATGCTGTTAAAAACCTGACAGTTATATTTTATAGCAACTTGGGAGCAAGAAATAAATAAGCTACAGCAGGTCATATGAGCAAGTAAGGGCATGAATGGATAGACTATAACATGGACAACAAGACATGATCATTGGGCACTCCAAAACAAGCATGGATTTGAGTGGGGCATCAAGCAAACATGGCATCAGGTTATAACAGTTTCAGACTTAGCAGTTTTCAACAAGTGCAAAAACAGCAACATTATCTTACCATGTTTGCAAACTTGTTTAACTCAACACAAAACATATCATGGCAAGTGAGTAAAACTAACAGAAAGTAGACATGATGAAGAACATGTTCATGTGCAAAACTACCTCATAGCATACATGTCATTAAATGCACAAAAATGACAAAATGCAATATGCTGCAAAAATGACATGATCACCAACTTACTCAAAAGCTAAAACTAATGCCACCACTGGTTTCATTGAATTTTTCTAGTCCAAAAACATATATAATATGCATATGTTACTGTAAAAAAATGCTCACAAGTGCTATAAGTGAAATATTGCCTAAAAAGGAAATTGACAGAATAGGAAAACTGCCAGATCTGGAACGTCCAGAAATGGACTTGCCCGAAATGGACAGTGGGCATTTTCCAGAAATGGAATATTCGCTGGGCTAGAATTTTAAAAAAAGGAAGGAGAGGGGCTAGTGTATGGCAGGTGGGGGCAGCATGTCAG
>LR738713.1:325996911-326016177 GCA_902687465.1 Secale cereale
GTTGAACTGCGCCCGCAGGGATCGGACCCGGGTCGCCTAGGTAAGAGAGAGGGGAGCGAACCGGCTGGGCTATAACAGGGGGTTGGTTTAGAAGGAACTCTGGGCTTGGTGAGGTAGTACAGAGGCGGGCGAGGTTTCTTTTCCTCTACGACAGAGAAGACGCCGACGACGCTAGCCAGCAACGGCGGCGATGGCGAGGCTCTAGAGGCGGCGGCGGGCATGCAGGATTAGTAAGAGGGTGCCTCTATGGGGTGCATGCCTGCATGCACACACGTGTGGGTGTGAGAGGGCCCGAGCTCGCCGAGCTTGCGACCATGTCGACGAGCACGGCGAGGCTAGGAAGGTAGGGGGCGCGTGGGCTGCTCCACGCGGCGTGCGTGTGCGTGTGAGCTAGGGAGTGGGTGAGTGCGTCTAGGAGGAAACCACAGCGGGGGCATGGGATGATGCTGAAACAAAACAACAACACACCAGAAAAAAAAAACACTATGCCAGAGCATGGGGAGCGCGGCGATGGCACGGACATCACGATGCGTACATGATGCTTAAGACGATGATAAGGAGCAGGCACGAGTGATGGCTCACCTAGTGTCCACGGGACATGAAGATGAGGTCGGGGAGACGACGTAGGAGATGTGGGGATGCGCTGATTCGCGGTGTTCTTCTGAACCCTGAAGGAGACAGTGGACAGCATGAAGAGGACGTCGGGGAGGCCGATCCAGAGGCCGCAGCGTCGCGTGCGTCGTGGTAGGAGACGTTGAGGTATACGACAGACCTCTCCATAGCGGCCGAAGGGTCCGAGGCACGGATAGGACGCCACCCCAAGCTCGAACTCTTGCTCGCTCGGTTCATGGTGGGCAGGGCGATGGTGAGGCGCGTGTCGCTTACCTGAGCGGCGGCGAGGGCAAGAGAGGGGTGGAAGTGGACGAGGGGGTCTAGGGCTAGGGTTAGGACATGTTTTATAGGCCTCTAGGGCGCCGGCCGGCCGTCAAATCAACCGAATGCCGAAGTGGCGCGTCTGGATGTTCTGCCGTACAAAGGTCGGGGACGACCCTGTGCGTGCGAGCTAGTTGGGCCGGCTGGGAGGAAGGAGGCCCAAGGGAAAGCTGGCGCTAGGAGGAAGAGGCCCAAAGGGGCGCGACCTGGCAGCTGGGCTGCACTGCTTCTTCTTTATTTCTTTTCTTCAGCCAGAAAATAAAGACAGGAAAGCATAGGAATAATGGAGAGGTGTTTGAGAGATATAAAAATATCCTCATAACCCTGGATTTATTCACTATTTAATAAAATTGTCCTGGACATTTTTAGAGGTAGAAAAATAAAATAAGTTTGAATTTAGTTCAAACTTGAGTCATTTTTTAACCCAACCAAAACAGCTTCAATTGATACGAATTTTTGCAGAGAGGCTAGGGCATGTTGCAAGATTTATAGGAAGACTATGAACATTATTGGAGGACGATAAAATGGCACTTGCAAAAAATAGAAGGAAGAAGAAGGAAGGGAGAAGTGATGATGCATAATACAACATTATGAGCACCTCAAGGCATATGCTGAGCATGTAAATGACAAGAGGAAATACAACAACACAATGACCATGATGCAACAACATAGTATGAATAAAATGCAATATGACAAAGATGACATGACAATGCAATATAATGGCAAGAGGCACAATGCAATGTAAACAAAGATGATCATGAAGAAAGAAGCAAAATATGACAAGGCACTCAACATGGTCATGGCATCAACATAGAGGAATGAAATATGCAAAATTATTATGATTATGCAACAAACAAAATACACACACATCAACAACAACAATAAAAGGAAGGCAACTGGAGCACCGGTCTCGGGGTGTCACACTTCAGTCCAATAAAACTTGGTGTCCTTCTTCAACAATGCCGTCATAGGCTTTGCAATCTTGGAGAAATTCTCTATGAATCTCCGGTAATATCCCACGAGTCCAAGAAAACTGCGGATTTCTCCAACTGAGGTGGGTGCCAACCACTCAGTGACTGCCTGCACCTTGGCAGGATCCACCGCTATACCTTCTCCTGATATAACATGTCCTAAGAATCCAACTTCCTTCAACCAAAACTCACATTTGCTGAACTTGGCATACAACTGGTGTTCTCCGAGCTTCTGAAGAACCAAACACAAATGCTCCACGTGTTCCTCTTCGTTCTTCGAGTATACCAAAATATTGTCAATGAATTCCACGACAAACTTATCCAAGAACTCCATGAATGCCTTATTCATCATACGCATGAAATAGGCAGGGGCGTTAGTCAATCCAAATGACATAACCATATACTCATATAGCCCATACCTTGTGGTGAAGGCTGTCTTAGGTATATCCTTTTCTCGGATCTTCAACTGGTGGTATCTTGATCGTAGATCGATCTTGGAGAATACTTTAGCTCCTTGAAGTTGGTCGAACAAATCATTGATCATCGGTAGTGGGTACTTATTCTTAATCGTCACTTCGTTTAGTGCCCGATAATCAACGACCATCCTTAAAGATCCATCCTTCTTCTTGACCAAGAGCACTGGGGCTCCCCAAGGTGATGAACTTCGTCGAATAAATCCTTTCTCCAATAACTCCTTAATCTGCTTCTTGATCTCCTCCAGATCATTCGCTATCATTCGGTATGATCTCTTCGATATTGGTCCGGTGCCTGGCAATAGTTCTATCAAAAACTCAATGTCCCTATCTGGCGGCATGCCTGGTAGCTCCTCAGGAAATACATCCGGATAATCCTTTACTACAGGCACTTCCTCCTGGATAACTCCCGAGAGAGAATTTACTTGTGTTCTCCTAGGTGAATGCCTAGATACATACTTGATCCTTTTTCCCTCCGGGGTGGTAAGTAAAATCGACTTACTAGCACAACCGATGTTCTCTCCATACATCGATAGCCAATCCATACCTAGTATCACATCCAATCCTTGCGACTCCAAAACTATCAGGTCTGAGGGGAAAACATGGCGTCCAATGGTCAATGGCACTTGAAAACATCCTTGACTTGCCATATACTCTGCTCCTGGGGAACTTACTAACATGGGGGTCTTAAGGACTTGGGTGGGTAACTTATATCTATTCACGAATCCCCTTGAAATGTATGAATGCGATGCACCAGTATCGAAAAGAACTACTGTGGTAAATGGCTTAACCAAAAACTTACTGACAACTGCATCAGGATGCTCTTCAACCTCCTCACGGTCACGTGGTTCACTCGTCCCTTGTTGAAAGGGTTGGGCTTCTTCCCAGCGCTTCCATTGTCGTTCCCATTCTTTGCTTCAGGGCACTCTCTGGCATAGTGTCCATTCTCCCCGCACTTGAAACAGGTAATGTGACTTAAATCCCTCTTGGCGGGTGTGGATGGAGTAGAGCGGTTCTGATTATTGCTTGCTCCATTCCCATTCCCATTCTTGGAGCCATTTTGGTTGTGAGAACTTCATTCATTATGGGTGTGGCTTCCATGGTTATGGGTGTATCCTCCCGAGTTCGGGTGAAACGGGGCTTTTGTTGGGCTCCAGAATTATTCTTGCCTTGTCCATACTTCCTCTTGAGGCTCTCAATCTGTTGCTGCTTCCCTTCAAGCATAAGAGCCTTGTCTACCAACTCCTAGTAGTTGTTGAAGGTTGCCACCATCAACTGTATGCTCATCTCATCATTCATCCCTTCCATAAACTTCTCCTGCTTCGCGACATCTGTGGCCACATCATCTGGGGCATAACGAGATAGAGTACTAAACTCATCTACGTACTGAGCCACAGTACGATTTCCTTGGTGCAAGTTGCGAACTCACGCTTCTTCATGCTCATGGCTCCAGTTGAGACAAGGGCAGTGCGAAAAGCTTGCTGAAACTGATCCCAAGTGACATTGGCTACAGGGAAAGTGGCTGTGTAATTCTCCCACCATGCTGCTACTGGTCCAGCCAATTGATGTGCGGCAAAACGCACCTTCTCAGCACCCGTGCAATTTGCGGTGGTCAACTCCCTTCCAATCTTACGCAGCCAGTCATCAGCAACTATTGGCTCAACGCTACTAGAAAACACAGGTGGTTGCAACCTTAGGAAACAGGTCAGGTTGTCCACAGGCGGTGGTGGTGGAGGGTTGTTGTTGTTGTTCTGATTGTTCTGATTATTCTGGACAAGTAGTTGCATCAAAGTTTCCTGCTGCTGGATCAACTGAGTGAGCTCAGGGGGGAACTGAAATCCGGGCTCACGTCTCGGAGTCATCTGATGGGTGTAGAGGGAAGAGATTAGAATAGAAATGAGGTCTAGGGGAAAATTCACTACCCATATGCACATGAGACAAACACAAACATATCACACCAATCAATTTCAAGCAAGGGTATACAAAGATTCTAACTAACGTTACAAAAGTGCTCTAAATTCTACTTTATGGGGGAAAACTACTAGTCATAGGGTGGTCATCTAGAAATTTTGATCGGCGGAAGATTCCAAGATATCTGCTCCAGCTTCATCTTCATAGTCATCATCACTATCATCGGGGTCTGAGTCGGTGTCGTCGATGATGATGTAATCCTTAGAACGAATCTCCTGGGGTTCTTCTTCTTCTCCTCCCGGCGCTGGATCTCCCATGAATACTCCTAGCTTCCTTGTCAAGTCGTCATTCTTGTCCACAAGTATTGTCATTTCCTCCTTGTATCCATCACGTGTAGACTTGAGTTCCTCTTCTAGCTCCAAGTTCCTGGTTAATGCATTCTTCAAATCTATCATTCCTGGGCACATCTGGTGCTCCTGTCTACGAATGTGCTGGTTTAACTCCTGGATGAACGCTACAATGGACGTGTCCTTCCGGGTACTGATCATGTCCCATTGCTCATCTCGGCATCGACATATCTGGTAGTTAGTGTCCTTCAACTTTTGCTTGTAGACTTCTCCAATACGCCCCATGGTAATATGGGCTGCCATACTCTTGCCTAGGCTCCAAGTTGGTGCATCAAAGGAAAACTCTATGGGCTCAATGGATGGTGCGAGTGTCCTCCCGTGAATTTGAACTTGAATATTCCATCACTCCTCTTCTGGTAGAGTGGCGGTGTAGGTCCCGGTGAAGCTTGGTATTCTAATGTTTAGGTACCTAGTGACTTCCTTCAAGTGTCGTCCAAAAGGTGTGTCTTCATCCGGTAGAGTGAACTTACTCCTTGGGTCCACCATCCTAAAGAGTAGAAAATGGAGACGAGTCAGAAATGAGTAGAGAGGAGTGACCTAGGGTTTATCTTAGTGGTCATGTCCTACATTCAGCGTGTGCTCTGATACCATCTTGTAGCGACCACGATCCGAATGGACCAAAGTCTCTGTGTTCTGTGTCATCCCTGGATCGGTAATACTGACACACACAGTACTTGAAGGATTTATAACAGAGTGGCAATCACACACTTATTACATCAAATGTCTCAAAGAGAACTTATTACAATAGTATATGAAATAAGGCCATCTAACACAATAACATCGGAAGGCTTGGAAGATAAGTGAGTCCATCAACTCCAACGTCATAGCTGAGTGCATGACAAACAACCAAGCACACCTTACTCTTCTTCTGAAAAGTCCGCAACGTAACATGTTGCAGCCCAAAACGGGTCAGCACATGGAATATGCTGGCAAGATAACACAGTAGAGCAAGTAACAGAATAAAGGCTAACACTACTTGCATACTTGGCAGGTGGAGGCTCTAAGGTTAAAGTTTTTGCATAAAGCCAATTTTTTCCTACAACAAAGGAATAACTTTTATTTTAACTATCATGGTAGTTGAAACATCATTTAGAAGGTACCTCCAACTCAATCCCAATTAAGGTAGTCCTCATTAACCCAGCAAATTAGTTTTAGAGTGATGAGATCAACCAATAATTAAAGTGCCAGATACTCAAGATGTCCATAACCGGGGACACGGCTAATCATGATTAGTTTGTACACTCTGCAGAGGTTTGCGCACTTTTCCCCACAAGACTTGATCTCCTCCGCTGGGTTTCTCGCACTGCATGGTGTTTGAGAAACGGATGACCGAGACACAATCTTTCAGAAGCATTTACTCTTTACCCCAGGTGGACCGGTACACCTACTTTCCCCTACATCTGCTAGTCCACCACGAAAGAGCTCACACAACATACTCAACTATGCCAGAGCCCATAATGGCATTGTGGCTGCACACGGAAGTTTCTAGCATGAATAGTTTTATGATCCCTTTGAGCCTGGGTGGCATTCCATAGGATAATCTCATGGTAACCCCAGGATCTCCTTGGGCAACACTGGTATCCCCAGGTGCCCTGGCAAACCACTGGTAACCCCAGGGTGCCACAACCAATCCACCCAGATGTGTATTAAAGTAGCCACCTTAAGTTGAACCATTAATTAACATCTCACATCTGTCATTGATACTCTCAAACCCAATCCACGTCTACGAGCATAGCATGGCAACCTAAGCATAACATAGACTAACTGCGAAGGGTTTGAAAATAATGCAGGTAATAGGTTCTACCTTAATCTACTTCCCAGACCCACAAGTTAAGAGATCGTACTCATGCAATGTGTGAGGGTTTGATCTAATGCATAAAAACTGGGTAATAAAGGGTATGATCAAAGTGTTACTTGCCTTGCTGATGATTCGCAAAACCTAGGGACTTGTAGTAGCACGCTTCGCACTCCGGGAATTCTATCGCAAGCAAACAATAACATACACAAGCAACCAAGCAAAGAAGCACAGATGAAACTCCAAATAAGAAGATCTAACCAGAAAGTTCAACTGAAAAACTCTGGTTTGCAAAAAGAATCAATCAAATGGAGCAACAAAAGTCAAACTACGAAAGAAACAAGATCCGTTTACTAGATTGAACTAAAGTCAAACTTTTACAGTTGCAAAACCTTGTTCAAGTTGGTTAAACGGAAAGAGGGCTTCGAGACGAAGATCTAGGAGATTGAACTAAAGTCAAATATTTCCTCCACTATTTCTTTTATTTTGGAGAAGTTATATTATCTCCACTCATATATTTTATTAAGAAATATTTTTCAGAGAGAAAAATAATTGAAACCAAAGTGATCCTCGTACCGGTATTTGAGAAAACTCAAATAGGAATACGGTAAAATCCCCACTCTCTCCGTGGGTCCTTGAGTTGCTTAGAATTTCGAGGATCACAACACACAAATGCAATAAAATATGCTATGCAATATGATCTATCTATAACATTCCAAATTGAAATTTTGGGATGTTACATCACATGGAAAAACTGAACTTGCTGTTAACAGGCTGACAGAAACATTTTATAGCAATTTGAGAGCATGAAAACAACAAGCTGCAGTAGGTCATAAATGCAAACAAGGGCATGGATGGATAGACCATAACATGAACTTCAAGACATGGTCATTTGACATTCCAAAACAAGCATGGATTTGACTATAGCATCAAGCAAACATGGCATCAGGATATAACAGTTTTATACTTAGCGGTTTTCATCAAGTGTAAGAAATCAGCCAACAGCAAGTAGGTCACTTTGCAAGCTTGTTCCACTCACCACAAGGCATATCATGAAAAGTGAATTGCACCATAGCAAAGATGACATGATTGTGCTTCTAAAACATGTTGACATGTTGCTTAAACAAAAATTACACATAAAGATATGAAAAAGACAAATCAACATCTCATAACAGTTTTCAGCACTTAACAACCACATACACTCTTGCAACAGAGATAAACATGGCAATTTGGCACCTAACATGAATGCAACAGCAAACATCACGTAGAGCACTTCACAGTGAACATTTTGACATATCATACACTCCATTTAGTCCAACATGCACAAAGTTACACCATGTTAAACATGCATACATATCGTTGACAGACAACAAGGACTTGACAATAACATCACATAGCAGTTTTGCAACAAATATTAAGACAACAAGATGAATAGTAACATGCATGCAAATGCAACTAACATGTAGAGCACTCCGAGACGAACATTTGGACATATCATTCATGCAAAACTGAGCATTGTGCACCAATTTATCATCACTCGAACATGGCATCATGACATGATTTTCCAGGGACTTAGAAGAAAATATACCCATCTAGAAAACGGGACGAGGTCGTACAGGGACGAGCGGGCGGCGTTTGGTTCACGGGATCTGCGGATCTGGAACGAGGCGAGGCAGGACATCACGTCACTGGAACGAGGCAGTTCGAGCCCGCCGTTTGGATCGAGGGCAGGGGCAGAGTCGGGACGGGGCGCGGCGACGATGGGGCCGGAGGAGGACACTGGTGGCGGGGACGATGCGGATCCGGCGGCGGGGATGCGGGATCCGGCCGGATCTGAGTAGAGAGGCCGGCGGCCAGATCCTCCAGGCGATGGCGGCGCTCCTGCGGGGAGAGGGAGAGATGGTGAGAGCAGAACGAGGAGAAGGGGAAAGAAGGAGCCGGCGGTGGGGTCCAACCCGGCGGGGCGCTGTGCTCCGGTGAGTAGCGTCGCCGGCGATGGTGAGGCGGCGAGGCCAGGAGGCGGCGGGGAGCGCTTGTGCGGGGAGGGAGCAGGCACGGAGGTGGGCGCGCGGGCCGCGGCGGTGGGCGGCTCAGGCCCCGGATGGGCTCGGGCGGGCCCTCCCGCGTGCCTGGTGGGCCGCGGCGTGGTGGAGGCGGGGACTGGCGACGTGACGCTCTGCCATAGGCTGGAGGGCGGCGGCTGGCCGCTAGCAACTCGCCAAGTGGCGGGAAGGGGTTGGCCCAACGAGGAAACTGAGGGGGCTGGCGGCGGCTGCGGGAAGTACAAGGCTAGGGGAGCTAGGTTTCCAAAAAATGACATGGGAAGCTTCTTAAATAGGAAAGGGGGAGCTAGAGGAGGGTTTTTAGTCCGTTTCGGAGCCGTTCGATTGCCATCGGACGGTTCCGGACAGAGGAAAGACTAGGTGGGCTGCACGTGAGGTTTGTGGGCTGTGAGGAGATAAGAGAGAGAGAGAGAGAGGCGTGAGGACAGTTTTCGGATACCGAAAACGTCCGACGATTTAACCGGCGACTAGTGCCGCTATAGTTATCTGGTGGGCTATCAAACGGACTCTGAATGCGATGAAATTTGACAGGAGGTCTACCTACACTATAACAACACCGCACATCAACTTTCACCCCATTCCGAGAACTTTTTTGGCCACTTACAAAAGGAGGTTTCAGAGGTGCCGCGGGCGCGTGCGAGTGTGTCTGGGCTCAGAACGGACAACGGAAATGACGGGCGGACTCGGATGGATGCAAGTTTTGAAATCACGAGGATGCAATGCACATGATGACATGGCAAGATGCAGCACGCAAGCAAATGACATGGAAACGGTAGCGAATAACTGGAAGACACCTGGCGCATCAAACTCGGGGCCTCACAACACTCCCCTACTAACAAGAGATCTCGTCCCGAGATCTTAGGAACGAGACAGAAGAGAAAAAGGAAGAAGAAAGTTCTTCTTGGACACAAGAGTGAAGCCAAAGAACCTTGAGAGGTTGAGCCACTTGAAAGGAAGAATACAACAGAGATGAACGACATTGAGAAGCTCCGTTACAAAAGAGTAACATGGAACAACGAGAAACTTGATGGTAGAAAGAGAAGAAACAAGAGCAGAAGGAAGAAAATGAATTCGAGAACCTCTCCAGTTAAACATGGAAGGAATTGAACATGAGCTTGAGAAGAACGAATAATACTTGATGAGAGAAACAACACAATGCCTCCGGAATAATTGAAAGAGTTGGATGAAAAGAACGGAGAAGAAGATGACAACTTTCACCACGAATGAATTCGAAAGAGCATCTTCACAAAAGGGCTTTAACGGAGTTGTTGAGAAAATCTACAACAAAAGAATAAGCTTGTTGTGGACTTATGGACATCATCCCAAAACTTGAGGTGAAATTATGCCGCAACCAAAGACTAAATAGATGAGATGAAGGAAGAAATGCAAAACTCCACATCAAAATAGTACGGAGAATTATTTGCACTTCGAGACGCGAGAAGAAAATACTTGAGCTGCTCCACAAGAATTTCCTGAATATTTGAGGAATGAATTAAATCATGACGAACCTCCATGAAGAACTCCGGTAACAAAAGGATGATGAAGTATGAAAAGGAATAAGAATAAAGCCTTGTAGTGATTTAGAAGGGGGTTCTGACGAGATAGCCAAGAAAACTTGAACTCTGGAAAGAAAAGATTAAAGCACTTGAAACTAGAATTTATTCATCAAGAACAAATTCTGAAAGAAGGGATTAACCCCACTTGTAGAATAGGAATTATGTTATGCTTATCCTTCATCAATTAAATTGATGAGAAACCATGGACTTGCATACTACTTATTCGCGTTGAAATAAGATTAAAGGGAGATAAAGCGCAAAACTTGAGAAGGTATTTAAGAACCACCGGTAAGATTGGAAAGAACAAATCAATTGATATGATGACAAAGAAAAAGGAGTATTGAACGAACCACCGTAAGAATTGAAACCGAGTGATGAAAGGGTCAAACCACCGTGAAGAATTGAAAATGAGCGAAGAAAAGAGAAGGAATCGCCGGAAGAATTTGAAAACAATTAAAGAGCTTGAGGAAAATAGATAGAAGAGAACAAAGAGGTCGCGAACGGATTAACGAACACTTGATCGAAGCACTAGAAGAATATAGAGACAAACGAAGAAGCATCAATGAAGAATATTTGGAGGACGAAGTTGAAAACTGAGAACGAAGAAATCTTCTGAAATGTTGGCCTTCGGAGGAACACAAAGGAAAGAATCCATGAAATACTCCGGGTGGTTAAAGAAAATATTTTTATGACAAATAGAATAATTCGAGAGGATAACATGAACCTAGAACCACGAATCTTCGGGAGAACGGACAAGAATTAGAGTAAAACTCTGCTTCGGTCTTCAAATGACGACGAGAAACACCACGAAAATTGTTGAGATACTCTGGACGAATGAAAAGAGGAAGGTTGAACCAACATTGAAAGGAATTTGAAAACGATCTTGGAGAATGCATATGAATGATGGAATCCATACTTACGACACACTTGAAAATAATTTCGGAACAATCCGGGAAATAAGAAGACTTAGGTAAGATCCTGGGAAAAGACCTGTGGGTTATGAGCCCACCGAAGAGAAAACACCATTGGAAAGGATTACTTGAATGAGAAATGATGCACCAGAATGGTTGAAGGCTCGAATGAGGTGACAACCTCGAATTAATTTGAATGCAAGACACGAATCTTATGCGATGTCTTTGGAACTCTGGAACAATTAAGTGGCGAGAGGCAAACGAGCAATAGGAAACATCTGAGCCGAGGGAAAAGAATTTGTTGAACACCGAATACAAATTGAATTGGATCCGCTGGAAAAGAAAAGAATTGAGGAATGCCGAACTAGACGAGAATTCACGAGTTAAAATAATTGAGAAAAGAATTCAAAGGATTCAAACGAGTATGATGGATACTCGATTAAGGACTCCGGCTCCGAGAAGAAAAAGGGTGGGCGGGTGGGAAAAATAAAGACCACTTCAGATGGGGAAAACGACGCCGGTTGAAATAACTGAGGACGAACTAGCAAAAGACAAGGAGGGTCAAATCCACTTGACGAGAAATGCACCTGATGAAAAGAGCTGACACCACGACGAACGAGAACTAACCGCGTGATCCTAAAAAAAATTTGAGGGGGAAGAGGAGTAATTCAAAACATCTACGTCAAGATTCCTGACCAGAGCAACGAAGGGGCTGAGGAGTAAAAATAATTCCTACTCTCCGATATAACTGGACTCCGAAAAAAAATTCTGCTAGACTCGACAACGGCCAAACTATGATCAATCAAGGGGGCTCCTATGGTCGGTCGAGGCTCAGATACCAACTTGTCACGCCCAAGATGCGATTCTATCCCGATCACGTGGCACACTCATGATTGGGGCACAACCGCATTTCAGGCGCTTAGCAAGATGGATATCATTACATCATACCATTACATAAATACATGGGGATACAACAATTCATACAAGTCATATGAATACAACAACATCACATACAAGACATCCGACTACGGATGCAAACATGAAAAGCACAACGACATCCATCTTGCTATCCCAGGCTGCCGACCAGGAACCTAACACAAGACTGACGAAGAAGAAGAAGAAAGAACTCCAACACAAAGATCATCGCTCTCACGTCAAGGCATCGGAAACCTGCACCTGCAACTGTTGGTGTAGTATCTGTGAGCCACGAACACTCAGCAATCCCATAACCATGGGTATCAAGACTAGCAAAGCTTAAAGGGTAGGGAGAAGGTTAAGTGGCAAGGTTGCAGCAGCAGCTAAGCATATATGGTGGCTAACTTACGAGTACAAGAATAAGATGAGCATCTACGCAAACGGTCGCAAACTAGTAATGATCGCTAAGTGATCCTGAACTACCTGTGAGTCAAACATAACCCCACCGTGTTCTCTTCTCAAAGTGAAAAGAGATGGTCACGGCTACTCATGCGGTTGTGTGTTTTATTTCGGATCCTCTATCAAGTT
Source organism: Secale cereale (assembly GCA_902687465.1). NCBI lineage: Eukaryota > Viridiplantae > Streptophyta > Magnoliopsida > Poales > Poaceae > Secale > Secale cereale. The sequence continues at coordinate 326,009,435 of LR738713.1, forward strand.
TTCTACAACCGAACATTAACAAATTCCAATCTCCCACATATTCGCGGGCACGGCTTTCGAAATATCATAACCCTGCTGGGGTGTCCTAACTTAGCCCATCACAAGCTCTCACGATCAGCAGAGGTAAAAAACCCATATCTTAGGGACAAACCGATCAGACTCGGAATCCCGGTGCACAAGACATTTCAACAATGGTAAAAAAAGTCCAGCAAGACCTCCCGGCGTGTCGACACCCTGATAGTAGCCGCGCGTATCTCGTCTCAGGCCACGACCGGATGGGAAAGGCTATGAGTAAAACCAATCCTCGAGTTTCCCCGTGGTGGCCCCGCAGGCTGCCCGTTTGGGACCAACACCATCAACACCGGCCCCTCCATGTATGTAGAAGAATCCTCGGGTAGCGCTAACTCCCTATGCAATTTAATTAATTAATTAAGTTTTTATTATGTTGCAAATTAAAACCAAAGTTGGGTCTTGCTGGAGGAGTTTTATTCAAAGCGAACTGCCAAGGGATCCCCATATATCCAACCGCGTTAATAATGCAAAATCAAGGAACATAACACTGGTTTATCGGTTCTTAAGGCGGCATGAGTGGAACAAAACACCGAGCAAAAGGCCAAGCCTTCCACCCATTGCCAAGTATATAGGTGCGTTAATTATAGTAATAGATATTGTGATATTCCAACAATCCAAGATCCAACATGGAGCAATCTTCATCTTCACCTGCAACTAACAACGCTATAAGAGGGGCTAAGCGAGTGGTAACATAGCCAAACAACGGTTTGCTAGGATGGTATCAAAGGTTAGAGGTTTCATGGCAACAAGGAGACAGGCTGACAATAAATAGATATGTAGCGCGACATATAGCGATACCATCAAGACAACTAGCATAGTAAGGATAGTAATGAGATCCAAGGTGACGGTCATCTTTCCTGAGATCCCGCAAGGAAGAAGAACGAGTCCATGAACAAGACGAAGAAGAAGCCACGAAGATGAACCAAGTGTAGTCGAATGAATCCTCACGATCGCAACGGAATATGAACTAGCGAGAAGAAGCACACAACATGGTAAACACACCACTCAAGAACATAACATGATGCTCAACCAAGTATGATGCATGACAAGGATACATGATGCAAAACATGGCAAGATCTTCTACATACAAGACCAACACACAAGGCAAGTTTAAATGAGGCCGGAAATATCATATAACAATTCCGGTAAGTCCTCATATGCAAATTTCGAAATTGGCCCAGAGCTGAACAAACCATAAGTTCAAGTTGTTAAACAGCAAGGTAACATGCACCATGATGCTCTACTCGAAATTCTAGTCAAGTTACATATAAAGTTCATTTAATTCGGAGCTACGACCTAGAAGATATGAGCAAAACAAGTCAAGCATGGCAAAGATGCAAGATGCATTCAAACAACAAACAAACACACTCCAAATATGTATACAACATGATATTATGCATCTACATGTAAAAACACACAATTTTCATATATAACACGCTCAAAACGGAGCAACGGTTCATCACATACACACGAAGCAAGTTTGAAACACAATCAGCCCAAAACAACAAGTAGGCATATAGTTGACATCGAAACAACATGATACAATAACATTTCATGGCATCAAAGGGCATGGCAAGCATGTACATGTAAAGCACTACAAGCATGATCACTGAGCTACTACCAAACACCACTAGAACATGCTCAAAACATCATGGCAAGATTGCAAAAGATAACAGATTCACAGACTTGATGAAATAAACTAAACTTGGCAGCAACAATGACAAGTAGGCATGTTTGCAAGCTTGTGCAACTCATCTCAAAGCATATCATGGCATGTGAATATAACCAACAGCAAGAAGACATGTTTATGAAGCTACTCCTGGCAAGAACATGGTCATATGATGCATTGATCACTAGCTATTCACATGGCAAAACTGAACTTGCTGCTATCTGGCTGACAGAAACATTTTATAGCAATTTGAGAACATGAAAACAACAAGCTACATCAGGTCATAAATTCAAACAAGGGCATGGATGGATAGAGCATAACATAGACTTCAATACATGGTCATTTGACATTCCAAAACAAGCATGGATTTGACTATAGCATCAAGCAAACATGGCATTAGGATATAACAGTTTCAGACTTAGCAGTTTTCATCAAGTGTAAGAAATCAGCCAACAACTAGTAGGTCACTTTGCAAGCTTGTTCCACTCACCACAAGGCATATCATGAAAAGTGAATTGCACCACAGCAAATATGACATGATTGTGCTTCTAAAACATGTTGACATGTTGCTCAAACAAAAATCACACATAAAGATATGGAAAAGACAAATCAGCATCTCATAATAGTTTTCAGCACTTAACAGCCACATACACTCTTGCAACAGAGATAAACATGGCAATTTGGCACCTAAGATGAATGCAACAGCCACATCATGTAGAGCACTTCACAATGAACATTTTGACATATCATACACTCCATTTGGACCAACATGCACAAAGTTACACCATGTTAAACATGCATACATATCGTTGACAGACAACAAGGACTTGACAATAACATCACATAGAAGTTTTGCAACAAAGATTAAGACAACAAGATTAACAGTAATATGCATGCAAATGCAACTAACATGTAGAGCACTCTGGGACCAACATTTGGACATATCATTCATGCAAAACGGAGCATCATGCGCCAATTTATCATCACTCGAACATGGCATCATGACATGATTTTCTAGGGACTTCAAAGAAAATATACCCCTCTGGAAAACGGGACGAGGTCGTACGGGGACGAGCGGGCGGCGTTTGGTTCATGGGATTTGCGGATTTGGAACGAGGCAAGGCGGGACGACACGACACTAGAACGGGGCGGTTCGAGCCCGTCGTTTGGATCGAGGGCAGGGACGGAGTCAGAACGGGGTGGTCCCGACGCGGCGGCAATGGGGCCGGAGGAGGACGCCGGTGGAGGGGACGGTGCGGATCCGATGGCGGGGATGCGGTATCCGACCGGATCTGAGTAGAGAGGCCGGCGGCCAGATCCTCCAGGCGGTGGCGGCGCTCCTGCGGGGAGAGGGAGAGATGGTGAGAGCAGAACGAGGAGAAGGGGAAAGGAGGAGACAGCTATGGAGTCCGACCCGACGGGGCGCTGTGCTCCGGCGAGGAGCGTCGTCGGCGATGGTGAGGCGGCGAGGCCAGGAGGCCGCGGGGAGCGCTGGTGCGGGGAGGGAGCAGGCACGGAGGTGGGGCGCTGGCCGCGGTGGCGGGCCCTCACGCGGGCCTGGCGGGTCGCGGCATGGTGGAGGCGGGGACTGGTGACGTGGCGCTCTGCCACAGGCTGGAGGGCAGCGGCTGGCCGCTGGCAACTCACCAAGTGGCGGGAAGGGGTTGGCCCGACGCGGAAACTGAGGGGGCTGGCGGCGGCTGCGGGAACAAGAAGGCTAGGGGAGCTAGGTTTCCAAAAAAACGACATGGGAAGCTACTTAAATAGGAAAGGGGGAGCTAGAGGAGGGGTTTTTAGTCCGTTTCAGAGCCGTTCGATCGCCATCGGACAGTTCCGGACAGAGGAAAGACTAGGTGGGCTGCAGGTGAGGTTAGTGGGCTGTGAGGAGAGAAGAGAGAAAGAGAGGCCCGACGGCAGTTTTCGGATACCGAAAACGTCCGACGAATTAACCGGCGAGTAGTGCCGCTATAGTTATCCGTTGGGCTATCAAACGGACTGTGAATGCGATGAAATTTGACAGGCGGTCTATGTACACTATAACAACACCGCACGTCAACATTCACCCCATTCCGAGAACGTTTTTTGGCCACTTACGAAAGGAGGTTTCAGAGGTGCCGTGGCAGTGTGCGAGTGTGTCTGGGCTCAGAACGAACAACGGAAAAGACGGGCGGACTCGGACATATGCAAGTTTTGAAAACATGAGGATGCAATGCACAGGATGACAAGGCAAGATGCGGCACGCAAGCAAATGACATGGCAACAACAGCGAATAACTGGAAGACACCTGGCGCATCGAACTCGGGGCATCACAATAATATCCCGAGATCTTGAATTCTTAAATGTTAGAGAGTCTTCACATAGTTACATAATTATTCAACTACTCATTGGTCTTCACTTATATCTTTCAGAGTAGTTTGTCGTTTGCTCTAGTGCTTTACTTATATCTTTTTAGAGCACGGCGGTGGTTTTATTTTGAAGAAATAGATAAACTCTCATGCTTCACTTATATTATTTTCAGAGTATTTTAGAACAACATGGTAATTTGCTTTGGTTATGAAATTAGTCCTAATATGATAGGCATCCAAGAGAGATATAATAAAAAAATTCATATAACATGCATTGAATATTATGAGAAGTTTGATACTTGATGATTGTTTTGAGATATGAGGATGGTGATATTGGAGTCATGCTAGTAGAGTAGTTGTGAATTTGAGAAATACTTGTGTTGAGGTTTGCAAGTCCCGTAGCATGCACGTATGGTAACCGTTGTGTGACACATTTGAAGCATGAGGTATTTATTTGATTGTCATCCTTTGTGTGGAGGTCGGGATCGCGCGATGGTTAACTCCTACCAACCCTTCCCCTGAGCATGCGTGTAGTACTTTGTTTTGATGACTTACAGATTTTTGCAATAAGTATGTGAGTTCTTTATGACTAATGTTGAGTCCATGGATTATACGCACTCTCACCCTTCCGCCATTGCTAGCCTCTCTTGTACCGCACAACTTTCACTAGTACCATACACCCACCATATACCTTCCTCAAGACATCCACTATACCTACCTATTATGGCATTTCCATAGCCATTCCGAGATATATTGCCATGCAACTTCCACCGTTCCGTTTATTATGACACGCTTCATCATTGTCATATTGCCTTGCATGATCATGTAGTTGACATCGTATTTGTGGCAAGGCCACCATGCATAATTTTTCATACATGTCACTCTTGATTCATTGCACATCTCGGTACACCGCCGCAGGCATTCATATAGAGTCATACTTTGTTCTAGTATCGTGTTGTAAGTAAATATAAGTGTGATGATCATCATTATTAGAGCATTGTCCCAAAGTAAAAAAAAAGAAGAAAGGCCAAAGAAAAAAGGAAGGCCCAAAAAAGGAAAAAAAGAAAAAAGAAAAAGAAAATAAAGAAAAAGAAAAAAAAATAAGGGACAATTCTACTATCTTTTTCCACACTTGTGCTTCAAAGTAGCACCATGATCTTCATGATAGAGAGTCTCTTGTTTTGTCACTTTCATATACTAGTGGGAATTTTCATTATAGAACATGGCTTGTATATTCCAATGATGGGCTTCCTCAAAATGCCCTAGGTCTTCATGAGCAAGCAAGTTGGATGCACACCCACTTAGTTTCTTTTGTTGAGCTTTCATACATTTATAGCTATAGTGCATCCGTTGCATGGCAATCCCTACTCACTCACATTGATATCTATTAATGGGCATCTCCATAGCCCATTGATATGCCTAGTTGATGTGAGACCATCTTCCTTTTTTGTCTTCTCCACAACCACCACTCCATTCCACCAATAGTGCTATATCCATGGCTCACGCTCATGTATTGCGTGAAAGTTGAAAAGGTTTAAAAAATTTAAGTATGAAACAATTGCTTGGCTGAAACCGGGGTTGTGCATGATTTGAATATTTTGTGTGACGAAGATGGAGCATAGCCAAACTATATGACTTTCTAGGGATGAACTTTCTTTGGCCATGTTATTTTGAGAAGACATAATTGCTTTGTTAGTATGCTTGAAGTATTATTATTCTTATGTCAATATAGACTTTTGTCTTGAATCTTTCAGATCTGAACATTCATGCCACAATAAAGAAAATTACATTGAGAATTATGTTGGGTAGCATTCCACATCAAAAATTCAGTTTTTATCATTTACCTACTCGAGGACGAGCAGGAATTAAGCTTGGGGATGCTTGATACGTCTCCAATGTATCTATAATTTTTGATTGTTCCATGCTATTATATTATCCATCTTGGATGTTTTATATGCATTTATATGCTATTTTATATGATTTTTGGGACTAACCTATTAACCTAGAGCCCAGTGCCAGTTTCTGGTTTTTTCCTTGTTTTTGTGTTTTACAGAAAAGGAATACCAAACGGAGTCCAATTGACGTGCCAATTTTTGATGATTTTTTATGGACCAAAAGAAGACCGCGTAGTGAAAGTGTCAGGCCAGAAGAGTCCCGGGCTGCCCATGAGGGTGGGGGGCGCGCCCCCTATCTCGTGGACAGCCCAGAGACCCCCCTGACTTGTGCCCTACACCAAAAAATCCTAGAAATACCCAAACCAATAGAAAATAACATAGATCGGGAGTTCTTCCGCCGCAAAGCCTCTGTAGCCACCAAAAACCAATTGGGACCCTGTTTCGGCACCCTGCCGAAGGGGGAATCCCTCTCCGATGGCCATCTTCATCATCCGAGCGCTCTCCATGATGAGGAGGGAGTAGTTCACCCTCGGGGCTGAGGGTATGTACCAGTAGCTATGTGTTTGATCTCTCTCTCTCTCTCTCTCTCTCTCTCTCTCTCTCGTGTTCTTGAGATGGCACGATCTTGATGTATCACGAGCTTTGCAACTATAGTTGGATCTTATGATGCTTCTCCCCCTCTACTCTCTTGTAATGGATTGAGTTTTCCCTTTGAAGTTATCTTATCGGATTGAGTCTTTAAGGATTTGAGAACACTTGATG
>LR738713.1:326016187-326089836 GCA_902687465.1 Secale cereale
CGGAGTCCAATTGACGTGCCAATTTTTGATGATTTTTTATGGACCAAAAGAAGACCGCGTAGTGAAAGTGTCAGGCCAGAAGAGTCCCGGGCTGCCCATGAGGGTGGGGGGCGCGCCCCCTATCTCGTGGACAGCCCAGAGACCCCCCTGACTTGTGCCCTACACCAAAAAATCCTAGAAATACCCAAACCTCTAGAAAATAACATAGATCGGGAGTTCTTCCGCCGCAAAGCCTCTGTAGCCACCAAAAACCAATTGGGACCCTGTTTCGGCACCCTGCCGAAGGGGGAATCCCTCTCCGATGGCCATCTTCATCATCCGAGCGCTCTCCATGATGAGGAGGGAGTAGTTCACCCTCGGGGCTGAGGGTATGTACCAGTAGCTATGTGTTTGATCTCTCTCTCTCTCTCTCTCTCTCTCTCTCTCGTGTTCTTGAGATGGCACGATCTTGATGTATCACGAGCTTTGCAACTATAGTTGGATCTTATGATGCTTCTCCCCCTCTACTCTCTTGTAATGGATTGAGTTTTCCCTTTGAAGTTATCTTATCGGATTGAGTCTTTAAGGATTTGAGAACACTTGATGTATGTCTTGCGTGGGATACCCGTGGTGACAATGGGGTATTCTATTGATTCACTTGATGTACGTTTTGGTGATCAACTTGCAGGTTCCGTGACCTTGGGAATCTATGCATAGGGGTTGGCACACGTTTTCGTCTTGACTCGCCGATAGAAACTTTGGGGCACTCTTTGAAGTTCTTTGTGTTGGTTGAATAGATGAATCTGAGATTGTGTGATGATATCGTATAATCATGCTCATGGATACTTGAGGTGACAATGGAGTATCTAGGTGACATTAGGGTTTTGGTTGATTTGTATCTTAAGGTGTTATTCTAGTACGAACTCTAGGATAGATCGAATGGAAAGAATAGCTTCGTGTTATTTTACTACGTGTTCGCACACGAACACGTCACCGTGTACCCTCGATGCCGAGGGTGATGCACCGCTGCTCACGTCGAAGGAGAGCCGTCCGGAAGCACGATACGCAAGCAATCCGGTGGGCGCTCTTGTAGACCCGAAGGCCCGCACGCCCGGGAGGGACCTCGTCAGGGTGCGCGGCGGCTATGGGCTACCCTAGGTCGACCTGATCGCCCCTAGGGCCTCGAGATTCGCCGCCCTGCAATGATGATGAATGAACGAAGAACGAGGAAGAAGAACAAGAGAGAAGGTAAAGGTAAAGATAAAAGTGATAGATTTATTTGTTCGATTGTGTGTTGTTCAATTGGCCGTCACCCCTTAGGTATATAACAGGTGGCTGGACTTCCCGTGCAAGGAAAAGGCTTGGATTCACGTTCGAAACCCTAGCCAAATTCGGATTGGTTTTGTCCGAACTTTCCAAAACTATTCAGTTTAAACTTGCTGCACCTTACGGATAATTTTTGAGCTGGTAAACGACCTCAGATGGAATAAAGCCCAAAAGCAGTTTTGACCTTTTCGACGAGACGAACAACTTTCATGTTGAACGTTTTTTGATTTGAAGCCATCTTCTAGGCCAAAACGGTCACGCAAAACAGGATGTTATTCGCGCTACCCATCAGACACGTGGCTGGTGGGGCGCGCCACTTATGGCTCCATGACAGGGCTGCATTCGGATGGCTGTAACTTTTACATACGAATTCGGATTGGGACGATTTTTATATCAAAATCTACCGTTTCAACAAGGCGAAGACAATTCATGTATAAAGTTTCTCCATGTGAGGCAGTCTTGGTGGTGTTATCAGCCGAATAGTGTTATGAATACAAAATCTTAGTATTTCGAACACAACTTCGGCCTTCGAGATGAGATTGGATGGCGATGGCCCAAACTTCAAAGATGTTCATATGGACAATACGAAACTTTTTTATGTAGATCAATTCTCGATTTGAGGTCATATTAATTAAGTTATTGACCGTGCCAAAATCTGGTGTCAACACATGCCCCCCTCTTTTTCGGCAAAACTTGGATGCCGAAAAATAATTTGCACATAGCTTGTTCTAAGGACGATGTCAACACCCCGTCGGCCATTTTGCCTACATTTAGGACGATAAGTACATATCGACCATTGCTTGTTTGAACCTCTTGATGCAAACTTGGGTGAAAACTTCTCAACTTCTGTAACAATCCGGTGATAAGGTTCCATAGATCAAAACCATTCTCCGAACCATATTGGTCACCCTTTCGCTAGGATTTTGCAGATAATCAAGAATGAATTTCCCCCAATCCTTACTTCGCTTGCATAAATTTTTTATTAGTGGCCGAAGTTGTGGACTTCGGTTCGGCCTTACCTATCTTGACAAGACGAAGCATCGGCTAAATGCAATACACCATGATTAACATAGTAGCCGGATGCTTGCTGTGCCAACTCTTTCGAATTGTCATGTCTAAATATATTAACAATTTTAATGCAACCCAAGGCAAATTTTGCATCTAGACATACCCCAAGATAAACTATAAGTGATTCGTCAAAACATTGATAACCCTTGGATATTTTGTTGCACTATTCATAACGAATCACTGAAAGCCTCAATATGTATAGCACCTATAGCAGGTAAAAGAGCCGGTCCAAATAACAATGCATATTCAGCTTTGATTAATCGTGCATAAAAATATTCTAAGCGGCATGAGGCTTCAAAAAAATAGTACCACAAGGAGATATATAAACAACACCAACACTTTGGTCATTGCTACGAATTCAACCATCAAAACATAATCTTCATAGTACTGGAGAGACAAGGCTAACATCAATATTATGCATGTCATTAATTCGACGTTCAGTAATAAAATCAGCTATGACTTGGCCTCTTATAGATTTCAAAGATGCATAAGCCAAATCATATCCAAACAAAGTATAAGCCCACTAGCCAATTCTGCAACTATGAATTGGTCTATACTACATATATTCAATGATGTCTTAACTCCATTCAATCATAATATAGGCATACATATGAATTTTCATGAGCACATACCTTGTCTCGCTCTCCATTCGAACTAAGGACGATTTCTAGAATAGTACACCGACCATGCATTGGCATACTCTTAGGATGATAGATAAATATCGGCCATTATCAGAAGGTCCATGTAGAATTCACCCACCAAAGTAAGTATAGCCGAAATAAACAAATGAAATAGCAATAAAATATTTCGGCACCTTTGTATTAGCAAAAAATGTAACTAACCAAATGTATAGTGGTTTGGTAATACCCTCTCATGATATGGAAAATTATGTTGCATCCATGGATCCAAATAAATCCATGGAGGGTAATTGATCATACCTAGGGATGAATTCCATGTCAAAGGCATCAATGGCATGGTTGAAGAAAATGGATGATGTGCTAACCGAAGATTTTGATGTTGTGATGCATGCCTTCGGCTTAATTGTTTGTTGCTTCCATTCTTCTCTTTCTTCACTTTTATTGTACTTGTTGCAATAGAAGTATGCACATCATTTTTGTTAAGATTGATCTTCTTGGGAACCCATGCCATGTTCTTCTGTCTCAGCTCTTGTGCGCTAAGATTTTGTAATTTCTTCTTTTGCCAATAAGATAAACCGAGTGGGCAACTCGGCTGTGATTTTGTTTCAACAAATGGCAACTCTTTTTTGGCCTTGTGCACCCTCAACTTCTTTTCTTCAGATTTGGCACTTTGATCTTTAGCAATTGATTGCTTCACTTCTTTGCCTTTTTTAGCCAATACCAATATTTTAATTGGCTCTTTGTTATTTGAGATCAAATCTGAAGTAGCACACTTACGACCATCTCTCTTGACCTGGTATACTTGCTTGACCACCTCTTTATTCTTCCTTGATCTCTGGACCGATTCCTTATGATCGAAACGGTCTTAAGCATGTGATTTTTCAAATGTTGATCTTCTCGAAGCTGCATAATATTGGTGAGATGGTTTAAAATAAGATGGAGAATGTGCCCTTGTATCATACCTGTCCCATGATGGATATGAATCTACATGAGCATAGGGAGGCATCCACGACATTGGCATTGGTGGCCCAAAATAAGGATATGAATATGTTGCATAAAAATTGTCACTTTGCCAATACCGATCCTCATACTTGCGCCTTGGGGGTGATCTTGGTCTCTTTGCATGATTTGGCCAATAAGCATTCTTCTCTTCACTCTTCTTTTGATACTTATCCAATAGTTCAGCGAAGGTGATTTTTGATCTCTTACTCTTGCGCTTCTTTCGGCTTTTGTTTTCTTTTGGTTTGCTTTCATCGATCATTGGATTTGCTTGCTGCCCCCCAATCCTTGGCATCTCAGCATCGATGGAATTTTCGCCCTTAAGATTATGTTTATTATGCTCTTCAACAACTTCTTTACTTGAAAGCTTGATCCCATCACTCGCAGTTTTTACCTTCTCTCTAAATGGATTGGCTTGAAGCAGCCGATGCAAAAACTTTTTGCCATCAGGACCAATCGGAATAGACTGGTCATCCTTTTGTGTTTCAACAAATTTCAATCGTCCTTTTTCAATGGCCGATCTAACTATTTGATGAAACATGTTGCAATCCTCAAAATTATGCTTGAACGAATCATGCAACTTACAATACATTCGTCCTTGGATAGATGACTCAACATGATGATCAAGAATTCTTCTGTAATTATTTTTCAGCAATAAATCAAATATTTGGTCACACATGCTTGAATTGAACGTAAACTTCTTGTTTTCTAGCCGATCTTGCTGTGTGAACGGCTTTGGAGATAAGCAAACGAATGGTTCTGATTTGGAATCTCCCCATTCGGCTATGCATTGTGTTTTGCATTCTCTTACCGATGTCATTGGATAAGATATTATACTAGCATCGGTTTTATGAAAAGAATCTAACCTTAGATTTAAGTTTCTGAAACAAAAATAGTTATAACATGTATGCCTCAGTTGATACCAAGAGTGAGCCAAGTTTGAAGCAAGCAAAGCTACCCATGTTGATATGACAATAAATCAACGAGGAAAACTTTGGCTGCAACAATAAGTCATTATCGGTCTTTATAAATGGCACAATAGGTTGACCGATATGTTCTATAACACTTTTATTGCTAACAAGTAAATTACCCTTCTTCATTGGTCTTTCAAAATTAGTTATGAGAATTTTTCTAATAGATGCATCAACAATAAAGTTGTGATCAAATCTGGAAACAGGTAAATTACTTGCTAGACATACCTCTTTAAATATGTTGAGAGAGCATGATGGTGGTGTAACTTGAACAATATCTTGCTCTATCTTTGGATGGCTCCTCAACACCTTATCATCATCTTTTTCTTGATTCCATGCATCATTACTTTGAAGATCCTTGTCAGCCGAACTTTGTTCGGCTACTTGCTCTTGTCCTTGAGGCTTGTCATTTCTATAGCACGGAACTCATGGGGCAGGAAATAGGTTCCATTAACTTCAGAAAAATCAAGCACGACTGTTTTCCTATGCTTGCCATGCCCTTTCACAGTGATGCTTGCATCTTTGAATTTGATGGATTCGGAATATATACTACTTGATTCGGCTTTTTCAACTGAAGTACTTTTAGTTTCCGAATCATCATTCTTTTCATCGGTTATATCAATTGGCAAAGCCTTTTTTCGTTTGAGCCAATTCCCTATTAATTCTCTCTTGGCGAAGTACTTGCACCCTATCGTGCAAAGCTTTACCTCCCCTCTCAATTTCATCCCGCTCTTGATCAGTTTGCCCTCCAATGCTTTTAGGATCTTTCTGCAATGTACTCTTAGTGTTGCCGAAATTGTGCAACTGTGTAGAGGGTGTATAATATGTGGCGGCACTAGGTGGAGGTGTATGCACAGATGTATAACAATATGCTCTCTCGCCAACTCTATCAATTGATGAAGTTTCATCTTCTTGCAAAACTCTAGCCTTTATTGCAGCATAATCAGGATACAACCCCTTTTTATATTTTTCAAGGCAAAGAGCAGTAATCCTATTATTTTGTGTCAAGCTCTTTTTTAATGCAGCCACAATCGCTTCTGGAAGGGATTGCTCCACAATACTTTCAGATTCTTTCGGCAATGATTCGTGAGTGTTGCCGAAATTCTTGAACTGCGTAGAGTATGCATTATATGCTATAATATTTGATGACAGCACATGTGTTCCTGTAAAATTTTCACTTATTCGACTATGACCATGAAGATGCGGGGCCGAATTATGAACATCTACCGTTGCATACGGTGCTGAGAAATTACTAAAATTAGGTGTAGCATATGATGGTTGAGGGTAATTGGCCGAATAGTTAGTAGTAGCATGGCCAATTCTCCCATCCACCGGCAAGGTTGGATTCACATATTGCAAATTAGCTGCCGATGAATAAAAGGGTGAAACACTTTCTTGTATGCTATTGGAAGTTCTAACTTGGGGTGTTTCAAATTGGTTAACCGAACTCATCATGTTGCTCATCGGCATATGAATTTGCTGGGTTGCCGGTGCATGTGAGTTGGAATACATATGTTGTATGTTACTAATATCATAAGAAGGTGAACAATGAAAATTACTTTGAATCGGCCCTTGCACGTAGTTAGATGCATGATTGAAAAAACCAGGGCTGGACGATAGAGTATATTCATTGAACGATCTAGTAACACCATATGATTTATTTGCATCTACATAAGGGGATTGGGTATTCATATTACCTTTGTAGATTGCAAACCCTAGATGACGATCTCTTCGTAGCAAGAACGGGCTAGAGACCGTTCAAAGCTTTGTCCCCAGCGGAGTCGCCAAAAAGTGTGTTCACACACGAACACGTCACCGTGTACCCTTGACGCCGAGGGTGATGCACCGCTGCTCACATCGAAGGAGACCCGTCCGGAAGCGCGATACGCAAGCAATCCGGCGGGCGCTTTTGTAGACCCGAAGGCCCGCACGCCCGGGAGGGACCCCGTCAGGGTGCGCGGCGGCTATGGGCTGCCCTAGGTCGACCTGATCGCCCCTAGAGCCTCGAGGTTCGCCGCCCTGCAATGATGAAGAACGAACGAAGAACGAGGAAGAAGAAGAACAAGAGAGAAGGTAAAGGTAAAGATAAAAGTGATAGATTGATTTGTCCGATTGTGTTTTGTTCAATCGGCCGTCACCCCTTAGGTATATAAGAGGTGGCTGGACTTTCCGTGCAAGGAAAAGGCTTGGATTCACGTCCAAAACCCTAGCCAAATTCGGATTGGTTTTGTCCGAACTTTCCAAAACTGTTCGGTTTAAACTGGCTGCACCTTACGGATAATTTTTGAGCTGGTAAACGACATCGGATGGAAGAAAGCCCAAAAGCTATTTTGACCATTTCGACGAGACGAACAACTTTCATGTTGAACATTTTTCGATTTGAAGCCATCTTCTCGGCCAAAACGGTCTGGCAAAACAGGCTGTTATTCGCGCTACCCATCAGACACGTGGCTGGTGGGGCGCGCCACTTATGGCTCCGTGACATGGCTGCATTCGGATGGCTGTAACTTTTGCATACGAGCTCGGATTGGGACGGTTTTTATATCAAAATCGACTGTTTCAACGAGGCGAAGACAATTCATGTATAAAGTTTTTCCATATAAGGCAGTATTGGTGGTGTTGTCAGCCGAATAGTGTTCTAAATATAAAATCTTAGTATTTCGAACACAACTTCGGCCTTCAAGATGAGATTGGATGACGATGGCCCAAACTTCAAAGATGTTCATATGGACAATACAAAACTTTTTTATGTAGATCACTTCTCCATCTGAGGTCATATTAATTAAGTTATTGACCGTGTCAAAATCTGGTGTCAACACTACGGACTCTTGAATATATCAATCAGAAAGAATAACTTTGAGGTGGTTTCGTACCATACAATTATCTCTTTGTTTGTTCTCCACTATTAGTGACTTTGGAGTGACTCTTTGTTGCATGTTGAGGGATAGTTATATGATCCAGTTATGTTATTATTATTGAGAGAACTTGCACTAGCGAAAGTATGAACCCTAGGCCTTGTTTGAACGCATTGCAATGCCGTTTGTGCTCAGTTTTACCATTAGTTACCTTGCTGTTTTTATATTTTCATATTATAAAAACCTATATCTGCCATCCATATTGCACTTGTATCACCATCTCTTCACCGAACTAGTGCACATATACAATTTGTCATTGTATTGGGTGTGTTGGGGACACAAAAGACTCTTTGTTATTTGGTTGCAGGGTTATCTGAGAGAGACCATCTTCATCCTACGCCTCCCATGGGTTGATAAACCTTAGGTCATCCACTTGAGGGAAATTGACTACAGTCCTACAAACCTCTACACTTGGAGGCCCAACAACGTCTACAAGAAGAAGGTTGCGTAGTAGACATCAGTCTCCGATGACGTCTTGGTTAAGTTCGTCCAAGGGTATGTTCGGATACGAATTTGTATCGCTACTCGCATTCTGCCATGCTACCGATGGATTAAACAACCTTTCCACGAATGTGTTAGGTGGGACGGGGTCACGTTTAGCACCCATACAAGCGAGTGCGTCAGTGGCTGGTTATTATCCCGGGCTACGTGATGGAATTCCAACCCCTCAAATCGGGCCGACATTTTAAATATAGCATCGCGATAAGCTGCCATTTTTAAATCCTTCACATCAAAATCTCGAGGCGTTGTATTCCCATGGAAACAGCTAGGCGGAGACCATGTAATAGGGCCTCATATTCGGTCGCATTGTTCGAGTCCGTATACATAATCTGTAGGACATACCGGACTGTATCCCCAGTTGGAGATATCAATATTACACCGGTCCCAAATTCGGCTAGCATTTTGGAACCGCCAAAGTACATTGTCCAGTGGGAATAGGAGCCGTACCCTTTACGGAGTTCGGCTTCCGTCTATTCTGCGACAAAGTCAGCCAACACCCGAGATTTAATAGTCCGGCGTGGTTTATAGGATATTTCGAACGGTAGGAGCTCAATGGCCCATTTGGCTATGCGTCCAGTGGCGTCTTTATTATTCGTAATATCGTTGAGTGGTACCTCGGATGCCACTGTGATTGAACACTCTTGAAAGTAGTGTCAAAGTTTGCGTGATGACATGAAGAATACATAGTATACGGGTTTTTGAATTGGGAATTTATGTCCCTCTTCGGCTCGTTCGACGACGAATACGGCACTCACTACCTCGTGAGTGGGATATATATATATATACAGTAACATTGGTTCGCCAACACCCGGGGTGGCTAGGATTCAGTTGCTCGCTAATAGAGTTTTTATTGCTTCCAATCCGGCTATGGCTACATCCTTCCATTTGAAGTTGTGAGTGCGTCGTAGCAATTTATAAAGTGGCAATGCTTTTTCCGAATCTGGAGATGAAGCGGCTTAAAGCCGCTACGCAGCCTGCTAGTTTTTGCACTTGTTTGAGGTCGGTTGGTATTTTGAGTTCTGACAAGGCCTGGATTTTAGCTGGGTTAGCGTCGATTCCTCTATGAGATACAATGAACCCTAATAGCTTTCCGACTGGACCGCCGAAAACACATTTTTCCGGATTGAGCCATATGTCATATTCCCGAAGGTTGGCGAACGTAAGGCAGAGATTTTCCACCAAAGTCTCGACGTGTTTGGTCTTAACGACTACGTCATCCACATATGCCTCCACTATTTTGCCAATTTGTTTTTCCAAGCATGTTTGAATCATGCGTTGATACGTGGCGCCAGCGTTTTTGAGTCCAAAGGGCATAGTGTTGAAACAAAACGGACCGTACAGGGTAATAAATACCGTTGCAGCTTGATTGGATTCCTTCATCTTTATCTAATGGTATCCGGAATAAGCATCAAGGAAGCACAACGAGTCGTGTCCGGCCGTTGCATCGATAATTTGATCAATGCGAGGCAAAGGAAAGGGATCCTTTGGACAAGCCTTATTTAGGTCTATGAAGTCGACACAGAGGCGCCAAGATTTATCCTTCTTCGATACCATGACTAGGTTGGCTAGCCAATCCGGGTGTTTAATTTCTGTGATGAATCCGGCTTCCAATAGCTTGGCTAGCTCTTCTCCCATTGCTTGGCTTTTGGGTTCAGAAAAACCGTCGCAGTGACTGCTTGACCAGTTTGAACCCTTTGATAATATTGAGGCTGTGTTCGGCCAGCCTGCGTGGGATTCCTGGCATATCTGAAGGGTGCCACGCGAATACGTCCCAATTTTCCTGAAGGAAGGCGCGTAGCGCGTTGTCCACCGCCGGATCCAGCTATGCCCCAATGGATGCAGTCTTGTTAGGGTCCGTTGGGTGCACTTGGAATTTGATGATTTCATCTGCTGGCTTGAAGGAGGTAGACTTCGATCTTTTGGTGAGGATTACATCGTACTTATCCACCTTTGATCGTAGGGTGGTTAATTCTTCCGCCACGAGGGCTTTGGATAATGCCTCTAAGGCTAAGTATGTGATACGTCTCCGTCGTATCTATAATTTTTGATTGTTCCATGCCAATATTCTTCAACTTTCATATAATTTTGGCAACTTTTTACACTATTTTTTGGGACTAACACACTGATCCAGTGCCTAGTGCCAGTTCCTATTTGTTGCATGTTTTTTGTTTCGTAGAATATCCATATCAAACGGAGCCCAAACGAAATAAAAAACGGACGGAGATTTTTTTGGAATATATGTGAATTTTGGGAAGCGGAACCAACATGAGACGATGCCCGAGTGAGCCACGAGGCAGGGGGTGCGCCCACCAGGGGCAGGCACACCCTGGGCCCTCGTGGCGACACCGTAAGGCGGTTGATGCCCTTCTTTCGCCGCAAGAAAGCAAATATCCGGATACAAACCGTGTCCATAATTCAGCCCAATCGGAGTTACAGATCTCCGTTAATTTAAGAAATAGTGAAGGGCCAGAATCTGGGAACGCAGAAACAAAGAGAGATAGAGAGACATATCCAATCTCGTAGGGGCTCTCGCCCCTCCGCCGCCATGGAGGCCATGGACCAGAGGGGAAACCCTTCTCCCACCTAGGGAGAAGGTCAAGGAAAAATAAGAAGGAGGGGGGCTCTCTCCCCCTCGCTTCCGGTGGCACCGGAGTGCCACCGGGGCCATCATCGTGTGACGACGATCTACCCCAACACCTCCATCATCTTCACCAACATCTCCATCACCTTCCTCCATCTATCTACAACGGTCCACTCTCCCGCAACCCGTTGTACCCTCTACTTGAACATGGTGCTTTATGCTTCATATTATTATCCAATGATGTGTTGCCATCCTATTATGTCTGAGTAGATTATCGTTGTCCTATCGGTGATGGTGAATTGCTATGATTGATTTAATTTGCTTGTGGTTATGTTGCTGTCCTTTGTGCCCATCATATGAGCGCGTGCGTGGATCACACCATAGGGTTAGTTGTATGTTGATAGGACTACGTATTGGAGGGCAAGAGTGACAAAAGCTTCAACCTAGCGTAGAAATTGATGCATACGTGATTGAAGGGGGACCAATATATCTTAATGATATGGTTGGGTTTTGCCTTAATGAACGTTAGTAGTTGAGGATGCTTGCTAATAGTTCCAATCATAAGTGCGTAGAGTTCCAAGTAAGGGATGACATGCTAGCAGTGGCCTCTCCCACATAAAACTTGCTATCGGTCTAGTAACGTAGTCAATTGCTTAGGGGCAATTTCGCAACTCTTACCACCACTTTTCCACACTCGCTATATTAACTTTATTGCTTCTTTACCTAGACAGCCCCTAGTTTTATTTACGTGCTCTTTATATTCTTGCAAACCTATCCAACAAAAACTACAAAGTACTTCTAGTTTCATACTTGTTCTAGGTAAAGTAAACGTCAAGCGTGCGTAGAGTTGTATCGGTGGTTGATAGAACTTGAGGGAATATTTGTTCTACATTTAGCTCCTCGTTGGGTTCGACACTCTTACTTATCGAAAGAGGCTACAATTGATCCCCTACACTTGTGGGTTATCAAGACCTTTTTTTGGCGCCGTTGCCGGGGAGCAATAGCGTGGGGTGAATATTCTCGTGTGTGCTTATTTGTGTCATCACTAAGTTGATTTTATTTGCTGTTCTAAGTTGTTTTCTATCTTCAGTTATGGGTAGGAAACGCAAAATACCAAAAACAATTAGTGGTACCTACTGAACCAATGGTTGAAGAACCACTCAAAATTTTCACACTATTGAAGCTTATTACTTGGATCACCTTTGATCCCTATGTGCTCGGGCTGAAACCCCAACTAGCTTAGTTGAGGGAAAATCTTTAGATGAGCATGCTTGTTATGTGCGACACCGCATATCGAAACTTTTACTGGATCAAATTCATCGTTTGCAATGCTATGCTTGGAATTTATGTGAAATTTATGATTTTACTTGTAGTTCTGAAGACCCTACGAAACACCTCCCCTACAATGTGAGTTTAGTGATAATGGAATCGTATCTTCGTATGCTAAGGGTGTTTATAGTTACTATGATGTTCAACAAATTGAAGAATTTGTTTCTTTTAAGGGTGCTTATGAAATTGCTTCTTTGATTGAAAAGTATGATGCTACTCTTTACAAATCTGAATTTTTTGCCATATTTAAATATTGTTATTATAATTATGCTTCTAATGCCTATGTTAAACCATATATTGAGGACTACTCCGTTGTCCAAGAAGAGACGAATATTTTGCAGGAGTCTATGGAAGAAGAAATTAATGACATTGTGAGCTCATTAGATGAAAAATATGACGAGGAGAGCGAAGAACAAAAGGAGGAAGAGCGGATTAACTACCCATGCCCAGCTTCTAATGAGAGTAACTCTTCAACTCATACATTGTTTAATTTCCCTTCCTGCTTACCGAAGGACGAATGCTATGATGATTGCTATGATCCCTTGGATTCTTTTGAAATATCGCTTTTTGATGATGCTTGCTATGCTTGTGGCCAAGATGCCAATATGAATTATGCTTATGGAGATGAACTTGCTATAGTTCCTTATGTTAAACATGAGATTGTTGCTATTGCACCCACGCATGATAGTCCTATTATCTTTTGGAGTTCTCCAAACTACACTATATCAGATAAGTTTGCACTTATTAAGGATTATATTGATGTGTTGCCTTTTTTCGTTACACATGATGATTTAGAGTATAATATGCATGTGCTTGCTGCTTCTACTTGTAATTATTATGAGAGAGGAACTATATCTCCGCCCCTCTATGTTTCCAACACGATAAAATTGCAAGAAACTGCTTATACTATGCATTGGCCTTTACTTGATGTGCATGAATTGTTATTGTATGACATGCCTATGCATAGGAAGAGAGTTAGACTTCGTTTTTGCATGACACATATCACTTTGTGCTCACTACTAAATGCCAAATCATTGTTAATTAAAATTGGCTTTGATATACCTTGGGATCCGGGTGGATCCATTACTTGAGCACTATATGCCTAGCTTACTGGCTTTAAAAAAAGCGCTGCCAGGGAGACAACCCGGAAGTTTTAGAGAGTCATTCATTTCTGTTGTGTGCTTTTATAAAGTTTGAAAACAAAAAATAAAGAGGGGAACCTAAAACATTTTCAAAAAGAAAAGCGAAAGTGAGAAAGACGAACATTGTTAAAGTGGGAGCTAGCCTTGAACTTTGTTCATGCCCATGGAAACTTTGTGAACCTTGATTACAGAAACTTTTCAACAAAAATAATTATCCCCTTGTACAATTCCATTGTATTATAAAAATAATGTGCCAATAGTTTCCTTTAGGATGATTAAACTTCTTGTTGGTTTGTGCGGTGCAAAAATAGAAACATTGGCTGTAGTGCGCGATTTTACGTTTTTTACAGGAACGTCGAAAGGATCTGAAACTTTTTGCACACTCCTGCTATACAAATTGTTGATTATTCCTAATTTTTCCGTAATTTTTAGGGTTACATAAGTACGGTTAATGTTCAGATTACTACAGACTATCATGTTTTCACAGATTGCTGTTATAGCTTCATTATTTGCATATGTTTGAATTCTTGTTGAAGCCTCCTTGACATGGGGCCATAGAATTGTGATAGCATACCGTGGGTAATGTTTGTTCATCATTATACAATAATGTTAGAGCAGTACATGACAGGATTTTATTGATCATATGCACTAACCCCGCCACTAAAAGTTCGGTTAAGTTTGTGTGGATGAAGTGTTCAAATATCGAGGAGGTCTCGATGTGAGAAGAAGGAGGAGAGGCAAGAGCTCAAGTTTGGGGATGCCTAAGGCACCCCAAGTAAATATTCAAGGAGACTCAAGCGTCTAAGCTTGGGGATGCCCCAGAAGGCATCCCATCTTTCTTCAACAAGTATCGGTATGTTTTCGGAATCGTTTCATTCACATGATATGCGTAAACTCTTGGAGCGTCGTGTGCTTTTTCTTTTTCTTTTAATAAATGCACCATGCTGGTATGAGATAGTCCTTGGTTGATTTATAGAATGCTCTTTGCACTTCACTTATATCTTTTGAGTATGGCTTTATAGAATGCTTCTTGTGCTTCACTTATATCATTTGAAGTTTGGATTGTCTGTTTCTCTTCACATAGAAAACCGCCATTTGTAGAATGATCTTTTGCTTCACTTATATTTGTTAGAGCGTGGGCATATCTTTTGTAGAAAGAATTAAAGCTCTCTTGCTTCACTTATATCTATTTAGAGAGTTTACAGGAATTGGTCATTCACACGGTTAGTCATAAAATCCTACATAAACTTGTAGATCGCTGAATATGATATGTTTGATTCCTTGCAATAGTTTTGCGATATAGAGATGCTAATATGAGGGAGGTACTAGTGAATGATTGTGGTTTAGTAAAAATATTGGTGTTAAGGTTTGTGATTCCTCAAGCATGCACGTATGGTCTCCTAACTATGTAACCAAATTGGCACGCATTGTATTTTGATTGTTTATCTTTGCGTGAAGGTCGGGGGCGCGCGATGGTTAACTCCAACCAACCTCCCCCCTAGGAGCATGCGTCGTAGTATTTTTTTCTTCGAGGGATAATAGATTTTTCTCAATAAGTATGTGAGTTCTTTATGACTAATGTTGAGTCCATGGATTATACGCACTCTCACCCTTCCACCTTGCTAGCCACTCTAGTACCACGCAATTTTCGCCGGTGCATCAAACTAGCTTATATTCTTCCTCAAAACAGCCACCATACCTACCTATTATGGCATTTCCATAGCTATTCCGAGATATATTGCCATGTAACTCTACCGTTCCATTTATTATGACATGCACCATCATTGTCATATTGCCTTGCATGATCGTAAGATAGCTAGCATGATGTTTCCATGGCTTGTCCGTTTTTTGATGTCATTGCTACGCTAGATCATTGCACATCCCAGTACACCGCCGGAGGCATTCATATAGAGTCATATTTCTGTTCTACTATCGAGTAGTAATATCGAGTTGTAAGTAAATATAAGTGTGATGATCATCATTATTAGAGCATTGTCCCTTGAAAAAAAAGAAAAAAAAGAAAGGCCAAAAGAAAAAGAGAAAGAAAGGCCAAGTAAAAAAAGTGAAAGGCCAAATAAAAAAAGGAAGGCCCAAAAAAAGAAAAAAAAGAAAAAGAAAAAAGAAGACAATGCTACTATCTTTTTTTCCACAGTTGTGTTTCAAAGTAGCACCATGATCTTCATGATAGAGAGTCTCCTATGTTGTCACTTCCATATACTAGTGGGAATCTGTAACATCCCAAATTTTGAATTTGGAATGTTATACATAGATCATAATTGCATTTGCATATTTTTTCATTTTGTTCGTGGAGTTCCTCGAAATTCTAAGCAACTCAAGGACCTACGGAGAGAGTTGGGAATTTTACCGTTTTCGTATTTGAGTTCGCTCGAATACCGGTACGAGGACAATGTGATTCTAATTATTTTTCCCTCCTAAAACTATTTCTAAATAAAATAAATGAGCGGAGATAATATGACTTCTCCAAAATAACAGAAATATTGGAGGAAAAATATTAAAATCACTTTTGGTATTTTTCTGGATTTATTTGCATAGGAAAAATACATGTTTTTCAAAATTGCATTTAGGTCCGGGAAAAATGTTCACCTTGTCTTAAATATTATTAGAGGACGGTGAAAATTTACTTCGGGAATTTTGTAGTCCGTTTGATATTTCTTTCGTTAGTTTTACTGCACCGGGTTTCTATTAAAAAAAAGGAACCGACTAGGAGTCGTCCTCGCCCGGGACTCCGGGCTTTATATAGCGCCCAGGCCGGCCCGATTTTGCCCAGCCAGCCCACCCGCGCAAACCCTAACCCTAAGCCGCGCCGCGCCCCGCCGCCGTCGCCGCCGACGCCGCCGCGTCCGCCGCCGCGCCGCCACCCGCGCCCCGCCGCCGACGCCGCCGCCCGCCGCCCCTCGTCGGAGCCGCCGCCGCCGGAGACGAGGTAGAAGGCGCCTCGGTTTTTCTTTAAAAGATCAGATCGTTTTAAAAAAAACCTAGATATGGTTTTTTCGGTTTAGATCGGTTTTCGTCGGTTTAGTTAAATAGCGGACGTTCGTCCGTACGTTCGTTTTAACGAACGGTTTTCGTTAGTTAACCGCAGACAGCGAACGTTCATTCGTTAGCCTGTTTGTCGTTTTTCTTTTTCGGGGTATTTTATCCGCGATTTTCCGGTCGTGATTTCTGCCCTGATCTTGTTTTTCGTTTTTCTTTTTGCTCGAGAGTCGGAATCAGGTGATTCAAAATCCCAGATCTTCGTCTCGAAGCCCTCTTTACGTTAGATCAACTTGAACAAAGTTTTGGCTACTGCAAAATTTGACTTTAGGCCAACTAGTAATTCGGAGCTCGTTTCTTTTGCAGTTTGAGTTTCGTTGCTTCTTTCGAGTTGATTCTTTTTGCAAACCGGAGTTCTTAAGTTGAAATTTCTGGTTAGATCTCTTATTTGAGTTTTACCCGTGCATTAGTTAAATACTTATTGTATGCTTGTTGTTTGATTGCGATAGAGTACCCGGAGTGCGCCGCTTGCTACTTTGAGTCTCTAGGTTTTCCAATTACCCAGTTTTCATTGCATTAGTCAAACCCCTCACACATTGCATGAGTAGGATCAATTAACTTGTGGGATTGGGAAGTAGATTGAGGTAGTACCAATTACCTGCATTACATTCAAACCCCTGGGAGTTACTTCTACGTTTGCTGATAGGACATGCTATGCTCGTAGACGTGGATTGGGTGAGTGAAATCCATGACAGATGTGAGATTGTTTAATTAATGGTTCAACTTGAGGTGGCAACTTTAATACACATCTGGGTGGATTGAGGCACCTGGGTATTCCAGGATTGCCTGTTTTTCTTTTGGACCGCCACCCAGGCTCAAAGGGATCATGAGATTATTCATACTAGAAACTTCCGTGTGCAACCACAATGCTATTATGGGCTCTAGCATAGTATGAGTAAGTAGTGCGAACTCTTACGGTGGTGGACTAGCAGATGTAGGGGATGTAGGTTGGTACGGTCCGCCCGATCGTAAGGTGCTAGCGCTTCTGAAAGACTATGTCTCGGTCATCCGTTTCTCAAACACCTTGCAGTGCGAGAAACCAAACGGAGGCGATCGAGTCTTGTGGGAAAAGTGCACAAACCTCTGCAGAGTGTACAAACTGATCATGATTAGCCGTGTCCCCGGTTATGGACATCTTGAGTATCTGGTACTTGGATTATCATGTGAATCTCAACATGTTACTCTAATTTAATTTTGTTGGGTTTAATGATTACTTTTAATTGGGGTTGAGAGGATGTCCATCTTCTCAACGATGTTTCAACTACCATGATAGTTAATTAAAATACATTCCTTTGAAGTAGGGAAAAATTGGCTTTAAAAACTTAACCATAAAGCTTTCCACTCGCCATATTGCATATAGTATAGCTTTACTTTCATTGCATCTCTTGTGTTACCTTGCCAGCATATTCCATGTGCTGACCCGTTTTTCGGGCTGCAACGTCTCATGTTGCAGACTTTTCAGACGACGAGTAAGATGCCCTTTTTAGGTCGTGGTTCTATACTCAATGATGCCGCTGGAGTTGATGGACTCACTTATCTTCCAAGCCTTCCATTGTTATCGTGTTAGATGGCCTTCAGCCATATTATTTGTAATAAATTCATCGTTGGACTATCGATGTAATAAGTGTGTGATTGCTACTCTGTTATAAATCCTTCGAGTACCATGCGTGTCAGCATTACTGATCCAGGGATGACACTGATGCATGGAGATCAGACTGTTTGAGGTCTGGTCGCTACAAAGATGGTATCAGAGCACACGCTGACTGTAGGACACGACCACTAAGACAAGCCCTAGAACACATTCCACTCTTTTCTCTTCTGACTCCTCATCTTTTCTATTCTTTAGGATGGTGGAAGCAAAGCACAAGTTCATGCAACCGGATGATGACACACCGTTTGGACGACACCTGAAGGAAGTCACCAGATATCTACACATTGGATTACCAAGTTTCACTAGAACCTACAATGCCACTCTACCTGAGGAGGAGCGTTGGTTGATTCAAGCTCAAGTTCCAGGAAGGACGTATGCACCCGTCACCCCACTCATAGCATTTTCCTTTAATGCACCCACATGGAGCCTAGGAAGGAGTATGGCAGCCCACATTGCTATGGGAAGGATTGGAGAAGTCTACAAACAGGAGCTAAAGGACACTATCTACCAGTTTTGTGGACGTCGAGATGAGAACTGGGATATGATCAGCACTAGGAAGGGTATATCCATTGCAGCATTCATCCAGGAGTTGAACCACCACATTCGTCGCCAAGAGCACCAGATGTGTGCTGGGATGATAGATTTGAAGAAGGCCCTAAATAGGAATTTGGAGCTAGAAGAAGAACTCAAGTCTACACGCGACGGATATGAGGAGGAGATGAAGATACTTGTGGAGAAGAATGACGATTTGACTCGGAAGTTAGGGATACTCATGGGAGAAGAAGACGAGGAAGAAGAACCCAAGGAGATACCACCGGAAGATTATATCATCATAGATGACACAGATTCTGAAGCTGAAGATAGTAAGGATGAAGATTATGAAGATGAGGCTGGGGCAGATATTATGGAATCCTCTGCCGACCAATATTTTTATATGACCACCCTATGACTAGTAGTTTACCACCAAGTATTAGATTTAGATCACTTTTGTAAATGATCGTTAGATTTGTAAGACCTTGTTTGAAATTTGATTGGTGGGATATGATTGTGTGTTTGTCACATGTGCATATGGGTAGTGATTTTCCCTTAGACCTCTATTCTATTCTAATCTCTTCCCTCTACACCCATCAGATGCCTCCAAGACGTGAATTTGAGTTTCCCCCTGAGCTCACCCAGTTGATCCAGCAGTAGAACACCCTGATGCAACTTCTTGTCCAGAACACCCAGAACAACCAGAACAACAACAACAACCCTCCACCACCACCACCTGTGGACAACCTGACACGTTTCTTAAGGTTGCTACCACCTGTGTTTGCTAGCAGCATCGAACCAATTGTGGCCGATGACTGGCTACGCAAGATTGGAAGGGATTTGACCACCGCAAATTGCTCCGAGGCTGAGAAGGTGCGATTTGCCGCACACCAGTTGTCTGGACCAGCCGCAACATGGTGGGAAAACTACACAGCCACTTACCCCGTAGCCAATGTCACTTGGGATCAGTTTCAGCAAGCTTTTCGTACCGCCCATGTCTCGACTGGAGCCATGAGTATGAAGAAGCAGGAGTTTCGCAACTTGCGCCAAGGAAACCGTACCGTGGCTCAGTACGTGGATGAGTTTAGTACCCTATCTCGTTATGCCCCAGATGATGTGGCTACAGATGCCAAGAAGCAGGAGAGATTTATGGAAGGGCTAAATGATGAGATGAGTGTACAACTGATGGTGGCAACTTTCAATAACTATCAGGAGTTGGTTGACCGTGCCCTGATGATTGAAAGGAAGCATCAGCAGATTGAGAGTCGTAAGAGGAAGTATGGGCAAGGAAAGTATAATTCTGGAGCTCAGCAGAAGCCTCGCTTTACTCCTAAAGCAGTAGGACAGTTTCATCATACCCATGGAGGAAGTAGCTCGCACAACCACAATGGCACCAAGAATGGCAATGGTAATGGGAATGGGAATGGAGCCAATGGAAACCAAAACCGCCCTACACCATCCACACCCACCAAGAGGGATTTTAGCCATGTCACTTGTTACAAGTGCGGTAAGACTGGACATTATGCCAATGAATGCCCAGAAGTTAAGAATGGGAAGGGCAATGGAAGCGCCGGCAAGAAGCCCAACCCGTTCAACAAAGGACAAGTGAACCACGTGACCGTGGAGGAGGTAGAAGAGCAACCAGATGCTGTTGTCGGTAAGTTTTTGGTTAAAACATTTACCGCAATAGTCCTTTTCGATACTGGTGCATCACATTCATACATTTCAAGGGGATTCGTGAATAAACATAGGATGTCCACCCGAGTTCTAAAGACCCTCATGTTAGTAAGTTCACCTGGAGCAGATTATATGGCACACCAAGGATATTTTCAGACGCCATTGACCATAGGACGCCATACTTTCCCCTCTGACCTAATAGTATTGGAATCTCAAGGACTGGATGTGATATTAGGAATGGATTGGTTATCTAAGTATGAAGGGAATATTGAATGTGCCAATAAGACCACTTTGCTTACTACGCCGGAAGGAAGAAGGATCAAGTATGTATCCCGGCATGAGTCAAAGAGGAGTAGATTAAATTCCTTGTCAGGAGTTGTTCAGGAGGAAGTGCTAGTCGTGAAGGATTATCCGAATGTGTTTCCAGAGGAGTTACCTGGCATGCCACTGGATAGAGATATAGAGTTTTTGATTGAACTTTTGCCAGGCATCGGGCCAATTTCAAAGAGACCATATAGGATGCCCGCAAAGGATTTGGAGGAAATTAAGAAGCAGATTAAGGAGTTACTGGATAAAGGATTTATACGCCCAAGTTCTTCGCCTTGGGGTTCGCCAGTACTTCTAGTGGAGAAAAAGGATGGATCGTTAAGAATGGTTGTTGATTACCGAGGATTGAATGAAGTAACGATCAAGAATAAGTACCCACTGCCAATGATCAATGATCTTTTCGCTAGATTGCAAGGAGCTAAGGTATTTTCGAAGATCGATCTACGATCAGGGTACCATCAATTGAAGATTCGAGAGCAAGATATACCTAAGACGGCCTTTACCACTAGGTATGGGTTGTATGAGTACACCTTTATGTCGTTTGGTCTGACAAACGCACC
This sequence comes from Secale cereale, assembly GCA_902687465.1. Classification (NCBI taxonomy): domain Eukaryota; kingdom Viridiplantae; phylum Streptophyta; class Magnoliopsida; order Poales; family Poaceae; genus Secale; species Secale cereale. The sequence continues at coordinate 326,037,437 of LR738713.1, forward strand.
GGCATACTTTATGAACCTGATGAACAAAGTGTTTATGGAGTATTTGGATAAGTTCGTCGTAGTGTTCATTGATGATATTTTGATCTTCTCGAAGGATGAAGAGGAGCATGAAGAGCATTTGCGATTGGTATTGGAGAAGCTCAGAGAGCACCAGTTGTATGCCAAGTTTAGCAAATGTGAGTTTTGGTTGAAGGAAGTCGGATTCCTTGGACATGTTATATCCGGAGAAGGAATAGCAGTAGATCCCGCCAAGGTGGAGACTGTGACCAATTGGGAAGCACCGACGACCGTTGGAGAGATCCGGAGTTTTCTTGGACTCGCAAGATACTACCGGAGATTTATCGAGAATTTCTCGAAGATTGCAAAGCCAATGACGGAGTTGTTGAAGAAGGAAACCAAGTTCAGTTGGACCGAAGAATGTGAGACTAGTTTCCAGGAGTTGAAGAAAAGGTTGGTATCATCCCCTGTGTTGATTTTGCCAGATCAACATAAGGATTATGAGGTGTACTGCGATGCTTCACGTCGAGGACTTGGAGCAGTTCTTATGCAGGAAGGAAGAGTAGTTTCGTATGCTTCACGACAACTGAAACCTCATGAGATGAACTATGCCACCCACGATGTGGAGTTAGCAGCCGTAGTGCATGCATTGAAGACGTGGAGACATTTTCTCATAGGAAACCATTGTAAAGTATATACGGATCACAAGAGTCTGGAGTATATATTCACTCAGAAGGAGTTGAATCTTAGGCAAAGGAGATGGCTGGAACTCATTAAGGATTATGACATGAGATTGCATTACCATCCCGGGAAGGCTAACGTAGTAGCTGATGCACTAAGCCGTAAGAGCCATGTCAATACCCTAATGACGGAGGAGTTTCCAAAGGAGTTAGCCGAGGACCTATGAGAACTACGTTTGGAGATAGTTCCGAGTGGCTATGTAGCAACACTAGAAATGCAGTCTACCTTGATGGATAAAATCAAAGAAGCTCAGAAAGCTGACAAGGAGATTGTCGATATAAAGGAGAGGATGAGCAAAGGAAAAGCTAAAGGTTTTCGTGAGGATGAGCACGACACCTTATTGTTTGAGGATCGAATCTATGTGCCCAATGACCCGGAGATTAGGAAGTTGATTTTACAGGAGGCCCATGATTCACCATACTCGATTCACCCAGGAAATACTAAGATGTATCTGGAATTGAAGGATACCTTCTGGTGGACCGGTATGAAGAAGGATATTGCGGAGTATGTAGCAGTTTGTGATGTGTGTCAAAGGGTAAAGGCAGAACATCAGAAGCCAGCAGGATTGCTACAACCTATGCCAATTCCCAAATGGAAGTGGGAGAAGCTTGGTATGGATTTTATCACCGGATTGCCCAGGACCAAAGCAGGGTATGACTCAATCTGGGTAGTAGTAGACCGATTGACGAAGGTAGCCCACTTTATTCCGGTGAAAACCACATATACCGGTGCGAAGTTGGCAAAGATATACATGACCAGAATTGTATGTCTGCATGGAGTTCCGAGGAGTATTGTATCTGATAGAGGAACTCAGTTTACCTCGAAGTTCTGGAATCAGTTACATGAAACTTTGGGTACCAGGCTAGAGTTTAGCACAGCGTTTCATCCACAGACAGATGGACAGACGGAGAGAGTCAATAAAATTCTGGAAGATATGTTGAGAGCCTGTGCATTAGATTATGGATCTAGTTGGGATGACAACTTGCCTTACGCGGAGTTCTCATACAACAATAGTTACCAGGCCAGTTTGAAGATGGCGCCGTTTGAGGCGTTGTATGGAAGGAGATGCCGAACACCGTTGTCGTGGGACGAAGTTGGAGACCGACAGCTGTTTGGACCAGACTTAATCAAAGATTCTGAGGAGAAAGTGAAGTTAATCCGAGATAGACTGAAGGTAGCTCAGTCTAGGCAGAAGAGTTACGCCGACTCGAAGCGCAAGGAGATAGACTATGAGATCGGAGACAGAGCGTACTTGAGGGTATCGCTTCTGCGAGGAGTTAAACATTTCGGAGTTAAAGGGAAGTTAGCCCCGAGATTTGTGGGACATTACCGTGTTTTGGAACGCATGGGAGAGGTTGCCTATAAGTTGGAATTGCCCGACGGATTGTCAGGAGTGCACGACGTGTTTCACGTTTCACAACTGAAGAAGTGCCACGCGGAGATGGCCGATATACCACTTAGAGACACAATACCCCTCGATTCAATTCTGTTGAACAGTGACCTGACCTACGAGGAGAAGCCCGTTAAGATTCTCAAATTTTCGAGTAGAGTTACCCGTAGCAAGGTTATCAAGTTTTGCAAAGTTCAGTGGAGTCACCACACCGAAGAAGAAGCCACCTAGGAACGAGAAGATGATCTACGCAAGGACCACCCACACCTGTTCTCTAGCCAAGCCGAATCTCGAGGGCGAGATTCATTCTAAGGGGGTAGGTTTGTAACATCCCAAATTTTCAATTTGGAATGTTATACATAGATCATAATTGCATTTGCATATTTTTGCATTTTGTTCGTGGATTTCCTCGAAATTCTAAGCAACTCAAGGACCTACAGAGAGAGTTGGGAATTTTACCGTTTTCGTATTTGAGTTCGCTCGAATACCGGTAAGAGGACAATGTGATTCTAATTATTTTTCCCTCCTAAAACTATTTCTAAATAAAATAAATGAGCGGAGATAATATGACTTCTCCAAAATAACAGAAATATTGGAGGAAAAAATATTAAAATCACTTTTGGTATTTTTCTGGATTTATTTTCGGATTTATTTGCATAGGAAAAATACGTGTTTTTCAAAATTGCATTTAGGTCCGGGAAAAATGTTCACCTTGTCCTAAATATTATTAGAGGACAGTGAAAATTTATTTCGGGAATTTTGGAGTCCGTTTGATATTTCTTTCGTTAGTTTTACTGCGCCGGGATTCTATTAAAAAAAAGGAACCGACTAGGAGTCGTCCTCGCCCGGGACTCCGGGCTTTATATAGCGCCCAGGCCGGCCCGATTTCGCCCAGCCAGCTCGCCCGCGCAAACCCTAACCCTAAGCCGTGTCGTGCCTCGCCGCCGTCGCCGCCGCCGTCGCCGCCGCCGCCGCCGCTGCCGCGCCCGCCGTCGCCGCCGCCGCCGCGCTCGCCGCCGCGTCCGCCGCCGCGCCGCCACCCGCGCCCCGCCGCCGACGCCGCCGCCCCTCGCCGGAGCCGCCACCGCCGGAGACGAGGTAGAAGCCGCCTCGTTTTTCTTTAAAAGACCAGATCGGTTTTATAAAAAAAACCTAGATCTGGTTTTTCGGTTTAGATCGGTTTTCGTCGGTTTAGTTAAATAGCGGACGTTCGTCCGTACGTTCGTTTTAACGAACGGTTTTCGTTAGTTAACCGCAGACAGCGAACATTTGTTCGTTAGCCTGTTCGTCATTTTTCTTTTTCGGGGTATTTTATCCGCGATTTTCCGATCGCGATTTCTTACCTGATCTAGTTTTTCGTTTTTCTTTTCGCTCGAGAGTCGGAATCAGGTGATTCAAAATCCCAGATCTTTGTCTCGAAGCCCTCTTTACGTTAGATCAACTTGAACAAAGTTTTGGCTACTGTAAAATTTGACTTTAGTCCAACTAGTAATTCGGAGCTCGTTTCTTTTGCAGTTTGAGTTTCGTTGCTTCTTTCGAGTTGATTCTTTTTGCAAACCAGAGTTCTTAAGTTGAAATTTCTGGTTAGATCTCTTATTTGAGTTTTACCCGTGCATTAGTTAAGTACTTATTGTATGCTTGTTGTTTGATTGCGATAGAGTACCCGGAGTGCGCCGCTTGCTACTTTGAGTCTCTAGGTTTTGCGGATCATCAGCAAGGCAAGTAACACTTTGATCATGTTTTCCAATTACCCAGTTTTCATTGCATTAGTCAAACCCCTCACACATTGCATGAGTAGGATCAATTAACTTGTGGGATTGGGAAGTAGATTGAGGTAGTACCAATTACCTGCATTACATTCAAACCCCTGGGAGTTACTTCTACGTTTGCTGATAGGACATGCTATGCTCGTAGACGTGGATTGGGTGAGTGAAATCCATGACAGATGTGAGATTGTTTAATTAATGGTTCAACTTAAGGTGGCAACTTTAATACACATATGGGTGAATTGAGGCACCTGGGTATTCCAGGATTGCCTGTTTTTCTTTTGGACCGCCACCCAAGCTCAAAGGGATCATGAGATTATTCATACTAGAAACTTCCGTGTGCAACCACAATACTGTTATGGGCTCTAGCATAGTATGAGTAAGTTGTGCGAACTCTTACAGTGGTGGACTAGCAGATGTAGGGGATTTAGGTTGGTACGGTCCGCCCGATCGTAAGGTGTAGCGCTTCTGAAAGACTATGTCTCGGTCATCCGTTTCTCAAAAACCTTGCAGTGCGAGAAACCAAACGGAGGCGATCGAGTCTTGTGGGAAAAGTGCACAAACCTCTGCAGAGTGTACAAACTGATCATGATTAGCCGTGTCCCCGGTTATGGACATCTTGAGTATCTGGTACTTGGATTATCATGTGAATCTCAACATGTTACTCTAATTTAATTTTGTTGGGTTTACTGATTACTTTTAATTGGGGTTGAGAGGATGTCCATCTTCTCAACGATGTTTCAACTACCGTGATAGTTAATTAAAATACATTCCTTTGAAGTAGGGAAAAATTGGCTTTACGCAAAAACTTAACCATAGAGCTTTCCACCAGCCATATTGCATATAGTATAGCTTTACTTTCATTGCATCTCTTGTGTTACCTTGCCAGCATATTCCATGTGCTGACCCGTTTTTCGGGCTGCAACGTCTCATGTTGCAGACTTTTCAGACGACGAGTAAGATGCCGTTTTTAGGTCGTGGTTCTATACTCAGTGATGCCGCTGGAGTTGATGGACTCACTTATCTTCCAAGCCTTCCGCTGTTATCGTGTTAGATGGCCTTCAGCCATATTATTTGTAATAAATTCATCGTTGGACTATCGATGTAATAAGTGTGTGATTGCTACTCTGTTATAAATCCTTCGAGTACCATGCGTGTCAGCATTACTGATCCAGGGATGACACTGATGCATGGAGATCAGACTGTTTGAGGTCTGGTCACTACAGAATTTTCATTGTAGAACTTGGCTTTATATTCCAACGATGGGCTTCCTCTAATGCCCTATGTCTTCATGAGCAAGCAAGTTGATGCACACCCACTAGTTTTCTTTTGAGCTTTCATACACTTATAGCTCTAAGTGCATCTGTTACATGGCAATCCCTACTCACTCACATTGATATCTATTGACGGGCATCTCCATAGCCCATTGATACGCCTAGTCGATGTGAGACTTTCTCCCTACTTTTGTCTACTACCACCTTATATTTCACCCATAGTGCTATATCCATGGCTCACGCTCATGTATTGCGTGAAGAGTTTAAAAACTTCGAAAAAGTAAAGAATGAAAACAATTGCTTGGCTCACACCGGGATGGGCATGAGGGGTACCTTGTGTTAAGAAAAGAGATCATAAAAGACTATATGATTTTGTAGGGATAACATTCTTTAGCATTGATATTTTGAAAGACTTGATTGTTTGTTGGGATGCCCGAGTATTAACTTCTTTTATGTCAAATGATAGACCATTGCTTTGAATCACTCGTGTCTTAATATTCATGCCATGATTAGATTACATGATCAAGATTATGCTAGGTAGCATTCCACATCAAAAATTATCTTTTTATCATTTACCTACTCGAGGACGAGCAGGAATTATGCTTGGGGATGCTGATACGTCTCCACCGTATCTATAATTTTTGATTGTTCCATGCCAATATTCTACAACTTTCATATACTTTTGGCAACTTTTTATACTATTTTTTGGGACTAACATATTGATCCAGTGCCTAGTGCCAGTTCCTGTTTGTTGCATGTTTTTTGTGTCGCAGAATATCCATATCAAACGGAATAAAAAAGGACGGAGATTTTTTTGGAATATATGTGAATTTTGGGAAGCGGAACCAATACGAGACGATGCCCGGGTGGGCCACGAGGCAGGGGGCGCACCCACCAGGGGCAGGCGCGCCCTGGGCCCTCGTGGCCACACCGTAAGGCGGTTGATGCCATTCTTTCGCCGCAAGAAAGCTAATATCCGGATAAAAATTGTGTCCAAAATTTAGCCCAGTCAGAGTTACAGATCTACGGGAATTTAAGAAACGGTGAAGGGCCAGAATCCGGGAACGCAGAAATAGAGAGAGACAGAGAGACATATCCAATCTCGGAGGGGCTCTCGCCCCTTCGCCGCCATGGAGGCCATGGACCAGAGGGGAAACCCTTCTCCCACCTAGGAAGAAGGTCAAGGAAGAAGAAGAAGGAGGGGGGGCTCTCTCCCCCTCGCTTCCGGTGGCAGCGGAGTGCCACCGGGGCCATCATCGTGTGACGATGATCTACACCAACACCTCCGTCATCTTCACCAACATCCTCATCACCTTCCCCCATCTATCTACAACGGTCCACTCTCCCGCAACCCGCTGTACCCTCTATTTGAACATGGTGCTTTATGCTTCATATTATTATCCTATGACGTGTTGCCATCCTATGATGTCTGAGTAGATTATCGTTGTCCTATCGGTGATTGGTGAATTGCTATGATTGATTTAATTTGCTTGTGGTTATGTTGCTGTCCTTTGGTGCCCATCACATGAGCGTGCGCGTGGATCACACCATAGGGTTAGTTGTATGTTGATAGGACTACGTATTAGAGGGCAAGAATGAGAGAAACTTCAACCTAGCGTAGAAATTGATGCATACGGGATTGAAAGGGGACCAATATATCTTAATGCTATGGTTGGGTTTTACCTTAATGAACGTTAGTAGTTGCGGATGCCTGCTAATAGTTCCAATCATAAGTGCATAGAATTCCAAGTAAGGGATGACATGCTAGCAGTGGCCTCTACCACATAAAACTTGCTATCGGTCTAGTAATGTAGTCAATTGCTTAGGGGCAATTTCGCAACTCTTACCACCACTTTTCCACACTCGCTGTATTAACTTTATTGCTTCTTTACCTAGACAACCCCTAGTTTTATTTACGTGCTCTTTATATTCTTGCAAACCTATCCAACAAAAACTACAAAGTACTTGTAGTTTCATACTTGTTCTAGGTAAAGTAAACGTCAAGCGTGCGTAGAGTTGTATCGGTGGTCGATAGAACTTGAGGGAATATTTGTTCTGCCTTTAGCTCCTCGTTGAGTTCGACACTCTTACTTCTCGAAAGAGGCTACAACTGATCCCCTACACTTGTGGGTTATTAGTATGCCATCTTATTTTCGACGCGGAGTGCTCTTTCCGGATCACTTGTTAATGTGATCACTCCATTGGGCCCCGGCATTTTAAGCTTCATGTACCCGTAATGGGGTATAACTTGAAAGCGTAAGAAAGCATCCCGTCCTATGAGGGCATGGTATCCGCTATGAAAGGGAACAATGTGGAAGAGTAGTTCCTCCGATCTGTAGTTATTAGACCGAATAATACATCGAGCTTAATGCTTCCCGAACACCAGGCCTCGCGGCTAGGTATAATTCCTCTAAAGGTTGTGTTGGTGTGCTCAATGCAGGATTTTTCGACCTGCATTTTTGCAAGCGTTTTCTCATATATGAGGTTCCGTCTGCTTCCTCCGTCCATGAGTACTTTAGTGAGGCGAAAACCATCCACTATTGGATCTAGTACAAGAGCTGCTGATGCTCGGATCGGCCGGACTCGAGGTGCGTCTCCGGCAGTAAAACTAATTGACGTGTCACTCCATGGGCTTGCAGAGCTAATTTGGTAGACCTCGGCAAGTTCGCGATTTGCTCTCTTGCGGTGGTTATTTGAGGAGAACGTCTCGAAGACAGTTCAGACATCGATATCTTTCTCCCTTGATATGGTGGTGGCGAGAATTGCCGTACCACCCTTTGCTACCTGCCGGAGTACCCAACATGCTCTAATGCTATGGTTTGGTACATTATCCGGGGTTGTGTGTATTTGGCAAGGTGTATCGAGCAGTTCGTCCAATACAGATTTGTGCTTTAATAAAAGCTTGCTCTTCTTGCCAATAGGCCTGTTATCAGATGACCTACTAGGGTATGTCCGTTTAGCCTTGATAACGTATTGTACGGGTGTGGACTGTTCGAGAGGTGTATGATGTCTGCTACACAACCTTCTTCTTGTAGACGTTGTTGGGCCACAAAGTGCAGAGGTTTGTAGGACAGTAGCAAATTTCCCTCAAGTGGATGACCTAAGGTTTATCAATCCGCGGGAGGCGTAGGATGAAGATGGTCTCTCTCAAGCAACGCTGCAACCAAATAACAAAGAGTCTCTTGTGTCCCCAACACACCCAATACAATGGTAAATTGTATAGGTGCACTAGTTTGGCGAAGAGATGGTGATACAAGTGCAATATGGATGGTAGATGTTGGTTTTTGCAAACTGAAAATATAAAAACAGCAAGGTAGTAAGTGATAAAAGTGATCATAAATGGTGTTGCAATGGTAGGAAACAAGGCCTAGGGTTCATACTTTCACCAGTGCAAGTTCTCTCAACAAGGATAACATAATTGGATCATATTACTAGCCCTCAACATGCAACAAAGAGTCACTCCAAAGTAACTAATAGCGGAGAACAAACGATGATATTATGGTAGGGTACGAAAGCACCTCAAAGTTATCCTTTCTGATCGATCTATTCAAGAGTCAGTAGTAACGTTCAATCTATCATAGAGTTCGTACTAGAAAAACACCTTAAGATACAAATCAACCAAAACCCTAATGTCACCTAGATACTCCATTGTCACCTCAAGTATCCATGGGCATGATTATACGATATGCATCACACAATCTCAGAAACATCTATTCAACCAACACATAGAACTTCAAAGAGTGCCCCAAAGTTTCTACTGGAGAGTCAAGATGAAAACGTGTGCCAACCCCTATGCATAGATTCCCACGGTCACGGAACCCGTAAGTTGATCACCAAAACATACATCAAGTGAATCACGTGATATCCCATTGTCACCACAGATAAGCACATGCAAGACATACATCAAGTGTTCTCAAATCCTTAAAGACTCAATCCGATAAGATAACTTCAAAGGGAAAACTCAATCCATTACAAGAGACTAGAGGAGGAGAAGCATCATATGATACAACTAGAATAGCAAGGCTCGTCATACATCAAGATCGTGCTATCTCAAGAACACGAGAGAGAGAGAGAGAGAGAGATCAAAGACATAGCTACTGATACATACCCTCAGCCCCGAGGGTGGACTACTCCCTCCTCGTCATGGAGAGCGCCGGGATGATGAAGATGGCCACCGGTGAGGGTTCCCCCCTCCGGCAGGGTGCCAGAATGGGGTCTAGATTGGTTTTTGGTGGCTACAGAGGCTTTCGGCGGTGGAATTCCCGATCTAGGTTAATTTCCGAAGGTTTCAGTATTTATAGGATTTTTTGGCGTAGGGCACAAGTCAGGGGGGCTTTTGGGTTGTCCACGAGATAGGAGGGCGCGCCCCCTGCCCAAGGCAGGCCCCCACCCTCGTGGGCAGCCTGTGGCTCTCCTGGCCCAACTCTTTTACTTCGGGGGCTTATTTTGGTCCAGAAAAATATCATCAAAAATTGGCACGTTAATTGGACTCCGTATGATATTCCTTTTCTGTAAAACCCTAAAACAGGAGAAAAACAGAAACTAGCACTAGGCTCTGGGTTAATAGGTTAGTCCCAAAAATCATATAAAAGTGTATATAAAAGCCCGTAAGACATCCTAGACGGATAATATAATAGCATGGAACAATAAAAAATTATAGATACGTTGGAGACGTATCAAGCATCCCCAAGCTTAATTCCTGCTCGTCCTCGAGTAGGTAAATGATAAAACAGAATTTTTGATGTGGAATGCTACCTAACATAATTTTTCAATGTAATTCTCTTAATTGTGGCATGAATGTTCATATCTGAAAGACTCAAGATAAAAGTCTATATTGACATAAGAAATAATAATACTTCAAGCATACTAACAAAGCAATCATGTCTTCTCAAAATACTATGGCTAAAGAAAGTTATCCCTACAAAATCATATAGTCTGGCTATGCTCCCTCTTCATCACACAAAATATTCATATCATGCACAACCCCGATTTCAGCCAAGCACTTGTTTTCATACTCTATTCTTTCAAACCTTTCTACTTTCACGCCATACATGAGCGTGAGCCATGGACATAGCACTATGGGTGGAATAGAGGTGGTTGTGGAGAAGACAAAAAGGAGGGAGATAGTTTCACATCAACTAGGCGTATCAATGGGCTATGGAGATGCCCATCAATAGATATCAATGTGAGTGAGTAGGGATTGCCATGTAACGGATGCACTAGAGCTAAATATGTATGAAAGCTCAACAAAAGAAACTAGTGGGTGTGCATCCAACTTGCTTGATCATTAAGACCTAGGGCATTTGAGGAAGCCCATCGTTGGAATATACAAGCCAAGTTCTATAATGAAAGTTCCCACTAGTATATGAAGTGACTAAGCATGAGACTCTCTACAATGAAGAACATGGTGTTACTTTGAAGTACAAGTGTGGAAAAAAGATAGTAGCAATTGTCCCTTTTTTTGGGCCTTTCTCTTTCTTTGGCCTTTTTTTTCATTTTCTTTTTTTTGCGGAGGGGCTTTATTGATTTAGCCTTTCCTCCCATGGGACAATGCTCTAATAATGATGATCATCACACTTTCATTACAACTCGATATTACAACTCAATACTACAATAAAGTATGACTCTATATGAATGCCTTCGACAGTGTACCGGGATGTGCAATGAAACAAGAGTGACATGTATGAAAAGTCATGCACAGTGGCCTTGCCACAAATACGATGTCAACTACATGATCATGCATGGCAATATGACAATATGATGCGTGTCATATGAATGGAACGGTGGAAAGTTGCATGGCAATATATCTCGGAATGGCTATGGAAATGCCATGATAGGTAGGTATGGTGGCTGTTTTGAGGAAGGATATATAGTGGGTGTATGGTACCGGCGAAAGTTGCGTGGTGCAAGAGAGGCTAGCAATGGTGGAAGGGTGAGAGTGCGTATAATCCATGGACTCAATATTAGTCATAAGAACTCATATACTTATTGCAAAAATCTACGAGTCATAAAAAAAGCAATCAACGCATGCTCCTAGGGGGGAGGTTGGTAGGAGTTAACCATCACGCGCCCCCAACCTCCACACAAAGGTTGACACTTTACAAATACCTCATGCTCTAACTTCATCACATAGCGGTTCACCATACGTGCATGCTACGGAAATCACTAACCTTAACAGAAGCATTTCTTAGTTTCATAATAACTCCACTAGCATGACTCTTATATCACTATCCTCATAACTCAAAACAATTATCAAGCATCCAACTTCTCATCATATTTAATGCACTTAGTGTGGAAGTTTTTACTACATTGATATTGGATGTCTATCACGTGGAGACTAATTTTTTAGCCTAAACACATTACCATGCTGTTCTAATAGACTCTCAAAAGGATATAAGTGAAGCATGAGAGTTCATCTGTTTCTTCAAAATAAAACCACCGCCGTGCTCTAAAAGATAAAATTGAAGCACTAGAGCAATAACAAACTACTCCGAAAGATATAAGTGAAGATCAATGAGTAGTTGAATAATTATGTAACTATGTGAAGACTCTCTAACATTTGAAGAACTTCAGATCTTGGGATATTATTCAAACAGCAAGCAAAACAAAATAAAATAAATTGATGCTCCAAGCAAAACACATATCATGTGGTGAATAAAAATATAGCTCCGAGTGTAGTTACCGATGGATGAAGACGAAAGAGGGGATGCCTTCCCGGGCCATCCCCAAGCTTAGGCTTTTGGTTGTCCTTGAATTTTACCTTGGGGTGCCATGGGCATCCCCAAGCTGAGGCTCTTGCCACTCTTTGTTCCATAGTCCATCAAAGCAATACTCAAAACTTGAAAACTTCACAACACAAAACTTAGACAAAAATCTCGTGAGATCCGTTAGTGTAAGAAAGCAAACCACTACTCAAAGGTACTGCAATGAATTAATTCTTTGTTTATATTGGTGTTAAAACTACTGTATTCCGACTTCTCTATGGTTCATACTTGCCAATACTGCTCATAGATGCATTGAAATAAGCAAACAACACACGAAAAACAGAATCTATCAAAAACAGAACAGTCTGTAGTAATCTGCAGGTTTCGCATACTTCTGTAACTCCAAAAAATTCAAACTAAATTGGTAAACGTGAGGAATTTGTCTATTAATCATCTTCAAAAATAATCAACTTAATAGCACGCTCCAGTAAAATCTGATGACCATTCTAGCGAGCGCTAACGATTCTGTTTTTCACAGCAAGATCATATAAACTTCACACAAGTCTTCCCAGAGGTTCTACTTGGCACAAACACTAATTAAAACACAAAACTACATCTAAACAGAAGCTAGATGCAATATTTATTCCTAAACAGAAGCAAAAACAAAGAAAACAAGATAGAGTTGGGTTGCCTCCCAACAAGCACTATCGTTTAACGCCCCTAGCTAGGCATGATGATTTCAATGATGCTCGCGTAAAAGATAAGAATTGAAACATAAAGGGAGAATCATGAAGAATATAACTAGCACATTTAAGTCTAACCCACTTCCTATGCGTAGGGATTTTGTGAGCAAACAACTTATGGGAACGATAATCAACTAGCACAGGAAGGGAAAATGAGCATAACTTCAAAACTTTAAGCACATAGAGAGGAAACTTGATATTATTGCAATTCCTACAAGCATATGTTCCTCCCTCATAATAATTTTCAGTAGCATCATGAATGAATTCAACAATATAACCAACACATAGAGCATTTTTGTCATGATCCCCAAGCATATAAATTTTATTACTCTCCACCTAAGCAAAATTCTTCTCATTCGGAATAGTGGGAGTATCATAAGAGACTTGAATACTATAGATTGTCTCCACATTAAAAGAGTAATGTTCAGAAAAAGGGTAATCATAATCATGACAAGTTTTATAAATATAATCATCACTATTTTTTATAGCATAAGTGTCATCACAATAATCATCATAAATAGGAGGTATGCTTTCATCATAATAGATTTGCATATCAAGACTTGGGAGGCTAAAAATATCATCATCAAGCGTAGCATCCCCAAGCTTGGGACAAACATTAATTGCAGCAAATAAATTCTCAAATATATCATTCTCATCAAACATAGCATCCCCAAGCTTGGGCCTTTCCATATCATAAGCATAATTACTCTCATCGTTAATAGTATGGATAGCACCGATAGTATAGCAATTATCATCATCACAATGAGTAATAGGAGCAAAATCATTTGGAAGGGATACCTTTTTGTCTTTGCCTCTCCGTCTTTTCTTTTTCTTCTTGACATTAAGTATGGGTTTAATCTTATTTTTGGAGCTCCTTATTAATGAGATTGGTAGAATGGGAGGCTCCTTCTCGTTACCTGATTCATCATAAGAAATAATAGGAGGATATTGGGAAATCTCTTCCCTTTCATTAGTATTATTTCCATCTCCTATTTGTTTTCTTGAATTAAGGTAATTGGCAATATAAGGATTTTCAATGCAATTCACCGCACAATACATATATATTTCCTCTATATCAAAGCCAAGAAGTTTATCAATGGGAAATCCTGGAAGAAACTTAGTTCTACATTTAATTTCTTCATAACCCAAAAGCAAGATAAGTTCATTATGATGTGCAAGGGAAATCAAGTCATCACAATTTTTGGACACAATTCGATCATGAAACAATTCGCATTGGGTAATGAAATGACCACGTTCATTGCAAAGTTCACAAGTACGGCTAAGGCATTTTAAATTTTCATCACAATCATCTAGCATCTGTAGCAACCATTTAGTTTCTAAATACTTATGCCTCTTGCAAAATCTATCTTCCCTCTTCAGTATGTACTTGCAACTCTATACACTCCACAAAAATCAACATGCTTATATGAGATATTTTCATCATGACTTGTGCAATCATCATTAGTACCATGGATATTCAAAGGATTCACACTAACAACATTGCAAGCATGCTCATCATTCAAGCCTTTAGTGCCAAGCATTCTATGTAATTCTACTTCTAGTACTTGAGCACAATTTTCCTTCCCATGATTTTCACGAAAGATATTAAAAAGATGAAGCATATGAGGTAATCTTAATTCCATTTTTTTGTAGTTTTGTTTTATAAACTAAACTAGTGATAAAACAAGAAACTAAGAGATTCGATTGCAAGATCTAAAGATATACCTTCAAGCACTAACCTCCCTGGCAACGACGCGAGAAAAGAGCTTGATGTCTATTACACAACCTTCTTCATGTAGACGTTGTTGGGCCTCCAAGTGCAGAGGTTTGTAGGACAGTAGCAAATTTCCCTCAAGTGGATGACCTAAGGTTTATCAATCCGCGGGAGGCGTAGGATGAAGATGGTCTCTCTCAAGCAACCCTGCAACCAAATAACAAAGAGTCTCTTGTGTCCCCAACACACCCAATACAATGGTAAATTGTATAGGTGCACTAGTTCGGCGAAGAGATGGTGATACAAGTGCAATATGGATGGTAGATATTGGTTTTTGCAAACTAAAATATAAAAACAGCAAGGTAGTAAGTGATAAAAGTGAGCATAAACGGTGCTGCAATGGTAGGAAACAAGGCCTAGGGTTCATACTTTCACTAGTGCGAGTTCTCTCAACAAGGATAACATAATTGGATCATATTACTAGCCCTCAACATGCAACAAAGAGTCACTCCAAAGTAACTAATAGCGGAGAACAAATGAAGAGATTGTGGTAGGGTATGAAACCACCTCAAAGTTATCCTTTCTGATCGATCTATTCAAGAGTCCGTAGTAACATTCAATCTATCATAGAGTGCGTACTAGAATAACACATTAAGATACAAATCAACCAAAACCCTAATGTCACCTAGATACTCCATTGTCACCTCAAGTATCCGTGGGCATGATTATACGATATGCATCACACAATCTCAGAAACATATATTCAACCAACACATAGAACTTCAAAGAGTGCCCCAAAGTTTCTACTGGAGAGTCAAGACGAAAACGTGTGCCAACCCCTATGCATAGATTCCCAAGCTCACGGAACCCGCAAGTTGATCACCAAAACATACATCAAGTGAATCATGTGATATGCCATTGTCACCACAGAGAAGCACATGCAAGACATACATCAAGTGTTCTCAAATCCTTAAAGACTCAATCCGATAAGATAACTTCAAAGGGAAAACTCAATCCATTACAAGAGAGTAGAGGGGGAGAAGCATCATAAGATCCAACTAGAATAGCAAAGCTCGCGATACATCAAGATCGTGCCATCTCAAGAACACGAGAGAGCGAGATCAAACACATAGCTACTGATACACACCCTCAGCCCCGAGGGTGGACTACTCCCTCCTCGTCATGGAGAGCGCCGGGATGATGAAGATGGCCACCGGTGAGGGTTCCCCCTCCGGCAGGGTGCCGGAACGGGGTCTAGATTAGTTTTTGGTGGCTACAGAGGCTTTCGGCGGCGGAACTCTCGTTCTAGGTTAATTTGTGAAGGTTTCAATATTTATAGGATTTTTTGGCGTAGGGCACAAGTCAGGGGGGCTTCTGGGCTGTCCACGAGATAGGAGGGCGCCCCCTGCCCACGGCACGCCCCCACCCTCGTGGGTAGCCCGTGGCTCTCCTGGCCCAACTCTTTTACTTCGGGGGCTTATTTTGGTCCAGAAAAAATCATCAAAAATTGGCACGTCAATTGGACTCCGTTTGATATTCCTTTTTTGTAAAACCCTAAAACAGGAGAAAAACAGAAACTGGCACTGGGCTCTGGGTTAATAGGTTGGTCCCAAAAATCATATAAAAGTGTATATAAAAGCCCATAAGACATCCTAGAGGATAATATAATAGCATGGAACAATAAAAAATTATAGATATGTTGGAGACGTATCAGTGTACTCTGGGTTTTCCAAGTATTTTCCACTCCGCGGTACTTTTGTACTAAGTGCGACAGCTCTGTGAAACTCAGAACTCGACGTCGGTTGAGGGCGTTCAAGACTCCCTCGTCCGTACAGTTGCGGTAAAATAGAGGGACCGTGATATGAACATGGATGTCCCTGATTACAAGTTTGCACTCCATGGAAATGTTAGTTGGAAGGAATTGTTGAGTCGAACAAAATATCTGAAGTTCGCAAAGGTGAAAGCTAAACTTATGCATTTGATAAAATATTTGCATTGATTCTTTGTACTGGCCTATTTTCTTTTGTGTGATGAACAGCTAGAGTCGAGGACGACTCGTTTTCAAGAGAGGGAGGATGATGAGGACATGACAACCATTCAACCCTTAGAGTCGAGGATGACTCCTCTTCAAGTGGGGGAGGATGATGAGGACATGACAACCATTTATACATCCTCGTGCATCAAAGGAGAAATCCTAATAATTTGTGCCAAACGAATACATTGCCATGTGAACGCTAACTTAAGTTTATACTATAACCTTGAGCACATGGCTGCACTTTCATCTCCTTTGTTGTCGGGAACTCATGTGCGATATTGAAGAAGGCCAAACATATTTCAGTCCGCACAAAACAATGTTTTATGGCGAAGAAACAAAGTTAGGAATCCATGAAGAAAAGAGTTGTCTGCTGAAGAAACATTGTTCCGATTCTGGCTAAACAATGTTTTGCACGAGTTTGGATATTCCGACTTGTGAAAGGTTCCCACAACTCGAGTTTTCTGTTGAATGAAACATTGTTCGACCCTAGTGAACAATGTTTGGTCGGGAACTGCCAACTACCTCCAACGAGAGTTTTCCAGAAGCTACCTCATTAAGTCTCTAAGCCATTTAGTCAAACCGAAGCTGGTTCTCTTTCACACCTAAGCTGGTTCCCAAAGCTAGTTTTTATTTCACACCTAACCACGGGGGTTGTCCCGATTATAAATAGGCTAGCTCTTCCCTTCGTTGGGGACTTTTGCCATTTCTATCAAAGACCAAAGACATAGACTCCTCCTGAGTTTGGAGAGATCTTGTTACCCTTATTCTCGTGATTCCTTGAGAAATTGCTCCTAATTCGTGCTCCATGACTAGATCGTGTTGTGTGGGTTAGTGTTCGTGGTTTCCCTTGCAGATTGCACCTATCCCGTGCTCCACGACTTACGAGCGTGGTTGTGTGGGGGTAGTATTGCGGGTTGTGGATCAGCGAATGTTCGGATTGTAAGCTTCGGTCAGCATCCTCCTCGTCGGGTCATAATCTCTTATTTTCTATTTTCCGGCTGCTTGCAGCTAGTTATCCCCATCCACTTATTGATCCTACGCCGTGAAGATCGGACCTCCCCCTTGTCCACCCTCTTCTCCGAAGACGGTGGCATATCATCTGGTATTCAGAGCAAGGTTTACACGGTAGGATCTGTATCTTGTTGCTAGATCTATCCTTTTTAGTTTGGCTTTTTCCCCGTCCTAAAGTCCAAAGCCAGAAAAGCCACAAAAATAATCCAAGCCTTTGTTTGCTGAGATCTTGTTGTTTGCTTTCCTCTTTGTGTTGGCACCAAGTTCGATCCGAAGTTGCTGATGTTTTCTTCGAGTCTTGTTGTTGGATGTTTTGTGTTGCAAAAAAAGAAAAAGAGAGAGAGAGAAAAAAAGAGCAAAAAAATAGAGAGAAAAAGAGAGAAAAAAAGAAGAGAAAGTGTTGAGCAAGTGTGCAATCATATTCAGTTGGGTGAGAAATTTTATAAGTTGCAGTGGCAAGTGTTGTAGCTCAAACGTGGTGCAAAGATCTACGCATTTTCTTGTCTATTTGGTTTGCATCGATTGGATCTCAGCACTAGCCCTCCTCATTTTACCCCACCAAGATCCACCCAAAAACTATCAGCTTCATTCCTTTCATTCGCCTGTCCACTCCTCATCTTCTACCACCGCACAACCGCCAAGGAATAATTAGGATTTCGGTAAGCAAGAAGGTGAGTTGAGTGTTTTCCACGTATATATTCTTTCTTTGTCCACTTTCTTCGCAAGGATTAACATGGCAAGCTCCAACTCGAGTGTACATGGAGGAAATATTCTTGAAGAAGAGTTCCCAAAGACTCGAGCTGCACTTGGTGATGTGATTGAAGAAAGTATAGTTGCAACTTTGCAAAGGATGTTTGGAGGACGTTTACCTATTGCGGGCAATGGGGATCAACACCAACACAGCCCCACCGCCTCAGTGGTTGCCAACAATCGATGTTACCGTGGCAACAAAGCTCGCCACAATGGTCATGGGAGAGCTACAGGTGTCCGTGTTGATGGTACCACTATTGGTGGTGTTGAACAGAGGCAATGTAACCTTGCTGCACCCCATGATGGCGGGCTGCATGGAGGAGAAATTTGCGGGCGAGGCCATGGCCCCCGTGGGTTTGTCGCAGATCAAAGGCGACGAGCTGCACATGGTGGTGATGACATGTACCATGAAGAGATCCCAAATCACAACGATGCGTATGCTAAGATGGTGGATGATGAGTCATATTCCACGCCTCGTCGTGGTACTGTTTTTGGTCACCATGGTAGTCCCTATGATGGTCGTTTGGGAGATGACCATCACAACCAAGCAAGGATGAAGTTACACATTCCATCATTCACTGGAGAAGAGGATCCGAATGCTTATTTTGCGTGGGAGGAGAGATGTGATGAGATCTTCAATACTCATGGGATTTCTGAATTGAAGAGAGTTGAGCTCACATTTAATAAGTTCTCTGGCTATGCACTTTCTTGGTGGAAGCAGTTGCAAGAGGATCATCTTGTTTTGGGAGGTGACTATATCCGCATCTGGGACACAATGAAAAGAGTCACGCAGCATCGATTTGTTCCACTATACTATGAGAAGAAATTGTCCAAGAGATTGAAGGGGCTTATCCAAGGTTCTCGCACTGTCAAGGAGTACTATAATGAGATGGATAAGTTGTTGATTCGAACAAGAACCGATGAAAGTGATGAGGCAAAGAAGGCGAGATTCTTACATGGGCTGAATGATGAGATATCTGATTTTCTGGAGGTGTTTCCTTATGATATGACGTCTGATGTTGTACGTCGAGCTATGAGAGTGGAGAAGAAGAACATGTGCAATGGTTCGTCCCAGAATTTTTCAAAACGTTTCCCACTACTCCTTCATGGCAGCAACCACACCCTTCATCCACGATGGCGTCCTCACCAACAATTCATATTCAGGATAGGCGAAGCATTGGTTCAGCCGGAGCTTATCCTCCTCCACCAGTAACTTCTTTGGAGAGCAAAATCTTTCCAAAACCATATGAGTGAGAGTGTGCATATCACAAAATCCCACCACTTGAGAGTGACAAGGAAAGGGAGTTGAGTGCCTCCACCAAATATGAGAGAGTGTGTACACAAGCCAAAATTCTACAATTTGAGAGTGATAAGAAAAGTGATTTGAGTGATCCCACCAAATGTGAGGAAGAGTGCCCACTTCCGAAAATTCCACCTATTGAGAGGGATATGAGAGGTGAGTTGAGTGACTCCCCCAAATGTGAGGAAGAATGTCTATTTCCCAAAAATCCACATATTGAGAGTGATACGAGAGGTGAGTTGAGCGACTCCACCAAATGTGAGGAAGAATGTCTATTTCCCCAAAATCCACATATTGAGAGTGATAAGAGAGGTGAGTTGAGCGACTCCACCAAATGCGAGGATGAGTGTCCACTTTCCAAAACTCCACATATTGAGAGTGATAAGAGAGGTGAGGTGAGTGAGTCCACTAAATGTGAGGATCAGATTGCTCAACAAGACTTTAACAAGGTAAAAGTCTCCTGCCCAAATATACCACGCAATCAGCAAGAGAGGATTAGTGAATTGTGCGAGTCCACCAAATGTGAGGGTGAGGTCGTCCAACATGAGATTAAAGAGCTGAGTGTTATACCACACCATCAAAGTGAGAGGATTAGTGAGTTGTGTGAGTCCAGCAAATCTGAGCTTGAGGTGTTTACACACAATATCAAACAGATGAGTGATCCACCAATTGAAGGGAGAGAAGACTATTCTATTACTAACCGTTCACAAAGTTCTCTTTATTTGAAGTATGTGCAGATGCAAAAATCATACTCAGCTGCCCTGCTACAGCGATGGGAGGATGAGATCCATGAACAATTATGGTGTACGTGGAGTCCCATCGAAGAAACTTCATGTGGGGTAAGTGATCTTCAAAAAGGCAGGGAAGTAATCAGTGAGGTAAAACAAAAGAGATCTTTCATCTTGAAGCACCTAGAGGTATGCCCTTATGAACTCTTGAAGCATTGGTGCGATGAAATCAGAGAAAAGATGCTTGCTATCTCTTCCATCAAACAATACCCTTTTGTTAAGCATAACAAAACCATCAAGAAGCCGACAAAACTGAAAACTGAATATGCTTATTCAACTCTTACTTTGCCAAGATATTTTGTATTGTCCTCGTGCTATTATTTTTTAGAAAAAAGGAAGTCGAGGGCGACTTTTCTTCAAGAGAGGGAGGATGATATGAACATGGATGTCCCTGATTACAAGTTTGCACTCCATGGAAATGTTAGTTGGAAGGAATTGTTGAGTCAAACAAAATATCTGAAGTTTGCAAAGGTGAAAGCTAAGCCTATGCATTTGATAAAATATTTGCATTGCTTCTTTGTACTAGCCTATTTTCTTTTGTGTGATGACCAGCTAGAGCCGAGGACCACTCGTTTTCAAGAGAGGGAGGATGATGAGGACATGACAACCATTTCACACTTAGAGTTGAGGACGACTCCTCTTCAAGAGGGGGAGGATGATGATGACATGACAACCATTTATACATCCTCGTGCATCAAAGGAGAAATCCTAATAATTTGTGCCAAACGAATACATTGCCAGGTGAACGCTAACTTAAGTTTATACTATAACCTTGAGCACATGGCTGCACTTTCATCTCCTTTGTTGTTGGTTGAACTCAGGTGTGATATTGAAGAAGGCCAAACACATTTTAGTCCGCGCAAAACAATGTTTTATGGCGAAGAAACAAAGTTAGGAATCCATGAAGAAAAGAGTTATCTGCTGAAGAAACATTGTTCCGATTCTGGCGAAGCAATGTTTTGCACGAGTTTGGATATTCTGACTTGTGAAAGGTTCCCACAACTTGAGTTTTCTGCTGAAGGAAACATTGTTCGACCCCAGTGAACAATGTTTAGTCGGGAACTACCAAGTACCTCCAACGAGAGTTTTCCAGAAGCTACCTCATTAAGTCTCTAAGCCATTTAGTCAAACCGAAGCTGGTTCTCTTTCACACCTAAGATGGTTCCCAAAGCTAGTGTTTATTTCACACCTAACCAGGGGGGTTGTCCCGATTATAAATAGGCTAGCTCTTCCGTTCATTGGGGACTTTTGCCATTTCTATCAAAGACCAAAGACATAGACTCCTCCTGAGATTGGAGAGATCTTGTTACCCTTATTCTCGTGATTCCTTGAGAAATTGCTCCTAATTCATGCTCCACGACTAGATTGTGTTGTGTGGGTTAGTGTTCGTGGTTTCCCTTGCGGATTGCACCTATCCCGTGCTCCACGACTTACAAGCGTTGTGGATCGGCGAATGTTCGGATTGTAAGCTTCGGTGAGCATCCTCCTCGTCGGGTCATAATCTCTTATTTTCTATTTTCTGGCTGCTTGCAGCTAGTTATCCCCGTCCACTTATCGATCCTACGCCGTGAAGATCGGACCTCCCCCTTGTTCACCCTCTTCTCCGAAGACGGTGGCATATCAGACCGCTTCGTCGTCACAACAATCCTTGATCTTGTTTTTGACAAGAAGGTTTCTAGCCCAAAAGTGGCTGACAGTTTCCTTGGGCTGCTGTTGTATGTTCGCCAGATCATCTATGTCCGGAAATCCGGATTTACTTGGAGAGTTTTTCCCGGGGTGGGTGGGTGCTGGTAATTTTGAGTCCCGACCCAAAGTGATATTCGGGGTTTTGACTGAAGGAAATATGCCCTAGAGGCAATAATAAACTTGTTATTTATATTTCCTTATATCATGATAAATGTTTATTATTCATGCTAGAATTTTATTAACCAGAAACTTAGTACATGTGTGAATACATAGACAAAATAGAGTGTCCCTAGTATGCCTCTACTAGACTAGCTCATTGATCAAAGATGGTTATGTTTCCTAGCCTAAGACATGAGTTGTCATTTGATCAAAGGGATCACATCATTAGAAGAATGATGTGATGGACAAGACCCATCCGTTAGCTTAGCAACTTGATCGTTTAGTTTTACTGCTATTGCTTTCTTCATGACTTACACATGTTCCTATGACTATGAGATTATGCAACTCCCGAATACCGGAGGAACACCTTGTGTGCTATCAAATGTCACAACGTAACTGGGTGATTATAAAGATGCTCTACAGGTGTCTCCGAAGGTGTTTGTGGTGTTGGCATAGATCAAGAATAGGATTTTTCACTCCGAGTGTCGGAGAGGTATCTCTGGGCCCTCTTGGTAATACACATCATAATAAGCCTTGCAAGCAAATGACTAATGAGTTAGTCACGAGATGATGTATTACGGAACGAGTAAAGAGACTTGTCGGTAACGAGATTAACTAGGTATAATGATACCGACGATCGAATCTCGGGCAAGTAACATAACGATGACAAAGGGAACAACGTATGTTGTTATGCGGTTTGACCGATAAGGATCTTCATAGAATATGTAGGAGCCAATATGAGCATCTAGGTTCCGCTATTGCTTATTGACGGGAGATGTGTCTCGGTCATGTCTACATAGTTCTCAAACCCGTAGGGTCCGCACGCTTAACATTCGATGATGATTTGTATTATGAGTTATGTGATTTGATGACCGATGTTTGTTCGGAGTCCCGGATGAGATCGTGGACATGACGAACAGTCTCGAAATGGTCTAGACGTAAAGATCAATATATTAGAAGTCTATATTCGGATATCAGAAAGGTTCCGAGCGATTCGGGAATTTTTCGGAGTACGGGAGAGTTACGGGAATTTGTCAGGAGAAGTATTTAGGCCTTATTGGGCCATATGAGAATAGAGGAGGCAGGCCAAAGGGAAGGAGGCGCTCCCCCCCCATGGATCCGAATTGGACTAGGGGAAAGGGGGCAGCGCCCCCCCTTGCCCTTTCCTACTCCCTCTCTCTTTCCTTCTTCCTTCTCTCCTACTCCGGAAAGGAAAACGGGAATCCTACTAGGACTTGGGAGTCCTAGTAGGACTCCCACACTTGGCGCGCCCCCTCCAGGGATGGCCTCCTCCTCCTCCCTCCTTTATATGTGTGGGCAGGGGCACCCCAAAGACACTCCAAGATTTGTCATAGCCGTGTGCGGTGCCTCTCTCCACAGTTACACACCTCGGTCATATCGTTGCAGTGCTTAGGCGAAGCCCTGCGCCGGTGGCTTCATCATCACCGTCACCACGCCGTCGTGCTGAAGAAACTCTCCCGTGACGCTCAACTGGATCAAGAGCTTGTGGGACGTCATCGAGTTGAACGTGTGCTGAACGCGGAGGTGCCGTACGTTCGGTGCTTGGATCGGTTGGATCGCGAAGACGTTCGACTACATCAACCGCGTCACTGGACGCTTCCGCTTTCGGTCTACGAGGGTATGTAGACACACTCTCCCCTCTCGTTGCTATGCATCTAGTAGATAGATCTTGCGTGATCGTAGGAAAATTTTGAAATACTACGTTCCCCAACAGTGGTATCAGATCCAGGTCTATGTGTAGATGATATGCACGAGTAGAACACAATGAGTTGTGGCCGATAATAGTCATACTGCTTACCAGCATGTCATACTTTGATTCGGCGGTATTGTGAGATGAAGCGGCCCGGACCGACATTACGCGTACGCTTACGCGAGACTGGTTTCACCGTTACGAGCGCTCGTTGCTTAAAGGTGACTGGCGGGTGTCTGTCTCTCTCCCTTTAGTTGAATCGAGTGTGGCTATGCCCGATCCTTGTGAAGGTTAAAACAACACATACTTGATGAAAAATCATTGTGGTTTTTTGTATGCGTAGGTAAGAACGGTTCTTGCTAAGCCTGTAGCAGCCACGTAAAACTTGCAACAACAAAGTAGAGGACGTCTAACTTGTTTTTGTAGGGCATGTTGTGATGTGATATGGTCAAGACGTGATGAGTTATACGTTATTGTATGAGATGATCATGTTTTGTAAATTATCGGCAACCGACAGGAGCCTTATGGTTGTCTCTTTATTGTATGAATTGTGAAGGCGATGTAATTGCTTTACTTTATCACTATGAGTTAGCCATAGTAGTAGTAGCAATAGTTGGCAAGACGACCACGACGCTACGATGAAGATCATGGTGTCAAGCTGGTGACGATGGAGATCATGACGATGCTTTGGAGATGGAGATCAAAAGCACAAGATGATGATGGCCATATCATGTCACATATTTTGATTGCATGTGATGTTTATCTTATTATGCTTCTTATTTTTCTTAGTACGGCGGTAGCATTATAAGATGATCCCTTACAAAATTTCAAGGTACAAGTGTTCTCCCTGAGTATGCACCATTGCAAAAGTTCTTTGTGCTGAGACACCACGTGATGATCGGGTGTGATAGGCTCTGCGTTCATGTACAACGGGTGCAAGATAGTTTTGCACATGCGGAATACTCGGGTTAAACTTGACGAGCCTAACATGTACAGACATGGCCTCGGAACAGGTCGAGCATGAATCATATAGTAGATATGATCAACATAAGATGTTCACCATTGAAAACTAATCCATCTCACGTGATGATCGGACATGGTTTAGTTGATTTGGATCACGTGATCATTTAGATGACTTGAGGGATGTCTATCTAAGTGGGAGTTCTTTAGTAATATGATTAATTGAACTTAATTTATCATGAACTTAGTCCTGATAGTTTTTGTATATCTATGTTGTAGATCAATGGCACATGCTACCGTTCCCTTGAATTTAATACATTCCTGGGGGAAGCTAAGTTGAAAGATGATGGTAGCAACTACATGGACTAGGTCCGTAACTTGAGGATTATCCTCATAGCTGCATAGAAGAATTATGTCCTTGAAGCACCGCTAGGTGAAAAGCCTGCTACAGGAGCAACACCTGATGGTATGAACATCTGGCAAGCTCGATCTGATGACTACTTGATAGTTTAGTATGCCATGCTTTACGGCTTTGAATCGGGACTTCCAAGACATTTTGAATGTCATGGAGCATATGAGATGTTCCAAGAGTTGAAGTTAATATTTCAAGAAAATGCCCGAGTTGAGAGATATGAAGTCTCCAACAAGTTCTATAGCTGCAAGATGGAGGAGAACAGTTCTGTCAGTGAACACTTACTCAAAATGTCTGGGTACCATAACCACATGACTAAGCTTGGTGTTAAAGTTGATGATGATAGTGTTATTGGAAGAGTTCTTGAATCACTGCCACCAAGCTATAAAGGCTTCATGATGAACTATAATATGCAAGGGATGGAGAAGACTATTCCCGAGCTCTTCGCAATGCTCAAAGCTACAGAGGTAGAAATCAAGAAGGAGCATCAAGTGTTGATGGTTAACAAAAGCACTAGTTTCAAGAAAAAGGGCAAGGGAAAGTAGGGGAACTTCAAGAAGAATAGAAAGCCAGTTGCTACTCCCGAGAAGAAATCCAAGTCTGGAGCCAAGCCTGAAACTGAGTGCTTCTACTAGGGACTGGTCACTTGAAGCGAAACTGCCTCGAGTATTTGGCGGATAAGAAGGATGGCAAAGTGAACAAAGGTATATTTGATATACATGTTATAGATGTGTACCTTACTAATGCTCGTAGTAGCGGCTGGGTATTTGATACTGGTTCGGTTGCTCATAATTGTAACTCGAAACAGGGCCTACAAATTAAACAAAGATTGGATAAGGACGAGGTGACGATGCGCATGGGAAATGGTTCGAAAGTCGATGTGATCTCCGTCGGCACGCTACCTCTACATCTACCTTCGGGATAAGTTTTATACCTAAATAATTGTTATTTGGTGCCAGCGTTGAGCATGAACATTATATCTGGATCTTGTTTGTTGCGAGATGGTTATTCATTTAAATCAAAGAATAATGGTTGTTCTATTTATATGAGTAATATCTTTTATGGTCATGCACCCTTGATGAATGATCTATTTTTGTTGAATCTCAATTGTAGTGATACACATATTCATAATATTGATGCCAAAAGATGCAAACTTGATAATGATAGTGCAACATATTAGTGGCACTGCTGTTTAGGTCATATTGGTGTAAAGCGCATGAAGAAACTCCATGCACATGGACTTTTGGAATCACTTGATTATGAATCATTTGATGCTTGCGAACCATGCCTTATGGGCAAGATGACTAAAACTCTGTTCTCCGGAACAATGGAGCGAGCTACTGACTTATTGGAAATAATACATACCGATGTATGCGGTCCGATGAGTGTTGAGGCTCGCGGCAGGTATCGTTCTTTTCTGACCTTCACGGATGATTTGAGCAGATATGGGTATATCTGCTTAATGAAACATAAGTCTGAAACATTTGAAAAGTTCAAAGAATTTCAGAGTGAAGTAGAGAATCATTGTAACAAGCATTGAACCAATAGTTGCTGATGACTGGCTACGCAAGATTGGAAGGGATTCGACCACCGCAAATTGCACGGATGCTGAGAGGGTGCGTTTTGCCGAACATCAGTTGGCTGGACCAGCCGCAGCATGGTGGGAGAATTACACATCCACTTTCCCTGTAGCCAATGTCACTTGGGATCAGTTTCAGCAAGCTTTTCGCACTGCCCATGTATCAACTGGAGCCATGAGCATGAAGAAGCGAGAGTTTCGCAACTTGCGCCAAGGAAATCGTACTGTGGCTCAATACATAGATGAGTTTAGTACTCTATCTCGTTATGCCCCGGATGATGTGGCCACAAATGCCGCGAAACAGGAGACGTTTATGGAAGGGCTGAATGATGAGATGAGCATATAGTTGATGGTGGCAACCTTCAACAACCACCAGGAGTTGGTAGACAATGCTCTTATGATTTAAGGGAAGCAGCAGCAGATAGAAAGCCGCAAGAGGAAGTATGGACAAGGCAGGAATAACTCTGGAGCCCAGCAGAACCCCCATTTCACCCCGAACTCGGGAGGATACACACATAACCATGGAGGCCACACCCATAATGGAGGAAGTTCTCACAACCACAATGGCTGCAAGAATGGGAATGGGAATGGAGCAAGCAATAATCAGAACCGCTCCACTCCATCCACACCCGCCAAGAGGGATTTAAGTCATGTTACATGTTTCAAGTGCGGGAAGAATGGACACTACGCCACGGACTGCCCTGAAGCTAAGAATGGGAACGGCAATGGAAGCGCCGGGAAGAAGTCCAACCCTTTCAACAAAGGACAAGTGAACCACGTGACCGTGGAGGAGGTTGAAGAGCAACCAGATGCAGTTGTCGGTAAGTTTTTGGTTAAGTCATTTACCACAGTAGTTCTTTTCGATACTGGTGCATCACATTCATACATTTCAAGGGGATTCGTGAACATATATAGGTTGCCCACCCAAGTCCTTAAGACCCCCATGTTATTAAGTTCTCCAGGAGCAGAGTATATGGCACATCAAGGATGTTTTCAGATGCCATTGACCATTGGACGACATGTTTTTCCCTCAAACCTGATAGTGTTGGAGTCACAAGGATTGGATGTGATACTAGGTATGGATTGGCTATCGATGTATGGAGGGAACATCGACTGTGCCAGTAGGTATACTTTGCTTACCACCCCAGAGGGAAAAAGGATCAATTATGTATCTAGGCATTCGCCTAGAAGGACACAAGTACATTCTCTCTCGGGAGTTGTTCAGGAGGAAGTGCCCGTAGTAAGGGATTATCCGGATGTATTTCTGCCACTTCTCGAGCTTGTGTTGTATTACCTCAAAGAGGAAAAGGAGATGTAGCACAATAGCGTAAGTATTTCCCTCAGTTTTTGAGAACCAAGGTATCAATCCAATAGGAGACCATGCGCGAGTCCCTCGCACCTGCACAAACAAATAAGAACTTCGCAGCCAACGCGATAAGGGGTTGTCAATCCCTTTACGGTCACTTACGAAAGTGAGATCTGATAGAGATGATAGTTTATATTTTTGGTATTTTTGTTTATAAGAACAGAAAGTAAAAGAGGAAAAAGTAAAGTAGATGTAGATTGATATGTTGAGAATAGACCTGGGGGCCATAGTGTTCTCTAGTGGCTTCTCTCATGATAGCGATATTCTACGGCGGGTAAACAAATTACTGTCGAGCAATTGATAGAAAAGCGAATAATTATGAGACTATCTAGGCATGATCATTGTATATAGGCATCACGTCCGAGACAAGTAGACCGACTCCTGCCTGCATGTACTACTATTACTCCACACATCGACCACTATACATCATGCATCTAGTGTATTGAGTTCATAAGAACAGAGTAACGCCTTAAGCAAGATGACATGATGTAGAGGGATAAACTCAAGAAATATGATATAAACCCCATCTTTTTATCCTCGATGGCAACAATACAATACATGCCATGCTGCCCCTACTGTCACTGGGAAAGGACACCGCAAGATTGAACCCAAAGCCAAGCACTTCTCCCATTGCAAGAACTATAGATCTAGTAGGCCAAACCAAACCAACAATTCGAAGAGACTTGCAAGGATATTATGAGCACACATGAAGAGTTCAGAGAAGAACCAAATATTTCTCATAGATAATCTTGATCATAAACTCACAATTCATCGGATCTCGAAAAACACACTGCAAAAAGAGAATACATCGAATACATCCCCTCGAAGACCGAGGAGAACTTTGTATTGAGATCCAGAGAGAGAGAGAGAGAGAAGAATCCATCTAGATACTAGCTATGGACCCGAAGGTCTGTAGTAAACTACTCACAACTCATGGTGAGGGCGATGATGATGATGTACAAGCACTTCATGATGGATCCCTCCTCGAGCTCCGGAACAGGCTCCAAGATGGGATCCCATAGGAATAGAAGGTTACGGCGGTGGAATTAGTGTTTTCTCTCTGTTGCTGACGGTTTAGGGGTACGTAGACTTATATAGGAGGAAGGAGGACATCGGGGACTCACGAGGGCCCCACCGGGCAGGGGGCATGCCCTGGGAAGGGGGTCGCGCCCCCACCCTCGTGGGCACCTCGTGGCTCCCTTGACGTGGTTCTCAAGTCCCCCGTGCGTGATTTTCTCCAAAAATATCTCTCCCGAAGGTTTCATTCCGTTTGGACTCTGTTTGATATTCCTTTTCTGCAAAACCCTGAAACAGGCAAAAACATCAATCTGGACTGGGCCTTTGGGTTAGTAGGTTAGTCCCAAAAATGATATAAAAGTGTATGACGAAGCCCATTAAACATCCAAGACATCATAAATAATAGCATGGAACAATAAAAACTTATAGATACGTTGGAGACGTATCAAGCATCCCCAAGCTTAATTCCTACACATCCTCGAGTAGGTAAATGATAAAGACAGAATTTTTGATGTGGAATGCTAACCAACATAGTTTTTCAATGTAATTCTCTTAATTGTGGCATGAATGTTCAGATCTGAAAGATTGAAGATAAAAGTCTATATTGACATAAGAAATAATAATACTCAAGCATACTAACAAAGCAATCATGTCTTCTCAAAATACTATGGCTAAAGAAAGATATCCCTACAAAATCATATAGTCTGGCTATGCTCCCTCTTCATCACACAAAATATTCATATCATGCACAACCCCGATTTCAGCCAAGCACTTGTTTTCATACTCTATTCTTTCAAACCTTTCAACTTTCACGCAATACATGAGCGTGAGCCATGGACATAGCACTATGGGTGGAATAGAGAGGTGCTTGTGGAGAAGACAAAAAGGAGGAAGATAGTCTCACATCAACTAGGCGTATCAACGGGCTATGGAGATGCCCATCAATAGATATCAATGTGAGTGAGTAGGGATTGCCATGCAACGGATGCACTAGAGCTAAATATGTATGAAAGCTCAACAAAAGAAACTAGTGGGTGTGCATCCAACTTGCTTGCTCACGAAGACCTAGGGTGTTTGAGGAAGCCCATCGTTGGAATATACAAGCCAAGTTCTATAACGAAAATTCCCACTAGTATAAAATGTGACTAAGCATGAGACTCTCTGCAATGAAGAACATGGTGCTACTTTGAAGCACAAGTGTGGAAAAAAGATAGTAGCAATTGCCCCTTTTTCTTTTCTTTTTCTTTTTTTTCCTTTTTTTGGGCCTTTCTTTTTTTTCGTTGGCCTTTCTTTTTTTCATTTGTTTTCTTTTTTTTTTGCGGAGGGGCTTTATCGATTTAGCCTTTCCTCCCATGGGACAATGCTCTAATAATGATGATCATCACACTTTCATTACAACCCAATATTACAACTCGACACTACAACAAAGTATGACTCTATATGAATGCCTCCGGCGGTGTACCGGTATGTGCAATTAAACAAGAGTGACATGTATGAAAAGTTATGCATGGTGGCCTTGCCACAAATATGGTGTCAACTACATGATCATGCATGGCAATATGACAATATGATACATGTCATATGAACGGAACGGTGGAAAGTTGCATGGCAATATATCTCGGAATGGCTATGGAAATGCCATGATAGGTAGGTATGGTGGCTGTTTTGAGGAATAATATGGTGGCTGTTTTGAGGAAGGATTTATAATGGGTTTATGGCACCGGCGAAAGTTGCTTGGTACAAGAAAGGCTAGCAATGGTGGAAGGGTGAGAGTGCGTATAATCCATGGACTCAACATTAGTCATAAGAACTCATATACTTATTGCAAAAATCTATGAGTCATTAAAACAAAGCAATCAACGCATGCTCCTAGGGGGATGTTGGTAGGAGTTAACCATCGCGCGCCCCCGACCTCCACACAAAGGTTGACAATTTACAAATACCTCATGCTCTAACTTCGTCACATAGCGGTTCACCATACGTGCATGCTACGGGAATCACTAACCTTAACACAAGTATTTCTCAATTTCATAATAACTCTACTAGCATGACTCTAATATCACTATCCTCATATCTCAAAACAATTATCAAGCATCCAACATCTCATTATATTCAATGCACATAGTGTGAAAGTTTTTACTACATTGATATTGAGTGTCTATCATGTGAAGACTAGTTTTATAGCCTAAACACTTTACCATGCTGTTTTAATAGACTCTCAAATAGATATAAGTGAAGCATGAGAGTTCAACAATTTCTACAAAATATAATCACCACCGTGCTCTAAAAGATATAAGTGAAGCACTAGAGCAAAAACTATTCAACTCAAAAGATATAAGTGAAGCACATAGAGTGTTCTATCAATTCCTAGGCTATATTTAACTCTCTCAAATAGGTGTTTCCAGCAAGGATGATTGTGGCAAACTAACAAGCAAAGACTAAAATTATACAAGACGCTCCAAGCAAAACACATATCATGTGGTGAATAAAAATATAGCTCCAAGTATAGTTACTGATGGATGAAGACGAAAGAGGGGATGCCTTCCGGGGCATCCCCAAGCTTAGTCTTTTGATTGTCCTTGAATTTTACTTGGGGTGCCATGGGAATCCCCAAGCTTAGTACCTTGCTACTCTTTGTTCCATAGTCCATCAAAACAATACACAAAACTTGAAAACTTCACAACACAAAACTTAGACAAAAATTCTTGTGAGCTCCGTTAGTATAAGAAAGCAAACCACTACTCAAAGGTACTGCAATGAATTCATTATTTTTTTATATTGGTGTTAAACCTACTGTATTCCAACTTCTCTATGGTTCATACTTGCCAATACTGCTCATAGATGCATTGAAATAAGCAAACAACACACGAAAAACAGAATCTATCAAAAACAGAACAATCTGTAGTAATATGCAGGTTTCGCATACTTCTGTAACTCCAAAAAATCAAACTAAATTAGTAAACATGAGGAATTTGTCTATTAATTATCCGCAAAAAGAATCAACTAAATAGCACGCTCCAGTAAAATCTGATGACCATTTCAGTGAGCGGTAACTATTCTGTTTTTCACAGCAAGATCACATAAACTTCACACAAGTCTTCCCAAAGGTTCTACTTGGAACAAAGACTAAACAAAACATGAAACCACATCTAAAAAGAAGCTATATGCAATATTTATTCCCTAACAGCATCAAAAACAAAAAAAATAAAAAATTGGGTTGCCTCCCAATAAGCGCTATCGTTTTACGCCCCTAGCTAGGCACGATACAAGATAGATCTAGGTATTGCCATCTTTGGAAGGCAATCCATAAGTGGCTCTCATAATAGATTCATATGGTAATATGATTTTCTTTCTATGAAAGTGTTCCTTGTCTTTCCTTAACAGAAATTGGAATCTAATATTTCCTTCCTTCATATCAATAATTGCACCAATCGTTCTAAGGAAAGGTCTACCAAGAATAATAGGACATGAAGGATTGCAATCTATATCAAGAACAATGAAATCTACGGGTACATAATTCCTATTGGCAACAATAAGGACATCACTAATTCTTCCCATAGGCTTCTTAATAGTGGAATCCGCAAGATGCAAATTTAAAGAACAATCATCAAGCTCATGGAAACCTAGCAAATCACACAAAGTTTTGGGGATAGTGGAGACACTAGCACCCAAATCACACAAAGCATATCATTCATGATCTTTTATTTTTATTTTAATAGTAGGTTCCCACTCATCATAAAGGTTTCTAGGGATAGAAACTTCTAACTCAAGTTTTCCTTCATAAGATTGGATCAAAGCATCAACTATGTGTTTGGTGAAAGCTTTATTTTGACTATAAGCATGCGGAGAATTAAGTACGGATTGCAACAAGGAAATACAATCAATCAAAGAACAATTATCATAATTGAATCCCTTGAAATCCAAAGTAGTGCGTTCATCACTATGCAAAGTTTTAATCTCTTCACTCTCACTTTTAACAATTTTAGCATCAAGATCTAAAAACTCCGAATCATTGGGACACCTTAAAGCAAAATCATCTCCATTCCTATCTTCATCAAGATTTATACTAGAAAACAAGGATCTAATAGGAGACACATCAATAACTTTCAGATCTTCATATTTATTTTCATGATAACTAGAAGAACACGCTTTAATATAATCATCTCTTTTAGCACGCATCCGAGCGGTTCTTTCTTTGCATTCATCAATGGAACTTCTCATGGCTTTGAGAGACTCATTGATATCATGCTTAGGTGGGATAGATCTAAGTTTCAAAGAATTGACATCAAGAGTAATTCTATCCACACTTCTAGCCAATTCATCAATCTTAAGCAATTTCTCTTCAAGCATAGCATTGAAATTCTTTTGCGAGATCATAAACTCCTTAACACTAGTTTCAAATTCAGAAGGCATCTTTCCATAAGAGTTGTTGTAGGAATTACCATAAATATTAGAGGAATTACTAGGAAAAGGCCTAGGATTAAAGTTCCCTCTATAAGCATTGTTACCAAAATTATTCCTACCAACAAAATTCACATCCAAAGATTCATTGTTATTTTCAATCAAAGTGGACAAAGGCATATCATTAGGATCAGAAGAAGCACTCTTAGCAGCAAATAATTTCATAAGTTCATCCATCTTTCCACTCAAAACACTAATTTCTTCAATAGCATGCACTTTTTTTACTAGTAGATCTTTCGGTGTGCCATTGAGAATAATTAACCATAATATTATCTAGGAGTTTGGTAGCTTCTCCTAAGGTAGTTTCCATGAAAGTGCCTCCTGCGACTGAATCTAAAAGGTTTCTAGAAGCAGAATTCAAGCCAGCATAAAAGTTCTGAATAATCATCCATAGATTCAAACCATGTGTAGGGCAATTACGTATCATAAGTTTCATTCTCTCCCAAGCTTGTGCAACATGCTCATGATCTAGTTGCTTAAAATTCATAATATCGTTTCTGAGAGAGATGATCTTAGCAGGAGGGAAATACTTAGAGATAAAAGCATCTTTGCACTTATTCCACGAATCAATATTATTTCTAGGCAAAGAGGAAAACCAAGTTTTAGCACGATCTCTAAATGAAAATGGAAATAACTTCAATTTAACAGTATCGTTATCCGTATCCCTTTTCTTTTGCATATCACACAAATCAACAAAGTTGTTTAGATGGGTAGCGGTATCTTCACTAGGAAGGCCAGATAATTGATCTTTCTTGACAATATTCAACAAAGCAGCATTGATCTCACAAGATTCAGCATTGGTGATAGGAGCAATCGGAGTGCTAATAAAATCATTATTGTTGGTATTGGAGAAGTCACACAATTTGGTATTGTTCTGAGCCATAGTGATAAGCAAGCAATCCAACACACACAAGAAAACAAGAAGCAAGCGGACGATAAACACACGGTAGAAGAAGGGCAAATAAAACGACAAGGGACAAGTGGGGGAGAGGAAAATGAGAGGCAAAAAATGTAATGCGAAGGATAAGGGTTTGTGATAGGTACTTGGTATATGACTTTTGTGTAAGCCTCCCTGGCAACGGCGCCAGAAATTCTTCTTGCTACTTCTCGAGCTTGCGTTGTATTCCCTCGAAAAGGAAAGGGAGATGCAGCACAGTAGCGTAAGTATTTCCCTCAATTTTTGAGAACCAAGGTATCAATCCAGTAGGAGACCACGCGCGAGTCCGTCGCACCTGCACAAACAAATAAGAACTTCGCAGCCAACGCGATAAGGGGTTGTCAATCCCTTTACGGTCACTTACGAAAGTGAGGTCTGATAGAGATGATAGTTTAAATTTTTGGTATTTTTGTTTATAAGAACAGAAAGTAAAAGCGGAAAAAGTAAAGTAGATGTAGATTGATATGTTGAGAATAGACCCGGGGGCCATAGTTTTCTCTAGTGGCTTCTCTCATGATAGCGATATTCTACGACGGATAAACAAATTACTGTCGAGCAATTGATAGAAAAGGGAATAATTATGAGACTATCTAGGCATGATCATTGTAGATAGGCATCACGTCCGAGACAAGTAGACCGACTCCTGCCTTCATTTACTACTATTACTCCACACAACGACCGCTATCCAGCATGCATCTAGTGTATTGAGTTCATAACAACAGAGTAACGCCTTAAGCAAGATGACATGATGTAGAGGGATAAACTCAAGAAATATGATATAAACCCCATCTTTTTATCCTCGATGGCAACAATACAATATGTGCCTTGCTGCCCCTACTGTCACTGGGAAAGGACACCGCAAGATTGAACCCAAAGCTAAGCACTTCTCCCATTGCAAGAACTATAGATCTAGTAGGCAAAACCAAACCAATAATTCAAAGAGTGTTGCAAGGATATTATGAGCACACATAAAGAGTTCCGAGAAGAACCAAATATTTCTCATAGATAATCTTGATCATAAACTCACAATTCATCGGATCTCGACAAACACACCTCGAAAAGAGATTACATCGAATACATCTCCTCGAAGATCGAGGAGAACTTTGTATTGAGATCCAGAGAGAGAGAAGAAGCCATCTAGATACTAGCTATGGACCCTAAGGTCTATGGTAAACTACTCACAACTCATGGTGAGGGCGATGATGATGATGTAGAAGCACTCCGTGATGGATCCCCATTCCGGCGGAGCTCCGGAACAGGCTCCAAGATGGGATCCCACGGGAACAGAAGGTTATGGCGGTGGAATTAGGGTTTTCTCTCTGTTGTTGATGGTTTCGGGGTACGTATACTTATATAGGAGGAAGGAGGACACCGGGGGACTCACGAGGGCCCCACGAGGCAGGGGGCGCGCCCTGGGAAGGGGGGCATGCCCCCCACCCTCGTGGGCACCTCGTGGCTCCCTTGACGTGGTTCTCAAGTCCCCCATGCATGATTTTCTCCAAAAATATCTCTCCCGAAGGTTTCATTCCGTTTGATATTCCTTTTCTGCAAAACCCTAAAACATGCAAAATACAACAATCTGGACTGAGCCTTTGGGTTAGTAGGTTAGTCCCAAAAATGATATAAAAGTGTATGACAAAGCCCATTAAACATCCAAGACATCATAAATAATAGCATGGAACAACCAAAAATTATAGATACGTTGGAGACGTATCAATTTCCACAGGAGCTACCAGACATGCCACCTGATAGGGATATTGAGTTTCTGATTGAGCTATTGCCTGGCACCGGACCAATATCAAAGAGACCGTACCGGATGCCAGCAAATGATCTGGAGGAGATTAAGAAGAAGATTAAGGAGTTATTGGAGACAGGATTTATTCGACGAAGTTCATCACCTTGGGGAGCCCCAGTGCTTTTGGTAGAGAAGAAGGATGTATCTTTAAGGATGGTCGTTGATTATCGGGCACTGAATGAAGTGACGATTAAAAATAAGTACCCACTACCGATGATCAATGATTTGTTTGACAAACTTCAAGGAGCTAAAGTATTCTCCAAGATCGTTCTACGATCAGGATACCGCCAGTTGAAGATCCGAGAGAAGGATTACCTAAGACAGCCTTCACCACAAGGTATGGGCTATATGAGTATACTGTTATGTCATTTGGGTTGACTAACGCCCCTGCCTATTTCATGAGTATGATGAATAAGGTGTTCGTGGAATTCTTGGATAAGTTTGTCGTGGTATACATTGATGGTATCTTGGTGTACTCGAAGAACGAAGAGGAACACGCGGAGCATTCACGTTTGATTCTTGAGACGCTCAGAGAACATCAGTTATACGCCAAGTTTAGCAAATGTGAGTTTTGGTTGAAGGAAGTTGGATTCCTAGGACATGTTATATCAGGAGAAGGTATAGTAGTGGACCCCGTCAAGGTACAAGGAGTCACTGAGTGGTTGGCACCCACTTCAGTTGGAGAAATCCGTAGTTTTCTTGTACTCGCGGGATATTACCGGAGATTCATAGAGAATTTCTCCAAGATTGCAAAGACTATGACCACATTACTGAAGTAGGAAACAAAGTTTCATTGGACTGAAGAGTGTGAAGAAAGTTTCCAGGAGTTAAAGAAACGGTTGACGACAGTCCCAGTGCTGATCTTGCCAGATATATGCAAGGATTTCCATGTGTACTGTGACGCTTCACGCTTAGGACTTGGAGGAGTACTCATGCAGGACGGATGAGTTATTTCTTATGCATCTCAACAACTTCGACCGCACGAGTTGAATTATGCTACGCATGATTTGGAGCTAGCACTGTAGTGCACGCACTCAAAACCTGGAGACATTTCCTTATTGGGAATCATTGTGATGTGTATACGGATCACAAGAGTTTGAAGTACATTTTCACTCAGAAGGAACTGAACCTCAGACAGGGGAGATTGTTGGAGCTTATAAAGAATTGTGATATGAAGCTGCATTATCACCCCGGAAAGGCCAATGTCGTGTCAGACGCTTTGAGCCAGAAGAGTTATGCAAATACCCTACTAAAGGGAGGATTGCCACAGGAGTTAGTAGAAGATCTCAGGGAGCTTCGTTTGGAGATAGTTCCTAGAGGTTTTGTGGCAACATTGGAGGTTCAGTCAACATTGTTGGGAAAGATACGAGAAGCCCAGAAGGATGACAAAGAGATTGCCGATATCAAGGAGAAGATGAGTGAAGGAAAAGCTAAGGGTTTTCGTGAGGATGAACACGACACCTTGTGGTTTGAGGACCGAATATATGTGCCCAACGACGCCGGGATCACGAAGTTGATATTACAGGAAGCACATGATTCGCCATACTCGATACACCCCGGAAACACTAAGATGTATTTAGATTTGAAGGAACGTTTCTGGTGGACGGGGATGAAGAAGGATATTGCCGAGTATGTAGAAGTATGTGATGTATGCCAAAGAGTGAAGGTGGAACATCAGAAGCCAGCAGGATTACTACAGCCTATGCCGAGAACTGAATGGAAGTGGGACAAGCTTGGCATGGACTTTATCACCGGATTACCCAGGACCAGATCAGGTTATGACTCAATCTGGGTAGTAGTGGATCGCTTGACCAAAGTAGCCCACTTTATCCCAGTGAAAACCACTTATACCAGTGCGAAGTTGGCCAAGATATACATGACTAGGATCGTATGTCTGCACGGAGTTCCGAGGACCATTGTATCAGATAGAGGAACATAGTTCACCTCAAAGTTTTGGCATCAGCTACACCAGACTTTGGGAACCAGGCTAGAATTCAGTACAAGTTTTCACCCACAGACCGATGGACAGACCGAGAGAGTCAATCAGATTCTAGAGGACATGTTGAGAGCTTGTGCGCTAAATTATGGATCCAGTTGGGATGGCAACTTGCCCTATGCGAAGTTCTCGTACAACAATAGTTATTAGGCCAGTTTGAAGATGGCACCGTTCGAAGCATTGTACGGGAGGAGATGCCGAACGCCGTTAATGTGGGATGAAGTCGGAGACTGTCAGTTGTTTGGACCAGATCTGATCGAAGAGTCAGAAGAGAAGGTTAAGCTGATTCGAGATAGACTGAAAGTAGCTCAGTCCATGCAGAAGAGTTATGCAGACTCGAAGCGCAAGGAAGTAGTCTATGAAATCGGAGACAGAGCGTACCTGGGAGTGTCGCCTCTGCGAGGAGTTAAGCGTTTCGGAGTTAAGGGAAAGTTAGCCCCGAGATTCGTGGGACCGTACCGTGTTTTGGAACGCATGGGAGAGGTTGCCTACAAGTTGGAGTTACCCAAAGGATTGTCATGAGTTCACGACGTGTTTCAGGTTTCTCAGCTAAAGAAGTGCCATGCGGAGATGGCCGATATTCCTTTAAGAGACACAGTGCCCCTGGAAGCAATTCAGTTGGATAGTGATCTGACTTACGAGGAGAAACCCGTCAAAATCCTCGAATTTGCGAGCAGAGTCACCCGCAACAAAGTTATCAAGTTTTGCAAAGTTCAGTGGAGTCACCACACCGAGGATGAAGCCACCTGGGAGCGAGAGGATGATCTACGCAAGGACCACCCACACCTGTTCTCTAGCCAAACCGAATCTCGGGGGCGAGATTCATTCTAAGGGGGGTAGATTTGTAACATCCCAAATTTTCAATTTGGAATGTTATACATAGATCATATTGCATTGCATATTTTATTGCATTTGTGTGCTCGCGATGCTCGAAAATTCTAAGCAACTCAAGGACTCATGGAGAGAGCTGGGGATTTTACCGTTTTCGTACTTGAGTTTTCTCAAATACCGGTACGGGGATCACTTTGGTTTTAATAGTTTTTCTCTCCAAAAAAATATTTCTTGATAAAATATATGAGCGGAGATAATACGACTTCTCCAAAATAAAATAAATATTGGAGGAAAAATATTAAAATCACTTTTGGAATTTTATTCGGATTTATTTGTGATTTTATTTGCATAGGAAAAATGCGTGTTTTTCAAAATTGCATCTAGGTCTGGGAAAAATGTTCACCTTGTCCTAAATTTTATTAGAGGACGGTGAAAATTTATTTCAGAAATTTTTGTCTCCGTTTAGTATTTTATTTTTGTGCTTTTCTGCGTCAGGATATTTTTTTAAAGGAGAGGTTCGGACCGACTCGGCCGAAGCCCAGCCGGCCCAGCGCTAGCGCTGACCCCGACTCCGACCGGGAGTCCTTCCCGCGCCCGCCGCCCGCTGCCCGCCGTGGCCGAGCCGGCCACCGCCCCGCCGCCTTGCCCTCTCCCCCCAAGCAACCCCCCCTCCGGCCTTTATAAAGAGTCGCCCCATCCCCTTCTCGCCACCCCGCCACCGCAGCCGCACCTCGCCGCCCTAGCCGCCGCCGCCGCCAGAGTTCGCCGCCGCCGAGGTAGCCGCTGGTTTTTTTTAACTGTTCAGTTTTTTAGGAAACCCTAGATCTGTTTTTTTAAATAGATCAGTTCGGTTTTTTTCGGTTTAGTTATATAGCGGACGTTCGTCCGTACATTCGTTTTGACGAAAGTTGTTCGCCCGTTAGTCACACACAACGAACGTTCGTTCGTTAGCCAGTTCATCTGTTTTTCTTTTTCAGGGTTTTCCGCGATTATTTTTGGATCGTGATTTCTGCCTTGATCTTGTTTTTAGTTTTTCTTTTCGCTCGAAAGTCGGAATCAGGCGATTCAAGCGCCCAGATCTTTGTCTCGAAGCCATCTTTCCATTTAACAAACTTGAACAAGGTTTTGCTACTGTAAAATTTGACCTTAGATCAATCTAGAAAACGGATCTTGTTTCTTTTGTAGTCTGAGTTTCGTTGCTCCGTTTGATTTGGTTCTTTTTGCAAACCGGAGTTCTTAAGTTGAACTTTCTGGTTAGATCTTCTTATTTGGAGTTTTATCTGTGCATCTTTGCTTGTTTGCTTATGTATGCTATTGTTTGCTTGCGATAGAATTCCCGGAGTGCGAAGCGTGCTACTACGAGTCCCTAGATTTTGCGAATCATGAGCAAGGCAAGTAACCCTTTGATCATACCCTTTATTACCCAGTTTTTATGCATTAGATCAAACCCTCGGACATTGCATGAGTAGGATCTCTTAACTTGTGGGTCTGTGAAGTAAATTGAGGTAGAACCTATTACCTGCTTTATTTTCAAACCCTGGGAGTTACTTCTACGTTATGCTTAGGTTGCCATGCTATGCTCGTAGACGTCGTTTGGGTTTGAGAGTATCCATGACATATGTGAGTTGTTAATTAATGGTTCAACTTAAGGTGGCTACTTGAATACACATCTGGGTGGATTGGTTGCAGGGCACCTGGAGAAATCTAGTGTTGTCCTAGGAAATCCCGGGGGTACCGTGTGATTATCCTATGGAATGTCACCCAGGCTCAAAGGGATCATAAGACTATTCATGCTAGAAACTTCCGTGTGCAACCACAATGCCATTATGGGCTCTGGCATAGTATGAGTAAGTTGTGTGAGCTCTTTCAGTGGTGGACTAGTAGATGTAGGGGAAAGTAGGTGTACCGGTCCACCCGGCGTAAAGAGTGAATGCTTTTGAAAGACTTTGTCTCGGTCATCAGTTTCTCAAACACCATGCAGTGCGAGAAATCCAACGGAGGAGATCGAGTCTGGTGGGGAAAAGTGCGCAAAACTCTACAGAGTGTACAAACTAATCATGATTAGCCGTGTCCCTGGTTATGGACATCTTGAGTATCTAGTACTTGAATTATTGGTTGATCTCATCACTCTAAAACTAATTTGCTTGGTTAATGATGACTACTTTAATTGGTATTGAGTTGGATGTACCTTCTCAATGATGTTTCAACTACCATGATAGTTAAAATAAAACTTATTCCTTTGTTGTAGGGAAAAATTGGCTTTATGCAAAAACTTTAACCTTAGAGCCTCCACCAGCCAAATATGCATATAGTGTTAGCCTTTACTTCTGTTACTTGCTCTACTGTGTTATCTTGCCAGCATATTCCATGTGCTGACCCATTTCGGAGTGCAACATGTTACGTTGTAGACTTTTTAGAAGAAGAGTAAGGTGTGCTAGGTCATTTGTCATGCACTCAGCTATGTCGTTGGAGTTGATGGACTCACTTATCTTCCAAGCCTTCCGCTGTTATTTTGTTAGATGGCCTTATGCCATAGACTTTTGTAACAAGTTCTCTTTTGAGACATTCGATGTAATAAGTGTGTGATTGCCACTTTGTTATAAATCCTTCAAGTACTGTGTGTGTCACCATTACCGATCCAGGGATGACACAGAAACACAGAGACTTCGGTCCATTCGGATCGTGGTCGCTACATGGTTCTAAGCCGTAAAGCATGGCACACTAAACTATCGTGTAGTCATCAGGCTGCGTCTGCCAGACGTTCAAAGCGCCTGCATTGGCGGGAGGGGCTTGTCACCTAGCGGTGCTTCAAGGACATAATTCTTCTGTGCAGCAATGAGGATAATCCTCAAGTTACGGACCCAGTCCGTGTAATTGCTACCATCATCTTTCAACTTAGCTTTCTCTAGGAAGGCATTAAAATTCAAGGGAACGGTAGCACGGACCATTGATCTATAACAACATAGATATACAAAAACTATCAGGACTAAGTTCATGATAAATTAAAGTTTAATTAATCATATTACTAAAGAATTCCCACTTAGATAGACATCCCTCAGGTTATCTAAATGATCACGTGATCCAAATCAACTAAACCATGTCCGATCATCACATGAGATGGAGTAGTTTTCAATGGTGAACACTTATGTTGATCATATCTACTATATGATTCACGCTCGACCTTTTGGTCTCCAGTGTTCCGAGGCCATGTATGTACATGCTAGGTTCTTCAAGTTTAACCCGAGTATTCTGCATGTGCAAAACTGTCTTACACCCGTTGTATTTGAAGGAAGACCTTGTCACAGCCGATCATCACGTGGTGTCTCGGCACGACGAATTTCACAAGGGTGCATACTCAGGGAGAACACTTGTACCTTGAAATTTCGTAAGGGAACATCTTATAATGATACCACCGTACCAAGCAAAATAAGAAGCATAATAAGATAAACATCACATGCAATCAAAATATGTGACATGATATGGCCATCATCATCTTGTGCTTTTGATCTCTTTCTCCAAAGCATCGTCATGATCTCCATCATCGCCGGCTAGACACCATGATCTTCATCGTAGCATCGTGGTCGTCTCGCCAACTATTGCTACTAATACTATCGCTAACTCATAGTGATAAAGTAAAGCAATTACATGGCCTTCGCAATTCATACAATAAAGAGACAACCATAAGGCTCCTACCGGTTGCCGATAACTTTACAAAACATGATCATCTCATACAATAACGTATAACTCATCACGTCTTGACCATACCACATCACAACATGCCCTGCAAAAACAAGTTA
This sequence comes from Secale cereale, assembly GCA_902687465.1. Classification (NCBI taxonomy): domain Eukaryota; kingdom Viridiplantae; phylum Streptophyta; class Magnoliopsida; order Poales; family Poaceae; genus Secale; species Secale cereale. The sequence continues at coordinate 326,080,357 of LR738713.1, forward strand.
GACGTCCTCTACTTTGTTGTTGCAAGTTTTACGTGGCTGCTACGGTCTTAGCAAGAACCGTTCATATCTACGCATACAAAAACCATAATGATTTTTCGTCAAGTATGTGTTGTTTTAACCTTCACAAGCATCGGGCGTAGCCACACTCGATTCAACTAAGGTGAGAGAGAAAGACACTCGCCAGTCACCTTTAAGCAACGAGTGCTCGTGACAGTGAAACCAGTCTCGTGTAAGCGCACGCGTAATGTCGGTCCGGGCCGCTTCATCTCACAATAACGCCAAATCAAAGTATGACATGCTTGTAAGTAGTATGACTATTATCGCCCACAACTCATTGTGCTCTACTCGTGCATATCATCTACGCATAGACCTGGCTCATGATGCCATTGTTGGGTAGCGTAGTATTTCAAAAATTTCCTACGATCACGCAAGATCTATCTACTAATGCATATCAATGAGAGGGAGAGTGTGTCTACGTACCCTCGTAGACCGAAAGCGGAAGCTTCTAGTGACGCGGTTGATGTAGTCGAACGTCTTCGTGATCCAACCGATCCAAGCACCGAAGATGCGGCACCTCCGCGTTCAGCACACGTTCAGCTCGATGACGTCCCACGAGCTCTTGATCCGGTTGAGCTTCACGGGAGATTTTCGTTAGCACGACGGCATGGTGACAGAGATGATGAAGCTACCATCGCAGGGCTTCGCCTAAGCACTGCAACGATATGACCAAGGTCTGTTTTTGTGGAGGGGGGAACCGCACATGGCTAAAACAATGTTTCTTGTGTGTCCTTAGGTGCCCCTGCCCCCGTATATAAAGGAGCAAGGGGGAGGGCCGACCGGCCATGTATGGCGCGCCAGGAGTAGGATTCCTACTCCTAGTAGGAGTAGGAATCCCCTTTCCTATTCCTACTAGGAGTAGGAAAGGAAGAAGAAGGGGGAGAAGGAAGGAGAGGGGCGCCTCCCCCACTCCTAGTCAAACTAGAATTCCCTAGGCGGTGCGGCCAGCCCTAGTGGGCTGCCTCTCTCTTTTCCCTCATGGCCCATACCCCCCGGAGGGGTGGGGGGTTCCGGTAACCCATCCGGCACTCTGGTTTTATCCGATAACACCCGGAACACTTCTGGTGTCCAAATATAGTCGTCCAATATATCAATCTTTATGTCTCAGACATTCCGAGACTCCTCGTCATATCCGCGATCTCATCCGGGACTCCGAACTACCTTCGGTACATCAAAACTCATAAACTCGTAATACCGTTCGTCATCAAACATTAAGTGTGCGGACCCTACGGGTTCGAGAACTATGTAGATGTGACCGAGACTCTTCTCCGGTCAATAACCAATAGCAGAACCTGGATGCTCATATTGGTTCCTAGATATTCTACGAAGATCTTTATCGGCCAAACCGCATAACAACATACGTTGTTCCCTTTGTCATCAGTATGTTACTTGCCCGAGATTCGATCGTCGGTATCACTCTACCTAGTTAATCTTGTTACTGGCAAGTCTCTTTACTCGTTCCGTAATGCATCATCTTATGAGTAACTCATTAGTCATTTGCTTGCAAGGCTTATTATGATGTGTATTACCGAGAGGGCCCAGAGATACCTCTCTGACACTCGGAGTGACAAATCATATTCTTGATCTACGCCAACACCACGAACACCTTCGGAGACACCTGTAGAGCATCTTTATAATCACCCAGTTATGTTGTGACGTTTGATAGCACACAAGGTGTTCCTCCAGTATTCGGGAGTTGCACAATCTCATAGTCATAGGAACATGTATAAGTTATGAGGAAAGCAATAGTAGTAAAACTAAATGATCAAGTTGCTAAGCTAACGGATGGGTCTAGTCCATCCCATCATTCTCCTAATGATGTGATCCCATTGATGAAATGACAACTCATGTCTATGGCTAGGAAACATAACCATCTTTGATCAATGAGCTAGTCTAGTAGATGCATACTAGGGACATTCTGTTTTGTCTATGTATTGACACATGTACTAAGTTTCCAGTTAATACAATTCTAGCATGAATAATAAACATTTATCATGATATAAGGAAATACAAATAACAACTTTATTATTGCCTCTAGGGCATATTTCCTTCAATGGTGTGATCTATGATGTCTCTTACCCATTTACCACTATCGTTTTGGGGTTATGCATTAGAGACAATTGCATTCACGTTAAATAGGGCACCATCTAAATCCGTTGAGACGACACCGCGCGAACTGTGGTTTGGCAAGAAACCTAAGTTGTCATTTCTTAAAGTTTGGGGTTGCGATGCTTATGTGAAAAAGCTTCATCCTGATAAGCTCGAACCCTAGTCAGAGAAACGCGTCTTCATGGGATACCCAAAGGAAACTGTTGGGTACACCTTCTATCACAGATCCGAAAGCAAAATATTCGTTTCTAAGAATGGATCCTTTCTAGAGAAGGATTTTCTCTCGGAAGAAGTGAGTGAGAGGAAAGTGGAACTTGATGAGGTAATTGTACCTTCTCCCGAATTGGAAAGTAGTTCATCACAGAAATCAGTTCCAGTGATTCCTACACCAATTAGTGAGGAAGTTAATGATGATGATCATGAACCATCAGATCAAGTTACTACCGAACCTCGCTGGTCAACCAGAGTACGTTCCGCACCAGAGTGGTACGGTAATCCTATTCTGAAAGTCATGTTACTAGACCATGACGAACCTACGAACTATGAGAAAGCGATGATGATCCCAAATTCCGCAAAATGGCTTGAGGCCATGAAATCTGAGATGGGATCCATGTATGAGAACAAAGTGTGGACTTGGGTTGACTCTCTCGATGATCGACAAGCCATTGAAAATAAATGGATCTTTAAGAAGAAGACTGACGTCGATGGTAATGTTACCATCTACAAAGCTCGACTTGTTGTGAAAGGTTTTCAACAAGTTCAAGGAGTTGACTACGATGAGACCTTCTCACCCGTTGCGATGCTTAAGTCTGTCCGAATCATGTTAGCAATTGCCGCATTTTATGATTATGAAATCTGGCAAATGGATGTCAAAACTGCATTCCTAAATGGATATCTCAAAGAAGAGTTGTATATGATGCAACCAGAAGGTTTTGTCAATCCTAAAGGTGCTAACAAAGTATGCAAGCTCCAACGATCCATATATGGACTGGTATAAGCATCTCGGAGTTGGAATATACGCTTTGATAAGGTGATCAAAGCATATGGATTGTTACAGACTTTTGGAGAAGCCGTAATTTACAAGAAAGTGAGTGGGAGCTCTGTAGCATTTCTAATATTATATGTGGATGACATATTGTTGATTGGAAATGATGTAGAATTTTTGGATATCATAAAAGGATACTTGAATAAGAATTTTTCAATGAAAGACCTCGGTGACGCTACTTATATATTGGGTATCAAGATCTATAGAGATATATCAAGACGCTTAATTTGATTTTCACAAAGCACATACCTTGATAAAGTTTAGAAAAAGTTCAAAATGGATCAGTCAAAGAAAGGATTCTTGCCCGTGTTACAAGGTGTGAAGTTGAGTCAGACTCAATGCCCGACCACTGCAAAAGATAAAGAGAAAATGAAAGTCATTCCCTATGCTTCAGCCATAGGTTCTATCATGTATGCAATGTTGTGTACCATACCTGATGTGTGCCTTGCTATAAGTCTAGCAGGGAGGTACCAAAGTAATCCAGGAGTGGATCACTGGACAGCGGGTAAGAACATCCTGAAGTACCTAAAAAGGACTAAGGATATGTTTCTCGTTTATGGACGTGACAAAGAGCTCGTTGTAAACGGTTACGTCGATGCTAGCTTTGACACTGATCCGGATGACTCTAAGTCACAAACTGAATACTCTCGGATTCAGGGCTCTGCAAAACCCGTTAAGTTCAAACACAGGGGCACGAACGAAGATCTCTCCCACTCACGTCTACCTAGCGCCTCGCTCTCGTCTTGGTGGAAGGATTCAAGCAAACAACAAAAAAACACACAAGAGTTTATCCAGGTTCAGGCCACCGCAAGGTGTAAGACCCTACTTCCTGCTTTGGTGGATTGGATCCGGGTGAGCTAGAGTATGAACTGGTACAAGGGTTCCTGAGCTCAGGAGGCGAGCTCAGGAGGGTCAGGAGGCTAGTGTTCTTGCTCCTTGTGCGGTGGTCAAGTGTGTGTCTCGACGATTCTCCTCCCTTCGCAGTGGAGGTCCTAGCTACTTATATAGGCGGCCACGGTCCTCTTCCCCCGAAATGTTTAGGCGGGAAAGGATTCCACAACGCCATTTTTGAGCGGGAACACAAGGACGTTCCTACCCTGACAAAAGCAGTCTTCGGCTGCAAAAGGATCAGGCGGTGACACGGTGGTGGGCTCGGTGGTGACATCCTCCTTATCGTCATTGCGGTCTTCGGTCTTGTAGCACCAAAGAGGAAACCTTTGGCCCGCTCCTTGGAAACCAACGGCTACGCTGTCTCCTTTGCACCGAAATGGCAAATGTGCCGCTGGCGGACACTGGCACTCGCTGGCGCGGTGCATCACTGCTGACATCACTGCCTCCTCCCTGAGGCAGGCTTGGCCTTGGATTCTCCGCCCCTCCGGAACACCTTGCCGAGGCTGCTCCTGAGGGGGTCTTGGCGTCGTTCTCCTTGCGAGGCTTGGCCCCTCGCGAGGGTCTTGAGCAGCTAGTCGATCAGCTGGGCCGTACCAGGCCTGCTTGAAGGAGCGCGTCGCGGTCCGCAGACAGGCAACTCTGGGTACCCTGGTTCCTAGGACGCCGACAGTAGCCCCCGGGCCCAAGGCACGCGCGGAGTTGGCTTCGAGGCGAAGCCTTAGTCGAGGACGAAGCGGCACGGGCCCCAAAAGGCTGCGGGCCAAGCCGGCGCGTGACGGTTGGATGGGACACGAGCGACTCCGCTCCCCACGCCGTCTTGGTAACCATGTGACTTGACAACTCCTTGGCGCGGATAGCGGAGCCATTATGTCTGCGCGCGAGTGGCCGCCGGTTGGTCTTCTTGGCTTATAAACAGGGGGTGAGGCTCCACGCCTCTCACTTGATCGTTGCAGGCTGATCCCCACGTTTCCATTTCTCCCAGGGTTCCATGGCGCCGACTCGTAGGTTCTCGGATGCGGAGAAAGGGAAGGGCCCGATGGTGGAGCCCGATCAGCTCCCCCCGAAGAAGAGGCGCCGTGATTCTCCGGGCGCGTCCCTGAGGCCGGCGGACGCTCGCACATGGTGCACGCGGGCTCCACCAGGATTTCCGCTTCCCTTGCACATCTCACCGGCAGGCATATTGAGCGGGGGCGGCGATAGGGGTGGTGCCGCTAGTCGCCCGAAGAGATGGGCGTCTCCTCGCACCCTGCTACCGTCCCATTCGGAGGATGACGCCCACGAGTTCATCGTATGGGCGGGGGGCCCTCCGCAGTCTTGGATCCTTCTTCCTCCGTTCCTGAGGGAGGTGCTCCCGGCTCGTGGCTGAGTGACGATGGATCTAAGGCATGAAGGGTGTCGCCTTCCTCCTTCGCAAGCCGACGTGGAGGTGGTTTCTTCTGGCCAGGTCTTCATGACCTGGGGCTGGGGTGTGGTGCATCGTGCCTGCGCCCCCACCGGGAGGCACATTCTTCACTTCGCGCTGGACACGAAGGGCGCGTTAACCTTCAAAGTCTTCGGGGCGGACGGCCTCCGACTGCCGTGTGGCGCGGGGAATGGGCTCGCCGGCGACCTTTGCCTGTGTCATCAGGGCGACGAAGCGCTCGCTGTCGGCTACATCTCCGACTCTCCCGATAGCAGCTATGCTACCCCTGAGATGGCCTCAAGCTCTGACGAGAGCTACGAGCTGCCAAGCCGCCTCCCCTATCGCCGAAGGGAAACGGTGTCCTCCCGGCGTCGTCGTTGTTGAAGGAGTTCAAGCCGAGTTCCTTGGGAGCGCCTTCCTTAGCTTAGTTCCTACGGGACATCATGGAGGGCTTCACAAGGACATGCAAATTCTCGTAGTACTTTTGTTATTGTCTAGCGTTATATACTTGTATCTTGCATGATTCCCTTGTTAAAGCACGATTTCCCCTTTCTTTCGTTCCCGTGGTAGCTTAAGGCCCTATGCCTGCGAGGCCCAATCCTGGAACCAGCCTCGGCCCGTGCTGGTATGCAAAGTCGCGGCATCATGGCCAAGGCCAGGAGGTGAGGGGTCCAGGATCTGGTAAGAGCCCCCGAGGCGCGACGCTCGGGAGGTCCCTCTTGGCGTCCAGGCAGCTGCCCACTGGTCCGTCAGGAAGGTCTTCATAACTATAGTAAGTGGTGGTGTATGTATGTAAGCGGGTGCGGTGTTGACAACTTATCCTTAGCGATTCCTGAAGTCAGGTGGTGCTTGATTCCTGTCGCCTCTCCCTTGAGGCAAGGTTTGTGTCCAAGCGCCCTCGTGAGGGGGTGGCTATGATTGCTCCCGAGGCCCTGGAATAGAAGCCACATGGTTGGTGGAGACGTTTCTCCGGGCTGCCACCATTGCAACCTAAAAAGGTGTAGGCCGGTGATACTGCGCTTGTCGATGCTTGATCCGTCCTGTTTAGTGAGAGAAGTGTGAGTGCCTCGGGGAGGCGTAAGAACCTTGGTTGAATTTGAAAAAAAACTTGACGTTATTGTAATAGCTAGATGACTCCATGCTTGCTTCCTTTCATGTTTGCATTAGGTGCTCTGCGTCGGCAGGGCCCAACCCCGCGCATACCTCGACCGCCGCTGAGCCCTCTGGGTGACCGGGGTTACCATAGTAACTAGACTCGTTGCTGAGCCCTCCGGACGCCAGGGTTACCGGAGTAACTAGACTCAACGATTGATAGGCTACGTGGCCAGTGAGGCCCTTGGGTCGCGATGCCCAAGTGTCCCCCTTGACGTTCAAGCGGTCCCGTTTTTGTTCTGCGTCGGCAGGGCCCAACCCCGCGCATACCTCGATCGCCATTGAGCCCTCCGGAGGACAGGGGTTATCGTCATAAGTAGGCTCAAGGGATGAGGGGCTACGTGGCCAGTTAGGCCCGTGGGTCGTGATGCCCAGAGGTCCCCCTTGACGTACGAATGGCTCTTCATGAAGGAGAACAAGCACCATACCTTGCCCACGAGCCTTCGCCTGGGTTGGGGGCATGAGAAGGCCAGGTGTCTGGGCACCTGGTAGGGTGGCGTCTGCCAGGCATGACCTGAGCATAGCCCCCGTGCCTAGCCCCCCTCGCGACACCCATCCAAGGAGAAGTTATGAGTGTCGTGAGCTGAAAAGCTCCCTGAGGTTGGTGCGACCACTGGGGGCCACCCTTAGTTGCTTATAACTAGCACGGAGCATAGAGCTACCACACTTGCGCGGAGTGTGGGCATAACCGCGCCTCAGTCGTATCGGCCAGCGCGAAGCTTGGTGCTTCCACTGGTTCATGGGCATAACCACTCCTCGGTTTGATCTGCCAGCGCGGAGCTTGGTACTTCCATTGGACCGTGGGTGGGAGCCTCCCACCGGGAGAGACTTCGGGGCGTGTACAGCCCCGTCCTGATGCGTGGCTAGCACGGTAGGACAACCAAGGTGTATATGGGCCCTCCTTAGGACGAGCTGAATGACTCTCAGGAAGTTCTCGTGAGCTTATGCATCACTCACGAGACCCTACCCTGAGGCGGGTTGCGCCTGAGTCTTCTTCTGCAAAATGTAAAAAGAGAGGTGTTGTGTCGACCTGCGCCGAGTGCATCTCTAGGGGACATTGCATGAGAAGGCAGCAGCACCAACGACCCCAGCAGGTGACGTTAGTGGGACCGACCCGTAAGACAGAGCTCAGCCGCTGGATTTATCGATGCTGCAGGGATAGAACCGAGCACAGACGCCGTGCCCAGTCTTCTCATGCCACGATCCAAAAGAAAAACAGCCGGCGCGCGGTTCCCGCGTGAGCGAGGCACCTGCCACGGGCCCCTACTTACCCATCCACGATTAGCCCATGCGAGAACAAGGCACCAAGGACCATGGGAGGTGCCGTCACAGAAATGGCTCGCTAGGCAGAGCTCAGCCCTAGGGTTTATCGACGCTGCAGGGACGGACCCGAGCACAGACGTCGTGCCAGTCCTTAATCACGGGGCGGTCGCGAGTGGGCTCACAAGGGCTCATGACCTTAGTGGAAGTGAGGACGCCAAGCATATAGATAATGCGAATGGAAAGAAATATCTGGCCTTGATCATGCAAAAAGGGAGACAGCCGTGGGGGAACAACCCCCAGCGGTCCGAGGATGATGTAGCTCGAGAGGCGCCCTCGTTTAGATACATGAAGTGTCACCTGATACTTGCTGAAGGAGAGTTGGGGTAGCTGAAGACGTGCGCTCTGCGGGTCGCTCCCGAGGATTGTCGGGCTCCTGAGGCCTAGGGGCTCCTGAGGCTCTCAGTGGTCGCGCGGGTCCGGCTCCCACTCCGTCCGGACCGCCTGCCACTGAGCCTCCCAAGCCCCCAAGGCCTACTGCATGAGGTGCTGGAACGTGGCAGCTGCGTTGCGGAAGCCAAAGAGCATGCGGACGTAGCTGCAGGGGAGGGCCCTCCTCCGGCCGACCGGCGTCGGCCAGAAGGGCTCCTGAGAAGCGGCTCGGTTGAGACCCGCGATGTCGATGCAGACACGGAAGCAGTCGCTCGAGCTGCGAGCAGGTGGGCTTGGGGTTGTGCCGTTACGTCCACCGCGGATGAGTCTTGCATACTGAAGTTCCTCCGTAACTTGCTCGATGAAGTCCTGAGCCCCTAGCGCTGGACTCAGAAAAACGTGCATCAAGATACGCTTGTAGCTGGTGCTCGAACACCTCCCTCGGGGCACGGGTCAGCTCAGGGACACTCCAGAGGAGAACCCCCGGGCCCGTCACGAGAGGGGCGTCGAGCACGCCTCCCTATGCGAGGGTGGAAGGTGCCTCGTCAGCAAGCGCGAGTCCTGAGGCCAGGTCGTCGGGAGCCCCCGTGTCCTGAGGTCCGTTGACGGGTAGGTTCTTCTTCTTCTTGGGGGCGGCCTCAGGGCGAGGACGGCTTCATCCTCACCGGGGTATTCAACCGCCGCGGTCTGGTAGGCACGCTCCAGGGAACGCACCGCTTCCTTCTCGTCAGAGGCGATCATGATGACTCCGCCGCTTCCGGGCATCTTGAGGATGTTGTAGCCGTGATGGGTCGCCGCCATGAACTTGGCAAGGGCAGGATACCCCAGGATGGCGTTGTATGGGAGATGGATGTTGGCGACGTCTAAGTCGATGAGGTCGGTGTGGTAGTTGTCGCGGTCTCCAAAGGTGACGGGGAGGCGGACTTGCCCCATCGGGAGCGTGGAGCCATTCGTGACTTCGTAGAATGGCTTGGTGGGGTGGAGCTGATCGTAGGGAACCTGGAGTGTCTCGAAGGTCTGGACGGAGAGGACGTTGAGCCCTGCCCCGCCGTCGATGAGGGTCTTGGTCACGAGGACATTGCTGATGGTCGGGGTGCAGAGCATCGGGAGTGCGCCTGGGGCCGCAGTACAC
>LR738713.1:326089846-326099986 GCA_902687465.1 Secale cereale
CGCCGCTTCCGGGCATCTTGAGGATGTTGTAGCCGTGATGGGTCGCCGCCATGAACTTGGCAAGGGCAGGATACCCCAGGATGGCGTTGTATGGGAGATGGATGTTGGCGACGTCTAAGTCGATGAGGTCGGTGTGGTAGTTGTCGCGGTCTCCAAAGGTGACGGGGAGGCGGACTTGCCCCATCGGGAGCATGGAGCCATTCGTGACTTCGTAGAATGGCTTGGTGGGGTGGAGCTGATCGTAGGGAACCTGGAGTGTCTCGAAGGTCTGGACGGAGAGGACGTTGAGCCCTGCCCCGCCGTCGATGAGGGTCTTGGTCACGAGGACATTGCTGATGGTCGGGGTGCAGAGCATCGGGAGTGCGCCTGGGGCCGCAGTACACTTGAGTTGGACTTTGAGGCCGAAAGCGATGACTTGCTTGGTCCACCTGAGGTTGCGCACGGCGTCAGGCCTGGGAAGCGCCGCGTTCACCTCACGGGCGAACTGCTTGAAGATGCGGTGAGAAGCCGGCGCATGGGCTCCTCCCAGGATGCACGCGACTACACGCGGTTCCTAGAAGCCCCCTGCCCCGTCTCCCTGGCGATCGTCGTCGTTCCACCTTGGTGGTGGTGGCAGCGGAGGCAGGCTTCCGTGACCCTGAGGGCGACCCTCACGAGGCTGGTCACGCCAGGGGGCGTCACAAGGCTGCTCTTGCTAGTGGTCTTCACGAGGTTGCTCACGCCACCCTTGGCGCGAGTTCCTGCCGTCCCAGAGTCCTCCTCCACGGCCGTAGCCGCGGTTGTCACGCTTAGGGTGCTGCCCGACGCGCCCGTTGCACATCGCCCTGAGCTCCTGACAGTCGTTGGTGTTGTGGTTGTGGACGTTGTGGAAGACGCATACGGTCAGTTGTCTCTGGGAAGGTCATCGTAGCCGCAGCCACGCTTCACTTCTAGCTCAGCAACCAGCACGGCGGGTCCCTTGCGCTTCGACTCCTTGGCCTTGGTCTTCTTGTCGTCTGCCTCCACCTCAGGCAGCTCCTGAAGGGAGAGGTGGCCTTCCTCCGCTCTGGCACACTTTGCCACGAGCTTGAACATCTCGAGGGCTGTGCACAGGTCTTCGTGGATGGCGATCTCCTCCCTCATCTCGACATCGCGGACGCCATCGAAGAACACAGAGATGATGGCCTCGTCCGAGACCCTGGGGATACGAAGGCGCATGGTGTTGAAGTGTTGGATGTACTTTTGCAGGGTTTCTCCCGGCTGCTGCTTCACGCGACGTAGGTCAGCAGCTGCCGGGGCTCGGTCGCGGGTGCCTTGGAAGTTGGCGATGAAGCGTTCGCGAAGCTCTTCCCAGGAGGAGATGGATCCCACCAGGAGGTTCAGGAGCCAGGATCGCGTGCCGTCCTTCAGAGCCATGGGGAACCAATTCGCCATGACCTGCTCAGTGCCGTTGGCCGCCTCGATGCTCAGCTCGTAGAGTTGAAGGAACTCCGTGGGGTCGGTGGTGCCGTCGTAGCACGGAGGCAGGTCCGGCTTGAACTTGCCGGGCCAGACGAGGCGCCGTAGCTCGGGAGCCAGGGTGCCACACCCACGTACGCTCATGATCACAGGCGCCCCCTGCACCTGGGATGCTGGTTCTTGAGGTGCTGGCGCGACCACCTCCTGTGGCGTGCGGTCTGGGCGTTGTGGGCCAGGGGGCCCACGAGCCCCTGCATGTGGGTGCGGGATCACCTGGCAACTCTCCTCGTCGCGGGCGTGGGCTCTGCAGGGTTGTTCACGTCGAGGGGCCTCGCGCCGGCCCTCCTGGCTGGCGGGGTGAAGGTGAGGCGGAGCCGGGACCCCGCGGCCCTCGTTCGCCGACGGGGGCGACGGAGGGCGTGAAGAGTGCGTTGGTCCAGGCGCTTCCCCACCTGCTTTGACGAGCTCGGTGATGCGGTGGAGCCACTCGTCGTAGAGATCTTCTGCCGGGCGGTAGCGCAAGAGCTCCCGCGCCATCAGTAGCACAGGCTGCTGGTAGACCGGCCCGCGGCGGACAAGCGAGGACGACGTTGCGGCCGGCGAGGGTGAAGGCGTTGTCGTGCGGCCATCCTGCCGCACGGATGGCGGCAGCGAGGAGTCTTGCTGCTCGTGGACAGCCGGGTCGGTGGCGGCGTTGGCAACCGACGAGTTGTGGCGGAGCGGTGCGCCGTTGCCCCTGGGCGCCGTCTGAGCGACGTTTGCAGCGTGGCGGTCTGCACGATCTCGGCGTGTGTCCAACATGGCTGTGGAGCGGGGTTAGTGACGAGAACGCGACGAGGTCGTTGGAGAGGCGAGATTTCGACACGCCCCCTACCTGGCGCGCCAAATGTCGGATTCAGGGCTTCGCAAAACCCGTTAAGTTCGAACACAGGGGCGTGAACGAAGATCTCTCCCACTCACGTCTACCTAGCACCTCGCTCTCGTCTTGGTGGAAGGATTCAAGCAAACAACAAACAAACACACAAGAGTTTATCTAGGTTCGGGCCACCGCGAGGTGTAAGACTGTCAGTGTACTAGAGTAGGGGTACCCTAGTATCCCGAACTTGTGCACGGGCAGTCGCAGCATCCCGCGGCAAGGCTTGCCGGGTGACCGCCAAAGTCCTCCGTGGTTCCTTTGGAGCCATTCAAGAACAAAGTTTTCAAGCCAAGGAGACAAGGCCCCGGCAAGAGGAGCTTGCCGGGAAGGCCAACCAAGGCGACTCAAGGAACTTGCCGCGACGCGCCACGCGTCCCGGCAAGGCCCAGTGAGCGACAAGCTCCCGGACGCGACAAGACGATGATCGCGGCAAGACGCTTGCCGCAGCAAGCTACCACTCCATACCCGCGCTCCAGCACATCCACCAACCTGTCGCTCTGGGACCATTACAGGCGTACGTGGCGGGAGGCTGTGCAGCCAGCGGTGCGCGGTGGCAAGCGGTGCTGACAAGATTGCCATCGTGGCGAGCGGTGGCGTCCTTGACGGACCCTTTTTGCACTATTTGGGCGACGCAGACGGGCATTCAATGCCTTTGTCCCCTGCTGTCAGGGTTAGGTATGATACACTATACAGGTAGTTGTACCAACCGCAACACCTTTCCATTTTTACCCTTGTCTACGTTGCCACCTGTGGGTGACCCCTTGAGCATATAAAAGGAGGCCCATGCGCAACGTAGAGGGGGGAACAGACAAGGGGAGAACACTCACGCTCGGTCTCGTTAGCTGCTGGTGTGTACTGTAGCACTCAGCGCTCCCGAGCAAGAACTCAATTCAAACCACAAAGCAGGAGTAGGGTTTTACGCATCCGTGCGGCCCGAACCTGGGTAAACTACTCGTGTGCTTCGCCTCGATCCGCTCTTTGTGCGATCTTCGCCCCCACCGAACCGAAAGGGACTCGGTCCGCCAGTCCCATAGGTGCTCGTGGATCAGTTTCCCCGACATCTTTGGCGCGCCAGGTAGGGGGCACGAGGTTGTGTGAACCTGATCCGGCGTTCACACGAGCTAGATCTTCATCGTCTTCATCGACATGCCGCCGAAGAAGAAAGCTTCGGAGGCGGCTGCTCCGTCCGCGCCGAACCCATCACCGCCGGAGCAAACGGCTGGTGGGGTAGACGCCGGCGGAAGAACGGGCGTCGACGAGGGAGCTCACGGTGCTTCCAGGTCCAAGGACAAGGCTGCGCTGCCCATCGGTGGCGTAGTCGACTCCCACAACGACCGGGCGCACTCCAAGACCTCGGCGTCCGTACATGCACCGCGCCCGTCTCAGGAGGCACGGGACCGGCAGCGTCATGGTACTCACGGTACCATACGTTTACTGGGCGAAGATCGAGCTGGTGGATCTCGGAGTGCTCAAGACCAGCATGCACGCCAACATGCTGGCACGAGCGAGGCACGGTCGCCTGGACGGGATGCTGCTCCTTCTAACATAGTTAGAAGTCCGAGCATATCCCACTCCTCACACCGTTCGCCACCGCCACCCGCCACTTCAGCAGAAGCTTAGGCGCGAGCTCAACTGCTCCTAGACTACCCTCCAACGGCAGACAAGATCGACGACTGGAGGGCCGCCATTCAGAGTCTCATCGGCTTCGCCAACGGCGACACCCCACGGCAGTCGAGTACATCGCAGCCGCGGCAAGTCAGCTAGGCACAAGCCAGTGGCGACAAGACCGGTGGGGGTGCAACCACCGTGCACTCTCCGCCCCGAAGGCCAAGATCGCCGACTCGCCGGATCCACCTCGACAGCGACTCCACCGCGTCATCAGATCCACGAGCTCGTCGCGATCAGCGCCAAGTTCTTCACGAACGACAGCAAGAAGACGCTCGTACTCGCATCGAGCGCCGAAGAGAAGTGCGGCGTCAATCGGACCAACGCGCTGGGCCCTCTGTCGACATGCATGCGCCAGGGGAACCAAGCGACTTGCCGTACGCGGTAGGTTGCCCTGCGTTTACTCGTGAGCTGCGGCACGTCCAGTGGCCCAGCACGAAGAATTTCAAGCTAGACGTACCAGAGAAGTACGACGGCAAGTCGCATCCGTCAGAGTTCCTCAACATCTACACCATCACGGTGCAAGCTGCCGGGGGGCGGGACGACAAGATCCTTGCCAACTACTTCCCGCTGGTGCTCAAGCCCAACGTCAGATCCTGGCTCATGCACTTGTCGGACAACTCCATATCTTCTTGGGCAGACCTATGCCATCAGTTTGTCGGCGCCTTTACAGGCGGCCACAAACCTCATGGCCAAGAGAGTGACCTTCATCTGCTCGCCCAGAAGGAAGGAGAGCCCCTGCGCAAGTACATTCAGAGATTCAGCCATGTACAGCACAACATCCCAGATGTCCACCGTGCCGCGGTTATCAGTGCGTTCCATCAGAACGTGCGTAACCGCAGGATGCGGGAGGAGATGGCGATGTGCAAGACCAGAGACGTCAGTGAGCTGTATGCCCTGGCCGACCAGTGTGCACGTGCTGAGGAAGGGAGGAAACTCCCCGGAGAGGATGCAGGAGCAGGAGGATCTGACAGCGAGGATGCTGCCCCGGCAAAGAAAAACCGGCGGCGGAACAACAGGAAGAAGAAAGGCAAAGATGTGCTAGTCATTGAGCAGTCCGGCAACGAAGGTGGCGCCAAGAAAGCCAAAGCTGGTAGCTCCGGCAAGGAGATTGCCACATGCACCAACTGCCAGGCTGTGGCGGTCGCCGACAAGCAGGACGGCACCAACAAGCAGTACTGCAAGATCCACCGCACAAAGGGCCATGATCTCCAGAGCTGCAAGAAGGTCGAGCAGCTTGTCGAGCAGCAAAAGGCTGAATACGAGCGACGCGATAAGGAGAAGGCCCAAGGAGGTGCTGGAGAATCTGGCAAGAAGCGCGCCGGCCGGGGAGGACGCCGCGGCAAGGCCAAGCAGCGGCAAGGAGACAGACCTCCCCGCGGCCGCGACAGGGATGAAGAAGACGACGACGATGAAGACATGGACGATGTCGAGACCAGTGAGCAGGGGTTCCAGAAAGCCACAGAGGTCTTGTGCGTTGATGGCGGTGCTTCTCTGCATACTTCACACCGCCAACTCAAGCAGTGGGTGCGGGAAGTCAATGCGGCAGAACCACCTGTCGAGTCACGCAAGCTTCTGAAATGGTCCAGCACGCCTATCATCTTTGATATTGTGGACCGCCCTGATCGCACAACTGTGGTAGGGTGCTTGCCGATGTTGGTTTCACCAACTATCCGCAACCTCAAGGTCACTAAGATGCTAGGTGACGGCGGGGCCGGCTTGAACTTGATCTCCTCCGCTGTACTCCAGAAACTCCAGATCCCTGACAGCGAGCTTGAAGAGACCGGCACATTCCAAGGAATCAACCCGGGAAGGAGCAAGTCGACGGGGAAGGTCACATTGCCAGTGACGTTTGGCAGCGAGTTGAACTTCAGGACTGAGAGGGTCACTTTTGACGTTGCCGATTTTCCATTGCCTTACAATGGGATACTCGGCCGTCCAGCACTCGCCAAGTTCATGGCAGCCTCTCACTACGCATACAACATGCTAAAGATGCCAGGCCCGATAAGTGTCATCTCTGTCCCTGGCGACAAGAAGGATGCTCTTATCTGCGCCGACTAGATCTACCGGGAAGCGGCAGCCGCAACAGATCGCAAGTCACCTGCCGTTGAAGCTCCCGGGGGGAAGAAGAAGACCAAGTCCGGCAAGAGTTCTGATGCCCACTCCGGCAAGCGCACCTCTTCGGAGTGCTGCGCTACCGTCGAGGACACACCATCGAGCTCCACCGGCAAGTGTAAGAAGACAGTGGCAGCTCCGCCAGAGACTAAGAAGGTGTCTGCCAGGTAGGACGGCACTGGTGGTACCTTCACCATCAGTGCCACTCTTGACCCTAAATAGGAAAGCGCGCTCATTGCTTTCCTGCGGGCGAACGTCGACGTGTTTGCGTGGCAACCGTCTGACATCCCCGGTGTTCCCAGGAAAGTAATTGAGCACCATCTCGCCGTCTATCCTCATGCGCGGCCCGTCAAGCAAAAGGTCAAGAAGCAAGCAGTGGAGCGCCAAGAATTCATCGCAGAAGAGATCAAGAAGTTGGAAGCAACATGCCTTGTCAGAGGAGTGCTCCATCCTACGTGGTTGGCCAAGCCTGTAGTCGTGCGCAAGGAAAACGGGAAATGGAGGCTTTGTATCGACTTTACCGATGTTAACAAAGCTTGTCCCAAAGACCCATTTCCCTTGCCGCGCATTGACCAGATTGTTGACTCCACGGCCGGATGTGACTTGCTTTCATTTCTTGACGCATACTCAGGATACCATCAGATCTTCATGGCAGAAGAGGATGAGGAAAAGACCGCATTCATCACTCCATGTGGCACGTACTGTTTCATACGGATGCCTTTCGGTTTAAAGAATGCTGGTTCAACATTTGCACGGGTAGTCCATGTCGCTTTTGAGCCACAAATACACAGAAATGTGGAAGCCTACATGGATGACATAGTGGTCAAGAGCAAGGACAGGGCAACTCTGATTCAAGATTTAGACGAGACCTTTGCAAATCTGCGCAAGATCAGCCTCAAGCTCAACCCCGAGAAGTGTGTGTTTTCAGTCCTTTTCGCCGAGCTTCTCGGTTTCTTCGTGTCTCAGCAGGGAATTGAAGCCAATCCCGACAAGATCAAGGCCATTGAGCAGATTGAAGCACCCAAGCGCGTCAAGGATGTACGAAGACTTGCCGGTTGCGTGGCTGCTCTCTGCAGGTTTATCTCTAAGTCTACTGAGCGCACCCTGTCATTTTTCAAAATACTGAAAAAGGCAGGTCCAATGAAATGGACTCCGGAAGCGGAGGCTGCGCTGCAAGACTTGAAGAGATACCTGTCCTCCACTCCAACACTTGTCGCACCTAGGCCACAAGAGAAGTTGCTGCTGTATATAGCGGCAACCAATCAAGTGGTTAGTGCTGCATTAGTAGCGGAGAGGGAGGCAGATGATGAGCCAGCAACCACGGCAGGCGCATCCAGCGACAAGCAGGGGGCTTCCCCGACAAGCTCTGGTCCCGACAAAGATGGATCTGCGCAGGCGCGCGAGGAGATACAGAAGAGAATGGTGCAGCGCCCAGTTTACTTTGTCAGTTCCCTTTTGCAGGGGGCTAGGTCAAGGTACTCTGGTGTGCAGAAATTGCTTTTCGGCCTTCTCATGGCCTCGAGAAAGCTGCGCCATTACTTCCAAGCACATGAGATCACAGTTGTCACTCGTTTTCCGCTGAAGAGGATACTGCAGAATCCAGAAGCAACGGGCAGGATTGTTGAGTGGGCACTGGAACTGTCAAGCTTTGGCCTCAAGTTTGAGAGCACTTCAACTATCCAAAGCAGAGCATTGGCATAATTCATAGCAGAGTGGACGCCAACACCAGATGAAGAAATTCCAGAAACGAGCATCCCCGTCAAGGAAGCAAGCAAAGAGTGGCTGATGTACTTCGATGGTGCCTTCTCGCTGCAAGGTGCCGGTGCTGGCGTGCTGCTAGTCGCACCCACCGGAGAGCACCTCAAGTACGTAGTCCAGATGCACTTTCTCAAGGAGCAAGCAACAAACAATACCGCAGAGTATGAAGGTTTGCTTGCCGGTCTCAGGATCGCGGCAGACCTTGGGATCAAGAAGCTCATTGTCAGGGGTGACTCGCAGCTTGTCGTCCGCCAAGTGAACAAGAGCTATCAGAGTCCGTTGATGGAAGCCTACGTTGATGAAGTGAGAAAGCTAGAAGAGCACTTTGACGGCCTACAGATGGAGCATGTTCCAAGAGCTCAGAACGACATTGCAGATGGCCTGTCGAAGTGCGCCGCACTTAAGCTACCTGTGGAACCAGGGATCTTTGTGCTCAAGCTGACTCAACCGTCTGTAACGCCATCAACTGGACAGAGCAAGAAGAGGAAGTTGATTTCTGGTGACTATTTTCCGGCAGAGCTTCCCGAAGCCGCCGCCAAGAAGGTCCCCAAGATCAACACCAAGAGTGCTGAGGAGCAGTCTGCTCCGGCAAGCCCTAGGGTTTGTTCCGTTGAAGCAGACGCTCCCGACAAGTTTTGCTCCGGCAAGCTTGCCGGGGAACGTCAAGCTCCGGCTGAGCCGCAGGTTCTCGCCGTAGAAGCAGATGTTCCCGCAGCAGCAGATGTGCCTTTAGTCCTTCTTGTCGAGCCACAGGCTCCAGCATGGGCACAGCAGATTGTCCGTTTCCTTCAGACAGGAGAACTTCCCGAAGAGCAAGAAGAAGCGGAAAGAGTAGCCCGGCAGTCAAGTATGTACCAGTTTGTTGACAACACACTGTACAGAAGAAGACTCAACGGTGTGAAATTGAAGTGTATTCACCGGGAAGACGGACAAAAGCTGTTGGCAGAGATACATGGAGGCATATGTGGTCACCACATTGGCGTAAGAGCACTTGCCGGCAAAGCGTTCAGGCAAGGTTTCTTTTGGCCGAAAGCCCTCCAGGATGCAACTGCACAAGTAACCAAGTGTGAAGCATGCCAGTTCCATTCCAAGCAGATACACCAGCCAGCTCAAGCTCTCCAGACGATCCCTTTATCCTGGCCATTTCCGGTCTGGGGCTCGACATCCTCGGCCCTTTCCCCGAGCAGTCGGGGGCTTTAAGTACTTGTACGTTGCAATCGACAAGTTCACAAAGTGGCCGGAAGTGGAAGCAGTGAGGAAGGTGACAGCACAGTCAGCAGTCAAGTTCTTCAGGTCGATTGTTTGCCGCTTCGGGATCCCTAACAGGATCATCACCGACAACGGTACGCAATTCACGAGCCGCACCTTCATGCAGTACGTCCAAGATCTTGGCGCCAAGGTCTGCTTCGCTTCTGTTGCTCACCCGAGAAGCAACGGTCAAGCGGAGAGGGCAAATGCTGAAGTGCTGCGCAAGTGCGGAAGAAACTGGATTGAGGAGCTGCCAGTGGTTCTTTGGTCGATCAGGACGACGCCAAATCGAGCCACTGGCCAGACACCTTTCGCTCTAGTCTATGGAGCAGAGGCAGTTCTCCCCACGGAACTCGTATACGGGTCACCTCGAGTGCTCACTTATGATGAGCTTGAGCAAGAGCAGCTGCGACAAGATGACGCGCTGCTCCTTGAGGAAGACCGTCTTCAGGCTGCTGTACGAGCTGCTCGCTACCAGCAAGCTTTGCGCCGCTACCATAGCCGCAAAGTTAACGCCAGAAGTCTCGAGGAAGGCGACCTTGTTCTTCGGCGCGTTCAGTCCGCCAAGAATTCCAACAAGTTGACGCCAAAGTGGGAAGGCCCTTACCGGGTGAAACGAGTCACTACGCCTGGCGCTGTCCGCCTTGAGACCGAAGATGGCATTCCGGTGAGCAACTCCTGGAACATTGAGCATCTTCGTAAGTTTTACCCGTAAGGCGCGGTTGCCGGAACCGGCAACCACCTTTTGTACAAGTCTTGCCGCAGTTGCATGTAATCCTTTGCACAAAGCCGGGCGCAGACCCCGTGCATAAGTAAAGCTCATGTGCTCCGCACATCTTGATAATTTCATGCTTTCTATTTTTTGCATGTGTTATCTAACACTTCGTGCAGCACCTACCCCCGGTAAGCAATAACGAGCCGTAAGGCTCCATATCTTTATTTTCTCTTCTTTCTTTTTCTCAAGGAAAGGAAGGTTCCCTCGCCCACAAGTTTGCCGGGGG
>LR738713.1:326100073-326121701 GCA_902687465.1 Secale cereale
GGGGGGAGGAGAAGATAATGGTATGGACCAGGCGTCGTTCAAGAAAGTTTCGCCTTACCGGAAAGCAAACAACAGAAAAGCTAAGTTGCCAAAGTTTGAGCAATCAGATTTTTAAAAATTTTAAGTTATCTTCCTTGAACGACCGTGCTTTGTATGGAAAACCTGTGCGCGGAGGAACCAACTCGTAGCTAGTTGCGCCCTTACTTTGTTTCGAGTCCGCTCAACAACTTAAGTGAGCAGCGACTAGTTGCGACAAGGTTTCTTGTCGGTAACGGCACAGCCAGCAGGCTGCTGACGTCCCGCACTCAGCGCTCGCGGCTAAGGTGCCTGCGCTGGCAAGTTCCCTAAAAGCGTAAGGCAAAAACATACAAAGGAAGGAATCAAGTAAAGGAAATAACATTGCAATCACTACCCAAAATAGAGTTATATTACAAGGTAGCTTGTCGCAGCTCTAACAGATTGTTCTCATAACATGACCAGCAGCGAGAAGAAAAGAAGAAAATGGGCGGCCTAGTCTACGCGATCGCCCTCAACCCTCTTGATCCTGGTCACCTTGTCCACAATGGGTGCGACAAGGGCCTTGAGCACTTCCAGATCAGCATCCGGCGGCAGGGTCTTGAGGACGCTGGTGAGGTTGAGGCCCGGGTTGCGGAAGGCCACCTTTACCAACACCTTTTGAAGAGCTCCCGCGCAGATCTTGCGCGACTCGTCGGCCAGCTGCTTTGGGATCTTCTCCCGGAGTCACTGGAGAGCCATCGCCACACCTTTGAAGAACAAGGTGAGCTTGGCGCTGGGTTGGAGGTTCTCATCGGAGGGATACCCGAGATCCTCCATCCCCAGCTACGCCAGCTCCCTGTCAATGTCTGCGGCAGCATTCACGAGACCCTCCGTCCAGTGCTCCACATTCTCCCTAAAAGTGTTCTGGGCGGCAGCAGCACTCGCCAGCAGCGCCTTATCGGCCTTGATCTCCTCCTTCAAGGCCACCTCCTGCTCCCTGGCGCCGTCCAGCGTCTTGGTCAAAGTGGTCAGCTTCAACTCAAGATCTGCGTTGGAGTCCGTGGTGGCGCTAAGTTCCTTGCCCTTCTCAGCGAGACGAACCTGCAGCTCTGAGTTGCTGTGGGCGTCCTTCTCCCGCTCACGCTTGAGCGCGGCAAGCTCCTCACCACTCGCCTTGAGATCGGCCTCCAGCCGCGCCACCTTTGTCTCCAGCTCCTTCTTGGCGGCCTCGGCAGCTGCGGCAGCATTCTCTACTTGCTTGAGGGCTCCGCCGAATGATTGCTCGCGCGCGGCAAGCTCCTCCTCGTGGCTGTCAAGGTTGACCTTCCGCTGTGCTAGCTCGCCCTCCTGCGCAGGCAGCTTCTCAGCGGCAAGCCGCTGTTGCTCTTCAACTTCAGCCTTCTCGAGGAAGAAGGCCTTCTGCTCCTCGGCGAGTTGCTCCCGCTCCTCTGCCAGGGACCGGAGAGCTTCCTGGTTGAGACCCCGGAGCTCCTCCACGCGCTTTTCGATGTCCACTCCCGCCTTCGCGACAAGCGCCTCTCGGGATTCCAGCTTGGCTTGCCGAGCGCGGTAGAGCGACAACAGCTTCCGCAGCAGCCGCTCCTCCTCAGGCTCGCCGCTGCTGCTGCTCGGCGCATCAACTAGCGTCAGTCCAGCGGAGGCGAGCACCTCTCCATCAAAGCTCTCTCCTTCGACCGGCGCCCTGGAGCTTGACGTCCAGGGGAGGTTGATGAAGACGCCATCGCCGGCCTTCAAGTAGACGCCTGGCTGGGGCTCTTCGGAGCCTGGCGCTGCGGCAGCGGCGGGGGGATCGGCGGTCGGCGTAGCGCCTGGCGCTCCTGCGGCCTCAGGGCCGTCAGTACGATCGCCAGACCCCTCGCCAGCTTTTGCGGCGGCAGCTTTGGCGGCCTCTTCGCCGGCGGGATCATCAGCGCCGGCTGCTTCTTCGGTGGCAGCGGCGTCGTCGGTATTGCCGCGCGTGTTCTCCTCGCCGGCGACCTCGATCTTCATCGGCTCTGCAGCAGATGGGTCTGATGGCCGGAAAAGGGAGAAAAGTCAAGCAAATATACAAAAAGAAGATCAAAAGAAGAAGAACCCAAGGGAAGTTTTGAAGCAAGAAGATTACCTGTACCGGGTTCTGCAGTCGTAGTCTCCGCCGCCGGGGGGCCGCTGGTGCTGTCCCTTGCCGGAGAACTCTCCCTT
This sequence comes from Secale cereale, assembly GCA_902687465.1. Taxonomy (NCBI): domain Eukaryota; kingdom Viridiplantae; phylum Streptophyta; class Magnoliopsida; order Poales; family Poaceae; genus Secale; species Secale cereale. Next base: position 326,102,273 of record LR738713.1, read on the forward strand.
GCCGGAGAACTCTCCCTTGGCGGAGAACTCTCCCTTGCCGGAGAGTCCCTTGCCGGAGAAATCTCCCTTGGCGGCGTAGTCGAAGCAGATGACATGCCGGGGGCGGTCTCCAGGCGCTCCTGGTGGGCCTGCTCTGCTCCTACACAAACCAACAAACAGATGTCAGCAAAGAAAGAGCATCCATGCGCGCCTAACAGCGGAAAGCGAACCATATACTTACGCTGGGGGCTGCACTGGGGGCTGCTCTTGAGAATAGTTGCCGGGTCCGGCAAGGTGATCTCGGGCGCACCCTCTGCTGTCGCGGTGGGTTCGTCCTCGACGATAATCACCTCTCTCCTCGCCGGGACCTTGGCTCTCTTCGCTGCTCTCTGGGCCAGAGTCCTAAAAAGGAATAAGTTCAGAGTAAAGCAAATGAGATACAAGACAAAACAACAAGAATTGAAGAACTATAAGTACAGCGAGGAGTCTTACTCTTCTTCTTCCTCGTTGGAGCTGAGCGCGGAGAAGTCGAAGTCCGACTCACGTCCGGCGCGAGGAGACGGAGGAGTAGGTTCCCTTGGCCGCTTGGCGGGAACAGTGGCGGTGGTCCGAGACGACCCCGCTCCGGCTGCCGCCGCGGCGTGAGAAGCGGCAAGAGCAGAAGCGGTGGTCCGGAAGACCCTGCTCCAGTTCCCGCAGCAGCGTGAGGTGCTCCCGTGGCAACAGTACTTGCCGCGGTGGAGCGTGTCGCGCGGCACGACGACTTTCGACTCGTCTACCGCTCCGCTACGTCCCCGGCCTTGCGGAGACGCCTTCTTGGTGGACCCGGGGGCTCTCCTTGCGGCGAGCTACCTGAAGATGAGGAGGAAGAGGAGTTGATCTCCAGCGAGCCGCTTGTATCCTCGGCGGGCTAGCTCGACTCGACGTCATGCCCGGCAAGCTCATCCTCGCCGGCAAACCCCTCTCGCTCGGCAAGGCTTGCCGCCTCTGCTGCCTCTGCCTCCTCCACGGTGAATCCAAACTCGCCCGCGGCTGCGGCTGCCGCCGCCTCTTCTAGCCTAGTGGCGATGCGTTTCATCTCCGCATGGGTCGTGTCGCGAGTGAGGCTTTTATTTTCGTCGGAGCGGACCGGCTTTTATACCAAGCCGTCAAAGAACTCCTGCATGACGACATCTTCAGGCTCTTGCCAAGTTGGGACAATTCCATGCGACTCGCACAGCGGCATCATTGCACGGATGCGGTCGAGCGAGGAGTTGTTGCACAGCGGAACGACATCCTTCGGCAACCTGAACACCTCGGGATGTTGAGGGTCGTACTTGAACAGCTCCTGGAGCATCGCGTTAAGTTCCAGAACAGTGAAGTTGAAGTTGAGGCCCGGGCGCAGCCTCATGATGTCCGCCGCATTCTTGAATTCCCAGGCGGGTCTCCTCCGCTCCTGCAGGGGGGCGATGCGGCGGCGAAGAAAATCTGTGCCAGCCGCACCTACAGTGAGCCCGGCAAGCCTGAGGCGTTGGATCCGGGCAACGGCAATCTGTAGCCTATCGCCTTCCGGGCCCACGTTGCTCCAATCGCTGCCGCGCGCTACTGGGGCTTGGCGCCGGGCGGTAAACGGCTACGGGTTCTCCTCGACAATCCAGCACCAATCCGCTCTCCATTCCTCCCACTTGCTGCGGAACTCTCCCTCCAGATAAGCGTCCTTCTTGCCGGCCCTCGAGATCCAGGCGATTCCGCCGGATAAAGGCTCTCCTCTCTCAACTCGGGGCATAAAGAAATGGCGAAAAAGGGCTACATTTGGATAGACCCCGACAAAGTTTTCGCAGAGATGTGCGAAAACTGCCATGGTCAGAACGGCATTGGGGGTGAAGTCAAGGAGGCGGAACCCGTAGGTGTTCATAATATCGCAGAAAAACTCAGAGAAAGGCGGGCAGAGCCCACAGTAGAAGAACAAGGCGAAGAAGGGATATCCATTTGGAGCCATTTTCCAAGCGACGACTGGAAGTACCTTCGTGTGCGGGTGCGCCCGCGTCTCCATCGACCAGAAGAGGTAGTAGTACTCCCTCAGCTCCCTCGCGGCGAGCTTGGGGGGGAAGATTGCCCGCTCCTTTCGCAGCGCCGCGAGCCGCTGCACCTCGGCCGACTTCACGACCTTCCCCTTTTCGGCTTTCGGAGCCATGGCGGAAGTGGTGAGGGAGGTCGACGGCGTTGGTGGTGCTGGTGGCGATGGGGGGCAGAGCGCTGCTCTCTATCAGTTTTGGGAAGAATGGGGAGCAGCGGAGAAATAGCAACCGGCGAATGGGCGAACTGCCCCTGTTTCCCCTGCTTATAAGGAGGGAGGGGGCGGACGTTCCGCCTTTCCGAATAAAGAAACCACCCACGATCTCTCCCACGACGCCGCATTCAACGCGTGCCGTTCGGGGAGGGCGCGGTGGATACGGAGAGAGATACGGCGTAACCCAGGCCGCGTGTGCCTGTGCCCTGTTTTGGGCCTGGCCCAACAGCGCTCGGCACCGTGTGTGGCCCAGGCCCGGGGGCTCCTGTCGGTGTACTAGAGTAGGGGTACCCTAGTATCCCGAACTTGTGCACGGGCAGTCGCAGCATCCCGCGGCAAGGCTTGTCGGGTGACCGCCAAAGTCCTTCGTGGTTCCTTTGGAGCCATTCAAGAACAAAGTATTGAAGCCAAGGAGACAAGGCCCCGGCAAGAGGAGCTTGCCGGGAAGGCCAACCAAGGCGACTCAAGCGGTGCTGACAAGATTGCCATCGTGGCGAGCGGTGGCGTCCCTGACGGTCCCTTTTTGCACTATTTGGGCGACGTAGACGAGCATTCAATGCCTTTGTCCCCTGCCGTCAGGGTTAGGTATGATACACTGTACAGGTAGTTGTACCAACCGCAACACCTTTCCATTTTTACCCTTGTCTACGTTGCCACCTGTGGGTGACCCCTTGAGCATATAAAAGGAGGCCCATGGGCAACGTAGAGGGGGGAACGGACAAGGGGAGAACACTCACACTCGGTCTCATTAGCTGCTGGTGTGTACTGTAGCACTCAGCGCTCCCAAGCAAGAAATCAATACAAACCACAAAGCAGGAGTAGGGTTTTACGCATCCGTGCAGCCCGAACCTGGGTAAACTGCTCGTGTGCTTCGCCTCGATCCGCTCTTCGTGCGATCTTCGCCCCCGCCGAACCGAAAGGGACTCGGTCCGCCGGTCCCATAGGTGCTTGTGGATCAGTTTCCCCGACAAAGACCCTACTTCCTGCTTTGGTGGATTGGATCCAGGTGAGCTAGAGTATGAACTGGTACAAGAGTTCCTGAGCTCAGGAGGCGAGCTTAGGAGGGCCAGGAGGCTAGTGTTCTTGCTCCTTGTGCGGTGGTCAAGTGTGTGTCTCGATGATTCTCCTCCCTTCGCAGTGGAGGTCCTAGCTACTTATATAGGCGGCCACGGTCCTCTTCCCCCGAAATGTTTAGGCAGGAAGGGATTCCACAACGGCCATTTTTGAGCGGGAACACAAAGACATTCCTACCCTGAGAAAAGCACTCTTGGCCTGCAAAAGGATCAGGAGGTGACACGGTGGTGGGCTCGACGGTGACATCCTCCTTATCGTCCTTGCGGTCTTCGGTCTTGCTGCTCCAAAGAGGAAACCTTTGCCCCGCTCATTGGAAACCAATGTCTGCGCTGTCTCCTTTGCACTGAAATGCCAACTGTGCCGCTGGCGGACGCTGGCACTCGTTGGCACGGTGCGTCACTTCTGACATCACTGCCTCCTCCTGAGGCAGGCTTGGTCTTGGATTCTCCGCCCCTCCGGAACACCTGGCCGAGGCTGCTCCTGAGGGGGTCTTGGGGTCGTTCTCCTCGCGAGGCTTGGCCCCACGCGAGGGTCTTGAGCAGCTGGTCGATCAGCTGGGCCATACCAGGCCTGCTTGAAGGAGCGCGTCGCGGTCCGCAGACAGGCAAGTCTGGGTACCCTGGTTCCCAGGACGCCGACACATACATATTTTATTTTTTAAATGGTGGAGCTGTCAGTTGGAGCAGTTCCAAGAAGAGCGTCGTGGCAGGATCTACGTGTGAAGCATAGTACATAGGTGCTTAGGAAGCAGCAAATAAAGGAGTCTATATGAAGGAGTTCATATCCGATCTAGGTGTAATACCTAGTGCATCGGGTCCAATGAAAATCTTTTGTGACAACACTGGAGCAATTGCCTTGGCGAAGGAATCCATGTTTCACAAGAGAACCAAGCTCATCAAGAGACGTTTCAACTCTATCCGCGATCAAGTCAAGGAGGGAGAGATAGGTATTCGCAAAATACATACAAATCTGAATGTTGCAGACCCGTTGACTAAGCCTCTTCCATGAACAAAACATGATCATCACCAAGCCTCCATGGGTGTTAGAATCATTACTGTGTACTCTAGATTTTTGACTCTACTGCAAGTTGGAGACTGAAGGAAATATGCCCTAGAGGCAATAATAAAGTTGTTATTTATATTTCCTTATATATCATGCTAAATGTCTTTTATTCATGCTAGAATTGTATTAACCGGAAACTTGATACATGTGTGAATACATAGACGAAACACAGTGTTTGTTGGGGAACGTAGTATTTCAAAAAATTTACCTACCATCACGCAATATCTATCTAGGAGAAGCATAGAAAAGAGCGGGGAGAGTGTGTCCACGTACCCTCGTAGACCGAAAGCGGAAGCGTTTAGTAACGCAGTTGATGTAGTGGAACGTCTTCGCAATCCAACCGATCAAGTTCCGTACACACGGCACCTCCACGATATGCACATGTTCAGCTCGGTGACATCCCTAGAACTCTTGATCCAGTTGAGGCCGAGGGAGAGTTTCGTCAGCATGATGGCATGGTGACGGTGTTGATGAAGTTACCGATGCAGGGCTTCGCCTAAGCACTACGACAATATGACCGAGGTGTGTAACTGTGGAGGGGGGCACCGCACACGGCTTAGGAATCAACTTTTGTGTCTTTGGGGTGCCCCCTCCCTATGTATATAAAGGAGAGAGGGAGGAGGAGGCCGGCGGTAGGAGGGGTGCACCAAGGGAGGAGGATTCTTACTCCTAGTAGGAGTAGGTTTCCTCCTTTCCTAGTCCTACTTGGAAAAGGCAGGAAAGAGGAGAAGGAGAGAAGGAAGGAGGGGCCCGGCCCCCAAGCCCTAAACCAATTCGGTTTGGGCCTAGGGGGGCATGCCCCACATCTTGCTTGATGCCCTCTTTCACCACTAGGGCCCAATAAGGCCCATAGACTCCCCGGGGGTTTCCGGTAACCTCCCAGTACTCCGGAAAATACCCGATACACTTCGGAACCCTTCCGGTGTCCGAATATAACCTTCCAATATATCAATTTATGTCTCAACCATTTCGAGACTCCTTGTCATGTCCGTGATCTCATCCCGGACTCCGAACAACCTTTGGTGCATCAAAACACATAAACTCATAATACCAATTGTCATTGAACGTTAGGCGTGCGGACCCTACGGGTTCGAGAACTATGTAGACATGACCGAGACTCATCTCCGGTCAATAACCAATAGTGGAACCTGGATGATCATATTGGTTCCTACATATTCTACGAAGATCTTTATCGGTCAAACCGCACAACAACATATGTTGTTCCCTTTGTCATCGGTATGTTTTTTTTGACAGAAAGACTGTAAGGGAACCCCTTACAGTATAATTGGTGCAACAAACCCAAATTGCAAGTACCGTGCCTTGAACCTGGGTGGGTGGGAAGGCATCAACCCCTTCCCACCACTAGGCTATGCCTTAGTTACTTGCCCGAGATTCGATCATTGGTATCATCATACCTAGTTCAATCTCATTATCGGCAAGTTTCTTTACTCGTTCTGTAATACATCATCTCGTGACTAACTCATTAGTCATTTGCTTGCAAGGCTTATTATGATGAGTATTACCGAGAGGGCCTAGAGATACCTCTCCGACGCTCGGAGTGACAAATCCTAATTTTTATCTATGCCAACACCACAAACACTTTCGGAAGCACCTGTAGAGCATCTTTATAATCACCCAGTTACGTTGTGACGTTTGATAGCACACAAGGTGTTCCTCCGGTATTCGGGAGTTGCAAATCTCATAGTCAGAGGAACATGTATAAGTTATGAAGAAAGCAATAGCAATAAAACTGATCATTATGCTAAGCTAACGGATGGGTCTTGTCCATCACATCATTATCCTAATGATGTGATCCCGTTCATCAAATGAGAACACAGGTCTATGATTAGGAAACTTAACCATCTTTGATTAACGTGCTAGTCTAGTAGAGGCATACTAGGGACACTCTGTTTTTTCTATGTATTCACACATGTATCAAGTTTCCGGTTAATACAATTCTAGCATGAATAAAATACATTTATCATGATATATAAGGAAATATAAATAACAACTTTATTACTGCCTCTAGGGCATATTTCCTTCAGTCTCCCTCTTGCACTAGAGTTAATAATCTAGTTCACATCGCCATGTGATTAACAATGATAGTTCACATCGAGATGTGATTAATACCCATAGTTCACATCGCCATGTGACCAACACCCAAAGGGTTTACTAGAGTTAATAATCTAGTTCACATTGCCATGTGATTAACACCCAAAGGGTACTAAGGTGTGATCATGTTTTGCTTTGTGAGAAAAGTTTAGTCAATGGGTCTGTCACATTCAGATCCGTATGTATTTCGCAAATTTCTATGTCTACAATGCTCAACATGGAGCTACTCTAGCTAATTCCTCCCACTTTCAATAGGCATCCAGATTGATACTTAGTCATCTGGGTTAGTGTCAAAGCTTGCATCGGTGTAACCCTTTACAACGAACTCTTTATCACCTCCATAATCGAGAAACATTTCCTTAGTCCTCTAGCAACTAAGGATAATTTTGACCGATGTCCTGCCATCTACTCCTGGATCACTATTGTACCTTCTTGCCAAACTTATGGCAAGGTACACAATAGATTTGGTACGCAATATGGCATATTTTATAGAACCTATGGCTGAGGCATATGAATGACTTTCATTCTCTCTATATTTTTCTGTCGTGGTCGGGCTTTGAGTCTTACTCAACTTCATACCTTACAACTCAGGCAAGAACTCCATAGTCAAAAAAGAAAAACTCAGGCAAGAACTCTTTCTTTGACTGATCCATTTGAAACTACTTCAAAAATCTTATCACGGTATGTACTTATCGAAAGTCTTATCAAGCGTCTTGATCTATCTCTATAGATCTTAATGCCCAATATGTAAGCAGTTTCACCGAGGTCTTTTATTGAAAAACTCCTTTTAAACAATACTTTATGCGTTCTAGGAAATTCTACATCATTGCCGATCAACAATATGTCATTCACATTTACTTATCAGAAATGTTGTAGTGCTCCCACTCACTTTCTTATAAATACAGGCTTCACCGTAAGTCTGTATAAAACCATATGCTTTGATCACCTTATCAAAGTGTATATTCCAACTCCGAGATACTTGCACCAGACCATAGATGGATCACTAGAGGTTGCTCACTTTGTTAGCACATTTAGGATCGACAAAACCTTCTCGTTGCATCATATACAACTCTTCTTTCATAAATCCATTAAGGAATGTAGTTTTGACATCCATTTGCCAGATTTCATAAAATGCGACAATTGCTAAAATGATTCAGATAGACTTAAGCATCGCTATGGGTGAGAAGGTCTCACCGTAGTCAACTCCTTGAACTTGTCGAACACCTTTCCCAACAAGTTGAGCTTTGTAGACGGTCACATTACCTTCAGCGTCAGTCTTCTTCTTAAAGAATCCATTTATTTTGTTTGGCTTGCCGATCATCGGCAAAGTCAACCAAAGTCCACACTTTGTTCTCATACATGGATCCCATCTCAGATTTCATGGCCTCAAGCCATTTTGCGGAATCTGGGCTCATCATCGCTTCTTCATAGTTCGTAGGTTTGTCATGGTCCAGTAACATGACTTCCAGAACAGGGTTACCATGCTACTCTGGTTCGGAACGTACTCTGGTTGACCTACGAGGTTCGGTAGTGACTTGATCCGAAGTTTCATAATCACCATCATTAGCTTCCTCACTAATTGGTGTAGGCATCACAGGAACAATTTTCTATGATGAGCTATTCTCCAATTCCAGAGAAGGTACAATTACCTCATAAAGTTCTACTTTCCTCCCGCTCACTTCTTTCGAGAGAAACTCCTTCTCTAAAAAGGATCCATTCTTAGCAATCAAATTCTTGCCTTCGGATTTGTGATGGAAGGTGTACCCAACAGTTTGTTTTGGGTATCCTATGAAGATGCACTTCTCCGATTTGGGTTTGAGCTTATCAGGATGAAGCTTTTTCCCATAAGCATCACAGACCAAAACTTTAAGAAACGACAACTTGGGTTTCTTGCCAAACCACAGTTCATAAGGCGTCGTCTCAACAAATATAGATGGTGCCCTGTTAACGTGAATGCAGCTGTCTCTAAAGCATAACCCCAAAACGATAGTGGAAAATCGGTAAGAGACATCGTAGATCGCACCATATCTAATAAAGTACGGTTATGGCGTTCAGACACACCATTACGCTATAGTGTTCCAGGTGGCGTGAGCTGTGAAACTATTCCACATTGTTTCAAATGAAAACCAAACTCATAACTCAAATATTTGCCTCCGCGATCAGATTGTAGAAACTTTATTTTCTTGTTATGATGATTCTCTACTTCACTCTAAAATTCTTTGAACTTTTTAAATGTTTCAGACTTGTGCTTCATCAAGTAGGTATACCCATATCTGCTCAAATCATCAGTGAAGGTGAGAAAATAACGATACCCGCCATGAGCATCAACACTCATTGGTCCGCATACGTTAGTATGTATTATTTCCAATAAGTCACTTGCTCGCTCCATTGTTCCGGAGTACGGAGTTTTAGTCATTTTGCCCATGAGGCATGGTTCGCAAGCATCAAATGATTCATAATCAAGTGATTCCAAAAGTCCATCAATATGGAGTTTCTTCATGCACTTTACACCAATATAACCTAAACGGCAGTGCCACAAGTATGTTGCACTATCATTATCAACTCTGCATATTTTGGCTTCAATATTATGAATATGTGTATTTACTACGACTGAGATTCAATAAACCATTCACATTGGGTGTATGACCGTAGAAGGTTTTATTCATGTAAATAGAATAACAATTATTCTCTCAATTAAATGAATAACTGTATTGCAATAAACACAATCCAATCTTGTTCATGCTCAACGCAAACACCAAATAACATTTAGTTAGGTTTAACACTAATCCCGAAAGTACAGGGAGTGTGCGATGATGATCATATCAATATTGGAACTACTTCCAACACACGTCGTTACCTCACCCACAACTAGTCTCCGTTTATTTTGCAACTCCTGTTTCGAGTTACTAATCTTAGCAACCGAACAAGTATCAAATACCTAGGGGCTACTATGAACACTAGTGAGGTACACATTATCAATATGTATATCAAGTATACCTTTGTTCACTTCACCATCCTTATTATCCGCCAAATATTCGGGGAACTTCCGCTTCCAGTGACCATTTTCTTTGCAGTTAGAAGTACTTAGTTTCAGGCTTAGGTCCAACTTTGAGCTTCTTCACGGGAGTGACAACTTGCTTGACATTCTTCTTGAAGTTCCCTTTCTTCCCCTTGCCCTTTTCTTGAAACTAGTGGTCTTGTTAACCATCAAAAATTGATGCTCTTTCTTGATTTCTACCTTCGTTGATTTCAGCATCACGAAGAGCTCATGAATTGTTTTCATCATCCCTTGCATATTATAGTTAATCATGAAGTTCTAGTAACTTGGTGATAGTGACTAGAGAACTCTGTCAATCACTATCTTATCTGGAAGATTAACTCCCACTTGATTCAAGCCATTGTAGTACTCAGACATTCTGAGCACATGGTCATTGGTTAAGCTATTCTCCTCCATCTTGTAGGCAAAGTACTTGTCAGAGGTCTCATACCTCTCGACATGTGCATGAGTCTGAAATACTATTTTCAAATCTTGGAACATCTCATATGCTCCGTGGCATTCAAAACGTTTTTGAAGTCTCGGTTATAAGCCATAAAGTATGGCGCACTAAACTATCAAGTAGTCATCATACCGAGCTTGCCAAACGTTCATAACGTCTGCATCTACTCCTGCAATAGGTTTGTCACCTAGCGGTGCATCAAGGACATAATACTTCTGTGCAGCAATGAGGTAATCCTCAGATCACAGACCTAGTCCGCATCATTGCTACTAACATCTTTCAACTTAGTTTTCTCTAGGAACATATCAAAAAACATAGGGGGGCTATAACGCGGGCTATTGATCTACAACATAATTTCCAAATACTATCATGTACTAAGTTCATGATAAATTAAAGTTCAATTAATAATATTACTTAAGAACTCCCACTTAGATAGACATCCCTCTAGTCATCTAAATGGTCACGTGATCCATATCGACTAAACCATGTCCGATCATCACGTGGGATGGAGTAGTTTTCAACAGTGAACATCTTATGTTGATCATATCTACTATATGATTCACGCTCGACCTTTCGGTCTCTAGCGTTCTGAGGCCATGTCTATACATGATAGACTCGTCAAGTTTAACCCGAGTATTCTGCATGTGCAAAATTGTCTTACACCCGTTGTAGTTGAACGTAGAGCTTATCACACCCGATCATCACGTGGTGTGTCAACATGACGAACTGTCGCAACGGTGCATACTCAGAGAGAACACTTGTACGTTGAAATTTTGTGAGGGATCATCTTATAATGCTACCGCTGTTCTAAGCAAAATAAGATGCATAAAAAGATAAACATCACATGCAATCAAAATATGTGACATGATATGGTCATTATCATCTTCTGCTTTTGGTCTCCATCTCCAAAGCATTGTCATGATCTCCATCGTCACCGTCTTGACACCTTGATCTCCATCGTAGCGTCGTGGTCGTCTCACCAACTATTGCTACTACTACTATCACTAACTCATAGTGATAAAGTAAAGCAATTACATGGCATTCACAATTCATACAATAAAGAGACAACCATAAGGCTCCTGCCGCTTGCCGATAATTTACAAAACATGATCATCTCATACAACAACGTATAACTCATCACATCTTGACCATATCACATCACAACATGCCCTGCAAAAACAAGTTAGACGTCCTCTACTTTGTTGTTGCAAGTTTTACGTGACTGCTACGGGCTTCTAGTAAGAACCGTTCTTACCTACGCATCAAAACCACAACGATTTTTCATCAAGTGTGCTGTTTTAACCTTCAACAAGGACCGGGCATAGTCACACTCGATTCAACCAAAGTTGGAGAAACTGACACCCACCAGCCACCTATGTGCAAAGCACGTCGGTAGGACCAATCTCATGAATGCGGTCATGTAATGTCGGTCCAGGCCGCTTCATCCAACAATACCGCCGAATCAAAGTATGACTTGCTGGTAAGAAGTATGACTACTATCACCCACAACTCTTTGTGTTCTACTCATGCATATCATCTACACATAGACGTGGCTCATGATGGCACTGTTGGGGAACGTAGTATTTCAAAACAATTACCTACGATCACGCAAGATCTATCTAGGAGAAGCATAACAATGAGCTGGGAGAGTGTGTCCACGTACCCTCGTAGACAAAAAGCGGAAGCGTTTAGTAACGCGGTTGATGTAGTCGAACGTCTTTGCGATCCAGCCGATCAAGTACCTAACGCACGGCACCTGCGTGATCTGCACACGTTCGGCTCGGTGACGTCCCTCAAACTCTTGATCCAGTTCAGGCCGAGGGAGAGTTTCGTCAGCACGACGGTGTGGTGACGGTGTTAATGAAGTTACTGACGCAGAGCTTCGCCTAAGCACTACGACAATATGACCGAGGTGTGTAACTATGGAGGGGGCATCACACACGGCTAAGAAATCAACTTGTGTGTCTTTGCGGTGCCCCCTCCCCACGTATTTAAAGGCGAGAGGGAGGAGGTGGCCGCCCCTAGGAGGGGCGCGCCAAGGGAGGAGGATACCTACTCCTAGTAGGAGTAGGTTTCCTCCTTTCCTAGTCCTACTAGGAAAAGGGAGGAAAGAGGAGAAGGAGAGAAGGAAGGAGAGGGCCGGCCCCCAAGCCTAAACCAATTCGGTTTAGGCCTGGGGGGCGCGCCCCACATCTTGCTTGCTGCCCTCTTTCTCCACTAGGGCCCAATAAGGCCCATAGACTCCCCGAGGGGTTCCGTTAACCTCCCGGTACTCTGAAAAATACCGGATACACTTCAGAACTCTTCCGGTGTCTGAATATAACCTTCCAATATATCAATATTTATGTCTTGACCATTTCGAGACTCCTCGTCATGTCCGTGATCTCATCCAGGACTCCGAACAACCTTCAGTACATCAAAACACATAAACTCATAAACTCATAATACAAATCGTCATCGAACGTTAAGCGTGCAGACCCTACGGGTTCGAGAACTACGTAGACATGACCGAGACTCATCTCCGGTCATTAACCAATAGCGGAACCTGGATGCTCATATTGGTTCCTACATATTCTATGAAGATCTTTATCGGTTAAACCGCACAACAACATATGTTGTTCCCTTTGTCATCGGTATGTTACTTGCCCGAGATTCGATCGTCGGTATCATCATACCTAGTTCAATCTCATTACCGGCAAGTCTGTTTACTCGTTCTGTAATACATCATCTCGTGACTAACTCATTAGTCATTTGCTTGCAAGGCTTATTATGATGAGTATTACCGAGAGGGCCCAAAGACACCTCTCCGACGTTCGGAGTGACAAATCCTAATCTTGATCTATGCCAACACCACAAACACTTTCAGAAAAAACCTGTAGAGCATCTTTATAATCGCATAGTTACGTTGTGACGTTTGATAGCACACAAGGTTTTCCTCCGGTATTCGGGAGTTGCATAATCTCATAGTAAGAGGAACATGTATACGTCATTAAGAAAACAATAGAAATAAAACTAAACGATCATTATGCTAAGCTAACGGATGGGTCTTGTCCATAACATCATTCTCCTAATGATGTGATCTCTTTCATCAAATGACAACACATATCTATGGTTAGGAAACTTAACCATCTTTGATTAACGAGCTAGTCTAGTAGAGGCATACTAGGGACACTGTGTTTTGTCTATGTATTCACACTTGTATCAAGTTTCCGGTTAATACAATTCTAGCATGAATAAAAGACATTTATCATGATATATGAGGAAATATAAATAACAACTTTATTATTGCCTCTAGGGCATATTTCCTTTAGTGTCCCTAGTAAGCCTCTACTAGACTAGCTCGTTAGTCAAAGATGGTTGAGTTTCCTAAACATAGACATGTGTTGTCATTTGATTCACATCATTAGGAGAATGATGTGATGGACATGACCCATCCATTAGCTTACCATAATGATCGTTTATTTTTATTGCTATTGCTTTCTTCATTACTTATACATATTCCTCTGATTATGAGATTATGCAACACCCGAATACCGGAGGAACACTTTGTGTGCTATCAAACGTCACAACGTAACTAGGTGATTATAATGATGCTCTACAGGTGTATCCAGAGGTGTTTGTTGAGTTGGCATAGATCTAGATTAGGATTTGTCACTTCGTGTATCGAAGAGGTATCTCTGGGCCCTCTTGGTAATGCACATCACTATAAGCCTTGCAAGCAATGTGACTAATGAGTTAGTTATGGGATGATGCATTACAGAACGAGTAAAGAGACTTATCGGTAATGAGATTGAACTAGGTATGATGATACCGACGATCGAATCTCGGGCAAGTAACATACCGATGACAAAGGAAATGACGTATGTTGTTATGCGGTTTGACCGATAAAGATCTTCGTAGAATATGTAGGAGCCAATATGAGCATCCAGGTTCCGCTATTGGTTATTGACCGGAGATGTGTCTCGGTCATGTCTACATAGTTCTCGAACCCGTAGGGTCCGCACGCTTAACGTTCGATGACAGTTTGCATTATGAGTTATGTGTTTTGGTGACCGAAGTTTGTTCGGAGTCCTGATGAGATCACGGACATGATGAGGAGTCTTGAAATGGTCGAGAGGTAAAGATTGATATATTGGAAGGTTGTATATGGACACCGGAATGGCTTCGAAGAATATCGGGGATTTTTGGGAGTGCCAGGAGGTTACCGGAACCCCCCAGGAAAGTTAATGGGCCTCATGGGCCATGGTGGATAAGAGGACGCAGGCCACGGGAGGTGGGGCGTGCCTCCCCCTTGCCCAAACCGGATTGGACTAGGGGCGGGGGCGTCCCCCCTTTCCTTCTCCTCTCCCCCTTCCCCCCTTCCCCCTCTCCGTTGGAAGGAAAGGGGGGTGAATTCTACTAGGAGTGGAGTCCTAGTTGGACTCCCCCCTGGCGCGCCTCCTCCTAGGCCGGCCGGCCTCCCCTTCCCTCCTTTATATATGTGGGCAGGGGGCACCCCAAAGACACACAAGTTATTCTCTTAGCCGTGTGCGGTGCCCCCCTCCATAGTTTACACCTCAGGTCATATTGTCGTAGTGCTTAGGCGAAGCCTTACGCGATCTACTTCACCATCACTGTCAACACGCCGTCGTGCTACCGGAACTCTCCCTCGACCCTCTACTGGATCAAGAGCTCGAGGGACGCCATCGAGCTTAACGTGTGCTGAACACGGAGGTGCCGTACGTTTGATACTTGGATCGGTTGGATCGTGAAGACGTTCGACTACATCAACTGCGTTAATATAAAGCTTCCGCTTTTGGTCTATGAGGGTACGTAGACACACTCTTCCTGTCTCGTTGCTATGCATCTCCTAGATAGATCTTGCGTGAGCGTAGGATTTTTTTCGAAATTGCATGCTACGTTCGCCAACAACAATATCGTCATCGAACGTTAAGCCTGTGGACCCTACGGGTTCGAGAACTATGTAGACATGACCGAGACACTTCTCTGACCAATAAACAATAGCGGAATCTGGATGCTCATATTGGTTCCTACATATTCTACGAACATCTCGGTCGAACCGTTATGACAACATACATTATTCCCTTTGCCATCAGTATGTTAATTGCCCGAGATTCGATCATCGGTATCTTCATACCTAGTTTAATATCGTTATTGGCAAGTCTCTTTACTCGTTCCGTAATGCATCATCACGCAACTAACTCATTAGTCACATTGCTTGCAAGGCTTCTTTATGATGTGCATTACCGAGAGGGCCCAGAGATACCTCTCCGATACTCGGAGTGACAAATCCTAATCTCGATCTATGCCAACTCAACAAATACCTTTAGAGATACCTGTAGAGCATCTTTATAATCACCCAGTTACGTTGTGACGTTTTATAGCACACAAGGCATTCCTCCGGTATTCGGGAGTTGCATAATCTCATAGTCGGAGGAATATGTATTTGACATGAAGAAAGCAATAGCAATAAAACTAAACAATCAATATGCTAAGCTAACGGATGGGTCATGTACATCACATCATTCTCCTAATGATGCGATCCCGTTCATCAAATGACAACACATGTCTATGGTCAGGAAACTTAACCATCTTTGATTAACAAGCTAGTCTAGTAGAGGTTTACTAGGGACTCGGTATTTTGTCTATGTATCCACACATGTATCAAGTTTCTGGTTAATACAATTCTAGCATGAATAAAAAAAATTATCATGATATAAGGAAATATAAAATAACAACTTTATTATTGCCTCTAGGGCATATTTCCTTCAGTCTCCCACTTGCACTAGAGTCAATAATCTAGTTCACATCGCCATGTGATTTAACACCCATAGTTCACATCATCATGTGATTAACACCCATAGTTCACATCGCCATGTTGAAAGTGCAACTAATCCCCGGGTGGTTTTGGTAATTAATAACAACATATAGCTCATTGAACTAATATCCTTTCAAGATAAATATTTCAGGAAGTTCAATTGTTGGCATTGCATGGATTAGAAATGTGGACCCCTCAAAATGCTAAGGACAAAGATTGGCAAAATCTCAAGACTCTACATTTTCATTTTAGTGATCCAAGATCACATTGAATCCATAGGAAAAGCCAACACTATTAAATGGGGATGAGGTGTGGCTTAATGGTCTACTTGCTCAAGTGCTTAGTAATATGCTCCAAATCCCTCAACCACTTTCTCATTTCCACATATGTCCTAAACCTAAAAGTCAAACTCGGCCCCACCGATTTGATCTATCCGGCGGCACCGAGTTCACTTGACAAAACCACTGCAACAATCCCTAATTAGTTCGGTCTCACGGATAGGGATCTTGGTCTCATCGAGATGGGAATGCAAACTCTCTGTTTCCTCTTCGTAACATTTCGGTCTAACCGAGATGAGCGAATCGGTCCCAACGAGTTGGCATTGCAAACTCTCTAATTCCTCTTCGTAACATTTCGCTCTAACCGAGATGAGCGAATCGGTCCCACCAAGTTTGCTTGACCAACACTCTGTTAGCCTATTACCAAAATAGGTCTCACCGAGTTTGTTTAATCGGTCAAACCGAGTAGAGGTTTTGCCCTAACCCTAACGCATCGGTCTCATCGAGTTGATACTGTCGGTCCCACCAAAATGTCTAACGTTCACATTTTGAACTGCTTCAGTCTGACCGAGTTCTTTTATTCGGTCTAACCGAGTTGGGTCAAATGCGTGTAATGGCTAGATTTTGTGTGGAGGCTATCTATACCCCTCCACCCCCTCTCCATTAGTGAGAGAGCCTTCAGAACGTGCCTACAGTTCCACTATTAATTTTCTGAGAGAGAACCACCTGCTCATGTGTTGAGACCAAGATATTGCAATCCAACCACAAAAATCTTGATCTCCAGCCTTCTCCAAGTTGCTTTCCACTCAAATCTTCTTTCCACCATATCCAAATCTGTGTGAGAGAGTAGAGTGTTGGGGAGACTATCACTTGAAGCACAAGAGCAAGGAGTTCATCATCAAAACACAATTTATTACCTTTTGGAGAGTGGTGTCTCCTAGATTTGTTAGGTGTCACTTGGGAGCCTCCGACAAGATTGTGGAGTTGAACCAAGGAGTTGGTAAAGGCAAGGAGATCGCCTACTTCGTGAAGATCTACCCTAGTGAGGCAAGTCCTTCGTGGGCAACGGCTATGGTGGGATAGACAAGGTTGCTTCTTTATGGACCCTTCGTGGGTGGAGCCCTCCGTGGACTCGTGCAGCCGTTACCCTTCGTTTGTTGAAGTCTCCGTCAACGTGGATGTATGATAGCACCACCTATCCGAACCACGCCAAAAACATCCGTGTCTCCAATTGCGTTTGCTCTCTCCAACCCCTCCCTTTACCTTCATATGCAATGCTTTACTTTCCGCTGCCACAACTCTAGAATTGCATGTGTAGGAAGATTGCTTGACTTGTGCTAAATTGCTAAAAACTGTCAAAACTTAAAATTGGGAAAAGGCTAAGTTTTTATTGGGTCAAGTAGTCTAATCACCCCCTCTAGATATACATTCGATCCTACAAGTGGTACAAGAGCTTTGGTCTCCATTTGCATTGATTCCATAGCTTTGGTGATCATAGCCTTGGTTTCACAACCTAGGAGAGTATGGCATATAGCGAGGTAAGTTACCACCGTAGAGGTCCTTACTTTGATGGTACTAATTTTGATAGTTGGAAGCATAAGATGAAAATGCATATTCTTGGACATAACCCCACCGTTTGGGCTATTGTGTGTATTGGTTTGCAAGGTGAATTCTTCGATGGGAAGGAACCGAATCGTGAAGCTACCGCTGAAGAATTGAAGATGTTGCAATACATTGCTCAAGCTTGCGATATCCTCTTCAATGGATTGTCTCGCAAAGAATTCAAGAAAGTCAGCTGTCTTGAGAATGCAAAGGAAATTTGGGATACTTTGATTGATATGCACGAAGGTACCGAATCCTTCAAGGAATCCAAGTTGGATGTGCTTCAAAGTCAACTTGACAAGTTCAAAATGAAGGATGGTGAAGGTGTATCTGAAATGTACTCTAGGCTTGCTCTCATCACAAATGAGATTGACGGCTTAGGAAGCGAAGAAATGACTGATAGATTCATCATCAAGAAAATCCTAAGAGCCTTGGATGGAAAATATGACACCGTGTGCACATTGATCCAAATGATGCCCAATTACAAAGATCTCAAGCCAACGTAAGTCATTGGTAGAATTGTTTCTCATGAGATGTCACTTAAGGATAAAGAAGAGCTTCACAACAAGTGTAGTGGCACTTACAAAGCTTCATGTGATGCCCCTACATCATCTAGTGATAAACAAGTCTTTAATGAAGAATTGAACTTAATGGTGAAGAACTTCAACAAATTCTACAAGAATAGAAGCAAAGAAAGAAACTCCAAGTCAAGGTCCTACAACGACAAAACATCTTCTAGTCCTGATAGGAATTGCTACAATTGTGGGAGGCCCGGACACTACTCAAATGAGTGTACGACTCCACACAAGAGAAGAGAAGACTCACCCAAAAGGAGAAGTAAAAGAGAAGATTCAGCACCAAGAGAGAAGGAGTAGAGATGATCATTATGAACGAAGACCCTCTCGTAGAAGCAAGGATTCGGAAAGGAAGGACAAATCATCAAGGAGCTATACAAGACGAAGACATCAAGCTCATGTTGGTGAATGGGTATCCGGTTCCGACTCCGATGGCCACTCCTAGAGAAGCTATTACTCCGACTCCGAAGATACTCAAGATGAAGGTGTTGCCGGAATTGCTCTTGTGTCATCCAACTCCTACGACATATTTGACTCACCAAATGAAGGAATTGGAAGATGCTTCATGGCTAAAGGCCCTAAGGCATCACACCCCGAATATCTTGATTTCAATAGTGATGAAGATGATTTGCTAGGAGATGATGATTTACTTGTTGGTAGCAATAGTGATGAAAACTATGATGAAATTGCTATTAATCATGCTAATCAAGATAAAATGAATGACGATGATAAGGAGAATATTGAGCGTCTAACTAAAGAACTAGACATTCTTATGTTAGCTCATGAAACAACCTCAGAAGATCATCGAGAGCTTTTGAGGACTCATGAGAAGCTACGCTTTGAAAAGCTAAATCTAGAGCAAGAGCATGAGGTCTTAAAAGCAATCAATGATGATTTCGTAAGAAAAGTTCTTCTTACATTGCCAAGCGTTTACTCTTGTCTACCTACATGCCACAAGTAAAATCTAGCAATAAGAACAAGAAAGATTCTTCCTCTAGTAGTAAGAATGATCATGACAAACCCAATGTTGTTGCCTCTAGTAGTTCTCTTGATTCCACTAATGATTCTCTTAGCCAAGTTACACTTGAGCAAGAAAATATCTTGTTGAAGGGAATTATCGAGAGAGGTGTTTATAAGAGCCTTGCCGGGAATAAGCAATTCGA
>LR738713.1:326122425-326141943 GCA_902687465.1 Secale cereale
ATCCTGAAGAAGAAGAACTAGAGAGTTCTTGAGGGTGACTCTGCCAACATACTTCACTCGTATTCATATTGGCAAGGACAAGTGCAATCAACTTCCACATCTTGCACTAGTTCAAGGAGTCACAAACCCTCTTGTTGGTAAGACAAGGGACAAGGTAACCTAATGCTTTCATAGACATCATCTTGTGTGAAATCCACTCTATGTCCATGGATATCTTTGTATGTTCCTTGTGGGACTAACCCATGTAGGTATTGAAAGTGCAACTCACACCAATTGATTGCTCCAAATGATCTACATCAACATTGAGCATCTACATCTTCAACACCTACATGAAGTCATCATCGACAAAACCTAGTGTTAGTTCATCCCTCTTAGGGGGATATCACATCTAGGGGAGCTTTACTCTAAGAATTGAGCTAAAGCAACTCTAATGGTGTGAACACAACAATGCTTTATGTAAAAGAGGTAACCCCACTCGTGCTTAAATGATGAGTATGACCTATGATCAAATGTTTTCATTTGACTCCTAAGTCAATATACTCATATATAGATGACCTAGCCATCGCCAATCGCTTGATAGATGCTAGAGTGTTTGTGCATGCTTTGCCACATATTTCATTTGATATCTTACCGTGTGAGCATGTTGAGTGCACATTTTTCTCATTCAAGGACATCCATTTGTTGCTTTGATTGTTTGGCTTTCTCCTTTTGCCAAATGGATGGACAAGAATGCCTAAGAACCCCCCCTCTAGCTATATATGCTTTTCTTGTCTCAAACTCTATTCATGCTACATCACAAAGTTTGATCAAGTCAGATTCGAACCCTCTAAGTGAGGAGCACTCGGAGTCACTGATTCGTCATAGACTTAAACGTCCAAAACCTCTTAGTGCATTTCGGTCTGACCGATTCATTCTTTTCGGTCATACTGAGTCTTGATTGCTACCTATTGAGCTTGCGTTGTTTTTTCCTTGAAGAGGAAAGGGTGATGCAGCATAGTAGCGTACGTATTTTCCTTAGTTTTTTAGAACCAAGGTATCAATCCAGTAGGAGACTATGCGCGAGTCCCTCGTACCTACACAAAAAAATAAGAACCTTGCAACCAACGCGATAAAGGGGTTATCAATCCCTTCTCGGCCACTTGCAAAAGTGAGATCTGATAGAGAATATAAGATAAATATTTTTGGTATTTTTGGTATATAGATTGAAAGTAAAGATTGCAAAATAAAAGTAAAGTAGAGATAAATAGGTGATGTAAGATTAATATGATGGAAGATAGACCCAGGAGCCATAGGTTTCACTAGTGGCTTCTCTCAAGATAGCAGATTTCTACGGTGGGTGATCAAATTACTCTCGAGCAATTGATAGAAAAGCACATAGTTATGAGAATATCTAGGCATGATCATTGTATATAGGAATCACGTCCGTGACAAGTAGACCGAAACGATTCTGCATCTACTACTATTACTCCACACATCGACCGCTCTCCAACATGCATCTAGAGTATTAAGTTCATAAGAACAGAGTAAGGCTTTAAGCAAGATGACATGATGTAGAGGGATAAACTCATGCAATATGATATAAAACCTTTTTATCCTCGATGGCAACAATACAATACGTGCCTTGCTGCCCCTGCTGTCACTGGGAAAGGACACTGCAAGAGTGAACCCAAAGCTAAGCACTTCTCCCATTGCAAGAAAGATCAATCTAGTAGGCCAAACCAAACTGATAATTCGAAGAGACTTGCAAAGATATTAAAATCATGCATAAAATATTTCAGAGAAGAATCAAATATTGTTCATAGATAATCTTGATCATAAACCCACAATTCATCGGATCTCGACAAACACACCGCAAAAAGAATTACAACAAATAGATCTCCAAGAAAATCGAAGAGAACTTTGTATTGAGATCCAAAGAGAGAGAGAAGAAGCCATCTAGCTAATAACTATGGACCTGAAGGTCTGTGGTAAACTACTCACAACTCATCGGAGAGGCTATGGTGTTGATGTAGAAGCCCTCCGTGATCGATTCCCCCTCCGGTGGAGCTCCGGAACAGGCCCCAAGATGGGATCTCACGGTTACAGAAGGTTGCGACGATGGTATTAGGGTTTCGTGGTGCTCTCAGATGTTTTCAGGGTATATGGGTATATATAGGAGGAAGAGGCACGTCGGTGGAGCTACGGGAGGGCCACGAGGGTGGGGGGCACGCCTACCCCCCTATGCGCGCCCCCTGCCTCGTGGCCACCCCGTGGCTTCCCTGGCGTGTACTCCAAGTATTCTGTGTTGCGATTGTTCCAAAAATGATCCTCCCGAAGGTTTCATTCCATTTGGCTCCATTTGCTATTCCTTTTCTGCGAAACACTAAAATAGGCAAAAAACAACAATTTGCACTAGGCCTTGGGTTAGTATGTTAGTCCCAAAATAAATATAAAAGTGTATAATAAAGCCCATTAAACATCCAAAACAGATAATATAATAGCATGGAATAATAAAAATAAATATATACATTGGAGACGTATCAAGCATCCCCAAGCTTAATTCCTGCTCGTACTCGAGTAGGTAAATGATAAAAACTTATTTTTTTGATGTGGAATGCTACCCAACATAATGCTTAATGTAATTTTCTTTATTGTGGCATGAATGTTCAGATCTGAAAGATTCAAGACAAAAGTTTAATATTGACATAAGAATAATAACACTTCAAGCATACTAACAAAGCAATTATGTCTTCTCAAAATAACATGGCCAAAGAAAGTTCGTCCCTACAAAATCATATATTTTGGTCATGCTCCATCTTCGTCACACAAATTACTCAAATCATGCACAACCCTGGTTTCAACCAAGCAATTGTTTCATACTTAATTTTTTTCCAAACCTTTTCAACTTTCACACAATACATGAGCGTGAGCCATGGATATAGCACTATAGGTGGAATAGAGTGGTGGTTGTGGAGAAGACAAAAGAGGAAGATGGTCTTACATCAACTAGGTGTATCAATGGGCTATGGAGATGCCCATCAATAGATATCAATGTGAGTGAGTAGGGATTGCCATGCAATGGATCAACTAGAGCTATAAATGTATGAAAGCTCAACAAAAGAAACTAAGTGGGTGTGCATCCAACTTGCTTGCTCACGAAGACCTAGGGCATTTGAGGAAGCCCATCGTTGGAATATACAAGCCAAGTTCTATAATGAAAATTCCCACTAGTATATGAAAGTGACAAAACAAGAGACTCTCTATAATGAAGATCATGGTGCTACTTTTAAGCACAAGTGCGGAAAAAGATAGTAGCATTGTCCCTTTTTTTCTTTTTCTTTTTCTTTTCCCTTTTTGGGCCTTCCTTTTTTTATTTGGCCTTTCCTTCTTTTTTCTCTTTTTATATTTGGGACAATGCTTCAATAATGCTGATCATCACACTTTTATTTATTTACAACTCATAGATTACAACTCGATACTAGAACAAAATATGACTCTATAGGAATGCCTCCGGTGGTGTACTAGGATGTGCAATGAATCAAGAGTGACATGTATGAAACATTATGGATGGCGGCCTGGCCACAAATACGATGTCAACTACATGATCATGCATGGCAATATGACAATGATGAAGTGTGTCATAGTAAACAGAATGGTGAAAAGTTGCATGGCAATATATCTCGGAATGGCTCCATAATAGGTAGGTATGGTGGCTGTTTTGAGGAAGGTATATGGTGGGTGTATGGTACCAGCAAAAGTTGCGCGGTACAAGAGAGGCTAGCAATGGTGGAAGGGTGAGAGTGTGTATAATCCATGGACTCAACATGAGTCATAAAGAACTCACATACTTATTGCAAAAATCTACAAGTCATCAAAATAAAGTACTACACACATGCTCCTAGGGGAAGGGTTGGTAGGAGTTAACCGTCGCGCGATCCCGACCTCCACACAAAGGATGACAATCAATGAAATACCTCATGCTTCAAATTTGTCACACAACGGTTACCATACGTGCATGCTATAGGACTTGCAAACCTCAACACAAGTATATCTCAAATTCACAACTACATTATTAGCATGACTCTAATATCACCATCCTCATATCTCAAAACAATCATCAAGTATCAAACTTCTCATAATATTCAATGCACTTTATAAGAAAGTTTTTATTATACCCATCTTGGATGCCTATCATATTAGGACCAATTTTATAACCAAAGCAAATTACCATGCTGTTATAAAAGACTCTCAAAATAATATAAGTGAAGCATGAGAGATCAATAATTTCTATAAAATAAAACCAACACCGTGTTGTAAAAGATATAAGTGAAGCACTAGAGCCAAACTATCTAGCTCAAAAGATATAAGTGAAGCACATAGAGTATTCTAATAAATTCCGATTCATGTGTATCTCTCTCAAAAGGTGTGTACATCAAGGATGATTGTGATAAAAAAAATAAAAGACTCAAATCATACATGACGCTCCAAGAAAAACACATATCATGTGGTGAATAAAAATATAGTCTCAAGTAAAGTTACCGATAGACGAAGACGAAAGAGGGGATGCCTTCCCGGGGCATCCCCAAGCTTAGGCTTTTGGTTGTCCTTGAATTTTACCTTGGTGTGTGTCGTGGAATTAGCACGGCAGATGTCCGGTTTAACGGACTTAGTAGCGGAACCATCGCACGGGTTAGCTTAAAGGGGTTAAAAGCACACAAAGGACACAGAGGGTTTATATGTTGGAAATATGCCCTGGAGGCAATAATAAAAGTATTATTATTATATTTCCTTGTTCATGATAATCGTCTGTTATTCATGCTTGAATTGTATTGTACGGAAACAGCGATACATGTGTGAATACACAGACCACAATGAGTCCCTGGTAAGCCTCTAGTTACCAGCTCGTTGATCAACAGATGGTCACGGTTTCCTGACCATGGACATAGGATGTCAGTGATAATGGGATCACATCATTAGGAGAATGATGTGATGGACAAGACCCAATCCTGAGCATAGCACGAGATCGTATAGTTCGTAATGCATAAGCTTTTCGGTGTCAAGTATTTATTCCTTAGACCATGAGGTTGTACAACTCCCGGATACCGTAGGAATACTTTGGGTGTGCCAAACGTCACAACGTAACTGGGTGGCTATAAAGGTACGCATCGGGTATCACCGAAAGTGTCTGTTGGGTTGGTACGAACCGAGACTGGGATATTGTCACTCCGTATGATGGAGAGGTTCCTCTGGGCCCACTCGGTAAGACATCATCATAATGAGCTCAAGGTGACTAAGGAGTTAGTCATGGGATGATGGATTACGGATCGAGTAAAGAGACTTGCCATGACGAGATTGAACAAGGTATCTGGAATACCGACGATCGAATCTCGGGCAAGTACCGTACCGATGGACAAAGGGAATAACATACGGGATTGAGTGAATCCTTGACACGGTGGTTCATCCGATGAAGATCATCGAGGAACACGTGGGAACCAACATGGGTATCCAGATCCCGCTGTTGGTTATTGACCGGAGAGTGGTCTCGGTCATGTCTACGTGTCTCCCGAACCCGTAGGGTCTACACACTTAAGGTTCGGTAACGCTAGGGTCGTAGAGATACATGCACGTGGAAACCCGAAAGTTGTTCGGAGTCCCGGATGAGATCCCAGACGTCACGAGGAGTTCCGGAATGGTCCGGAGGTAAAGAATGATATATAGGAAGTCCAGTTTCGGCCATCGGGTGATCTCCGGGGGTCACCGGGAGTGTCCCGGGACCATCGGAGGGGTCCCGGGGGTCCACCGGGTGGGACCACCCATCCCGGTGGGGCCCCTAGGCTGCGTGGGGAAGTGGCCAGCCCCTGGTGGGCTGGCGCACCACATGGGCCCCCCTACCCATGCGCCTAGGGTTGAAACCCTAGGGGGGGGGCGCCCCCTTGCCTTGGGGGGCAAGACTCCCCCCCACGCCGCCGCCCCCTTGCAGATCCCATCTGCAGGGGCTGGCGCACCCCCCTGGCCCCCCTATATATATGTGGGGGGGAAGAGGGCAGCCGCACCCAAGTCTCTTTCACCTCTCCCCCTCCCGTCACACCTCATACTCCCTCTGCAGGGCGCCGGCGAACCCCTGCAGGATTCTCCACTGCATCCACCACCACGCCGTCATGCTGCTGGATCTCCGACGACCTCTCCTCCCCCCTTGCTGGATCAAGAAGGAGGTGACGTTGCTGTACCGGAGGTGTGTTGAACACGGAGGTGCCGTCCGTTCGGCGCTAGATCATCGGTGATGAAGAACGAGAAGAGTACGACTACTTCATCCTCGCTTCTTCGAAAGCTTCCGCTCACGATCTACAAAACTGTATGTAGATGCACTCTAACTTGCTCGTTGCTAGATGTCTCCTTAGTTGGATCTTGGTGAAAGCATAGAATTTTTTTGAATTCTGCTACGTTCCCCAACAGTGGCATCTGAGCTAGATCTTATGCGTAGCATCTTGCACGAGTAGAACACAAAGCAGTTGTGGGCGTTTGAGTTTTCTCAATTTTCTTGCCGTTACTAGTCTAGTCTTGATTCGGCGGTATTGTGGGATGAAGCGGCCCGGACCGACTTTACACGTACGCTTACGTGAGACTGGTTCCACCGACAGACATGCACTAGTTGCATAAGGTGGCTGGCGGGTGTCTGTCTCTCCTACTTTAGTCGGATCGGATTCGATGAACAGGGTCCTTATGAAGGGTAAATAGAACTTGACAAATCACGTTGTGGTTTTGGCGTAGGTAAGAAACATTCTTGCTAGAAAACCTATAGAAGCCACGTAAAAACTTGCAACAATAATTAGAGGACGTCTAACTTGTTTTTGAAGCATGTGCTATGTGACGTGGTATGGCCAAAAGAAGATGTGATGAATGATATATGTGATGTATGAGATTGATCATGTTCTTGTAATAGGGAATCACGACTTGCATGTTGATGAACTTGACAACCGGCAGGAGCCATAGGAGTTGTCTTAATTATTGTATGACCTGCGTGTCACTGAATAAACGCTATGTAATTACTTTACTTTATTGCTAAACGTTAGCCATAGTAGTAGAAGTAATAGTTGGCATGACGACTTCTTCAAGACACGATGATGGAGATCATGATGATGAAGATCATGGTGTCGAGCCGGTGACAAGATGATCATGGTGCCCCGAAGATGGAGATCCAAGGAGCAAGATGATATTGGCCATATCATGTCACTTTAATTGATTGCATGTGATGTTTATCATGTTTATGCATCTTGTTTACTTAGAACGACGGTAGTAAATAAGATGATCTTTCACTAAAATTTCAAGAATTGTGTTTCCCCTAACTGTGCACCGTTGCTAAAGTTCGTTGTTCCGAAGCACCACGTGATGATCGGGTGTGATAGGTTCTAACGTTCGCATACAACGGGTGTAAGCCAGATTTACACACGCAATACACTTAGGGTTCACTTGACGAGCCTAGCATGTACAGACATGGCCTCGGAACACAGAAGACCGAAAGGTCGAACACGAGTCGTATAGAAGATGTGATCAACATGAAGATGTTCACCGTTGATGACTAGTCCGTCTCACGTGATGATCGGACACTGGCTAGTCGATTCGGATCGTGTATCACTTAGATGACTAGAGAGATGTCATTCTGAGTGGGAGTTCATTAAAATTTTATTAAGATGAACTTAATTATCATGAACTTAGTCTAAATTCTTTACAATATCTCTTGTAGATCAAATGGCCCACGCTCAAATTTCCCTCAACTTCAACGCGTTCCTAGAGAAAACCAAGCTGAAAGACGATGGTAGCAACTACACGGATTGGGTCCGTAACCTGAGGATTATCCTCATAGCTGCCAAGAGATCATATGTCCTTGAAGCACTGCTAGGTGATGCACCCGCTCCCGATGCGACCCAAGACGTTTTGAACGCTTGGCAGTCGCGTAGTGATGATTACTCCCTGGTTTAGTGCGGCATGCTTTACAGCTTAGAGTCAGGGCTCCAAAAATGTTTTGAGAACCACGGAGCATATGAGATGTTCGAAGAGCTGAAAATGGTTTTCCAAGCTCATGCCCGAGTCGAGAGATATGACGTCTCCGACGCATTCTACAGCTGTAAGATGGAGGAAAACAGTTCTGTCAGTGAGCACATCCTCAAGATTTATGGATTGCACAACCGCTTGTCTCAGCTGGGAATGAATCTCCCAGATGAAGCGATCGTTGACAGAATCCTCCAGTCGCTCCCACCAAGCTTCTAGAGCTTCGTGTTAAACTTCAATATGCAGGGGATGGAGAAGTCCATTCCTGAGGTGTATTCGATGCTGAAATCAGCGGAGGTGGATATGAAGAAAGAACATCAAGTGTTGATGGTCAATAAAACCACTAAGTTCAAGAAAGACAAGGGTAAGAAGAACTTCAAGAAGGACAGCAAGGGAGTTGCCGCGCCCGGTAAGCCTGTTGCCGGGAAGAAGCCAAAGCATGGACCCAAGCCTGAGACAGAGTGCTTTTATTGCAAGGGAACGGGTCACTGGAAGCGGAACTGCCCCAAATACTTAGCAGACAAGAAGGCCGGCAACGTCAAAGGTATATGTGATATACATGTTATTGATGTGTACCTTACAAGCACTCGTAGTAGCTCCTGGGTATTTGATACCGGTGCGGTTGCTCACATTTGTAACTCAAAATAGGAGCTGTGGAATAAGCGGAGACTGGCGAAGGATGAGGTGACGATGCGCGTCGGGAATGGTTCCAAGGTCGATGTGATCGCCGTCGACACGCTACCTCTACATCTACCCTCGGGATTAGTTTTAAACCTTAATAATTGTTATTTAGTACCAGCTTTGAGCATGCACATTGTATCTGGATCTCGTCTTATGCGAGATGGCTACTCTTTCAAATCGGAGAATAATGGTTGTTCTATTTATTTGAGAGATATGTTTTATGGTCATGCCCCGCTGGTCAATGGTTTATTTTTGATGAATATCGAACGTGATGATACACATATTCATATTGTAGATGCCAAAAGATGTAAAGTTGATAATGCTAGTCTCACATACTTGTGGCATTGCCGCTTTGGTCATATTGGTGTCAAACGTATGAAGAAGCTCCATTCAGATGGACTTCTAGAGTCTCTTGATTATGAATCATTTGACACGTGCGAACCATGCCTATTGAGCAAGATGACCAAGACTCCGTTCTCTGGAACAATGGAGCGAGCAACCAACTTATTGGAAATCATACATACCGATGTGTGCGGTCCAATGAGTGTTGAGGCTCGCGGAGGCTATCGTTATGTTCTCACCCTCACAGATGATTTGAGTAGATACGAGTATATCTATTTGATGAAACACAAGTCTGAGACCTTTGAAAAGTTCAAGGAATTTCATAATGAGGTTGAGAATCAATGTGACAGAAAAATAAAGTTCTTACGATCAGATCGTGGGGGTGAATATTTAAGTCATGAATTTGGCACGCACCTTAGGAACTGTGGAATTGTTTCACAATTGACACCGCCCGGAACACCTCAACGTAACGGTGTGTCCGAACGTCGAAATCGTACTCTGTTGGACATGGTGCGATCTATGATGTCCCTCACCGATTTACCGCTATCTTTTTGGGGTTATGCTTTAGAGACTGCCGCATTCCCTTTAAATAGGGCTCCGTCGAAATCCGTTGAGACGACTCCGTATGAACTTTGGTTTGGCAAGAAACCGAAGCTGTCGTTTCTAAAAGTTTGGGGTTGCGATGCTTATGTCAAGAAACTTCAACCTGAAAAGCTCGAACCCAAATCGAAAAAATGCATCTTCATAGGATACCCAAAGGAAACGATTGGGTACACCTTCTACCACAGATCCAAAGGCAAAGTATTTGTTGCCAAGAATGGATGCTTTCTGGAGAAAGAGTTTCTCTCGAAAGTAGTGAGTGGGAGGAAAGTAGAACTTGATGAGGTGACAGTCACCCCTCCTGAACCGGAAAGTAGCACAACACAAGAAATTGTTCCTGAGGTGCCTGCACCGACAAGGGAGGAAGTTAATGATGATGATCATGAAGAAACAGATCAAGTTACTACTGAACTTCGAAGGTCCACAAGGGCACGTTCCGCACCAGAGTGGTACGGCAACCCTGTCCTGGAAATCATGTTGTTAGACAACGGTGAACCTTCAATTATGAAGAAGCGATGGCGGGCCCAGATTCCAATAAATGGCTTGGAGCCATGAAATCCGAGATAGAATCCATGTATGAAAACAAAGTATGGACTCTGGTGAACTTGCCTGATGATAGGCACGCCATAGAAAACAAATGGATATTTAAGAAGAAGACAGGCGCGGATGGTAATGTGACCATCTATAAGGCTCGGCTTGTCGCTATGGGTTATCGACAAGTTCAAGGGATTGACTACGACGAGACTTTCTCTCCTGTAGCGATGCTGAAGTCAGTCAGAATCATGTTAGCTATTGCTGCATTCTATGATTATGAGATATGGCAAATGGACGTCAAAACAGCATTCCTTAATGGCTTCCTCAAGGAAGAGTTGTATATGATGCAACCGGAAGGTTTTGTCGATCCAGAGAACGCTAACAAGGTATGCAAGCTCCAGCGCTCGATTTACGGGCTGGTGCAAGCATCTCGGAGTTGGAATATTCGCTTTAATGATGTGATCAAAGCGTTTGGCTTTATACAGACTTATGGAGAAGCCTGTATCTACAAGAAAGTGAGTGGGAGCTCTGTGGCATTTCTCATATTATAGGTGGATGACATATTGCTGATGGGAAATGATATAGAATTCTTGGAAAATGTAAAGGCCTACTTGAATAAGAGTTTTTCAATGAAGGACCTTGGAGAAGCTGCTTACATATTAGGCATCAAAATCTATAGAGATAGATCAAGACGCCTCATTGGTCTTTCACAAAGCACATACCTTGATAAGATATTGAAAAAGTTTGATATGGATCATTCCAAGAAGGGGTTCTTGCCTGTTTTGCAAGGTATGAGATTGAGCAAGGCTCAGTCGCCGACCACGACAGAAGATAGAGAAAAGATGAGTGTCATTCCCTATGCCTCGGCCATAGGTTCTATCATGTATGCCATGTTGTGTACCAGACCTGATGTGAACCTTGCCATAAGTTTGGTAGGGAGGTACCAAAGTGATCCTGGTATGGAACACTGGACAGCGGTCAAGAACATCATGAAGTACCTGAAAAGGACTTAGGATATGTTTCTCGTTTATGGAGGTGACGAAGAGGTCGTCGTAAAGGGTTACGTCGATGCTAGCTTCGACACAGATCTGGATGACTCTAAGTCTCAAACCGGATACGTGTATATTTTGAACGGAGGGGCAGTCAGCTGGTGCAGTTGCAAGCAAAGCGTTGTGGCGGCATCTACATGTGAAGCGGAGTACATAGCTGCTTCCAAAGCAGCGCAGGAAGGAGTCTGGATGAAGGAGTTCATCACCGACCTAGGAGTCATTCCAAGCGCGTCAAGCCCGATGACTCTCGTCTGTGACAACACTGGTGCTATTGCCATTACTAAGGAGCCCAGGTTTCACAAGAAGACGAAGCACATCAAGCGCCGTTTCAACTCCATTCGGAATTATGTTCAGGATGGAGACATAGATATTTGTAAAGTGCATACGGATCTGAATGTTGCAGAATCGTTGACTAAACCTCTTCCACAGGCAAAACATGATCAACACCAGAACTCTATGGGTGTTCGATTCATCACAATGTAACTAGATTATTGACTCTAGTGCAAGTGGGAGACTGTTGGAAATATGCCCTAGAGGCAATAATGAAAGTATTATTATTATATTTCCTTGTTCATGATAATCGTCTGTTATTCATGCTTGAATTGTATTGTACGGAAACAACGATACATGTGTGAATACATAGACCACAATGAGTCCCTGGTAAGCCTCTAGTTACCAGCTCGTTGATCAACAGATGGTCACGGTTTCCTGACCATGGACATAGGATGTCAGTGATAACGGGATCACATCATTAGGAGAATGATGTGATGGACAAGACCCAATCCTGAGCATAGCACGAGATCGTATAGTTCGTAATGCATAAGCTTTTCGGTGTCAAGTATTTATTCCTTAGACCATGAGGTTGTACAACTCCCGGATACCGTAGGAATACTTTGGGTGTGCCAAACTCACAACGTAACTGGGTGGCTATAAAGGTACGCATCGGGTATCACCGAAAGTGTCTGTTGGGTTGGTACAAACCGAGACTGGGATATTGTCACTCCGTATTATGGTGAGGTTCCTCTGGGCCCACT
This sequence comes from Secale cereale, assembly GCA_902687465.1. Lineage (NCBI taxonomy): Eukaryota > Viridiplantae > Streptophyta > Magnoliopsida > Poales > Poaceae > Secale > Secale cereale. Next base: position 326,134,691 of record LR738713.1, read on the forward strand.
CAGTAAGACATCATCATAATGAGCTCAAGGTGACTACGGAGTTAGTCATGGGATGATGGATTACGGATCGAGTAAAGAGACTTGCCATGACGAGATTGAACAAGGTATCGGGAATACCGACGATCGAATCTCGGGCAAGTACCGTACCGATGGACAAAGGGAATAACATACGAGATTGAGTGAATCCTTGACACGGTGGTTCATCCGATGAAGATCATCGAGGAACACGTGGGAACCAACATGGGTATCCAGATCCCGTTGTTGGTTATTGACCGGAGAGTGGTCACGGTCATGTCTACGTGTCTCCCGAACCCGTAGGGTCTACACACTTAAGGTTCGGTAACGCTAGGGTCGTAGAGATACATGCACGTGGAAACCCGAAAGTTGTTCAGAGTCCTGGATGAGATCCCGGACGTTACGAGGAGTTCCGGAATGGCCCGGAGGTAAAGAATGATATATAGGAAGTCCAGTTTTGGCCATCGGGTGATCTCCGGGGGTCAGCGGGAGTGTCCCGGGACCACCGAAGGGGTCCCGGGGGTCCACCGGGTGGGGCCACCCATCCCGGTGGGGCCCCTAGGCTGCATGGGGAAGTGGCCAGCCCCTGGTGGGCTGGCGCACCACATGGGCCCCCCTCCCCATGCGCCTAGGGTTGAAACCCTAGGGAGAGGGGGCGCCCCCCTTGCCATGGGGGCAAGACTCCCCCCCAGGCCGCCGCCCCCCTTGCAGATCCCATCTGCAGGGGCTGGCGCACCCCCCGTGCCCCCTATATATATATGTGGGGGGAGGGGAGAGGGCAGCCGCACCCAAGTCTCTGGCGCCTCTCCCCCTCCCGTCACACCTCATACTCCCTCCGCAGGGCGCCGGCGAACCCCTGCAGGATTCTCCACTGCATCCACCACCACGCCGTCGTGCTGCTGGATCTCCGACGACCTCTCCTCCCCCCTTGCTGGATCAAGAAGGAGGTGGCGTTGCTGTACCGGACGTGTGTTGAACACGGAGGTGCCGTCCGTTCGGCGCTAGATCATCGGTGACGAAGAACGAAAAGAGTACGACTACTTCATCCTCGCTTCTTCGAAAGCTTCCGCTCGCGATCTACAAAACGGTATGTAGATGCACTCTAACTTGATCGTTGCTAGATGTCTCCTTAGTTGGATCTTGGTGAAAGCGTATAAATTTTTTGAATTCTGCTACGTTCCCCAACATTATACTAGTTCGGCCCCTTCGATGAAGGTAAAAGCCTACGTCTAGTTTGGTTTGGTATTGCTCGGGCGTCGATGAACAGGGAGCAGATTGCTTGCCTGTCTCTCGGCGGATTGTTGCTTGTCCCTGAACCGTCGCCGGGTCATCCCTTTATATAGGAGGCAACGCCCGGTCCGGTTTACAGAGTCCCGAGGCCGGCTCATAATTGTGTCCGCCTCGGTTTCTACTGTTTCTTCCTTGTGTCTCAAGTTACATGATAGGCCGGTCTACAAATCGTAAACCTTACACATGGGCCCTAAGTCTTCATGGGCCGTAATCTCTACTGAGTCTTTGACTACACAGATACATTACCATAATCCGGATCTCCCTAGCCGGTTTATACCTGCTAGTAATATCCCTGACATTAGGCCCCAGAATGACTTGAACTTGTTCATGTCAGTCTTCTAAACCCTGCATAAATTTCTTCCTGTATCTTCCCTATTTTGTAAACCGGCTATGACGTCATCCTTGGAAATCATTTGATTCGATCATGACATCACCTCCGCATTTATTGCGCATAGCCGTTTGTTACCTTTGTTTAAAGGCCATCTCGAAAATCGAGGTGACAGGAGAATCTTTATCCAATCTCTGACCTCCTCAAATCCCGCACTTGCCGTTTCATCCCTCAACCCTTATAAATACGGCCGCGCCATTGCTTTTCTTCCTTCCGCTCGTCTTCTTCCTCCGTTGCCCGAAGCTTTCTCCGCTGTTCTCGAGCTCGTCGCCATCGTCGACCAGGCCGCTGCATCAACCTGAAACGCGTCCAGATTACTCCGCCGCCGTCTCTTCCATTCTAAGGTATTCCTTTTCATTCACTGCGGATCTGTAACCTAGGGTTCCTCCATTGCTTCTGCCATGAGAACTCGAAGCTCTGTCTGTTCATCCTACGGGTTGTTTTCTGCAGTAGATTCGAATCCTGAGTTTGTTTCAAACGCGCCCCTGCTTCGTAGTTTTATGCTTAGATTCATATCTCCAAGTTCGCCCTTATATTCATTTGCTCTGTAGAAAGACCTTCGCAGTTCCTCTGTGATAGATCTGCATAAATTTCATCTTTTTCTTACCGCTCAGATCTATTTTACTTTAGCCTTCTGTAAAAACCTGTTTCTTCGTCTTGATAGATCTGTAAGACACTCGCCGGTTTAGTCAATCATATATTGCTTCTGCAACGCGTCAACCATGAACCCGACGGTTTAGCTTCTTTCTTTTTTGTTATCATAAACCGGTAGTAGCTCGTTTCCCATCTACTCCCGGGTTGTCCATGCCATTAGTCCCTTATCTAAACCGTCGATGTAGTTTTGATAATATGATCCGGTTTATGCTTCAGCACTTGAGTAATCCGGATTTTGCACTTTACTTTTTCAGCGCTTTCCTTCTGCCAATATGTCTGCCAAGCAGTTTGTTTCTTGTAACTGGGTCCCTTCCCGCATTACGAAGAGGACTTAGCTAATGCTGCTGCAATTGGCACTCTGGGCCCTCAAGCAGTTCTGAAATGGCGGGCCCCAGGGGGTGAATGCCCTCCTACCCCCAAAGAGTGGGAAATTATTGTCTTCTTTGATCATATAGCCCGAGGCTTTAGTCCCCCCGGTTCAAAATTCTTCCGGGACGTGCTGGCCGCTTTTCAACTTCATCCTCGGGACATAGGTCCAAATTATGTATCAAACATCTGCAATTTTCAAGTCTTCTCCGTGGTGTACCTTCAAGAGGAGACATCAGTCGACTTGTTCCGGGATTTCTTCCACTTAAACCGGCGGACAGAGTTTACTGCTGGACCTCATCAAGAACTGGGTGGGGTTAGCATTCAAAAGAGAAGAGATGTGGTCTTTCCTCATGCTGCTCTCCATACACAACCCAAGGATTGGAATCAATCCTGGTTTTATTGCAAGGATACTTCGCCTGAAGGAGAAAACCCACTGCCGGGTTATCGCGAACATCGTATTCCAGAAGATCATCCCTTGCCACAGCGTCTTACTTCCACCGAACGAGCTCGGTTTGCTCCTTAGCTTGCCAAACTCAAAGCCTTTATGGCCAACGGATTAACTGGAGTTGACTTCGTGCGCTGTTGGCTTGCCTGGAGCATTCTTCCTTTAAGCCGGCGCTCTGGTTTGATGTGTCAGTATAGCGGAAAGACAGATGGTCCTCAACGCCATATTGACATAATACTTCCTGAGAAGGAAGTTATTGAATCTGCTAAGAAAATGCTCAATATTACTCTGGAAGAATGCAGCCAAACCGGATTGGCTCCATATTATAAGAAGAACAAATTGCCAACAGTAAGTCTTAACTTCTCTTGTTTGTGTCTAATCCGTCCATATGAATTACTCCTTGTATTTATTTTTCCCTTTCTGCATAGGCCGACGATCCGTTTTGGTAGAGAAAATCTCAGGATAAGTCAGGTAAACAGCCACGCCAGAAAACCTTCGCTGTTAAGAAGAAAAAGGCAGCTGCTTGCTCCGGTTCACATGTTGAAGAAGATGATCCTGATTCTAAGGTATGAGTTGATCCTGATATGCTTTGATCTCTTTTACCCAGATTTATATTAACATAGTCTTTTCGCAGGATTTGGCTGAGGCTGATAAAGCGGCTAAAACTGAGGTAATCACTCTTTCTTCAGATTCTGAACCGTCGGTGCCCAATATTCGTAATGCATCTCGGAAGTACCCTTTTTCTCATCCTTACGCTCAACTGGACCCCAATTTTCTTTTGAAGAAACAACAACACGAAGCCCGCCGGACTACCCGCCATAGTGGCCATGTGGTCGAGTCTTCCGGAATATCTCTCACTCCGGCCCGGAGGTGCCGCTCTGAGGTTTTACTTTCTCCAACTCTTCTTCATCCCTAGGCCGGACTTATACGCAAACCACTTAAACCGTCTGATCCTAATTATCAGGAGACACCTTTATCATCTTCCGGCGAATCAACTGCCACACAGGTCTTGACTCTGAAAACTGTTCCTGGGTAAGTCCTTTATCCCATCCGGTTTACCTTTGTACTTGCCTTTATGATTCTAATTTATTTTTCAATTCTTTTCAGCAAACCCAAGCCTAGCAAAAAGGCAAAGGCTAGCAAAACGGTTGCTGAGACTGCCACTGATGATCCGGTAGCTGATCCGGACGCAGTCATCCCTCCGGAAAACGAGCCTACAATTCAGCTTGACGATCCTGCTCCCATGGATCATGATTATGTTGCTGCTCCTGAAAATCCCAATGCTGAAGATGTCCATGAACCGGCAAGTCCTGTCCGGACCAGCCCTCCTCGGACTAGTCCGGCTCCCGTTAGTCCGGTTCATACTGCTGCCCCTTCACAACCAAATACTGCTTCTTCCCCGGATGTTCAAATAACCGGGACGGGTTTTACCGCTCCTGCTGAGCCTATCGTATTAGCCAAGCACACTGCTAAAACAGAGAAGCTCCAGCAAGAGAAGGGCAAGTGGAGCATAGACTTGTCCAATTATGCCGAGTTGAGTGCCCGGGAGCTTTATTCCGGGTATTTGAACCGGCTTCATACCAGTCGGGACTTTGAAGCGGGCTTGGTCAATATGATGAAAGACAAATACGAGGTATCTTACTTGTCTTTTGCTTTTGCCTTCTTTGTATTTCTGTCTATATCATGGTAGCCCCCAAGTTTCGGTTTAGCTTTGTTGGAAGGTGAACCGGTACTTCCAAATGTGAGCAAATAATCTTACATTAGCCCCCAAGTGCCAGGGGCATAACTCGTTTTATGTGCGTGGGACTTGTCTGAATCTTTCTTTCGATGCTTCAACTGCCCATTAGCCCCCAAGTGTCAAGTAGATAACTTGCTTTATGTGCTTGAGACTTTGACTTTAATTGTCACCCTTTGATACTTCATCTGCCCATTAGCCCCCAAGTGTCAAGTGGATAACTTGGTTATGTGCTTGAGACTTGTCTGAATCATCAATTATTTCACTTGATTTTCTTGCAGGCTGACTTGACCCGGAGGGCTGAAGAAATAACTGAGCTCCGGAACAGACTTGCTGAGACTGAAACTTCTGCTGTCAAGGCCAAAAAAGATCTTGCGTTGGGCTTAACCACTGTTGAACAATTGAAGAAATATTTTGAAGCGGAACGGGCAACCTGGGAAGTGCAGAGGAATGCTCTGGAAAAAAGAGCAAAGGATGCTGAAGAGGCCCTCAACCCGGTGACGCAAGAGCTGACCGGTTTAAAACAGCAAATAGAGCTTATGACCTCTGCCGTCTTTGGTAAATACTTAACTTGCACGTGCTTTCATCTCTGCAATTTTTATTCCGCTTCGGTTTAACTGTGATAATCATATGTAGGGCGCCGCGTCACCCATCTTGGGGATGATCTGCGGAAGAAACTCAAGGCCTCTTATACTCTGGTTGAGCAGCTGTATTCCGGCGCTCAAAGGATTATAAGTGCGATGTCTTTTAATAAACCGGCTCCCACCACTATCCAAGGCACTTTGGAGAAGCTTTCTATCTTGCATGTACGCTTGGAAGAGGTGAAGAAATCTGTTGCACGGGCCGGTTCTCTTGTAGAGTTAACCAGAGCCAAGGCATGGGTTCCAGACTTTGATCCGGAAGAAGCCATGAACGGGTATCCCAGCACCAAGGAAGATGGATCGGCCTTCTCTGGCAAAGATCTTCATGCTTTGACTAAGGAGATGCGTCCTCTTGCCAGCAAGCTTGCTGATGAATCGGATCTGTCCAGGTATCATCCGGCATATGACTTAAAGAATGAGCGGGTGGATCGGCCGGTTTATGATACCGAAAATCTAATCCCACCAGTACGCCCCCATACTTTCGCCCCAGATGTTGATCCGTCTGATCTCATTACTGAAGAGATGTACCTCTGTGCCTTATCCAAGATCGATTGGCGCGCTCCTGATTTTCAGCCGCTTCAAGAGGATGAAGAAGCTCCGGAACAAGTTGATCCTCAGCCTTCGCAGCAGGAAGAAGCATAAGCCACTCCGTTTATCTTTAGCTGCTGTACTACTTTGTCGAGAAAAACTTTAAACCGTTCAGGCTTGCCGTGCCTTGTAATAGGATAGCTTGAAATACTGTCCGTCTTGATCCGGATGTCAGATGCTTGATTAGTCATTTTGCGAATCTTAACCTCTTGTATGCTATGGCTGATCTTTTATAATATCTGTATCTCCATAGATAACACTAAAAAGATGTCCTAGCGGTTTACCGCCGGACCGATTAAAGCGCTCTCATATATATATATATCAAACAAGTGTCTGTCTTATACCAAAAATAACCTCATACATGTTATTAAGTATGCTTGATATCCTTAATCCGGCGAACATTGTTGTTTCCGAGGAAGCTCTTGGCTCTGTTGGGGTGTACCCAATTATTCCGGGTTTATAAGAACTACCGGTTTAAATAATGCTGGAGCTCTGTGTCCAGACTTTTGAAGATATGTGGCCAACTTTGAAGTTGGCCAGCTCCGGATCAAAAAACCATGAGAAACACATGAAAAATCACAAACACAAAAACACAGGTTTGCAAATAAAACCATGTAGTCGAGGCTTTTTATGAGCTCCCAGGCTCCCTATGTGCCAATCAAAGGGTGCGACCCAAAGGGCTATGACTATCAGTACTCCTAGGGACAAGAACTTTGCCATCAAAGGATGTACTCTTTTGCCATCAAAGGATGTACTCCAAGGGACAGGAAATATTGCATCTGCCATCAAAGGAGGTACTCCTAGGGACAAGAATTTTTGTTTTGCCATCAAAGGGTATGTATCTTCCAAGGGACATGAATATTACATCTGCAATCAAAGGAAGTACCCTAGGGACAAGAACAGATTTTGCCATCAAAGAGAATGATCAACCAAGGGGCATGAATATTACATCTGCCATCAAAGGAAGGTTCCCTAGGGACAAGAACAGGTTTTTTTTCTTTTGCCATCAAAGGGAATGATCAACCAAGGGACAGGAATATTACATCTGCCAACAAAGGAGGGTTCCCTAGGGACAAGAACATGTTTTTCTTTCTTTTGCCATCAAAGGGAATGATCAACCAAGGGACA